>OY757310.1:126306493-127506493 GCA_963583905.1 Stenurella melanura | reverse complement strand
TTTCTCTCAAAATAACAGCCCCAGGAAAAAACCCTATATAAACGACAATGAATTAGGCATTGCCGAAAATAAAATAATAATAGGACACCACACAGGAAAACACACTGCAGAATAAAATGATATAAAAGAACTTTACCTTTTCTCAAGGGTTTTCCTCCACAAATAAATTTAACTGGCCTCAATGATCCCACAAGGGAGCGATTTTCACAAAACTATTACTCGATTCACAAAATACAATCAATACTGTATCGAAAATCACTTGCAAAGTGTCAAGAAGAATTATCCCTATTCGGATGATCAACAATCAAAACGTCTTCTCGACACTAGGCCAATATTAACAATGTGGACGATTATCTCCTTTTCAAAAAAAACACTTTCCCACAAAAACGAAAATCTGGACTAATTGCTAGGTATCTTAATAGAGGTCACCCATCAAGATTACGAAAAATGTTTTACATTATAGAAAATCGTGAATACACTTACTAAATGCCTACAAGAATATTATTTGAAAACTGCAAAACCTAGTTAATTATTTATAGTCATTTAAATTATAAAATTTCGTTAAAGATTTTAAAGATTCCTACTCTTGTACGTCGAAATTTGGTCAAGTACGTCGAACCATAGATGGCCTGACACTCTATAGCCATAAAGATATTTTATTCTGTTGCCTAAAATTTCTACCATCTAATAAATTCATTTAATTATACATCACAACCGTTAATGATAAGTTACAGGACTTTCTAACATTTAATAAAAAAAATGGAATTGTTCCAAATCACGAAAAGTCAGATACGTATGTCGCGACCTTAAATCACACGATTTCGTGCACTTGGATTTGACAGCTGACCTGCCGACAAATAAGTAAACACGGCCGTGAAATATATTTACACTTTACATACCCCGTATTTATGTTGCAAATGAATAACACACGGTTCTTAGTGACCTGAACCCATGAAACGACGATGCAGTAACATGAGGACAACATCAAAAGTAGGTAAACCTATAATTTATTCGGATAATTAAGTTCTAACCTTAGATTCGTAGGAATATTCTAACGCCAACAGCAGACAATTTGTTATGACGATGTTTTGGGGCCACTAAAGATGACTAGTAGACCCTGTTCAATTCCCAAATAACTTCCAAGACATAAGTTTAACAAGCCACACGAGATTTTGCCGAATTTAGAAACTACTGAGCAGTGGAAAAGGTAAGCAAATTTATATAACCATACATAAACAAAAGTCCCTCAACGTCGATTAATCTCTACTTACATACTAACTAAACCTACAACCTACATTATATACATTAATTACATGAGACTCACATATTATTAAACTATTTTTCTCTTTTTCCAGGTATCTCAGGAGCAAGAATTAAAAGGAACATTGACAACAGTATATTATATTTAAGCAATTGATAATACAGGGTTGTCTTTATACTTTATACCAAAATAAATCGTTTATGATTTCTAAATATTTCCTTTATTTATTGGAGCTAAAATATACCGTTACATTCCCCCCTTGCTTCAAGAAAATTTACTTCGGTAAATTTTCAAGAGCGCTAGCGGATTTTAGGTCCTTAGCGTTCCAGATACCTATGGATTCTCCTTTTTCATCAATCAACTCATATGTCCACGGCGATACACGATTCTTAATGCGGAAGGGTCCTACATATCTAGGAGCCAACTTACGGGTATAATACCGTGATGCATCTGAGAGTGTAAAATTCTTCTTCCATACCAACTGATTGGGTAAAAATTCTTCACTCCTCCTTCGCAAATTATAAACTTTCTCACTCTTCTTTGCTACTTTATCTAATCTATGTCTCACATCCTCGAATAATTTCTTAAATCCTTCTTGTCTTAATTTTTCCTCAGGTTTATAGTCTTTATCCAGTTCGATATTGCGAGTAAAATCTTCACCACACAGTACCATGCGCCGTCCAAAATTAACAAAATACGGAGACTCACCAGTAGATTCGTGTTTTGCTGTACGAGTCGCACATGCTACTTTGGCCAGATTAACATCCCATTTCCTATGGTTGTCTGACACATACATGGCTAACATAGTTTTCAGTGTTCTATTTACTCTTTCCGTCGGGTTGGCTTGTGGATGATAATACGCATTAAACCTTATTTTTACCTTATATTCTTCAGCTAACTTTCCAAATTGCTTAGATCTATACTGAGCACCATTGTCACAAATCAGTATCCTAGGAGCGCCATACACCAAGAAGACTTCTTCCTCTATTTTTCTAGTTACCATGTCTGCTGATGCAGATCTCAAAGGAAAAACTAGCGAGAATTTAGTGAAGTTGTCTGTCACGACTAAGATGTACTGATAGCCACGATTAGATCTAGGCAAAGGTCCCATCAGGTCAGTGGAAATCATTTCCCATGGGCGACAGACATGAGGTTGTGCGGTCATCAAACCTTTAGGTCCTGTTTGGTCCGATTTATAAGCGGCGCATATGCGACAGTTTCGGACATAATGAGCCACATCACTACGAAGCTTTGGCCAGTAGTATTTCTCGCACACCCGATGGTAAGTCTTGAAAACGCCGGCATGTCCAGCGAGGGCTGGTTCATGTGCCGAGGAGATGACCTCCTTTCTCTTACTCTTAGGTACCACCTGTTTCCAACATTCTGAAGGTACGGCTAATTCTATATAATTAGGACGTACATATTTATACAATAGTCCATCACAAACTCTCCACTGGGGGAATTTTAAGGGTACCTCACTGACTCTGGTTATCATTTTTTCATACCATTTATCTCCTGACCTCGAATCTCCTATTTCCACCGAGTCCAAGACAGGTACTGCCCGTGACAAAGTGTCTGGAACAACGTGTTCCTTTCCCTTACGGTGTATGATCTTAAAATCGTACTGCTGGAGTCTCACAGCCCAGCGGGCCAGTCTTCCCGTAGGATCTTTTAAGTTCTGCAACCAGACCAGTGAATAATGGTCTGTAATCACTGTAAATGGAACCATTTCGATATATGGTCTCAGCTTTTCCACGGCGTATAGCACTGAGAGACATTCTCTCTCTGTGGTTGAAAAATTTCTTTCCTGCTTAGTTAGTGACCTACTAAGGTAGCAGATTACTCGCTCTCCTTCCGGATGCGGTTGAGTTAAAACACTACCTATCCCATATGCAGACGCATCAGCCTGTATCACAAATGGTAGGCTGTAGTCTGGACAGCTTAACACCGGAGCAGTGATAAGCAACTCTTTAATTTTTATAAAAGCTCTTTCACATTCCGAAGTCCAACAAAACTTTCTCGATTTCTTCAAAAGGGAAGTAATCGGCGATATCACAGAAGCAAAGTCGGGAATAAATCGTCTGTACCAGGAGAACGTACCTACGATTCTCCTAACTTCCTTGACGGTAGTTGGAGCTGGTAACTCAAGCATAGCCTTAACTTTGTCTGGGTCCACATGCAGTCCGTTTCTATCCACAACGTATCCCAAGTATTTCATCTCAGGTCTGCAGAACTGACATTTATCGAAGCTAACCGTCAGTTTTGCTTCTCTCAACCTCTGAAACACTTCGTCTAAAATACGAAGGTGTTCTTCAAATGTTTGTGTAACTACAACGACATCATCCAGATACACAAACACGTGGGGTTCAAGGTCGGGTCCAAGTACGCTGTCTATTAAACGTTGCCAAGTGGCAGGTGCATTGTGGAGGCCAAACGGCATTCGTTTGAACTGAAAAAGTCCTCTGCCGGGCACTGTGAAAGCAGTGTAAGGTCTCGAGGCTTCTGCTACTGGAACTTGCCAGTATGCCGATTTTATGTCTAGTGAAGATAAATAGTGAGCATCTCTGAGCTTGTCAAGAGTATGTGAAACGTACGGGAGGGGATAACTGTCTCTTTCTGTCACTGCATTTAACTTTCTGTAGTCAACGCAGAAACGATATCCTCCATCCTTCTTTTTCACGAGTAGAATTGGAGACGACCAAGCACTAGTCGATCTCTCGATAATGCCATCCGTTAACATAGACTCTAATTCCTGATCAATTATTTTCTGAACTACTGGAGACACCGGATAGTACCTCTGCTTGATGGGAGATGCTTTAGTAACTATCACGTGTTCCGCTACATCCGTACAACCCAATTGATTACCCATCAGAGCTATGTTTCGGTCAACAAGCGCCTTCAAACGAGCCTCCTCTAAGTTAGAAAGAACTGTTTGACTGCGAAGGTGGTCCACAGTATCGATGGTGGCAGGTTCTTCGGAAAAATGCCACTCGCCATGTCTTAAATCGGGTACAATTCCCATACTCTTCCAGAAATTAGCTCCTAATATTAGAGTGTGTGGAAGATCCAAAACAACTAAAACCTTAATGAGTTTTAAACGATGTCGAACACTAATAGGTATCTCGCACTCGCCGATACTTTCGCAAGATTGGCCATTCGCTACAGTACATTTAACTTTCTTGGATACATCCAATTTTATGTCCAGTTCCCTAAGTAGCTGCCATCCTTTGCGTCCTAAAATAGTCGTAGAAGCACCAGAATCGAGTAGACCTAAAAGAGTTCGTCCGAATATATTCACCTGAAGGTAAGGCCGTTCATCATTTTGTGCATGGTCAAGAATAAAATCCAAGACCGATTGAAGTTTATTGGTCGAGCGTGAAGACTTAATACACTTATCTCGACCTTCTAAGTGCGTCTCGCTTCGTTTCCCTGTTTACCACAGTTTGGACAATTCCTAACTGTGTAACCTTGTCGGTTACATTTGAAACAGAATTCATTACCAGACCTGGTACAGCCTATGGCTTTATGCCCAGGCATTTTGCACCTGAAGCAGACGATTTCCTTGCTATTTCCTCCTACCAGTTTAGGAGTAACTTCCAAGGAACTCAATTCTTCAGTAACCTCGACAAAAGCTAAATCTTTTTCAACAACCTGACCTCGTCGGCTTGAAGGTTCCACATAACTGTTCATTATGTCCCTTCTCGCTTCCATACGACGACATACAGAACGTAATTCAGTCATTGTAGTTGGCAAGGGGTCCCTAAGTCGATCCTGATAAAATGGGTGGAGATTCTTCAGTACAATCGCTAACTTGGCATCCTCCGAGATTGGACAACCTAATCGGTTAAAATAACTAGACATCACCGCAAGATAAACTCCTATTGTTTCAGAAGAATGCTGCGTCCTCTTCTGCAATTCTTCAAATAAAGCGTCGCTATGGTTAGCAGAGAGGTACTCTGCTCTAAATTCTTCGACAAGTGCATCCCAACTATCCACTCGAATACGACAGTCCTTATAAAATTGGTAAGCTTTATCAACAAATAAATCAATACCAGCATCCAAAAGAGTTTCTTTGGTCACATTTCTGGCTAACCTAAGTTCTTCTACACGCTCAAAGAATGCATTAATTGACATACCCCTGGTATCTCCTGAAAATTTTCTTAGGTCCCACTTGTGTGGCGGTATCATTTTACTGATAGCCCCACTAAGAGATCTTGACCTAGGGTCAGCGACGTCTTCTATTTCAGATGACCCAGATGCATTCCGAATTCCTTCTTGAAATGTACTAGCTCCAATCCGAGTTTCCAATAAATTTAATTTCGGTGGCACAATCTGAGCGGGTTTCTTCTCGAACTCGTCAATTTTACTATTAAATTTCTCCATCAGAGTTAACGCAAGAGCCAATAGGTTCGACTTCTTTGTCTGCTTCTCAATATCCTCAACATCCATGTTATCCAGTCTTCCAAAAACATGTGCTAATTTGGTCTGAATTTTCTGAGCCTCCCCACTATTACGTGCATTGTTGAAACCTTCTATAAGTTCTACCATACCATCTAATTTCTTCTGAACAGCTTCCACATCCTGTTCAAAGCTATATGGATATTTCGGGTACCTCAAACTTTCTCCATCACGTTCCATTTGTAATGCCGAAGATAAACTACGTCGCATTGCTTCGCAGACACCCAAGCCAATGCCTCGAACTGATAATTCATACTCAAGTTCATCCTTTTCCAAACGGTTAATTTGCATTCTTCTCGCCATTATTGAATATTTTATAGTTATTAAAATTCTATTTATATAATTCCGCTTAGTATTTAATTACTTATTATTATTATTATTATTTACTGTAATAATAACAGTATACAAATAGATTAAAAATATCTAAAAACAGCAATATATTATCCTCAAAAAATAAATTGTAAGTTAGTTCACCCTGTAAGTCTCAATGTAAAAATGTACTAAAAATATACTAAATTTACTCTATAATTCAATAGTAACCTTCAGGGCCCCACACGTTGGTCGCCAAATAAATGTCGCGCCCCCTAGACTCACTAACTCAAATTAAAAAAAAATCTAAACCTCAAAAAAAATTCTATGTTACTAACTAGTATCAACTCCAAAAAAAGACTAAAAATTACAAAAACAACATTCGCTCTACCTACTTCGGATCACTGTCTTGGTTGCCACTAGCTTCAGAGGAGACGGGCTGGGTATATATAAAAAATTAAGGGGCGCCACGAGGTTCTTTTTATACCAGACAGCGATGGATGTAATGACGGGTGTCGTATATTTAATTAGGTAGACATCACCCCTCCACAAACCTCGAAATGGTGACTAGTTTTTTTGCTTTTATCTTTAATGAAGAAACTGAGACATGGCACAGACAAACAAACAAAAAAAATATGCAAATATCAATATACAATATACAAGTTTATTATAAGAAATAACTAGAAATTTATATATACAAATATATAGAGAAAATAGCGCGCAAGATTGATTGAATCAACCATAAAATTATATTAGTGGTGAAAACGTATAATTATACTAAAACTGGTCAGATATTATCAAAATGTATAAGCCTTATCTTATTTCATTCATATAATTTACGAAAACGTCCCGGGATATAGCTATATCTAAGGCTCACAGGTGTTAAAATATTTTCAATGAAATAAAAAATAATTACAGAATTGTTCCTCTTGTCTCATTGAAAAAGATAACTTGTAAATGGCTGATATGATAAACATGCAGTGAGAATTGTTTGTACAGAGTGTGTCAAATAACAAAATTGTAATAAACTTATCAATATCATATATCTCTATTTATTCTTGATTTTTACTGGCCCACCCAGTATAATATTTTCTATACATTACGGAACCCAAAGCTGACACTGTATTTAAAAAATGTACACATTCAATGGACCTATGTAATATGACATATGACTATTAATTTTTATTTGTTCACCCTATATATAGATTTTATTTAAAAGTGGTCAAATTTGTATTAAATTAAAATATAGTGAAATACCCTGATTATTAGCTGATGGCTATAAAAAAAAATACAATAAGATACTGTTCAAAAACTTGCGTGTCTGGTGATTATCTCCGGAATGATTCCTTGCAGCCATCCATGGAAAATTACCCTCTGCACCGGGAAAACAGGACTACCAAGACAGGCCAAAATTGATTAAATGTTCAACACCACGTTGTTTAAAATTTGGGAAACCAGAAAAGAATTCCACACCATAAAAAGGGGTTTGTCTCCACTCCACGCTAAATTCTCTCTTTCAAAAGTTCCGGGGGGTTTCTCTCAAAATAACAGCCCCAGGAAAAAACCCTATATAAACGACAATGAATTAGGCATTGCCGAAAATAAAATAATAATAGGACACCACACAGGAAAACACACTGTAGAATAAAATGATATAAAAGAACTTTACCTTTTCTCAAGGGTTTTCCTCCACAAATAAATTTAACTGGCCTCAATGATCCCACAAGGGAGCGATTTTCACAAAACTATTACTCGATTCACAAAATACAATCAATACTGTATCGAAAATCACTTGCAAAGTGTCAAGAAGAATTATCCCTATTCGGATGATCAACAATCAAAACGTCTTCTCGACACTAGGCCAATATTAACAATGTGGACGATTATCTCCTTTTCAAAAAAAACACTTTCCCACAAAAACGAAAATCTGGACTAATTGCTAGGTATCTTAATAGAGGTCACCCATCAAGATTACGAAAAATGTTTTACATTATAGAAAATCGTGAATACACTTACTAAATGCCTACAAGAATATTATTTGAAAACTGCAAAACCTAGTTAATTATTTATAGTCATTTAAATTATAAAATTTCGTTAAAGATTTTAAAGATTCCTACTCTTGTACGTCGAAATTTGGTCAAGTACGTCGAACCATAGATGGCCTGACACTCTATAGCCATAAAGATATTTTATTCTGTTGCCTAAAATTTCTACCATCTAATAAATTCATTTAATTATACATCACAACCGTTAATGATAAGTTACAGGACTTTCTAACATTTAATAAAAAAAATGGAATTGTTCCAAATCACGAAAAGTCAGATACGTATGTCGCGACCTTAAATCACACGATTTCGTGCACTTGGATTTGACAGCTGACCTGCCGACAAATAAGTAAACACGGCCGTGAAATATATTTACACTTTACATACCCCGTATTTATGTTGCAAATGAATAACACACGGTTCTTAGTGACCTGAACCCATGAAACGACGATGCAGTAACATGAGGACAACATCAAAAGTAGGTAAACCTATAATTTATTCGGATAATTAAGTTCTAACCTTAGATTCGTAGGAATATTCTAACGCCAACAGCAGACAATTTGTTATGACGATGTTTTGGGGCCACTAAAGATGACTAGTAGACCCTGTTCAATTCCCAAATAACTTCCAAGACATAAGTTTAACAAGCCACACGAGATTTTGCCGAATTTAGAAACTACTGAGCAGTGGAAAAGGTAAGCAAATTTATATAACCATACATAAACAAAAGTCCCTCAACGTCGATTAATCTCTACTTACATACTAACTAAACCTACAACCTACATTATATACATTAATTACATGAGACTCACATATTATTAAACTATTTTTCTCTTTTTCCAGGTATCTCGGGAGCAAGAATTAAAAGGAACATTGACAACAGTATATTATATTTAAGCAATTGATAATACAGGGTTGTCTTTATACTTTATACCAAAATAAATCGTTTATGATTTCTAAATATTTCCTTTATTTATTGGAGCTAAAATATACCGTTACACATCTAGTTGTACCACAAATTCTATTATTTCAAATTATAGGTTTTTTATGTTCTCTTCGGAGATACAGACGTAAATAATTTGTACATTTTTAAAACCAATTTTATTCAATTTTTCTACTTTAAAAAAATCAAATTCATATCACTTATCGATATTTTGCCTCAAAATTAAAAATTATTCATATGTATTACAGGTGTAGAAGCAGTTCAGAAAAATCAGTCATCTACACGAATTGGAACTCAAGATATGACATTTGTTGAGCTATGACCTCGAGGCGGGTGGGGGTATAATTGGGAAAAATCAGTAGAGCAACCTAGTAAGAGTCCAAAAACCTAATTTTTCGCATATGTGCTACAAACCAATGCCTAAATTTTTAACATTGAGAATGTTTAACAAATCGAAGATGTAATGATAACTGTAATACGGTAGTTTGATAAATTTTGATACCTGGAATCATATTCCTGCATTTTTACGTCTCGACGCTAAGCGATGCCTAGCGTCGTCTTTGTAAAATTGGTCTATTTCATAAATTTTGATATCCAAATTTATGTTCTTGCATTTTTACATCTCGACGCCCACCGACTCCCAGCGTCGATTTTGTAAAACTTGTGTATTTGATCAATTTTGATACTTAAATTCATATTCTTGCGTTTTTACGCCTCGACGCCGACCGACGCCTAGGTAGCATCGTTTTGGTAAAACTTGTGAATTTGATCAATTTTGATACTTAGATACATGTTCGCTATTTTATGGATTATTAATGTATAGCCTATTACAATTACTCCGAATTGTGTAACATTTTAAATTTTTTATCCGCAGCTTAACAAAATGAAAATTTCTAAAATTTTTCGTTATTTCTATCCCCTATGCATTTTGCAGATTTTGTAAATATCATGCCGGGCTTGAAAGTTAGCCAAGTTCATTTTCAATGTCTAAATTGCAACTCCTGTAAATTATTTTATGACATCCGCCCCAAATATTTTTAAAATTCCATGACCAATTATATCCGCGTACTAAAGTACAAATATAGTCAAGAAGTTTGCCTTTAAAGAGACTTGGAGGAAAATCTGGATGTGGAAGTAGTGATTCCTTAGACAGCGGTTTTATTAGTAGGAAAGGTCGATTGAGTCGAGAAAAGAGTCAACTTATGGAAACACAAAGCTTCCTCTATTTCTTCTTAAACACGTGCTTAGAAATCAAGTCATGCATCAACATTTCTTTCGATCTGGATTAGAAACTTTTGCCTTTCAAAAATTTCTTTTAAAAAATGACCCCGAAATATATTTTCCAAAAGTTTTGGTATGCGTTTCTCCATAATACAATAATGAAATAATAATAATAATAATAAACTTTATTGTCCAAAAGACCATACAGTAACATGGTGTGGGACACGTCAATGTGAAAAAAGTAGTCAGTACAATAAAAATGCATAATAAAACATACAAAGCAGATATAAAAAAAACTGATAGAACAACTATTACACAATGTTAAAAACTAAGCTTCATTTACATGAAACATACATATACACATACACATATTTTTATATACATTTATAGTAAAATTTCAAGATCGTCTTCTAAAAATTCTTGCAGAGAATAGTAACATTTTGTTATTAAAACATTTTTAACGATATTAATAAAAGCTCGACTATCTAAATTTTTAATTCTGGCAGGTAATTTATTATATAGTATAATACCTACGTATTACGGACTCTCTTCATATTTAGATGACTTATGACTAGGAATTAACAAGTCGTTACCTGATCGGGTATTGCAATTGTGATTAAAATAATTTGGTAAAAATATATTTAAATTGTTTCTTGTAAAGAGTAATATGTGTAGAATGTAAATGCAAATTAGACGTAAAATTTTTAATTTTCTAAATATTTCTCTACAAGAAGTGTATTTTGATGCACCTATCATATTTCTTACTGCCCTTTTTTAATTAAAAAAAACCCTTTTTGCGTTTGAAGATGAGCAGCAACAAATAATACCATAGGAAATTCTGGAGAAAAAATGTGCATAGTAGTACAATAATATAGTTTCCATACTGGTAATTTTATGTAATCTATAAATTGCATAACATACTGGTGTTAACTGTTTTGATAAGTTACAATTAATATGTAATACTGTTACACTTGAAAATTTTGCAAAGCCTGAAATATAAATTCATATTTCATCGTTCTTTTCAAAAATATTAGCTTTTTATTGTATATCAATTATAATGCATATGCAATATTTTATTATTAGAAAATCATTGTTCCACCGTGTAATCTGAGGTTTGGTTCCTTATATTTCTTTTCTCGCACCATCCTAGGCAGCCCATCTCGCTTGGTAGGAATCTACAAACAGAAATTAATATTACGAACCGAAAATGACACTTAGTTCTGCTAAATTATAACTTACACAGGAGCAAATACATACGAATCTATCTATTGCCTAATCACCTACTACTTATATGTTAATATTTACTTACCATTGCTAGTGGGGTTCTAAAATTTCTTCTAACTTGTGTCGATGGTTAACTTGTTACGTTTTCCTTATCTACCACATAGTTCAGCCTAGGGTCAAAGTAATTAATGTTGTAATGTTGTCTAGAGTGAATTTCAGTTCCCATTTCACATATTATGCTCTCTGTTCGGTAATGATCGCACCTAGAAATAAATAAATTGTATGTGATAAAGCATTTTTAACCTATGAAAGTAAACAAACATAAAAACCTATCACGTTTCTTTTTGTTGCGATATAAAGATACGATTAGGGACTTACCTTGACAAAATTGATGATCCCCTAAGATTTACCGTCGTAAATAATGTATTAATAAACATTTCAATCCATTTCTTGTGTTAGGTTATTTTGTTGTTTTTCTGTCAAAATGGAAATTACACCTTACACTCAGTACGTAGATACGTGAAGTTACACTCGCAACGCTATATCGCAAGAGCGCAAGTAAGGTAACAGGACCGCATCAACCCACAAATTTATTATCACCTGTTAATTATACGATAGTTCTTATTTGCCTCTTCAGATACTAATATAATCTGTTGCATGGGCATCCCGGTTGTACAATTGTCATAGTGTCATAGGAAACATGAACTATTAAATGGTTTAAAATTAGTAGGCTCGTCATGATTGGCAGATTCGGCAATGCGTCTCTCCAGCCGTGACCCTGATCATGAGCTTGGACAGATGTTACCATGATTTACGTGGTTGGGAAAATTTTTCTAATATAATTTGAATTTGTTTATATTAAATAATATTTCGTTTAGTTGGTCTTCCACTTTATAGAAAACCTATATTTGTCACATTTTATGGTACTATTTTTATGCAGTAGGATTTCTTTCACTTATATACTTTCCTTAAATTTTGCTGGTCAGCGATTAACGTGGTACGTCCATTTCCTCCTTTTTAGTGGTTTTTCTTTAAATGTTTGGTTTTTATAATTTTCCGGGAGAGCCATTATTAATCGAGTAGTTATTGCAACCAGTCGTGTCTTTTGTAAGATTCGCTAACTTTTTAAGTGTTAGGATTAATTCTGGTCGCAATACAGTTCTGTGACGATTTTGTGGTAGTTCGTTATTTGTCACACTACTCCGTTGGGATTTAGTCGTTAATTTTGGGGTAAGCTATTTTTTTGTCTCCTAATACACGTGCTCTTCATTGACCAAATTAAAATCCTTACAGATTTGTGAAAATCCTCCGTTCCATTCCATTTGATATTATTTCTCATCATCCCTTGTGGTCTATGTGGGGCTTTGCTTGTCCATGGTCCAAGCAGTATTTGTATGGTTCCAGTTAGTGTCCAATTCTGAGCGTTGCTGTTCAGCATCCACCCGGCGAAAACACCCTACTGTGCAGGATATTGGCAACTCTCCACTGCTCACCCAGGTAAGTGCCCTATGATTATTTATTTTTAACCGTTTTCCTTCGATATATGTATATATTGCCTGCTACTCACTTTTTTATATATAAGTAGGTACATACATAATATCTCTTTTAAATTAAGTTCACCGCTGATAGTATTTAAGTAGTATAGGTATATATATTTCCCCAATTCGTAGGTATTAAGTATTTATTGATATTTGGTAAATTTGACAAATTATATGTACTTATATAGAATTCTTTTGGTATAATATACTATTTCGCACTCCAAACCATTAATTATTTATTGTTTGTGTGTTTACCACCTAGCTGTCTTACCCGCTCCCCCCCCGACTAGCTAGCAAGTGTGTGTTTCCTACTTCTTTTTACCGAACTGCACACTATAATAAATATTTGCTACAAATACCGGAGAGGCACTCATCAAGCCTACTCATCCATCGTTTATTAACTAATGATAACAATAGAATTATAAATTTAATAAATCTATTTTTTTTTATATTCCACCCCTTTACCCTGTAGCAATACAATGCTATATAAGTATTATAAAATAATACGGCTTTAATTTCGTTTTTTCCTTTAGCCAAGATGATTGTAGCAACAATGAAGAAAACATCACTTTAATTTGTAATTGAATTGCAATGAATTATTTTCACTATTTATGTCTAATTTATTACCACTTTTCATATTTTATTTGTCATTTGTGCCTTTCCACAAATACTTCACATAACAATTTCTATTTTTATTCATTTATTTTTTGTACACAGTACGTCTATGTTTACTAATATACACAAAATTCGAGTCAGTATACGTTACTAATCTATGCTGGGTGCAAAACGCGATACTATTCATTAATCCCCGAGATATGTTTATGGGGCACGTTTCATTTCAACGAAGGATAATCCTGAAAGGCCGACGAAAATCGTATTTCAAAAACTCAGTATGAAGCAAATTAAAAATAGAATTATCAAAGAAATTAGGGTGATTATTTCAGCTTTCCTGTAGCGCATTTTAATTTAAGTATCACGTGTATTGAACACCCCTTATAAGCCTAAGGATATGTACAAAATAGGAGGGTTGTATATTGTGGTGAGTGGCGTGAAACCGATTCAATTTTTACTTGTCATACAGGATGTTCGGCTGGAACAATATTAGGATCATATTTATCTCGCGTACTACCACACATCGGTTAAATTCGAGACGATTTGTGTATTTTTCTTAATATAACCCAGGCGTCATTAGAATTTAATTATCAAATTTGATACGTGAAAAAAACTGAAAAACTATAATTTTACTATTTTCTCTTATATACTTTTTTAAGTACTCTAATACACAGTTAACAATTTCATACGGTTTTATTTTTAACAGACTTTAAAGATTTTTTCCATGCTGGTGTATGCTGGAATGAGTTCAACGATTTTTACGAAATCTTTTACAAAATTCTGTTAGTTGTGAAAACTTAATTTATAAATGAAATTAACTATTTAAAAACAATCAACTTAATACTAGGTATTATGACTTTAAAGTAGACACTACGTAGTTTCAAAATGTCTGCCGCTGTTCCTCAACTAACTGGGATATATGCTGTAACGAAGTGTAGATTCCTCCTAATTTAGCTAGCTTAAACCATGAAACAGATTTCTACTTTATATAGAAAATGTAGTAAACCCGGCTGTGAGAAGATTACCTGTAATATTGGCCAAAATGCAGAAATTGACACTGAGGTCGATGGTTAGTAAGCCAGCGCAAATCATTCTCATTGAGACAGATTTGAGATCAATTCCACTCCGCCTGTCAAATGGTTAAGTTGACCATTATATACCGACCGATTTGAGCTGCCCTTTCTTGTCACAGTTTTTACATCCAAAGATAAACTTAATTTACTTAGGGCCGGTTTTTCAATGTCCAGTTACATAGCTTAACTGCCAGATGAAATTTATCTGGCAGGTAAACTGTTTTTCAATGTTCAGATAAAGTTTACCGGAGGGTTAGACTCACTATCTGAAAGTAAATTTAGCAGAGGGTTGAAAGTGCCAGTTAAGGATTTATTCTACTGTTAGTGGTATTGCACATGCGCAGTTTCTGACAATTCTAAAACAGTCTAACCTAAAACCTAATATGATTGATTGATATGTTCGTCTTTATTTGGGATTTATATTAAATATGTTATTGCCAATATTATAAAATTAATATTCTGGATATGAGTGATTATGACGATGATATTACACAGTTTATAGAGTATGAAACTCAGTAGATTAAAGTTCGACCACGGGTGCTACCCGGCGCATCTCAAGAAAATAGGAGTAGTAGATTCAGACTTATGTGATACATGTAATGTCACTGCAGATTTGGATCATATATTTTTTGAATGTGTAAAATACAAAGCAGAAAGCGATCTCTTTTACAAAAAATTAACAGATCAAAATACTTACCATCCTAATAATATTTGTCATTTGCTAGCGCTGAATAAAAAACCCATCTATAACGTGATTCTCGAATTTCTTAAAGCCATTAAACTTAATATTTAGAATAAGTTAGGTTAGGTTAGATTTCCCACCCCTTGTTTTTATCCCATTGTATATATTCCTTCCTTTCCGTGGTCTTACTCTTTGTGTGTGTCATTATAAAATGCCCTGATAGACCCCTGGGCGAGAAGAGAGTGTCCTTGTTTTATCCCAGATCGGTGTTGTGATCGGTGGTATAGGTTAGGTTAGAATTAGGGTACAATTAGTTAATTGATAAGTACATATTAACTTCGCATCTGGCTGTATCGACGTAAGTCGCAATGCCAAAAAAAAAAAAAATAGAGTATGAAAGGTGATACCATAAGGGAACGAGAAAATAATTTTGAGAATTATGACGATAAAGATTTTTTTATGAGATTTCGACTGCGTGAAGAAACTGTTTCGTTGAGATGATAGAGGAAGAAATTTCAATCATTACGGACAGGTAGGGACCTCTTTTCCTTTTTACGCTCTCCATTGCAATTATTGCTAATTCAAAAAGGCACAAAATCAAATACAGAACTTACAAAACATCAATCAACACGCTACACAACGCAATGAATTTTGAGGTTAATTTTTAAATTAGATAAACTATCACCAACACAAACGCGCAATTTGAATTAAACCAGTTGATAGAAACTTCATATGGAATCAGTAGCACCAACATAGCTAAGAAATAATTGAACTTATGGATATGTAGATGGCAGTTAAATTACTGTTGGTAAACATTACCATAGATATAACTGCCAGCTAAGCGTAACTAGCAGCTACCTACCAGGCACTTTTAACTGGACATTGAAAAACCAACCCTTAAACACGTTTATAAAATTTAAAATAATTCCGATTCCATGTATCAGAATATAATTACCGTTTTCCAAAGTTAATTTCAAAGTAAATATAAATTATTATTAAAGTAGTTGTGCTCTGTTGAGGCCCTGTTAGATTCTCAAGATTTTGTCCAAATAACTATGTCCCAAAGAATTTTCCTTAGGCCTGTACCTTGGAAAAACAACGTAGATGATATTTCAATAGAATACCAGGAAAACTGTTTACCGTTTACATTATTTTAACTTAGACCATTTTCCTTATTTAATTTAATGAGTTAAAATAATGTCTGTCGTCCTACCGAGTGGGTAGAAGCTGCTGTTTTCGTTCATTTTACTTTAACTATTTCGCACTTTTACGAATTAAAATAAAGTTCGTCAATTTAAAATAATTTTTAGAAATTTGTCATAGTCCAGGCATTTAGTACAAAATCTAGGCATACCGTAAATAAATTAACTATCTTGATATTTTGATACATAGAAATTATCCGTATTACTCTGACAAGATACCACATGGCCGAACCGAAATTCATTTAAAAAAGGCACTTAGCTGTGGGGTTTGAGGCACTTGGCAAACACCTTATGAAGAATTGATGTAATTTTAACATTTCTGAACCGACCGTTATGATTGTTTCTGTCTGTTCGTCTAGGTATAATAATCTTCGCTGTAAACTAATACCGAATCAGTTTCATTATCCAATCCGATGGTAACTTATGTTACCCGCCGCACCGAATCCGATAACCGTTTAATTTTCGTATTCGAATGCAACTTATGTTACGGACCTCACTGAATCCGACAATAGATTTATTTATTTGGTATCAGCTTTATTTAGTTTTGCCAAGTTCTTCACACCTACACTCTGACCGATCATGTATGCATGTAGACAATCGCTTGCTAGTGCCTGGTACTTGTACACCGTCTGTTTCTTTTTATTACTTACTGTTGCTTATTTTCCGTTTACTGCTTTTTACCGATTTTGTTTTTTACCGGTCTCACCGTTTGCTTGCTTACCACCGCTAGCTTCTGAATTAATGAGTAACTGGTAGTTCACTAGCTTCTCACCACCTGGTTCCTCGTACTCTTAACTTTGTATGCATGTCATAAATATTAAATTAAAATACAATGACATATCTTAAGCTTCGGATGTTATTTATAATGAACTCCGCAGGAGTAATTTTGGTACCTGACCGTTTTATTGTTGTTGTAAATTTTATTTTATTTAATAAACTTTGTTATTTACCGACATGTGCGTTTTACTGTTAATGTGAGTGAAAATCTAATCTGCCATCCAGGACCCCTGGGTTTCTTCACTGTAGCTATTCCAGCCCTACTGCAACAGGCTGTGTTAAGAGACTAGTGTGGGACATTTACCCCACCTAAAAATTGTAAAGGTGGCGCTCGAGAATAACCGAATATAACCGAATTAGAGCTTAGCTCTAAAGTGACGCACCCACTTGTCTATGCACTAGGCAATTGGAAGAAAGTACGTCACAACGCCTGTCTCTGGACTCTCACTAACTAGGATGTATTCCGATTGTATCTTTTTAATTATTATGTGGCAATCAATCGACAACACAGGAATCTGCTTGAAACTTCTTTGTCATGCCCAGTAACATAACTGGTAGTTTTAGATTGTCTGTCTTAGACTATTGACTATGTGACTTAGTAAGGAACAACTAAAACTAAGCGGAATCCGAAAAAATCACAAGAGAACCTTTTTGTAGGAAATTGAATTTCCCATTTTTTATATGAAATATAAGCATAAACAAATCTGCAATAAATGTAAGAAATGTAGAGTGTTTTGTTTACATTTTTTTTTATAACTTTTTTCTGAGCAGAGATAAGCTTCAAAGAAAATAAAGTAGATATTTCAATTATTAAATTGTGCTTTAAATAAATGTTCTAGGATTAAAATTGACTGAGATATTGTCATTCAAAATTGGCTAATTTTTGTAGATTATTTACCGCCGTCGCCGCACTGTGGGGCAGGTATTCAAAAACGTAGCAATAAATCTAATTTCCGCAACAATCCTTTCAATAATCATATAGGTATATATATGGGTTTTTGAGGGTGTACATTTTAAATCTGACATTCAAATGAAGAAATTGAAAATGGCGCTTGCAATATGGCGGTGGAAAACTTTTCCTTCGAAATTAATTGAAACAATTTTAATAAACACAGCCTTCTGGTGTTACTGAAAACAAAAAGTGCGTGTGATCTGAAAGAATAAATTAAATTGACGTATGAAATAAGTGGGATTTTTTATTATTATTTCTATTTTGTTGTCTCCCTAAGTACAAAATAATACTCCTAATCTTAATTTTATTAATCTAACATATATAAAATGAAGAGGCAATCTTATCTGGCCCGTGAATAAGTTACTTATGTATAGCTGGAGGCATATAGATGATAGAATCAAGGATATATTTCAAAGAAATCATTTGCATTATAAAGTCTATACTTTCTGAAGTTGTTAATATGAACAGCAAAGTATGCGTTTTTTAGTTAAAATCGAAAGAAAATTTTAATGAGTACACATGAGTTCTAATTTGTCTTTAATTTTTGAACTAAAATAGTTCACCTATAATAACATCAAAACAATGTGGACGTATGTGGAAATAAACTGTATCCTATGGTTACAACATATATTATTATTGTAGTTTATTAATATAATTGCATAGGCTTGTTTTTGAAATATTAATTACTATATAGCTTAAATAATTAAAGCAAAATAATGCAAAATATTCAGTACATATCTGGCAGTATTAAATCGCCCACCTGGGTGTTTGTTAGTTTACAGGTGATAAACGTTAAAGTTTTTTTTAAGGTTTAAGTTCGGCAAGTAATGTTCTTGCTCGTGATAAGGGTCGTGGATCGAAGATCTTAGTGAACCAATACAAATAGTGAATACTAATGGGCGCCAAGTGATTTACATAATAATATTACCCTAACTAAAATTTACGATAGCTCAGCCAAAAATCTACTATATATATACTTCCTTTAAAGGTGAAATGATGTGTCGGTTTCAGGCTTCTCCCGGAAAATTCCGTACTAAAGATTTTCAATACTTTCCTAATTTCCTGACTGTCCTGATTCTGTAGGATTCGCGACTATTTCAAAAGTTATTCTTAGTAATACTTAATTTTTCCCAAAATATTACTTTTACTGCGTAAAAGTAAGTGGAGCCAAACAAAAACGTCTAAAAAGATAACAATGACTGGTTTTAATATTTTATCAACCATAACTAACAAATATACAAATTGTTATTACTTTTTATGATTATTTAATGCAAAACGCTTACCTCCTCGTGCCGATTTTACCTAACATCAACAGAAGACGTTTATACAATTATGCAAGGTTATGTAATATCCAAAAACACATAAATAAAATGCTAAAGAGGGTATCTTTGACCAAACAACCAGTCCTTAATTAGACTCCCTCTTAGTGCCACTATGGGTTATTTTATCCGCAAATTACGAAATGCTTAATCAAAACTACCACACGACCGTTACCTTGCCTTTCGTACTTCTTTCTAGAACAGAACGCTCGTTATTTTTTTAAAAACTTGACCGTCTTTTTACTTATTTTCTTATCGCCTATGAAGAGCAACAAAACACAAGGCTTTGCACTCTCGCTTACAGATGTCTTCTAGAGTATCAAAAAGTAATATAATAATTGTTTATAGTCCAGGAACTCTTGTTATTTTACGATTTCTTAAAAATATCGTAACAGTATTGGATCTATCGTTAATTAAGCCAGACAATTACAGATATTAATGAGGTTAACCACTTGAAAGTTCTATATCAAAAGTACATTGACTACACGCAGATACAACAACTGTTTCATGAAGGTGGTAGTAAGCGAGGTAGTATGTGATTGTCGATTTGAAAACCAATTTCTTCATCGATGTCTACATCGACGTCCTCTTAAGACATGTGCGTTTTCGCAGTTGAATCCTAAGCAAGAGTGGTAAATATCGATAAAAATATAGCCAACTTACGGCAATACTTGTGTCAATTCTCATTGAAGAACATTTTTCAAAGCTCATTTTAACGGTTGATATCTCTACTTTATTCTCTTTGAAGCAATCTCTATACTTATCTCTGCTCAGAAATTCAATTTTGTACAAAAGGTACTCTTGTAATTTTTTCGAAATACGCTTAATTAAGAAAAAGAACAAAAGCCACCATTTTGTGATTTTAGCATTTCTAGGTGACCAGCTAACGAATGAATCAATAAAAGCCCTTTAAAGTAATTGTTCCTTACTTCCTGGACCTCCATTAACTGAGATGTATGGTGATCGTATTTTTATATTAACTAAGTGATAAGTAATCAATTCGCTTGACATAATTACGTGCATCAATTGTAAAAGACATTTCGAATTAGTTTGCTACCATTAAGAAAATTCTGCTATGCTACAAGGTGTAGGATTAATAATGTCTCCATCAGATACAAATGTGTCAGATAATTGCATGCTGGTTCCTGTAATATACAAGGTGTTCCAGAATTGAGTTCCTGGACGGCAACCTGTCATTCCTGAGTTCATATTGGGCCCTTATAACCCAACTTACCTTAGTCCAGAAATGCATCCCTGAGGAAGTACATTCTCTTACAGTGAGACAGAAATTTTTTTTCCAATAGTTTGTATTGTTGTATTGGAGATACTATTTTTAAATTTTGATGTATGCTGTACCTCTATAAGTACTCTATGTAAACTTGGTAACAACCAAATATCTTTTGTTTCTCAATTATTTTTCATGTTTATTAATATTTAAGTGGCTATAACTTTTTAATCAGCCTGTAAAATTACGGAATACTTGAACATTTCTACAGAGCAATAAAAGGGCTGCAAATAAGGTGCTCTTAAAAATCTTTGTAATATCAATCAAAATACAAGAAATTATCGTTTTTCCTCTATTTGTATATAACATTTATTTACAATTCTAGAACAAAATGTTGTAATACCGGAAAAGCAGTTTATTTTAAAAAAACATTAATAACAAATACTCTGCATGATGTCCACCTGTTTCAGTACACAAATTAATACTTTTAAAATTTTGTATAATATCAACCAAAAATCAAGAATTGTTTTTTCTTTGTAGGTTATAGGTTGCGAAAAAGGAAACGTGTCGCGTTTGAGAAACAAAGGATATTTGGTTGTTATCAAGTTTACATAGAGTACTTATAGAGGTATAGTTCCCATGAAAAATCGAAAATTTGATCTTCGATGTAACTGAAATTATTGGAAAATTTTTTTCTCTCTGACTTTAAGAGAATGTACTTCCTTAGAGAGCATTTTTCGACCAAGGTAAGTTGGGTTATATGGGCCCAATATGAACTCAGGAATCACACGTTCTCATCTGGGACTAAATTCTGAGACACCCTGTATAAGCAGCATAATATCGTACGAATAATTGAACATATCAATCCGTGTTTTATCACCACAGGAATTTAGGAAGATTATCGGTTTAGTTATAATGAAATGATTAAGTAATGACTGTTGTGGAGTGAGTTAAATATATCCGTTACCATACATGAAATTTATATGTAGGTATGTCTCTAATTACCCATTTGACACAGTTATCATAACTATTATAAATAACGTTGTTGTCAGCCTTTTAGTGTGTAATAAGTTTTAAGCTAAACAATTTCAAACAAATTATGTTAAAATGATCTGTCAGAGATATTGCCCCAGTGAATAACTTAACTTTGACTAATCGATATCATATAAACATATTTAGCATATCTGCGCGTACAAAATTAATGTCATGTCTGTATTTATTCCTAGGCGTTGCTTTTACATTTTGAAATTCGAAATGAAGCTTTCTGGGGGGGGCTGAGTTATGTTCTCAAAATATTTTAATTCAGGGGTTTCCCAACATTGCTAAATGCAACCCTGTAGTAGATTTTATGAAATTTCAGTTGGCTAGCCCTAAATTGAGAGCCAAACTTTTAAGCTCGCTAGACACGATTCGGTCTATGATTTCGCAAAAGAATAAATTTACATTCAATTGGTACCCGTACAGGGTGACCCAGAATTAAACCGCCAAACCGCCAGGATCGATCGACCCTGAACGTTTGTAGGATGAGTCATCCTGTATAATAACAAAACCTCCGAAAATTGTCTTTTACCTATAGAATTGAGACCTGCTCATCTTATCCATAAGATATTGACAGTTACTTTTTCGTCCACGCATTCTTCTAGTTAGCCTCCTTTTGATATACCATACATCTTACGCGTCCTCTTTATCTTTTACCACCTGATTCCCTATGAACAATCAACTATTATATATTGTCCTCTACTATTTAGTTAACGTGACCAGAAAAAATAATAATTCGGGAGAGTACGAAACTGGGGAGTTGCTTTGGAGGGACATTCTACGTATCTGCACACCCACAGACGGAAAGCAATTATGCACCATCTATCTGCGTCTTTAACGGTCCTCGCCGCTGACGTGAGAATAAATATGGAGAAAACTAGGGCTTTAGCAAGTCTGAACTCTGTACGCCTCGTGATGTATCTGTGACTCCAAATTTTCCTCATCCGACAAATTTCCGATCTTATATTCCTTGTCGAATTACATATTCGCAGTTGCCAATATTGTTCACAAGGACTTCAAGGTATAATATCATGATTACTACCTCACAATCGCCTAGCTTTAAAGTGCCTGGGTGGTTTTTATTTTCTTAGTCTACAGTCAATATTTTCGTTTTGTTGGAAGTTACACTTACAGCCGATTTTACGATCGTTGGCTTGGCGTTGGCACAATCTTTTTGGTTGAATAACCCCAACCTAAAATTTAACCATTGGTAAATTTATATATGCATTTCACAACGTTTATTTTATGTTCAGTAAGTTCCGGTTACGTTTAAGTCTTGAATAGCTGGTACGAGATTTTTTGGGATTTTGACGTATGTCTATAAATCTATTTTAAAAAAGGAAGAGGAACTTGTCGTAAATTTAATGTTTTAGTTAATCAATGTTATTAAAGAAATCTTTTTGATCATATTCTTCAAAATAATTAGGTCTATATCTCAATATTTTAGGCCTTCTAACCTCTTCATCATTCACATAATAATCATCAAAATTCAATATTAGCAAAAAAATTAAAGCACCTCACGAAATAAAAATATAATTGCAGTTGACAGTTGTTTACTTTTAGTTAACCTGAAATTGTTGATTCACCAATACATCATCTACTGGTTTTCTTAACCAAAAGATGCCTTGAAATTAACCACACATTGTGAAACAGATTTTTATAGTTAATCATTGGTCAAATCCTAACCATTAGTTACCCAACGATTCTGAAACTAGCTGTTAAACAGTAATCAGAGCTTCTCATTCGACGGTTGCCCAGCAGTATGAGTTTATCCTCGTTTGCTGTAAGTAAGGTGCCATCATCTACAAAATTAAAGTTAGATGTTTTAGTTCCGCCTACAGTTACTCCACCCTACCAGTCCTAGGAACACGTCGCATCAGGTGTATATTATAGATGTTAAAAAGGAACACAGTAGAATAAGAGGCAGTGTCGACTTCCATAACAATAAGTAGGACTGTTGAATTTAGATCCATATATTCTAGAGTACTTCTCTGATGTGAATTGTGTTGGTTGGCCTACATTAAATAATTGCATTTCAGATACATGGCTTCTAAATGATGAACTGTGATTTCGCGCTCGGTTGACCAGGTAGCCGCTGCAGACTCCGGTCATGGTCCTTCTTAACAGTTCTAAGGGCTCCTACAATTACCGACACGACTGTGGTCTTGCATTCCACATTCTGCTCACTTCTATTTGGAGGTCTTTGTATTTGCTCAACTTCTTATCTGAACGGAACATCACGTCGATGTTATCCGGGAAGTATACATCGATCATCTCCCGTTTTTAGCATGTGCGGCGATATCTGGCAAATGTCGGTTCTTACTATTATTATTTTTTTTCTTTACCCGGACTACTGGTTACCGGACAGGGCTTCCGTGCTTTCCGGCCGATACCATACGATAGCCGCGCCGGCGATAATTACAGCCACTCCTCACCACCTGTGGGGTTAGTGACGGTAAATTCCCGATTTGTGTGTCCTAAGTAGGCGAAGGGATCTCCATCTGCATTTAGCCTGCCAGCCAGTCGGCTGATTTCTGGCAGGCTGGTATAATCTTTAGTTCTGAGAGCAGCGTATGCTTCATACCCCGAGTACACCGATTATTAGGACGACCATCTTGACCGAGTAGCCCTGGTACAGCACTTGGAGCTCGTACCACGGTATTTTGTCTGTTTTTCCTCCTCTTTCAAAGCAGCTCAGCAGGCACAGAGAACTCGATTACAATCATCACCTTGTTTTGATGGTCGAGGAGGACCATGTCAGGCTTGTTGGCTTGAATTAGCCTGATTGTCGGAAGCGAGTAATTCGACACTTCTCGTTCTCGACAACGAACTCGATGTCTTCCGGGACATAAGGCAGCACTGGTATCTGGTCCGTATGAGCGCCGTAGATGGTAGCACAGTACCTGTAACGCCGTGTTATGGCGGTGGATGTATGCCGAAATCGCATACACCGGGCGTGCAGAAAGTAAATTCATGAGCGATTTCGGCGCCTGGCAGCAGGTGCTGCAGTTAATATCAGGAACCTTTAACACTCATTACATGGTTTCGGTAAACCAAAGTGTTAATTAAACCATCTTGGCAGGCCACAATGAATCGGTCTCTGGCTTTAACCCAGCTGGCCTTAAAAAGGCGAATATCGGCCTTGCCGATAAACCCAATGCTTCTGTTATTATTATTATTACTTTTCGGTTTATCCGTAGCCGGACAGGGCTCTTGTGCCTTCCGGCCGATACCACACGGTAGCTGCGTTGGTGATAATTACACAAGCGTCTAGGTAAACCGAAAGCTTTGAGCATACGCGTTACCTTGTAATAAATTCCGTAAGTCGAGAAATCAAAATATTTCGTGTAATTTTGTGAAAATAAGGCGGGGGGGACACCCCCGCACCCCTCTTTTCTTTGTCTGCGACTCCAATACTAAACCTACAAACCTAACCTAAGGAAATCATAGAAAAGAATTTGTGAAAAAATATATTAATCATTACAAAATTAAAGGAAAAAAATCAGCAGGCATAGGAGTTTGAACCCGGGACCTTTCGTAGCAAGCGAGAACATTACCTATGCGCCAACCACTCGGCTGACAATGAACAATAGAGCAAGAAATAAATATTCAGACAAATGATGTCCTACCTAGACGCTTCTGATAATTACAACCTTTACCTTTAAACATTTTTTATTTTGTTTAACTATTATAATTCAAACCTAAAGCTAGAGTATTTCAATATTATTTCATAACTAGTTCCCACGACCTGTGGGGTTAATGGTGGTAAATTCCCGAATCGTGTGCCCTAAGTAGATAAAGGGACCTCAAGATAACCGTCTGCTCTATTTGGCCTGCCAGCCATTTTTATTATTTAAACTGTCTTGTGATAATAACAATAATTGTTTAATAATATTACTATGTAATTATAATATTACACTGAAAGTAATAGGGTATGTTTCTAAAAAGTTCTTAATCCAATTTCACTACTATTTCCACGAACTGAAGTTATTTGGAACTAAGAATGCATATTTATAAGCTACTTGAAATTCAATGTCAAAAATTTTCAACTATTCAACTATTATCATGCTGAGAATGCAGTGTGCTGCTAAAGTCTATAATTTAATGCAAATTCCGTTTCTACGTACATTTCAAAACATAGTAACTGTTACAGAGATAAATTTTACGGTTTTTTCGTTCATGTTTGTATAATGTGCAAAGTCTATAGTTTCAAGATATGTGTATTTCAATACATTATGTAAAAATTGTACACATATGACAAAGGACATTTTACAACATTTAATGACAAGGTAACCTACATACCTACTTTTTAAAATGCTTGACAATAAATCAAATATGACTGTAAATGGAATTGTATGTATACGAAGTAGCCACAAAACGGTCGAATCTCGCGAGAACAATTTGTTTTTAAAAATAATGTTCAAAAGTAAAAGTTTTGGGGTTTCGAGGAAGCCACAAAATGATAATCTAGGATGTCTAGCAGGTAGCACAATCATCCTAAATTTGCAAATTATGTATAGGTTATAAACTGTTAATTGTTATACAGATTAGTAGACGACGGCGCATAGTAGGCCAAGACCAGGTAAAGATAACCAAAATTCTGAAAATTAGCAAATGAGCCGCTAATGGGTGCAGATTTATAGACAAATTATTTTAAAATCGAGTGGAAAAAATTATACCAGCAAAATGAAGTCATATTAGTAACGAAGAAGACATATTAAAATATCTAAATTATAAAGGGGTTGTTTTTTAAGTGCATAAAAATTACTGAAAAATTGTGAAAAGTTATTTTTTTACGAAATGTTGCAAAATATTCTCTAAATGTTATTTGTGGCATTATCTTAATTTTTTTTCCTTTTTCAATTCTTTGGGACTTCCTGCCACATGTATGTTTTCTTTCTAAGCGGTGCTAGGGGAATCTACAAAATATATCACAATTAACCAGTATGTTACTGGTAAAAAACCTCTACGCCTGTGACGTTTACGTCAAAGGATCAGTTAAAGGTTGGTTTTTATAAATAAACAACTTAAATAAATATAAAAACTTGAAATTAAATATTTCGCCGACGTTTCGGAAATCTTATCTGTTTCCTTTTTCAAGGCTTTTTTTTGAAAAATCTTTTTTGCTGTGTATGACAAATACACAGCTCTAAGAATGTTTGTTATATTCAATATCCATAGATACTTACTATTTACATAGAACTGTTGATATAGTTACCAGTTTTTTAATTTCTATACAATGTTAAGTTTGTGAAGTTCTTCTTTTAACATTGGCAGCCAAGTTGTACAGACATCTACGGAACAATTCGACACGCAATTATTCTCATTCAATAAAAAAGCCTTGAAAAGGAAACAGATTAGATTTCCGAAACGTTGGCGAAATATTTAATTTCAAGTTTTTATACTTATTTGTATTGTGTATTTATAAAAACCAACCTTTAACTGATCCTTTGACGTAAACGTCACAGGCGTAGAGGTTTTTTACCAGTAACATACTGGTAAATTGTGATATATTTTGTAGATTCCCCTAGCACCGCTTAGAAAGAAAACATACATGTGGCAGGAAGTCCCAAAGAATTGAAGAAGGAAAAAAAAATGTTGCAAAATAATTTAAATTTATAAAATAAATACGGTGCTTTAGGATAATTAATTCCACATCCACGTAGTGGATTGAAAGTATAGTATTCGTAAAAAAATATATTTTTATTCTTGAAATAGGTTTAGAATGTCATGAAACATCGAGATTTTTTCGAGCGAAAAAAATTCCTGTCTGTCTGTCGGTCTGTAACTTTTTTGTCCGCACTTTTCTCCGGAACGGTCTAAGATATTGACTTGAAATTTTGTACACGTATATATTGTAACGAGGTCTGGAACTGGATTGTTCTTTGAACATATCCGGTGAAGGGTTGGGGGTAAATAGAGGCAAATAAGTACAAATTGGTAAGAGTACATAAACTTGAAATTTGATGTATATGTACTAGAAGTCAAGGCTTCAAATTCCTCCCCAGCAGACTCAGCCCCCCAGCGCATTTCATTATTAAAGGGGTTGACAAAATTAAATTGAGATATTCACCTGAAATTTGGTATACACATATACTATAATAACATCTGGAATTAGATTATATCTTTCGATTATTCTATTGAAGGGTTGGGGGTTAAGTAGGGGTAAATAGGGGAAAATAAGTAAACTGGTAAGTAAGCAGGTACAGAAATAAGAAATTCGGCGTTTGTACTAGAGGCCAAGACCTCAGATTTTTTTATAATATTTTTCAACCCCCCACCACCCCTACTACAATATTGTTGGTAAAATTGAATTTAAATATTCACAGGAAACTTGGTACACGTATATATTATAATGACATCAGGAACTAGATTATATTTTGTGGTTAATCTGATGAAGGGTTTGGGGGTTAAATAGGGGTAAATAGGAGAAAATAAGTAAAGAAATCTGGTGAGAGTACAGAAACTTGAAATTCGGTGTATGTACTAGAAGTCAAGCCCTCAGATTTTTTTATAATATTTTTCAACCCCCCAATCCCCTACTCCATTTTAAAACAGTTGATGAAATATAATTGATATATTCACTTGAAATTCGGTACACGTATGTATTACAACGTCATCTTGAACCAGATTACATTTTAAGATGATTCTGTTGAAGGGGTGGGGATGTATTATAGGCAAATAGGGGAAAATGAGTAAAGCAAGCTGTGTAGAGTACAAAGACTTGAGGTTTGGTGCATACACTAGAAGCCAAGCCCTCAGATTTCTTTATTATATGTATATTACATGCCGACCGACGTCCAGCGTCGATTTTGACCAATTTTGATACCTAGATTCATGTTCTCTATATTGTGGATTAATAATGTATGACCTATTACAATTACTCCGAGTTGTGTAACTTTCTAAATTTTTTATCCGCAGCTTAATAAAACTTTGAGAATTTCTAAAATTTTTCTTTATTTCTATTTCCTGTACATTTTGCAGATTTTGTAAATATCATGCCAGGCTTGAAAGTTATCCAAGTTCATTTTCAATGTCTTAACGAAGCTTGGTAAATTGCAACTCCTGTATATTTTTTATAATATCTGCCCCAAATATTATTTCAATTCCATGACCAATTATTTCCGCCTACTAATGTGCAAATATAGTCAAGAACTTTACCTTCAAAGAGACTTGAGGAAAATCGGGATGTGGAAGTAGTGATTCCTTAGGCAGCGGATTTTTCTAACGTCGATTTCCTGGAAAGTTTTAAATTTATTCTTGACCTAGTCTTTGGTCACATTTTTCGCTTTTCAGTAATTCTCAGCATGGGTTATGGGCCACAGAACTAGGGTTGCCATGCATCCGACATGTTTGGCTCTTTACGGTTTCGTCAGGCTAGTTTTATTCGAACTATCTCATCACTAATTTCTTTTCAGTTAGTATAAATGCTGTAACTGTGCATCTACTACGTTATCCGATAAATCGTTACCAAAACTACATAGCATGTTAGTTCTATTTGGCATCATAGTTCTTAAAACTCAGCGAACACAATAAAAAACTTTTCTAATACATTACCCCATCAACTATATTATTACCTTAAGAACTAAACGTATTAAAGTAACATTTTGTGGTGGAGCACTCTTTTTTAACGCCAAATACCTCGATTTATTTAAATTATTATTTATGAATTATTACATATATAAATACTACAGAAAATATCGATTAGATTCATTAAGTGAGAAACGTACTTAACTATACCAATACAGACAGCTACCATTGCAACTAGGTTATCTTTAATTACTATGTAGATACTATCGGTTCTATTTAAAAAACACAACCTCAGTTTCAGTAATGTTAATTTACTTCTACCTATCTCTATATTTAGGTCTATAATTATGTGTTCCATCAGTTAAATTTTCCTCGTGCCTTTAGGATCAAAGTGAATAGTTGTCCTTTCTAATCTTTCACACCACATTAATTTGAGACGCAGAAGCCTCGTGTCTTTCACCTTCTTTGGGGAGTTTTATATAATTGTTTAACATTCTCTGAGATTTCCTTATGAAGAGTTGGTTCTTTAAATACAATGGCTCATTTTAAATTTTAATGATCTGTAACATTTTAATAAAATATATGCATTATTATTCAAATTATAGTCAATTGTTTGTTTAGAAACTGACAATTTTAATTATTATCATTTGTTGCCACTTTACGAAAAGGTTCTTCATAATTTCAAATTTAACATTTATTTTAATTGGGATGTAACCTTTGCAACCCTATAAGAAAATAAAAATAAAATTTGAAAAATTTTTCTGTCTAGGAAAAAGAAGGTTCGCATTTGAAACCTTAGCTATGTTTTCTATTTTTTATTATCTGTTTCTAGATGCGAACTGTAGTTTGATTCGGCAGTGACATGAGATTAGTTTCATCACTCCATATCTCGTTTAAAGTAACCAAGAACCAGAACAAGTATATTCTATGCAAGAATATGACGATTGCTAACTAATATAGTGATCGCAAAAAAATTGTTACAAGTTACAATTGGACGGCATTAAACAGAAAGGAGCCAACCCACAAAATTTAAAAAACCAACCCACAAAAATTAACAAAATTGTTTCTTAATTTATTTAAATGTAAAATATCGTAATGTGTGTTCAGCTGAAAAAGTCCAATTCATTTTTCATATAAGAATTTAATGGTGTAGTTTCAATATTGTAATTAAGATGAAAAACCTTTCTTTGCAAGCTTGTTTCTTGATTTTAGCTGAGGGTGTTGGTTCCTTTCTGTTTAATGCTGTCCAATTACTGTCTATAAATGAATAACTTACTTTAAGATGCAATCGCTGGATATACAAAAATTGATCCAAGAAAATTAGGCACGCGACAATTAGACGCGGTGAATTTAATACGAGTCATTTGAAGTGTGCGCCAATTGGACGCGGTAAATTAGAGCGCATGGGACAACTGGATGCATCCAAAGACTTTTCAGATTCAAATGCGCAAATAAAAATCTTTAACAAAGTTACTATGGATCCAATAGTTAATTTAATCTAGTAATACATTAGCAGAAAAGGAAAACAATTCTAATAGGGTCAACTAATCTAAAGACCATGTACACACCATTGCATGCAAAACTTTTAATATGCACGTGAAAATATAAAATCAACCTAACTGAATAACAAACCTTAAGCATATGTTCTTGTAGATGTACCTAGTATCGTGGGGTCTGATTTTATATAATTTAAGCCGGAGCCGTGTCGCCACTACGATACCTAACAACTCTAGTCACAAGGGGGATTCAAGTTACACTTCAGACTCCCCAAGATAAAAATAAACAAAATTATACTTACCGTGATTGCTACAGGCTGCTCTCTCCGTCGAAATCTTATTTTGGGCGGTGCACTTCTAATAAATATATCTTATAATTAGCACTTTCTCAGAAACATTTCTTAATAAGTAAGACTGTCGATGGATTCTATGAGTATTCGGATAGGTACAACAACGTGACGGGATCAAAGGTGCTCCGTAGTAAGTAATTATCGGACTCACGCCACAGAATCGCACGTAGGTCGCCAATCTTATAATTAGTGAATCAATAAGAAATCGAATTCAAAATATATTTTCATTTATTGAAATACTTCACAAATGTTAAAAATATAAATATTCAACACTTAACTAATGTATATAAGGCAAACATCAAGGAGCACCACCACTCTGCAAGCCGTTACCTCCCGTAGAAGTGTAACTCATCCAGCGTCGAGAGAACTATGACAATCGGCTGTACAAAAAAATTCAGACTCCCAGTTAGATATGGTTGTAAAATGTATGCGTCACTTTTTGAAAATTATTCACTTTTAGTTTTGCACTGAAATTATCGAAATGCTTGAAGTCCTTGTCAGAATGCTTAAAGAAGCTATTTATATGAGTTCGATGGTTTTCCGGCTTTCATAAACGTACTAACGGCATCGAATTCAAATATACCTTTTTTCCGTCGACTCGCCTTCGAGCGGCTACTATGGCGATGTCTGCTTGAGTCTGGATTAAAAGTATTTTGGGTTCGTCGGAATCGACTCTCCGACTTTTTTCCGAATGTTTTGACTAATTTTATGTATGTTCTAATGGCTTGGACAAGGATTATGTTGTCCCCCTTTGAGGATCATTAAATGAGGATTTTGGTTTTTATTGGAAAAACCGTCCCGCTGATTTTTTCCTTAATTTTTACGTTTAAAATAGCTACTCGCTACATCCTGACTGAGGATTTCGCCCTGTGAACCACTAAATTCGTGGTACTTTCAAAAAACCAAATTCGTGGTACTTTCGAAAAATTTATCTAGAGGAGCGGTTTTCCGCCCTGTGCAAATCTCTTTATTGTACTTTCGAAAAACCAAATTTGTGGTATTTTCAAAAATTAAATTCGTTGTAATTTCGAAAAATTTGTTGAACGGAGCAGTTCTCCGCCGTGTGCACTTCTCTTCGTGGTACTTTCGAAAAACCAAATTCGTGGTACTTTCGAAAAATGAGACTCGTGGTACTTTCGAAAAGTTTGTCCGCCCCGTTCTCAATTATTAGATTAATAAATTTTTTGAATATTCGAACGACGGAGCCCAAAGGCGATTGACCGTCGTCCTCGAGATGAAAAATATTTTGGTCATTTTTAGTGGGAATAATTTTTTAGGCAGATTTCGATTGAAAAATGATTCCAAAGGCGGTATAAGTCTTTCTAATATTTCAAGGATGATTTTTTAATAGAATTATTTGTATGGATTTAATTTATTAATAAATTGGATATTTTTCAAAGGGATCGTTTTACTGGGTTCAATAACAGCGACAAATGCCAGGTTTTAACTAATAACTAAAATATAAACCACATAAACTATAAAATATAATTTACTTGCAATCCAAGTGGCCCAATGAAATAGGTTTAACCTATTTTTTAAAGAAAAATAAAATATACTTTTAGTCCGATGTAGCACGCGTCCTTTTGTACAACGTCCAATTGATGAGATCAGTGAAAAAGTGGCATAAGTGACAATTTTAGATTATTATTTCAGTTAACGACAAAAATAAATAGTTAAAGTAAGGACATATTTAGAGGAAAAATGATACAAATAGTAGTTCTACATTTTAGCGACACTGTGGTGTTGTCAGAAAGCTTTTAGTTTGCCCAGGTTATTCAAGTGTGGGCCACCCCACGAGCGACGTAGTTAGCGTCACTGGTTTAACCTGGCTAGCACAGCAAAGATAAGAAGAGCAAATAGGGCAGTGAGTTCAGGGTATGGGCGCCATGATTAATTAGAATAATGAAGGAAAAGGAAAGCAAAAGATAAATAAAAGTCACATATTACATATACACAATAATACTATATTACAAAATATTTTACAAAAAAAGGATGAGCTATCACTGCATCAGCGATACTGTGTAGCAAAATCTCAAATAGAAATATGTACAAGATACTATATTACAATAACCGAAGTTCAAGGTAAGCTTGAGACTTTTACGAAAGCCAAATTAAATATATTATAAAAGAGATGACTTGTAAATTGTCTCAATTATTAAACAAAAGCATATATTACAAGACCACAAAATACTATATTACAAGATGCTCAACAGCAAGGTAAATTTGAAGCGTTTACGAGAGACAAAAAAATCTATTAAAAAAGATACGTCTCGTACTTTACCTCAATACTAAAAATCATATATTACAACGAAATCTGAGCATTACGAGATTTAAACCGAAATATATTACAAAGGTTTCTCGCAACGATCAGACAAATAAAATATTTACACCATTAGATATACTCAAATGGCAACACAAAATATATTACAACGATAAGATAATAAAACTTAGCCAAATTAAAGATATGCAATTTCGCTCGAACCTGATATTTATTTGAGCCTACCAGAATGTAGCCTTCCCGCTGCGTAATAACAAATACTTACGGGACACCCAAGTTATATAACCACAAAAAATAACACTAGAATTTATCTCTAGCAGATAAAATACGGGACACCCCAAGTTATATAACCACAAAAAAATAATACTAGAACTCGATTCCCAGCAAATAGATACACATTACACCGCGCCTCGAACATCAAAATTCCTTTTATTAAATAATCCACATAAGTGCAAGTGGTGCGACTTGACGTAGAGTCAAATCTAGGAAATTTCAGATTACACGACGCATATTATGTGCATATAGTTACCGATATGCCTACCCACTGAGACATATCTAAGACAAAAGAAATTTGACAAAGCGAATCTGCGATACTGATAAAACACAAATAACATCACGTTATCCAATACTTACATTAAGCAAAGATGTACATAGCGACAATACTATAAGTAGTAAATATAGGAGTACTTAAGATTGTTTACTCATAAAATAATTCCCTAACTTAAGATTTAATATTTTCCGGTTTACTCGGAAACTTGCCTAGTTTGGTTAGATTTGGCATTTTATGATTTAATAAAACAATACGTAGAAATAATCTCTTATTTATTAAGAAATATGTAGGTACTTTATCTTTCTATGTCCTGCCGAAGGAAGTTTCTATTAGCCATGATTAAATGTTTGGTGATCGAGGGCATCCATTTTACTTAGTTGAGACTCCACGCGCAGTAGACTTGAATAACATTCAGCAGTCCTCTGATATGACCATTTTGATGTTAAAAAAATCATGAAGATAACGTGCTCGTACAGAATATTTATCATTAAGAATATTTAACGTAACGAAAGTATTTGTAATGTAAAAAAATTTCTAAAGAGAAATTCTTGTTATGCAGAAGATGTTGTTCGAATCAAGAAAACGTAGTGTATGAAAAATTTGTTCTTATATAGAAAAACCTGAAATAATATTTTAAACGTGAGATGGCATTTAAACGATATATAATTATTTAAAACTATTACCTTATACGTCTATAAGGTTTCTCCATCTTAATATCCTCCTTAGAGGTTTAACAACATTTTAAAAACGTCCATCTCGATTGACGGCTCGAGTGAAAGAGGAAGAATTTAACCTAGCGCGACATATTGTTAGATATTTCCTGGACCGGTAGTCACGTTGCCCCGCCCAAAAAGTAGTTCTCTTTTATTAAGGGAATATTAAATTAAATAAAGAATCTATATTTATGTTGATAATCCTATATCCTCATGTGGCGAGCAGACTTTATTATAATTATAGTTTAATCTACTCAACTTTATTTTAAAGTTAGCTTGATTTATTTACTTAATTTAATTTGAATATTATCGAGCGCGAATCATCTATTATTCTGCGGCATAAGTATAATATTCTGACAATTTCTCATTTGTCTAGGAATACTTCGTAATAGTACCAGAGCATAGGTGAATAGAATTTTCGATAATTAATAATAATTTTTCTAATAAATGTTAGAAAATGTAACGAAGGATGCTTTTGCGCATTATGCACCTTACACTATGTAATGGCGACAAAATCTCTTCCACAATAAAATATTCTTGTAAAAGTGGTACAAGTGCAGTTGTACCATTTTTCTAGTAAAAGAATAGATACCATTTTGCTTGCATACGTAATAGTTTATGGTATAAGTCTAATATACAATCAACTCCATATTTATCACCAAACAAAGCTTACTAGGTGCGAATCTTATGAACATACAAATATGGATATGTAAATCTAAAGTATACATGTGTACATGGGATGGAAGTGTTATATGAAAGGGTTCTTTAGAAGTAGTCCCATGCTTACTAAAGTTTATTAAGCAATTGCATCTACGAAAAATAGTATAGCTCTTAGCGATTCTTGTGAGGGTCAAAATAAAATATAGTAACATTTTGGATGTTTGTTGTAAACAATAGTTACATAAATACTGCTCTTAGAGCCAGGACGTAAACACATAGAAGCTTTTGTGCTTAGAGAGAAACACAAGCGCTATACTCTATTTTCATTCCCAAAACTACTATAGAAACTTACGAACATTTTCCTGTGAAGGAAATGTAATTAGAAGAATTCTTCTGTTTTGCTGAAGTAGATGAAATATCCTCTATGATAAAGAAGGATGAAGAAATACTGCTTGGAGGAAGATTAAGTGATTGAAAGTAGAAAAAGAGGAGCCTTATACCATACCTTTAAGGATACTTTTAATGAAGCCTTTGAATTTGTGAAAGAAGATTAGCCTTTAAAAAGCAAAGGAAGATCACCTACTCAAAGGCTCAATCCTTTGTATAATGTGGTTCCAAGGAGTAAACATTTGAAATGGAAAAGTGTGCAACAAATGTTAGAGTTTGCACGCCCTATATAGCACATAAAGATGCATCAAAAAGAGAAACCAAACAAAATAAATAAAAAAATAATGTAGGAAAAGCAGGTTTGGCATTAGTTCTTATGGCAGCTGACAACGATAACGAAGATGTACATGTTGCTATCCTTCTCTCATATGTAAGCGATCTGCCTTCCCACATTGAAGAGGGTAGACTATTCAATATTCATGTATGCAGATGACTCAACGTTAGTTGTGTCGGATTCAAATGCCCAAAAGCTTAAAGAAAAAGCTATTAATGCAATACAAATTTGTTCAACAATCGTTGCAGAGAAAATAGACTTATCATTAACTACGGAACTGTATATATGTAGTTTCATACTAAACTAAGGCTTCCAGACAACTATCTCTTAAATATTAACGGGGAAACCCTACACTTCACAAATAGCACGACTAGAACAGATAACATCATTTCCCTTCAATAAAGTCGGATATGTTGTAATAGCCCTTATTCAAGAAATATTCTTTTAGTTTTATTTTTAATTTTAATTTACTTGGAATATCACAAATATTTTTTGGGAGAACATATAGGGTGATACAGTTATATATAGATGATCGTTTAAATGAGCTTGTATGGTGTGTACCGAACACATAAGAGATCGCCATCTCTCTTTGGATAGTTTTTGTGATAGTCAGACTTTTTTTTACAGAAAGTTAAGTTATTTTTTGTAAAGGTTAGGCATTTTAGGATGTAGATGGAGGGTGTTGTAAGAATACGTTTTAGCTCTGCCCCATGCAATGATATTACATGAAATGTGGCTATACGCCATAGCATAATGTATGCTGATTCCTTGCCTAGAATGGATTTTAAATGTAACATTGCAAAAAATACCTTATTCAATTTATTACATACATGATCTATATGTCTACACCAGGATAGCTTGGAATCAAGTACGGTGCCGAGTGATTTGACAGAATCCGATAGCACAATATCATTACCATGAGGTTTTCTGGTACGGTTCTTTGAAGGTGAAAGTTTAGGCAAACTATCTTCTTTTCATTTAAAATCAACGTGTTTCCTTGACACCACGCACTTAATGATTCTATAATATTTGTGACCTTAATATGAAGCTCTTCTGGTGTAGCAGCTGACATGGTGTTTGTTGTGTCATCCTCAAACATGTTACATAACCATGCTCCATGTAGCTGGGTAAATCATTTACATAGATCATGAACAGTAATGGGCCTAACACTGAGCCCTGAGGGACCCCAAGTGCTACACTAAACGTATCCGATTTCTGATCATTTAGCCTCACCCTGAGAGATCTGTTTTCCATATAGGGAGTCAACCACAGCAGAATGTTACCCCTAATGCCGACACCATATAATTTACTATTCAGTATTTCTTTATTAAGAGTGTCAAATGCTTTGGAGAGGTCAAAAAATAATGACACCACATACCTACCCTCATCCAAACATTTGTAAACATAATCTAGAAGATGATAGGAAGCTGTTTCAACCGATTTGCTTGATCTAAACCCATGCTGCGAGAAAGTTAATATCTTATTCTTTTCAACATACTCAGAAATTCTGTTGTACATTACTCTTTCAGATATTTTTGAGAGAACACTTAAGAGAAAAATTTGTCGATAGTTATCCAAAACAATAAAATTTCATTTAGTGATTATAACCCATTACTTTTTCTCCTATGGGGTAGTGATTTTAGTATAAACAATGAAGGTTGTTAATTTTCACATGTAAATAAATACCTTTAATTTATAAGAACAATTATTTATTACTTATTTATTATTAACTGATTTCATTTTCTTATATAATTTTCATACATTTATTTCAACTAGGAGATCCTGTTCAATTGTGAGTCAAATTAGAAATTATGAACCTATTACCTCTTTTGCAGTGGGCATAAAAGTATTTGCATTTTTATGTAAACCTCGATAAAAATGGCTGTCGCGGTATTTACATGTAAATACTTTATTACATTCATGCAATACCTCAACTGATTACCATCATGCAAAAACAGGACAGAATGTAATATAAAGCATGTGGTATCTGTTCGTGTTGGATTTCGCTTTTGGGGTCGAGAACGGCTGCACTGACTGATAAACACGAAAACAAAGTAACGTCGAATGCTTTAAATAACTGTTATTTGGTGTAAAGGAAAATAACGAGTTGTTTATGGCTGGTACACGCGATTTTGTTAATGACTTTCGAACAACAACTGGTATTTTTTTATGTTTATGATGACTGAGGTACTCGCAGGAAACACGTTAAGTCATTGTGGTAATTAATGTTTAAAGCTAATGGCCACATTGTAAGAAGACATATTTGGAATGTTAAGTGCGTAAGAACCATCAAAAATCGTCGGTGTACTTTACAAATGGCACCATTTAGTGAAGATAAATTATTTGACATGGCCTGATTCATTTTACTTGTAGTTAATTCTACGTTTAATCAACTTTTATTTTTATCAGTGAATCATAAAATATTTTATAAGAGTAGGTTGAGAAAGTATTTGGCAACGGTATATATTTCTGATTAGAATAAAATAGAATAGAATAACGTTTTATTATTTCAAACAATATGAAATACACTTCAGAAACCATTGCAACATGTATTAAAAAACAATGCATATGGAGTCACTATCCATATTCAGATTTCCCATCGTAATCTCTTTAAATGGAGACATCTTGATATCATAGTTGCACTTCAGTATCGAATTTTAATATATTTGAAATTGTCTGTCCTAAGTGATAATGCTGATGCCATAAAAATTTTAGAGAACTTTTGTTTTCGGGCAAATAATAAGCCATAATTATATTTTTTAACTCCTTTAATAATGGAGTGGGGATAGTGGTATTGAGTGGCAGATGTCATAAATAAAATAGAGACCTTCACTTCTAGTATACAGTATGACTCGCTTTTCGTGACTCCCATATCACGGCTCCCTTATCAACAATGTGTCGATTAAAAAAAAAATAGACACTTACTGATCAGGCGACTATTTCACTGTAGAACATTTTAAAATCCACCGCTGACGTTCGTCCTTATGAATAAAAATAAACCTAATTTTCCAAAAAAAGAAGATATTAGACAAAATTGTAACTATGAAATAATATAATACTCTTTTCTTACTTTTTTTGGGTATTTTGCCACTGAAAAATATTTAAACATTTTAATGAAAAAACCTCTGCGCCAAACGGATCAGACAGAGGTTGTTTCTTGAGTACTTGACTGTTTCAAAAAGTCTCACACCTAAAAATATATAAACTAGAACAATGTTATAAACTAAAAACTGAAAATCAAAGCTATAGGTAGTTAACGTTTCGGAAGAGAATCTACTTCCGTTCTCAAAACTTTTTTGGCCGTCAACCATGACAGTTCTTTGTTTATGTATTTCCATAGTCACGTGAGACATTAAATTATATTTATCTTATTTTTACTTACTTCGTCTCTAAGGATGGGCAACCAACTAGTACAAAAATCTATTGAATAATTAGAAACGCATCTATCCTCGTTTAATAAAATAATCGCGGATTCTTTAAGTTTTCTTTTAGTTCCGTTGCTCTCTTTTTCCAAAATCTTCGCCGAGTCCCATTTAATTCTATGATTATTATCCCACGCGTGTTCACAAATTTTGGATTTTTCAAATTCTCCCCTTCTAGCGTAATTTCTATGTTCACCAAGCTTTACGTTGAAAGGTCTAGATGATTCATCTACGTAATGTTTTCCGCACTCACACGGAACACTATAAATACAATTTTTTGAATTTTGAACAATATTTGGAGGTTTGGTTCTTGATAAAACCGATCTTAGCGTGGAGCCCGTTTGAAAAACCGTTCGTACGGAAAACCTATTCCCAATTTTTCGTAATTTATCCGATAAACCATGTATATATGGAATTACTGCCATTGACCTAAATACCTCAGGTTGTGATAGTATATTCTCTCTACTAACAATGTTCAATAACTGACTATCAACAAAACTCTCAGGATATTGATTATTTAATAAGACAGTTTTTATAAATTGTTTTTCGTTCCTTAATATTACATCATTTGAAGAAATAATTTTGGCCCTGTCATACAAACACTTAACAATACCTTTCTTAACACTAATATGTTGATTTGAATTGAAATTTAAGTATCTGTTTGTGTGTGTTTGTTTTCTATACACACTGGTTTGGCATGTTTTATCTCAAACGGGCTCCACGCTGAGATCGGTTTTATCAAGAACCAAACCTCCAAATATTGTTCAAAATTCAAAAAATTGTATTTATAGTGTTCCGTGTGAGTGCGGAAAACATTACGTAGGTGAATCATCTAGACCTTTCAACGTAAGGCTTGGTGAACATAGAAATTACGCTAGAAGGGGAGAATTTGAAAAATCCGAAATTTGTGAACACGCGTGGGATAATAATCATAGAATTAAATGGGACTCGGCGAAGATTTTGGAAAAAGAGAGCAACGGAACTAAAAGAAAATTTAAAGAATCCGCGATTATTTTATTAAACGAGGATAGATGCGTTTCTAATTATTCAATAAATTTTTGTTCTAGTTGGTTGCCCATCCTTAGAGACGAAGTAAGTAAAAATAAGATAAATATAATTTAATGTCTCACGTGACTATGGAAATACATAAACAAAGAACTGTCATGGTTGACGGCCAAAAAAGTTTTGAGAACGGAAGTAGATTCTCTTCCGAAACGTTAACTACCTATAGCTTTGATTTTCAGTTTTTAGTTTATAACATTGTTCTAGTTTATATATTTTTAGGTGTGAGACTTTTTGAAACAATCAAGTACTCAAGAACCAATCTCTGTCTGATCCGTTTGGCGCAGTTTTTTTCATTAAAATTTTTAAATATTTTTCAGTGGCAAAATACCCAATAAAAAGTAAGGAAATCTGAATATGCCACAAATAAACAATTAGAGACAATATCATAATCTTATTCGTTGTTATCAGAAACTCACTAATACCGAATTTCAATAGGATAATGTACTTGGTGTTCATGTAATAAAAAAATAAATCTTCCTTTTTAAAGTACCTACCAATTATTACAGTCATAACTTTATATTCGAATGTAATGAAAAGTTAATTAAGATGGAGGAAGATAGGCTTTCCATTTATAATTAATCACGTGACTTTAGTCAGTTTACTTAACAGTCTAAATCAAACACTGATCAACTTGGAGACAAAAAAAGTTCAATCAGTTTCAAACGAATTTAATTCAGAAACAATTATATACATAATAACGCTTACATGGATATAATTGTTGTGAACAACATTATGAAATTATTAATATGATTTTGTAGACTGTACCTTAATAATTTAGCTGACCATAAAAATTTGCTATCGTTAGATGGTGAATATGCTTAGATTATGTTGAATTGCATTGAATTAGTTTATTATTTCCTAATTATTTATTAGGGTATATGGGCGATAATCGTGAATGATTTGACTATGCTTATGGTATGAAATACTTGTGTCTTGGCTAAACCTATTAACATGCGGTGAAGGGGGGTGTATATTATTTCCCGTGCTTACCCAAGAAAACTATTGTAATGGTGAAAAAATCACTATCAGAGATTTCATAGAATTTTCACGTTTCAGCCTATTCATATTGTGTATTACTAAAACTAAGATTTTCCAATTATATCAATGTGTCTGACTGGTTCTTGGTGATACACGAAAAAAAAAAGTGAAAAAAGATGTAACAGAGAACAGTAACATTTTGGGATTGAAACATATTCCTTATAGGATTTTGCAAACAGCAAAAAAAAAACACTATCTATGATAACTAAAAGAAAAACTATTTGCAAAAATATTAATGAAATCTCTGCATTTTTTCGATAACCTTAATTTTGGGATGTAATTAACACAACTGTCAAGGAAAAATGGAGTTCTTCCTTCAGTTGACGGTAAATTATTGTCCAAATTTCGATGCGAACTGATTTTTTCTTTTTAAGTTACCATCCTTACAGGTAATGTTAAAAACAAATAGACAAGCAGAGAGACGGACATTCTGAACGTTATTCAGATTTTGATAATAATTAACACAATAGAAGGAAATTGAGATTTCATTGTTTTGCACATGTTGCCATTCTTTTATGCCATTCTCTTATTGGAAATAATGGCATGTAATATTATTATTATTACTATAACTAAATCGCAGTTTGCTCAATAATTGTCATGACCAACTTATGTTTAAAAGGCAGATTTTGTAGAAATTTAATCCCACTGAAAATGTGCTTTGCTATTATCAGCATGATTTTAGAATATATAAGAAATTGGATATCGATCAAATCTCGTTAAAGTTGCACTTATGGTGAACGATTTAAGATATTGAGTTGAAATTTGGTACACGTATGTATTATAATGATCTGGATCCATAATATATTTTGAGCTCACTCCTGTGAAGAGTTGGGGGCAATAGGGGTAAATAGGAGAAAATAGTTAGTGCTGGTAGGAGTCCAGAAGCTTGGAATTTGGTGTAAATACTAAAAACCTAGGCCTCATTTTTTTATAACATTTGAAACTCCCCACTGCTTTATCAAAAGTGTTAATAAAATAAAATTCAGATGTTCACTTGAAATTAAGCACACTTGTGTGTTATAACGACATATGGAACTAGATTATATTATATTTTGAGACGAGTCCAGTGACGGGTTGAGAGTAAATGGGGGTATATATGGGAAAATAAGAAAAGCAGCCTAGTAAGAGTCCGGAAACTTGGCATATGATGTATATACTGGAAGCTAAGACATTTAATTTTTTTAAACTCTGCTGTATATTTCAACAAAAGAATGTTACTTACTATACTTCCGCCTTATTACTTACACGTAGAAGTAAAAGGGGTATTTTGTAGATTGTGTTTGATAATCTATGGCTAGTCTTTTTAACATCAAAATTAATGAAATATGTAGTTATCTTTGTTATTAAATTGAAAGTATGCAATTAAAAGAAATGTCACCCGTTTTATCAAAAAACTGTTTAAGAATTTAAGGCATTTGTGTTAGAGCAAGAGAGAGAGAGAGAGTGATACACAAGGGGAGCGAGATAGCTCGCAGCGACGAAACATAACAACGTGCTAATATTCTTGACTAAAGATGACGGTGTCGGATGATTTGGGGTCGAGTTTGAGCTCTTTGCCCTAATCATCGCTGTAGACCTGGACCGGCCTCGTAAGCGGTGGGCCTGCTTTTTCGCTTATGCCCCCCGCAAATGCGGACGGTATTGGCGATGTTAGCAAACCTCGCCAGATCCTGGCTGTTGGACCCTGCCAGTTTTGTTTCTTCTGGCGCTCTTCTGTCGTGGTCTTCTTTCTTCGCTGATATGTATAGGCTCCCAGGAGCGTCTTTCGTCCATCGTGAAAGGGACCGGCTGTTTCCGAGCCCTCTCGGAGTTTGAAAGGAATTTGGGGGTGTTGACTAATCGGAAGCCCAGGGTGCCAATTGGCATCATGTGCTCCGATTTCGTCGGAAGGAAGTGTGAACTGTGTAGTTCAGGATTGTGTTCGGCCAGAGACGTTTTCTTAGCATCAGAGGCTGGCACGGGCTAGGGTAAGGGTACCGAGCTGGTTGTTTGCTTGGTACACTCGGGATCGGGTTATTGGATGTTTTTGGTCATTGTCTCCTTGCGGTATGGCTTGCAGATCGGGCTGAAACAGATAAAGGCTTAGCTGCACTTACCCATTATCCAGGATCTGGAGCTTCGGCCTCTTGTACTTCGGAGCGTCGTTGGGGCCATAGTCAGTCGCCTGTTTGACCAGCGGATTCCCATGCTCTGCTGCACGGCCATAAAGGTTCTTCGCTCTGTCCCGGATCAAACCATGGTGCATCCACGACGCACCTAAGTGCGACGTTTTTCACGGCTTGTATCTCCGACATAACGACAGTGCAATGTCCCGGTCCGATTTTCGCACGTAAACATTGTAGTACGGAAACCCATCGACAAAAGAGGCTTCGTGTACAGCAGAAGATGTTTTAGGCATCTGTAGCTACAATTTACCCCCAACAGCAGGTCACGTGACCTCGTTCTCTTCAAGAGAGGAGCAAAAGACAACGGGCCGCATAAATGTTGCCCCGAAATTCTGAAAATATTCAAATACGTTTTTTGAGCAAAAATAAGCATCTTTTGTCTCCTGGTGTTTTTTTCCAAAGTGCTTCCTTCCAAATTTGGGGATTTGGTGTATATAATATAAGCCGAGACCTCAAATTTTTTTCATCTTCTGCCACTCGCCACCACCATCCCCACTCCATTATTTAAGGAGTTAGGAAAATAATAATGAGATATTCACTTGGGTACACGTATATCTTATAATTACATCGGGAGTTAGATTATATTTATGATCATTCTGTTGATAGATTAGAAAGTAAATAAGGGAAAATAAGTAAATCAAGCAGGTAGGTATCAAGAAATACGGGATTTGGTGTATATACTGGATAAGAAAGTATCGAATTTGACCGGAATATATTCTTTTCAATAGCAGAAAAATGATTTGGATCTAAGTCAGTCTGATTATATGCTGATATTGAATAAATAGTTTCTATGTTTGTATATGTATGCGCATGTGCCTATGTATGTATGTGTGTAAACTGTATCTTCAATTTTTTCTTTTTTCAAATTTAGCAAGGTTGAATGTTTTTATTGAATCTGAATCACATTCACGATACAGAGTGACCACCAGCGTGCAACTCTCAAATTACATGCATACTATGTCATATTATAATTTTGTGAGATTTATAATTAAGCACAAATAATAACAAAGTAATAAATAACAGAGTTTAGATGGCAAGTCTCTGTTAATATTCCAAGTAATGTAACTTTCATATTTCCTCATAAATTCCATAAATTAATATTCATAAAAAGCAGCAAGGATCCTTTAAAAACTTGTAATTAGCAGGAAGAACATAAAGAGAATAATCAGCAACGTTAACGGTGTTCAAGTTTCTCACTTTTAATGATGCTTTTAACTTTTATAACTATAACTTTTAGCTATTTCCCCAGTAGCATTAAGAATTTAACTGCCTTTAAAAATTTTATAGAATTATATTCTCTACATGTGGAGATTCAGTTATTATGTTTGCTCACATAAATAATTTACGCATTGATTTTGGAATAGAAATGCAATATATTCTTCACGACTGCAGCATTTTACGGGAAAAGAGGAATCGTTAAGTGCATATTATTTATTTAAACCCAGATTCTAAGTATGAAAATATCCATTGTAGTTAGTATACAATATTCTAATTTGAGAGCACCTATACTGTGTTGTGAGTAAATACACCAATAAATTGCACATCAGCTATTTAGTAGAGAATAATATATTATTATATGAGCGATTGTGGTAGCCATTATTCACGAAGATGATGTTTGAATCCACGAGCCGTAGGCGAATGGCGTAAATCATCTCAGTGAATAATGGTAATAATCGCGAGTGTAATGCGATGCGATGCTTTTTCGACACCTATTATAAAAAAATCGGTAAAGGTATTTACACAGAACTTCCCACTTTATTCACACAAGACGGTCACTCTAAAATAATATTAATTAAGAGATGACATATGAGAATTATGATCGCCATGTAGTTTGTCCTATTATTAAAGAGAAAACCTGGTAACTTTTCATCATCTACTGTATACTGATGGGATTTATTTTTTATTTTTTTGTAGAAATAGGTCAAAAATATAATGAAACGCGAAAATTTTAGAATTGAAGAAAAAAAATGTTTTCCATCATCCATTCCATTGTAGTGGTAAAATAATAAAAAATAAATATATTTTTAAAATTTTCAAAACAAATTTCTTTCTTGAAATGTGGTTAGAATGTCATGAAACGTGGAAATTTTAAATTTGAGCAAAAAATTCTTTTCCCATCGTCCATTTTCAAAAAAAATTTAAAAATTTCAAAATTTATTCATATTTTAAATTTTCGTATATTTTTTTAATAAATTCAGAATGTCACGAAACGTGAAAATTTTAAATTTGAGCAAAAAAATTTTTTTTCCATCACCCATTTTATAAATTTCAAAATTTTCAAAAATTTGAAAATTATTTTCTATTTAAAATTTTCAAAAAATGTATTGAGATAGGTTCAAAATGTCATTAAACGTGGAAATTTAAAATTTGAACAAAAATTTTTTTTTCCATCATCCATTTTATACACCCCTTTCAAAATTTCAAAATTTTTTCCTATTTTAAATTTTCATAATTTTTTTTAAAGGTTCAGAATGTCACGAAACGTGAACATTTTAAATTTGAGCAAAAAAAAAAAAAAATTCCATCGCCCGTTTTATAAAAAATTTTAAAAATTTTCTAAATCTCAAAATATTTTTTTATTTAAAATTAAAAAAAAAAGATTTTGAGATAGGTTTAGAATGTCATGAAACGTGGAAATGCAATATTTTAACGAATTTCTTTTTCCATTATCTATTTATTCCCTTTAGTTGGTCCACCCTGAATATTTTCCAGTGAAAGTCTATTTCTTCGGTGGCAATGGCGTTAGCTATCTACCAAATTTGACTGCCTTCCGTCAAGTAATTTTTTAGTTAATGCAGCAACAGACCGACAGACAGACAGACCGACGGACAGATTGACGAAATTGAAAAACCTTTTCGTAATCTACATGATCTGCAACGTGAAAATCCTAAAAAATCTCGGCGGGTGATTTTTTCAAGAATAAAATACTTCCCTTCGGTATGCGAGGGAAGTAATAAATTAGACTGAAATTTGATAACATTAGTCGATACCTACTAGGGCTACTCGTAACAAGTGTATACGTTGTAAAACGTTAACAAACAATATGACGACTTTTAGCGAGTTGATTTTCAGCTTCGGCAAGAGTTGATTGCAGTCGATTTAAAATGTCACTGAATCAGTGAAACAGTGATTTTTGAACTTGTATATGTGATTGGCCGGATGTAGTGAATTATGAATCGATAATTCACTACAGTGAAATATGGATACGATTTTTCACCAAAAATATGCCAATAATTGTCATATAATTAAATAGGTGTAGAAAAACTTATTTATTTAAAACAGAATCGTATCATATTATTACAATGTTATTTATAACTGTTGGTTCGCTAATTTCTGCTTATATATTTAGAATTCCGATAGGATTCTGCATCGATAGATATCAGTAGAGATGGCTGGCCACTGAAATCTAATTGCATATTTGGATTAAAAATATATATGTGGATTGATATATGTCGTCTGTATCGTTGAAGTAACTGATGCAGAATAAACTGAGTATACAGCAGCTGTTATAAAAGTAGACAGAAAAACTTTTAAAAACAACTGCTTTATAAATGCACTAAAAAGATTTTTTTCTGATGCTGTACAAGTTGTTTCAGTAGTCCTTGGATAATATGAACATTGTTATTTTATGGTATATTATTTTATATTGAGTATTGATTATCTCGGTATATATTGATTTTATAAAATTTACAGCTATTTGCGTTAAACGCTTTTAGTTTATAATAATTTACATAAATTGTGAAAATATGTAAATATCAGAAAAATATTTCATTTTAGTACAATTACAAAAAAGTAGTTTTTAAAAGTTTTTTTAATATATTTTATCATACTCTTTTAGTATCTTACTCATCAAGCTCTGTCGTTTAATACCCATGTCAAGAAGGTTGTGAGAAAAATGGTAAACCGACTTAGGGCGTCCGCCATATTGGATTTAGGAAGGTGCTGAAAATGCCGAACTTAATATATAAATCACTTTAAAAAAATCACATTATTTTTCATCAAAAGTATAGCAGGTTACCTGTTTGGCAAGCTAGGTGAGACATATGATTGTATTCTGTCACATTATGTCATTATTTTTTAGAGTGTCTACCCTGTAAATAGCTTAGCCCATTTCATCGTTGCAAATAGCGACAGTAGCTACCAAACTTTTATTATTTCTATTATTCTTCATTAGTTTTGTAAATATAATGTTAGTAGACAAGTAAACACCTGCAACATAGACCGACAGATTGATCGAATTAAAGAATCTCAATTCTTGTAATCTATCTGGCCTGTAAAGTGAAAATCAAAAAATAATTTGGAGAGTGCTGTTTCACGATTATTCTGTTTTGATTAAGGAAGAAAGAAAAAACATTAGTTAAATTTTGCCCTATATACAGGGAGATCGAGAAAGACTGAATATGCCTCTCCCTAAAGATTTTCTTGTGTACCATACACTATTTTGTGTTACGTTCAGCAATTGCACATTGGCGACAGTGGGTTAGTGATTTATATAGCTCGTGTGTGCGTGATGTCACAAATTTAGATATTTGTCAAAGTTTACGGACAACAAACCCAAATTAAATGATCGATCGGCTGATCACAAAGTGGCGGCCATTTGTATTTCAGTATTCCCTAGTCTAGTATTATAGGAGATTAGTTTTAATGTACGTAGAATAGAAATAAATTCTGACAATTTTAGTGACTTTTCTGTGTGACGTCATCCTCATTCTTTCTCGACAGCACTGTACAAGTCCAGTCTGCTTACTGACCGTTTAATAAGTATTTGTAATCGCAACGCTCGATTTAATGATATAATACCAAGATATTCGACAATGCTATTTTATACCGGGTGAGTCACGAATTGCTCTCGCCCCGATATTTCCTAAAATATTTGGAATAGAAAATTGAAATTTGGAGGCCTTATTACACAACTAAAATGCCATCTTTTCAATAAAAAATCAAGTTTGGTGCACATCCGGTTTGACCGTAAATGCCCACAACTTTCGATTTTTAAGATTGCCTATAACTACACGAGTCTATCTGACAGCTGATATTGTTTTATTACATTCAATGGCTACTATGATTTTTCCAATGTTATTAGATTACCAGATTTACACAGAAATGTGCCATTTTAGTTTCCAAAGCCCACTAATCTATTATCTATTAGCCGCATGTTTCTAAAAGCTTGGTTGCATTGTATTTTGGCTGAAATCTCAAATATTTCTGAGCGGATTTTCAAAATTTTGGTATCATTAGATTCGTATGAAAATGAGGTATTTAAAAATGTTGGTGAACGATTAAATTCCCATTTAAAAAACCGAGTTAGTGGGTAAAAATCACATTTAAAAATTTTAAACGCCTCTAGAGAATTAAGTAATGCAATCATATTGCTCTTTTTATTTTTATAGTAACGTAGCACACAAACTAAAATATATTTTGGGCACCACAGCACTCTGGATTCAGAAATAGATTTTTTAATTAAATTTTTAGTGTTTATTAAAAAGTGAACAAAATAGATGTATTGTATTCAAAATTTCCTTTGGATTCCAAAAATGTAAAAATATATAGGGTGTTCTATTTAAAAATCGAAAGTTGTGAGCATTTCCGGTCAAACCGGATGTGCACCAAACTTGATTTTTTATTGAAAAGATGGCATTTTAGTCGTGTAATAAGGCCTCCAAATTTCAATTTTCTGTTCCAAATATTTTAGGAAATATCGGGGCGAGCGCAATTCGTGACTCACCCGGTATACGTAGGTACCAAATTAGAAAAAAAGTCTAAAGTACATGGGTACACAGTAGTACACATACACATACACATAAAGACAAACAATTCTAATTCGATATTTTGAGACCAGTCTGTTATGAAACGGATTTCTCTACAATTTCGTTTTACGATGATTATGATGAATATGATTGCGTTTGTCAGGTTATAAGATACCCATTTGATTAAATTAAATACATTATATAGTGAGGTAATATTGTGAAATTAGTAATCCACACATCATTCAAACAAATATTTTATTCTAGCAGAATAATATCAAGATTTAGTAGAAATTTTCAAGGCTGAGTGCCATAAAGTCTGTAACTGTATTAAGGGACGAGTAAATGAACGTGTCGAGAATGAAAACTGATGGTAACAACTTATGTGAGATTCGTGCTGCAGATAAAAGGTTAATAGCATGCACTCTCAACATATACGACCACATGTGTGACAAAAATCTCACGAGGGGAATAGAATTGGCCCCAAGGGGCTTAGTTATGTAGAGTAGAAATTTACTGTACCGGCAAAAATGTCTAATCAACGAAATTAAAACCCTATGTGAAAAAGTTATTATACACACACCGGTATTTTTTCTACGCAATTTGTTGTTCTCGTACAAATCTGAACGGAAACCCTTAAAAGGAAGAGTTAACTAATAGCTAGCTAATTGCAATTTGTTTTGCAAGGGCATTTTGAAACCTAATTAAAAAACAATACAAGAAATAGCGTTCTTGCAAAATATGAAAAATACATTTCTACTTGTTTTAAACAATAAATGAATGAGCAAAATTGCAAGGATTATTTCTTTCAGTAACATGTGTATCCTCCACAAACAGTTATGACTACAATTATCTTTTTACTTCCCTCGCATACCGAAGGGTAGTATTGTATTCGAGAAAAAATCACCCTCCGAGATTTTTTCGGATTCTGACGTTTCAGAACACGTAGATTACGAAAATATAGGTTTTTCAATTCCGTCAGTCTGTCTGTCTGTCTGTCTGTCTGTTGGTGCATTTACTAAAAAACTACTTGAAGGATAGCAGTCAAATTTGGTAGATAGTTGACGCTACTGTCAGCGAAGACATGGTAGAAATTTCACTGGAAAATATATAGGGTGGACCGCCTAAACGGAATAAATAGTGAAAAAATTTTTTTTTTGCTCAAATTTAAAATTTCCACGTTTCATGACGCGCTAAACCTATTTCAGAAAAAAAATTTTTGAAAATTTTTTTGCAACATTTTTGAAAAAATTTTTACCTAGATGAAACAATTTTTTTTTTGGTCAAATTTAAAATTTTCATGTTTTATGACGCGCTAAACCTATTTCAGAAAAAAAAAATTTTGAAAATTTTTTTTGCAACATTTTTGAAAAAATTTTTACCAAGATGAAATTTTTTTTTTTTTGCTCAAATTTAAAATTTCCACGTTTCATTACGCGCTAAACCTATTTCAGAAAAAAAAATTTTGATAAATTTTTTACCACCAAAATAGGTGGAATTTTTTTTTTGTTCAAATTTAAAATTTCCACGTTTCCATGGCATTCTAAACGTATTAAACCAACTTTAAAAATTTTTAAACGTTTTTCGCCCTTATTCTGGAGCTCATCAGAAAGACATAAAGCCATTCATAACGTTTCAAAGGCTAAGCATTTCCAGTAAACAGAATGATAGATTTCATGAAAATGTAATTCATTGGAATGAAAAATTTTTTAAGACAAGGTAGATAAATAAATTCGTTTTAGGTCTTTGTTCTCATTTTTAACTGAATCTTCATAATCGTAGGGGGTTATGTGGATACTAGTTTAATCTGCATGGCCGTAGGGGACTGTGTGGATGCTAGTGTTAGAATGAGAATTGTCAAATAAGAAATTAGACAAATTCATTTTAGGATTTTAATTTGCTAGCATAACCAGAATTCAGGTTATCGAAAGAATGCAAAGATTTCATTAATATTTCTACACAAAGTTTTTCTTTTAGTTATAGATAGTTATTTTTTCTGCTGTTTGCAAAATCCTATAAAGAATGTTTCAATACAATTATAAGCAAACAAATAATAATTCATTTTTAAACATGCATAGAGTATATAGGCTCCAATACTAGTTAGCTAATAGATAGGTGAGGTTGTTTTTATCAGTCAATGTCAAATATAATCATTTCACACTTATTCATAGAAATTGTCTTGGTTTTGCATGAAACATCTTTATGAATGGCTTTATGTCTTTCTGATGAGCTCCAGAATAAGGGCGAAAAACGTTTCAAAGGCTAAGCATTTCCAGTAAACAGAATGATAGATTTCATGAAAATGTAATTCATTGGAATGAAAATTTTTTTAAGACAAGGTAGATAAATAAATTCTTTTTAGGTCTTTGTTCTCATTTTTAACTGAATCTTCATAATCGTAGGGGGTTATGTGGATACTAGTTTAATCTGCATGGCCGTAGGGGACTGTGTGGATGCTAGTGTTAGAATGAGAATTGTCAAATAAGAAATTAGACAAATTCATTTTAGGATTTTAATTTGCTAGCATAACCAGAATTCAGGTTATCGAAAGAATGCAAAGATTTCATTAATATTTCTACACAAAGTTTTTCTTTTAGTTATAGATAGTTATTTTTTCTGCTGTTTGCAAAATCCTATAAAGAATGTTTCAATTCTAAACCTAATTCAGAAAAAAATTTTTTTTTATTTTTTTCACACATTTTTGAAAAATTTTTAACCACTAAAGCAGATGGAATTTTTTTTTCTTTGCTCAAATTTAAAATTTCCATGTTTCGTGACATTCTGAACCTATTGCAGAAGAAAAAGGAGTGAACATTTTTAACCAACAGTTTTGAAAAATTAAAAAAAAAAAAGAATAAATTTTTAACCACCACTATACTTTCACTTCACTGCGTGAATGTGGAACTGTGTAATGGCAATACTATTTGACATATGCTATTATACTTTTATTGGAAAATATACAGGGTGGTCATCCCAAGAAATCATTTATGGGAGACCTGTTATTTAATATTGAACTTTTGCTGTTGGATGAGTACTATTTTTTTGACCAAAGGTTATCAGGATTTCTTTGTTATAATTACAATAACTATATTTCCATTATTATTCTCAATGCCATTTCGTATTTAATATTTTTTTAGTGATCGCACAAATAACGAGGGAAGTTCTGTGTAAATACCTTTACCGATTTTTTCTCATACTTATAATGATGTTAACGATCATTTTTGAGGCAAACTCTTCCATATTTCCATTAGAACAGCTCTCGCTTCTTCTATGTTTTGGATGGCAGGAATATTTGATCTAAGTCATGTATCTAACATGTTCCATACACGTTCAATTGTAACCAGGCCCGGGAAACATGTAGGTCATCATTGTCGGTATTTCCATCCGATTTAAAAAGTGAGTTACACAACGAGCTGCGTGTGGGCGAGTATTATCTTGAATTAAGAAGAGAAATATCTAATATATGGAGTAAAGATACCACATGATATTCCAGATAATCTCTTATCTCTCTCTACCTGCAGTTAAAGTGCAGACATCAATCACCACCAACTCTATGAGAGTTCCTAAACATATGCCACCCTCCAATAGAATTGAGTCTGCAACAAAAAGACAGAATGAGTACAACTCAATTGTTCATTTTGCTCTCTTGGACTTCGAGACACTCTTTCCCTACCATCAATTTAATTTACGCAGAAACTGCTCGCATTTACGAAAAAACTTGACCCCATTGACCATTATTCCTATTTTGATAATGATATTCTCGAAATAAATAAATAAATAAACTTTTTAAAAACGAAGTTTTTTTTTAAAAATTGAATTGCACTAAAAGTAGAAAATAATTTTTATTCAGTGATTAAATTACAAAATGATAATGAAGAAAAAGGAAAACCATTGAACGCACATAACATATAATACAGTGAGCACGTAAAGGTTGGAATAAATTCATTAAAATAGTTACAAAACAAGTGACAAAAATTCGCTCAGACCCGTCGATTTTTAAATACATTTCTCAATCTGTTTATTTAAAAAAAAAGTGCTGCAGATATTTTTCTAAAAGTTATGGCGTTTACTCTCGTCAAACTCTTTCAGGTGATCCGTCATATTGTGCTGGCCGCCATATTGTATTTAGAATGGCTTCACACAGCTTAGAGTATTCTACTTTATATAGATACCCTTTCATTTCATATCCATGTCAAGAAAAAGGCAATCCGCCATTTTATAGTGGCCGCCATCTGGAATAGTATGGAATATGCTATATTGGACAGAAGAAAAAATACCCAACGACTGGAAAAAGAGCATAATCTGTCCAATATACAGAAAGGATGATAAGCTAGACTGCAGGATTATAGAGGGATCTCACTGCTACACACTACGCATAAGATATTCACATGTATACTAAACCAAAGACTAGCAGAATTTTCGGAAAATCCAATAGGTGAATGTCAAGTTGGATTTGGACAAGGGAGAAGCACTAGCGACCAATTGTTTGCGGTTAAGCAAATCCTTGAGAAGGCTTGGGAGTATGAAGTTGAGATACACAAAATATTTGGGGACTTTCGCCAAGCATATGACAGTATTGATAGAAACAAACTCTATGAAATTCTAACAAAACGTTGGACTAGTAATTAAATGAGTTAACCTAGGCAAGGCAACAATGGCAGGTACCACAGCATCGGTACAAATTCAGAACCAACTGACGAATTCGTTCGAGATAACGCAGGGACTGAAACAGGGTCACGGGTTTAACCCTACACTCTTTAACATATGCTTAAAATATGTTATAAGGCAACTGACAACACTCACCCCAACAAATCTGCTAATAAACAAATCCATTCAAATAGCCGCATATGCAGATGACATTAACACAATGGGCAGATCATAAGCAGTGGTGGAGGAACCCTACAAAGACCTCAAATGCAATGCTAAGACGGTAGGCCTGCATGTCAACACCAATGAAATGAAAATAATGACCAAAACAGGAAGGAGCGCAAACGCACAGAACATCGTAATAGAAGAGAATGATTTAGAAGTGGTCACACAGTTTAAATACCTAGGGGGAACCCTGTCAAAAAAATTATAGCGAAGACGCAGAAATAAGAAGGAGCATCACCTTGGGAAACATGGCATATGCTGCCATGACAACAATTTTCTGTTCAACAAATTTTCCATGATAGGACAAATTTGAGACTATACTCAACAAGTATATGACCTATTATAACCTATGGCTGTGAGAGATGGACCATAACACAAAAAGCAGCAAATACCATCGATGCTCTTGAATGGATAATACTGAGAAGGATCCTCGAACACTCAACAATATAAAACCCTCCAGTATCTGAGTTAGCCAAAATACAAAGGCTACGTTGGGCAGAATATGTCGTAAGGATGGACGACCACAGAATATCAAAAAGAATCCTTGTCGGAAAAATGCAGGGAACCAGGAGAAAGGGCAGGCCCAGGAAGCAACGGGAAGATGGAGTGGCAGAGGATGCAAGAAATCTCCTAAGGGCAGGAGTTTGGAGAAGAACAGCGGCAAACAGAACAATATGGATGGCTAAACTGGAGGAGGTCAAGGCTCGAAGTCGGACTGTAGCACCATAGGAGAGAGATATTGTATTTTCTTCAGAACCAAAGTTGTGTGCAATATTTCAGCAAGTGGTAAAAAATTCTATCACCAGATTTAAACATACGTACATACATACTCACCTACAACATTTCGAGCTAATGAAAACCAATGAAAAAAGCTAGTCGTGTTACTCGAAGACGTCCCTGGAGTTTTGACCTGCGTGAGTTCAAACCAACTTTTTTGAGCCTTTTTCTAACTGTATACTTTCTTATTCTGGTCCCACGAACTTCTTCTAATTAGTTTTCTGTTTGAACTACCATTCGACGCCTATTTAAAAGTGTTTGTAACCTAATAAATCTATCATCTGCATACGTGGTTGAGCGTTTTCTCCCTTGGTTTCGTCTTCTCACATTCTCTTTAGTTTGCCTGCAAATGGAAAACGGATCGTCTGTTTTAATTTACCAAACATATCAAACTCATTACTGCAAAATTGACTATTTCCATTGCTGCTGCAGTCCTAGCCATATCAGTCGGTACTAAATTACCCATTGTGAATTGTTTCACAATCAAGGTGAGGAGTGTCGAAAAATGGGTTAAGCCTTATAAAGAACTACACACAATAAGGTGTACATAGAAAAATGTCGTTTTAAAACATGTAGATAGCTACACACGCGAGTATAATACAAATAAGGAAAAGAGATTTCCGGGTGCAACTGGTGAGGTTATATAAAAAACTGGGTTGCTGTCTTACAAAGGAATCCAGACTTGGCGGTAGTATTTGCCATTAACACAAAAATTGTAACACAGCCAGATGCCTTCCTTGATCAGGTGCCTATGAATATCTTTAGATATGCTTCCCTCACTTCTGTGGAATGCGAAAGATCATTTTCGACCATACAATGGATATTTACTGTCAAAAGAAATCATCTCTCACATGAAAATACTTACTGTATACTTTGAAACTATGAACACTCAGTAAAAGTACAGAATTTGAAACTTGAAAGTTCTGTGCGGATTTATAACAATTTATGTGTGAAATATGTGTACATACAATTATTATCCCAAAATATATCTCAAACTTATAATGTAGGTTCTTATTACATTTAATTTTATAAGAGAGAACTAACTTATATTTAATATTTTGATGTAAAATTTCGTATATGTGCGCCACTGGAATTAAACCCAAATTCCGATCACTGATAATAAGAGAGGAAACGATATGTACAAAAAATACCAATTAATTTTCGTACCTTTAAATTAGCCTGTGTGTGTAGCTTTAAACGTTTGTGACGAATTCCGTTGTATTATACATGGATGTTGCATGTAGGTAATGGCTTTTAAATGTTTCTACTAGTGATGAATAATATCCGGCCGGTAGACTCGTAAATTACACATATAATTGGTCTAGATTATTGCCTCGAGGTTCCTCTATAAGTAAAATTACATAATTATATTTACATATTAGTGTTAATGGTTACATATTAGTTTGACGAGGTGTAAACCTATATAGGCTCTTTTATTTTTATATTAAGGATTAGTTTAAAGAAAATTAATTATTGAAGTTCCTACTTATTTAATATAAGGAATATTAGTTGTAGTCGAGCGTGGCAGACTGCGACTATCTATATCTATAGATAAATTTTATTTTCATTGTTCAAATAGGTACTCCCAAACTGCAACGCATTTGATTCGTAGTAGTCATATTAAAACATTATCCTATCACCAGTTTAAAATAAAACATAATTAAAGTTCGGTTAAATTTTATACACTGTATATTTTACAGTTTCGATATACCATACATCTTCATATTTTCTTTTGAGTGATCATACTATACAGGGTGTTTCATGAGGAACTGTACATACTTCCATTGACCGTAGAGGAACACTTGGGTATTCAGGAACGACCATTGAAATTTTCCTGTAGCTCTTAATTTCTGAGATACTATTATTGAACCCAGTAAAACGATCCATTTGAAAAATATCCAATTTACTATAAAAGTTAATTCATACAAAAATCCCATGAAAAAATAATATTTAAATCAGTAAAAAGACTTTACTTAAACCTTAAACACCTTTGCCATCACATTAAATCGAAACCCACGTAAAACATTATTTCACTAAAAATTACCTAAATATTGAATTGAATTTTTCCTCTCGAGGACGACGGTCAATCGCCTTTCGGCTCCGTCGTTCGAATTTTCAAAAGTACTCCAAAAATTGACGAAAGCGAAATTTTCGAAAGTACCACGAATTTGGTTTTTCGAAAGTACAACAAATAAAATCGCATAAGACGGAAAACTGATCCGCCTAACAAATTTTTTGGATGTACAACGAATTTAATTTTATGAAAATCTCAAAAAAATTATTTTTATAAAAATGCAATAACAAGACGTAAATAAAGCAGAAAACCGCTCCTCGAGATGGATTTTTCGAAAGTAGGACGAATTTGGTTTTTCGAAAATACCACGAAAATACCACAATTTCACAAGTCGAAATCCTCAGTCAGGATATAGCGAGTAGCTATTTTAAACGTCAAAATTTAGGAAAAAATCGATGGGGCGGTTTTTCCAATACAAACCAAGATCCTCATTTAATATTCCTCAAAGGGTTGGAGCATAATCCTTATAAAAAAAAAACCAAAAACGTGCATAAAAATAGTCAAAGAATTCAAAGTCGGAGGGTCGATTCCGACGAACCCATGATACTGTTTATCCCGGCTCAGGCGGACAACGACATACTAATCGCTCGAAGGCGAGTGGACGGAAAAAAGTATATTTGGGTTCGATGCCGTTAGTACGTTTATAGAAGCAGGAAAACCATGGAACTCACATAGATAGCTTCTTTAAGCATCCTGGCAATCATTTCGATAATTTTAGTGCAAAATTCAAAGTGAATAATTTTCAAAAAGTTTCGCATACATTTTACAAATATTACTAATTGGGAGTCTGAATCTTTTTGCACAGTCGATTGTCATAGTTCTCTCGACGCTGGATGAGACACTCCTACGGGAGGTAACGCCTTGCCGAGTGGTGGTGCTCTTTGATGTTTGCCTTATACACATTAGCTAAGTATTGAATATTTATATTTTTTACATTTTATGAATTATTTCAATAAATGCAAATATGTTTTGAATTCGATTTCTTATTGATTCACTAATTATAAGATTTGTGGCCGACGTGCGATTCTGTGGCGTGAGTCGGACAATTATTTTCCGCGGGTCACATCTGATCCCGCCAAGTCTGTGTACTTGTCCAAATACTCATAGAATCCATCGACGGTCTTAAGAGGAATCCTTGCATGCGAAAATATACGTGAAATATAGCAAACGCGCTTAGCCCTAGCAGCTTTATTTTTACAAGTATCACACTCATTTTTATTTTTTAGAAGAAGTTAGCTACTAATTCTACAATGTGACCATTGCTTTTTCAAATCCGGTGAACCAATCTTAAGAAAAAAAATCACAAACTTTATCATTTGATTGTCTAATATTTATTTAATTTTCACTTACTTCTAGATATCATTCTCAAAAAAGCATCGGTCAGATAATTCTATCATCTTTTGTTTACACATTCGTTTAAACATAATTCAAAAATGTCAATTTTTTAATGAGTTATACTTCAGGGCAATTACGCATGTAATTTAAAAAATGTTTAGGAATGTTTTCCATCTCCACCTAGCCAGAGAGGCGGATCATATACGCATTGGCTCTTTGTCTACCTTGAGACTTCTCATTCTCCAGGCTTTGACTCTTGCTGCAGTAGAGAAATATATAAACTGAGCTTGTTGCGTACCTATTTTAATTCAATTTTTACCGGAACACATTTAATCGCGTAAAAGGTATAAACAATAGTTAAAGGCGCAAAGTGTACCAATATAGTACAAGAAAAAAAAGAGGAATTACTTCCACATCCACGTAGTGGATTGGAAGTACAGCAATCGTAAAAAAAATGAAATTTTATTTCTTGAAATAGGTTTAGAACTTCATGAAACGTGGAGATTTTAAATTTAAGCGAAAAAAATTTTCCGTTTGTCGGTCTGTCTGTCTCTAATTTTTTTTTTGTCAGCTCATTTTCTCCGGAACGGTTTAAGATATTGACTTGAAATTTTGTACACGTATATATTATAACGAGATCTGGACTGGATTGTTTTTTGAACATATCCGATGAAGGGTTGGGGGTAAATAGGGATAAATGGGGGGAAATAGGTAAAGCAAGCTGGTAAGAGTACAGAAACTTGAAATTTGGTGTATGTACTAGCAGCCAAGGCCTCAAAATTTTTTGTATTTAGAAGCCGAGGCCTCAGAGTTTCTAATAACAAATTTCAACCCCCCAACCACCCCTACTCCATTGTTAAAGGGATTAATAAAATAAAATTGACTTATTCACTTGAAATTTGGTACACGTATATATTATAATGACATCTGGAACTAAATTATATTTTTAGATTATTCCGTTGAAGGGTTGGGGGTTAAATAGGGGTAAATAGGGGAAAATAATTAAAGCAAGCTGATAAGAGTACAGAAACTTGAACTACGGTGTATGTACTTGGAGCCAAGGCCTGAGATTTTTTTATAATATTTTTTAACCCCCCACCGCCCCTACTCCATTATTAAAGAGGTTGGTTATGGTAAAGTTCTGACATGATATAAAATGATAGTTTTGCAACTTCGCTAAAATTTAACTAGTTGTAGTGACTTCATCCAAATCGGCGTTTCAAGGGTGCGCTAAATTTCAGATATTTAATATATTTTCTCTATGAATTAAAGCTGCGAAAAAATGTGTTTTAATAAGGTAATGTTATTTCAATGATAATATGGTAAAATATTCCCACTCCATATAACTTGTAATTAAATTTCTAAATTATGTTTACCAGAAACTAAAATCGAAATGTTTAAAGTTATGTAAATTTTATTAACTGTGGTGTTCATTACTTTGTGCTAATTCATTTTAAGGTAGATAAAAGTGATTTTTACATTACCAAATACTACTACACTATAATTACGTTTGTATAATTTTATCCTTGCAGCTAAAATGCTGCGTTTTCACATGTGTAATGTATTTTTGACGATGCGGTCTATAATAGCTATATTTAAATATACATTGTAACGGTGATGATAAAAGTAGACAGCGTAATTTTCCAGAGGCCTGTAATTACCCTACAATGTGTTACATTTTATACCAATTCAGTGGATGAATATACATATACACTCAATATTTAATATATCTAATTTATGGCAAAGTATTTATAGCAATACATAGTAGAAATAGGCAGCTGCTGGAAGAGGCTGGAACCTACCCACTAGATATTTACGAAATTTCCTTGCATTAGTTAATAGCTGAGCTTATTACCACTGGGCTATGTGATGCAGGAATCTGATACGCGGATGATAGAACCTATTTAACGTACCGCCGTTTTAGAATTTAGAACTTGCATATCACACCTGACTTAAGTCTTTAACAACAGTTTAAAAATCATAAAGACATTTTCGTAATATACAAAAAGACCATTACATATTTATTGTAGAAGTAGAGTAGTATAAAATATTTCTAAAAAACTCAGGAATCGCTAAATTGTTCATAATAAATGGATAGTAAATTAGAATTGCAAGCACTGTCGATTTAAATTCCGTGCAATTTTGCCATCACTTATGCAACGTGTAAATTAAAGGTCGACTACTTGAAAGACTATTCTACCCTGCAATAACAGAGGATCACTTTTTAATGCTATGCTACCTTGCGTAGCTAAATTTTAATCAATTAGTTGAGTACTAGTACACAAAACTATTAAGTTTAATTCTTAATCGTTTTTTTTAGTTGAAAATTTGAATTTTTGCCTAGCTTTAAGAAACTGAGAAATTATATTACTTGTCTTCGATGCGATTTTGTGTTTATAGATCAATCTGAAACCATAATTTGATTAAATTAAATTCGACTTATATTTTGGCGTTTAAGCAGGTAGCTCGTCTGTATCTTTTTTTAACAATGGAGTCGAACACATACGTTTTTGAGTCGAATACAGAAAGTTAAAAAAAGATTGCGCCGATTTGGTACATTTTAATTTGATACAATAAATAATTTTAACCTTTACCTTAACCCAATTTAAAACAAATCCAATGCGTTTTTTATTAAAAGGTGTTTACAGATATTTACTAAACAGTTTCTTGTATCATCATACAGAAAATATCTGAACATTGTATTCAGGTAGACGCCTTCAAAACTAGACTAACCCTATATATGCGAATATCTGAAATTTTCGACATCAAAGCTTTGACATTAACATCAGCTATGACAATCGAACACTCCGAGTGGGTGGCTGTACCGTGGCCTACGTAGATGAAGTAATAGAATAGACTTAAATTTAGGAGGGAGGATCTGGCCTTGGCTACCGCGACCCCATGGACCTATTAATTCTACAGTCTTGAATAAGGGCCCCTTAGTATTAGCTCTTGATTTTTCCCGCCAAGTAGTTGGAATTTCGGTCTAGCAAGGCATTCACAACGACACACTATATAGACTGAGGTTTCCTCTGCATGTTCCATCATCTGCCAGACCCACTAGACTCAGACGTCTATTAAGTCGGCAGTGACCGGTTAAAAGTCTCACTATTATTTTAACGGTCCTCCTGTTGTGGCTATAGGTCCATCGTTTTAACTGATCGTCCTTTAATGAACATTTTGGTCTGTCTCTGTCATGAGAAACTTTTCCACCATTTCAGAAGTTTAGCTTGCATCCATCTGTCAATGGATGCTCGTATGCATGGCTTGGCCTCACTGCAAAAGGAATCAGGTCCTATTAGGGCAATTAAGTAATAAGTACACTTATTACTTAATGGCCCAATCTCAACGCATAGTTGCCATGAACCCGAGAGCAGAATTTCACGGCGCTCATTTTCTGAATAGTAGGGGCTGAGTTGTAAGACATAATCACGTCAAAAAGAAATATTGGTTCTACACTCAATGTCACTGACACCATATAAAATTGTGCCGCATTCCAGCGAAATGTTAATCAAGTAGGTATTCGCAGTCAGCCGCGCCAGACTGCAACTTCTAGGTACTCGTTTCCTTTTTGTCGTTAGTCGTTTCATACTTGATTACTTCTTTCTGTTATCGATATTTGGAATAAGATTAAAGTTCAGTTCAAGTTCTTATCGTTGACATCTCCGTGAGTTATCTCCATGCATGATATGCTACTAACTGTGGCGATGTATATCTTTGCCTCAGAGAAAACACATATGGAGTTCATATCAAACTATGTTTTTCTTCAGGCCTTCCAGGTTAGAGTGAGTAAGCATTTCCTGCAAACTGCAATAAGCGCTTCCTAAAGTGCCACTAGCAGTAATGTATTTCAGTTTGATATTACACAAGAATATTTTAATACCTGTCGTTGTCTATACTGAGGGCTCCAGCTGATAAGTTTAATTTCGTACAAATATATAGGTACTTCTAAACTGCTTTTATTGCATTATCAGTTAAGACTCCCTACTAATATACATGGTATCCTGTTACTTCATATACACATGGAACTATCATAAGTTCTTATAGCCAAAATAAGTCAATTGAATAAAATTTACATATATTCCCCCTAGGGCATCAAAGTTAAAAACGGTGGTCATATGAAACCGTTCTTGTGTAAGAGTATTCAACTACAAGTGTCTGTAAATTGGAATGTTATTATATCGGTCTCTTTATCAAACAAATTAATTTGAATTGAAATAATTAAATCTGGTTTGAATAGAAAAATGCGTTAGTGATGTAAAATTAATAACTGGTTAAACCAAAACTGTGAAGAATACAAACAATTTACAAGAGAAAAAAAATTATCATATCGTTTATATTTATAATAAAAATTGAATTTAAGGTACTTTAAGACACTCATCTGTTAAAGGTTAGATATATTTTTCACACTTCTATTAATGCAATTACTTACCGTTACAATGACATATGTAGGAATATATTAGCGCACCAAATTTCAATAAAATCGTACAGATATCCTCAAAGTTATTTGAAAAAAAACTAAAATTGTTTGTTAAATTCTACACCCTCTAGCCACTAAACTTCGAAAATAGGTAAATTCATTTAAATCGAAATATTTTAACCAAATGTTGAGATGTTTAACTCAATTGAACTAACATGATAATAAAGAAAAACTAACATGATAATAAAGAAAAAAATGTTGTCGACTGTAATGAAATACACGAAATCGATAGCAGCAAAATTAACAACAATATCCTGACTTACTAACAACTAGTGTCAATAATATCATTATTTCAATAATCTTATACGCACGTTCTAGTATACTTCAGTTGTAAATCTTGGAGTGGTAGTAGCTCCAATTACAAGATGGCTCTGTATGAAAGTGAAGCGGTTCTCATGAGTTTGTATTTTACTCAATCACGCAAACACCAGTTACCACATCGAGTTAACACTATGTATGTAGGTAGACAGCGGATCGGATTAACATATGTAGGCTAGTTTCCAGAGAAAGGGATAACGGTAAACGGCTGAGACAAAATAATCTTTGTGGGAAATATTGCATAAGACCTTGTGACGAGAAGTTCACAGGTATCTAGTTGGACAGAAATAGGATTGTGGTTCAAAATTTACTTGCAAAATTTGTAACCTTTGTAACACAAAAAAATAAGTGGCTAATTAAAATGTAGACAGCGTAAAAAACTAGCATCTCATATAAAATTTACTCTTTACCACATCAGTCCTGTTCCTGTCTATCCTGTTTGTATCAAGAGGAATGCCAACAAAAATCAAATGGTCACTTTTAGTTTCCATCTTTCATCACCTTCTTGTATCTTCTGCCTCTGAATCTAGAACCGTGTATATCGTTAATATTTCTCTATTGGTTTTTCCCATGATGTTCTTATCCGATTGTATTTGGTATATGTTTCTCTGCGGCCTTCATCTTTCGTTATTCGAATTTACTGTATACTCATGAGTGATTTCTTCCGCATCTACGTTTTCCTCATAGCCATTTTTATTCTTTAACTCGTTGGCCAGTTATGTTTTTCTCCTATTAATTATTTTCCATTTTCTCTTGGTATCTTTTACTGCCACATCCAGGTAGTGGATTGGAAGTAGTAAGTAGTAGTAATCGTAAAAAAAAATCTGATTGTTTTTTTCTTGCAATAGGTTTAGAATATCTGTCTCTCGGTCTATCGGTCGATCTGTGTGTAACTTTTTTATCTCCGGACCGGTTTAAGATATTGAAATATTGTACACGTATATATTACAACGAGATCTGGAACTGGATTGTTTTTTGAACATATTCGTTGAAGGGTTGGGGAGTAAATAAAGGTAAATAGGGGAAATAAGTAAAGCAAGCTGGTAAGAGTACAGAAACTTGAAATTTGGTGTAGATGTACTAGAAATCAAGGCCTCAAATTTTCTTATCATATTTTCGATAAAATAAAATTGAGATATGCACTTGAAATTTGGTATACTTATATATTATAATGACATCTGGAACTATATTACAATTTTTGGATTATTCCGTTGAAGGGTTGAGGGTTAAATAGGGGTAAATATGGGAAAATAAGTAATGCAAGCTGATAAGAGTACAGAAACTTGAAATTCGGCGTACATATTTGAAGCCAAGTTCTCAGATTTTTCTATAATATTTTTCAACCCTCCACCACCCCTACTCTTTTGTTAAAGAGATTGATAGTAACATTGAGATATTCACTTGAAATATGGTACACATATGTATTATAATGACATATGGAATTAGATTATGTTTTGAGATGATTATATGGATGGGGTGGGGATGTAAGTATAGGTAAATAGGGGAAAATGAGTAAAGCAAGTTGTGTAGAGTACAAATACTTGGTGCGTACCTATGCTAGAAGCCAAGCCCTCAGATTTTTTCATATTTTTCAACCCTTCCACCGCCATCACTACATTAATAAAAGGGTTGATGAAATAAACTTGAGATATTATCTTGAAATTTGACACACGTATGTATTTTTTGTTGTAAGGGTGAAGAGGGGTGTGTAATTGGGAAAAATCAGTAGAGCAAGCTAGTAAGAGTCCAGAACTCCATTTTTGGCGTATGTGCTAAAAACCAATGCAATTTTTAACATGGAGATGTTTAACAAATGGATGTAACGGTAATACGGAAGTCCAGTAACGATTTGTGTAACGCTGGGAAATTCGGTTGTCTTTTTGGATACAAAAGCGTTCGGTGCTGTTACATCGCATACTTTTTCAAAGATTCAAATTTAAATTTTAATTTGATAAATTCTGATACCTAGAATCACATTTTTGCATTCTTACGTTTCGACGCTGACCGACGCCTAGCGTCGTTTTTGTAAAACTTGTGTATTTGATATATTTTTATTCCTAGATTCATATTCTTGCATTTTTACGTCTCGACGTCAACCGACGCCCAGCGTCGTTTTTATATAACTTATGTATTTGATAAACTTTGATAGCTAAATAGATGTTCTTGCATTTTTACGTCTCGACGCCGACCGACGCCTAGCGTCGTTGTTGTAAAACTCGTGTATTTGATCAATTCTGATACCTAGATTCATATTCTTGTATATTCACGTCGCGACGCCAACCGACGCCTTGCGTCGTTTTTGTAAAACTTGTGTGTTTGATAAATTTTGAAACCTAGATCAATGTTCTCGCATTTTTACGAAACCCATTTTTTGTGGAATATTAATGTTAATATAATATTAAACTTTTCTTTATTTCTATCTGTACATTTTGCAGATTTTGTAAATATCATGTAAGGCTTGAAAATTTGTTAATTTTCAATGTCTTAACGAAGCTTGCTAAATTGCATCTCCTCTAAATTTTTGATGACATCTGCCCCTAATATTATTAAAATTCTATGACCAATTATTTCCGCGTACTAAAGTGCAAATATGGCCAAGAAGTTTAACTTTAAAGAAACTTGGATGGAAAATCTGGATGTGGAAGTAGTGATTCCCTAGCAATAACAATAAAACATATTGGCTGTGGCCATAATCTCCATGACGATACGTAAAAATGAAGTGAGCTGTATTCGGCAAAATGTGAATAGCAACTGGTAATCGACTACGATCGACTGCTATTTCTGCTCATTTACGTTTGTCAATTAGTTTAAAATACCTAAATTATATTGTATAAATCCCTAAAACAATTGTATAATAAATGAATTAGGATACTGAACAAATAAATTAAGAAGATACCAATCAGATATCAAGAATTATTGCAAATAACTGTGATAGTTGTTGGATCAGTTAAGCCTCGCGACTATCAAGATATGAAATTTAGTTGGAGAATGTTAGTCATTAGATGGATGACGGTCGGTCGGCTGTACGTTACCTCCGCCTAGGCAGACACTCCTGCGTTGTCTTCGTGTTCGCCGTGCCTCGCATGCTTGCGGTTATGGATTATTGCACTTGGAGTCCAACGCAGCTGTCCCTACCCCGGCTCGGCTTAATTATTACTCTCCGAGAAGAACGTTATCGATAATTACGGTTTACCGTAGATATTGCATTGATGAGAACACAGTCCTAAGGCCAATCCCCTGTCAATTTTTGTATTATCTAATGTTCGTCTCTTATATATAAAATGGGTTTGGTTGGAAATATAGGTTTTAAAGCATTATCAAAATTAATAGCTTCTGCTGTTGGATAATAAGAGCCATTCAATTTTTGAAGGAGATATGATGGGATATCATTAGTTCAGTGGATTGAATTAAATATTTATTTATTTATTTGGACATACCTATAGGAAACACATTTTCATTTACATACTATTCATGCACAAGATATGTAATAGAATAAAACTAAGTTAAACCTAGATTATAATTACAACTGTGGTCGTAATATAGCTAAGGTGTCTTCGAATTATTTTGAATAACATACTTAGCTTAATTTTAAGTTATTTAGAAACAACCGAAAGCGTCGCCAAATATATCCTAAAATTGCTGAAAATAATTATGGTTGCTCATATTTGTATACAGGGTGTCCCAATAAAATCTCCCAGACCGGATATATTCTAAACGAATAGATAATTAGAATTCTGTAAAAGCCAATTTGTAGAGCATAAAGAGAGTTTCATTTTTGAACATAATTGTTTTTTTTTAATATATCAGTATACCGGGTGAGTCACGAATTGCGCTCGCCCCGATATTTCCTAAAATATTTGGAATAGAAAATTGAAATTAGGAGGCCTTATTACAAGACAAAATGCCATCTTTTCAATAAAAAATCAAGTTTGGTGCACATCCGGTTTGACCGGAAATGCCCACAACTTTCGATTTTTAAATGGAACACCTTATATATTTTTACATTTTTGGAATCTAGAGGAAATTTTGAATACAATACATCCACTTTGGTCACTTTTTGATAAACATTAAACATTTTATTAAAAAATCTATTTCTGAATCCAGAGTGCTGTGGTGCCCAAAATATATTTTAGTTTGTGTGCTACGTTACTCTAAAAATAAAAAGAGCAATATGATTGCATTACTTAATTCTCTAGACGCGTTTAAAATTTTTAAATGTGATTTTTACCCACTAACTCGGTTTATTTAAATGGGAATTTAATCGTTCACCAACATTTTTAAATACCTCATTTTCATACGAATCTAATGATGCCAAAATTTTGAAAATCCGCTCAGAAATATTTGAGATTTCAGCCAAAATACAATGCAACCAAGCTTTTAGAAACCTGCGGCTAATAGATTATAGATTAGTGGGCTTTGGAAACTAAAATGGCACATTTCTGTGTAAGTCTGGTAACCTAATAACATTGGAAAAATCATAGTAGCCATTGAATGTAATAAAACAATATCAGCTGTCAGACAGATACATAATAAAGCGTTGCGGAAATCTCTTTGAGTAAAAATTAAAGAAAATGAATAATTTTAGTAGAAATGAAAAGGTCGATATGTTACTGATATATGGAGAGCGTCTCAAAAATTCAACTGCAGCTGCAGAACTGTACCAGCAACGATATCCCAACAGACGTCATCCAAGCAGACACTTGTTTGCCAGAGTGGAACAATTAAGAAACGAACCCAATCAACAAGATGACCATCAAACATTTATTGTAAGTGAGGACAAAGAAATTGATGTATTAGGGTATGTGATGGTACACCCAACAACATCAACAAGGGAATTGTCAATGGAATGCGACATTAGTCAGTCTTCGGTTTGCAGAATTTTAAAGAAACATAAGTTTCGGTCTTATAAATATCAAATACACCAACATCTTTATGGAGATGATAACGACAGGAGGCTAGTATATTGCAACTGGTTCTTAAATGCAGTACAACAAAACCCAGGTTTTCCTTTTCATATTTTATATTCAGATGAAAGTAGATTTACGAACCAAGGTATGTTTAACAGAAATAATACTAGGTACTGGGCTCAAGAAAATCCGAGGTTGGTAGGGCGGGGGAATATTCAGGAAAGATTTGGGTTTAACTGTTGGCTTGGAGTACTTGGAGATCAAATAATTGGACCCATATTTTTTTATGGAACACTTACTGGCGAACGATATTTATTCTTTTTACAAAACCAGACAGCAGAATTTCTTGACTTACTTTCTCTTGCCTATTTACAAAATCTGTTTTTCCAACAAGATGGTGCTCCCCCACATAATTCCAGAAGAGTGATGGAATATTTAAACAACCTGCATAGTGAACGCCTTATCGCAAATCAAGGTCATATCAGGTGGCCTCCTAGGTCACCTGACTTAACACCTCTCGACTATTATGTATGGGGCACTCTCAAAAATGAAGTTTATAAAACTTCTTCAAATACCCGTGAAGAGCTGCAAAATAAAGTTGTACGGGCTCTTAATGAAATAACGCCGGCTGAATTGCGTAGAGCCATTCTAGCAACTGTACGCAGAGCCGAATTGTGTATAGAAAATAATGGTGGACATTTTGAACAATATCTATAAATGTCAATTTATGGTTTAATTATATTAATTATTTTAAAGATACTGTTACTGTTACCTAGTTTAAGTTTAATTGTTCAAACGGAATTGATTTTTAATTATTTATAGGCCCGATATTTATGTTCATTTAAATAAAACTCTGATGTCGCATTCTATTGCAAATGTCCTTGTGGATGTAATTGTGTTTACCTCCACATACCTATGCTAAACTTAATTGTAACGTTCTTTGCGCTCACAATTATTAAATGTTTAATAGCTCAAGATTGCCTATAACTACACGAGTCTGTCTGACAGCTGATATTGTTTTATTACATTCAATGGCTACTATGATTTTTCCAATGTTATTAGGTTACCAGATTTACACAGAAATGTGGCATTTTAGTTTCCAAAGCCCACTAATCTATTATCTATTAGCCGCATGTTTCTAAAAGCTTGGTTGCATTGTATTTTGGCTGAAATCTCAAATATTTCTAAGCGGATTTTCAAAATTTTGGTATCATTAGATTCGTACGAAAACGATGTATTTAAAAATGTTGGTGAACGATTAAATTCAAATTTAAAAAAACCGAGTTAGTGGGTAAAAATCACATTAAAAAATGTTAAATGCCTCTAGAGAATTAAGTAATGCAATCAGACTGCTCTTTTTATTTTTATAGTAATGTAGCACACAAACTAAAATATATTTTGGGCACCATAGCACTCTGGATTCAGAAATAGATCTTTTAATAAAATTTTTAATGTTTATCAAAAAGTGACCAAAATGGATGTATTGTATTCAAAATTTCCCCTAGATTCCAAAAATGTAAAAATATATAGGGTATTCCATTTAAAAATCGAGAGTTGTGGGCATTTCCGGTCAAACCGGATGTGCACAGAACTTGATTTTTTATTGAAAAGATGCCATTTTAGTCTTGTAATAAGGCCTCCAAATTTCAATTTTCTATTCCAAATATTTTAGGAAATATCGGGGCGAGCGCAATTCGTCACTCACCCGGTATATGTAGATGGCGCTGTGCTCTAAAGAAATGTTTTGATGGGAGAAACTTTGAAATGGGGTTTATGTGAAAGAAAATGCATTTAAAGCAGATTATGTTCTAAAAAAAAATACCATAAAACTAACCGTTTTCGAGATATTTGAGTCCAATGTTGGCATTGGCCAATATTGAATAATGGCAATGTCTTCAATATGTCAGTCCTTTAAGTGGGACAAGCTGTATTTAATTTACAAATTTTAAAAGAAAATATTTAAAGAATTTTTCATATCTTATGAATTAAATATATTTGAAGTAACCCTTGGAAAAAAAAACTAAAAATATTATTTATCATATAATTCAAACATTTAAGTAATAAAAAAACAATTACGAACACAAAACAGTTTTTACGAACTAATGAAATTAAAATAACTATTTTAATGGGTGTGTAAAATTATTGCCATTTTCATTAACACACATCGTAAACCTATTAATTAGTTCAGATCTACAAACTTTTAATAACGTATGCCGATTAATGGCGACAACACTAGCATAAATTTTATTATAAAGATCTGCCATGTCTTCGATTCTTTCTTTGTACACTTCATTTTTTTTAAATCCCCATAAATAAAAATCTAATGGAGTAATGTCAGGAGATCGAGCGGGCCATCTAAGTACTCCATTGGTACCAATTCATCTTCCTGGGTATTCCTTGATTTAAATACTTAACAACGTTGTGATGATTATGTGGGCCTGCTCCATCCACAATCTGCTTAGAAATGCATTTTCTCTCACATAAACCCCATTTCAAAGTTTCTCCCATCGAAATATTTCTTTAGAGCACGGCGCCATCTATATACTGATATATTAAAAAAACAATTATATTCAAAAATGACGCTTTCTTTATGCTCTACAAATTGGCTTTTACAGAATTAAAATATCGTTTAGAATATATCCGGCCTGGGAGTTTTTATTGGGACACCCTGTATACATGAGATCTCATTTCATAAATTTTCTTCAGTGAATGAAAATATGTTGCAAGTATATGACTTTATTTTAATGTTAGGAACACCATTGCATTTTTTTTTCAGTATTGTTGATTGACAATAATATCAATTATTAATTATTTTGTATAAATTAATAATACTAAAATAAATTGATAAACCAAATTGAACTTGCGGTATGTACCTTGTAAAACATCTTGAAAATAATTGTTAATTATAAATTACACACTGTTTTAGACGAATCAAACAATATATTGTAAATATAATCAAACAAATTGCAAGAAATAACGTATGCAATGAGTCACTAATAGACAACATGGTCAAAAGCAAACAACGCAAAATGCTTCAAAAACAATATTCACCTCGCCGAACAAATCTACAAAATACAGTTTTATTAATTATGTTCCAAAATACATGTAGTAGCAAAATTTCAAAAAAATTAAAAAAGGTATTTCCACAAGTGTGAATAAAATGAATTAAGATACTATTTTGGAAAAATTGTCAGAAAATCATTTTAACAATAATCATCTAATGGTCAGTTTTAATGTAGTAGGTCTATTTACAAATGTTCCTGTAGATAAAACACTAATAATAATTAAAAACAAATTGCAATTGCAATGGAATTTGGCGAATAGAACTAAGTTAAGCATTGAAATAATAATAGAATTACTTACACTTTGCATTAAAACAATACACTTTTAGTTAAATAATGACTTCTATCAGCAAGACTTTGGGATGACCATGGGTTCTTCATTCTCCACTAGTAAGTAACGTTTTCACGGACAATTTTAAGGAAAGTAATAATTTAGCTTATAAACCCATTGTATGATGGGGATATGTAGATGACATTTTTGCAATATGGCCCTATATAGTAAAGAATGTTTAAGCAATTTTTTAAATCAGATTAACAAAAAAGTACCTTCCATAACATTTACAATAGAAATGGAAACTAATAATAAATTACCTTCCTTAGATATTTTAATAAAAAAATTAGATATCACATACCAAATCAGTGTGTATAGAAAACAAACACACAAACAGATACTTATGTATCAATTCAAATCAACCTATTAGTGTTAGTAAAGATGTTGTTAAGTGTATGACAGAGCCAAAATAATGTTTTCAAATGATGTAATCTTAAGGAACGAGAAGCAACTTATAAAAACTTTTCTTTTTAAGTAATCAATATCCTGAGAGTTTTGTTGATAGTTAATGAACATTAGAGGGAGACAGGCTACGCCATCAAAACCTGGGGTCTTCAGGTCTTTAGCAGTAATTCCATATACATATGGTTTATCGGATAAATTACGAATAATTGGGAATAGGTTTTTCGTACGAACAGTTTTTCAAACGGGATCCACACTAATCGTGGTTTCATCGAAAACTAAACCTCTAAATATTGTTCAAAATTCTAATAATTTTATTTATAGTGCTTCGTGTGAGTGCGGAATACACTACGTAGGTCAGTTTCAACGTAAGGCTTGGTGAATATAGAAAAACGCTAGACGGAGAGAATTTGAAAAATCTAAAATTTGCGTGGGATGATAATCACAGGATCCAATGTGCTTGGCGAACATTTTGGAAAAAGAGAGTAACGGAACTAAAAGAAAACTTAAGGAATCCGCGATTATATTATTAAACAAGGATAGATGTGTTTCAAATTATTCAATAGATTTTTGTACTACTTGGATGTCTATCCTTATAGACGAAGTAAGTAAAAAGAAGATAAATATAATTCAATCTCTCACGTGACTATGGAAATACATGAACAACGAACTGTCATGGTTTTTCGGTCAAAAAGTTTTGAGAACGGAATTAGATAATCTTCCGAAACGTTAACTGTCTTTAGTTTTCACTCTCAGTTTTTGGTTTATGACAGTGTTCTAGTTTAATATTTTTGGGTGTGAGACATTTTCTAACAATCAAGTATTTAAAAACCAGCCTCTGTCTGATCCATCTGGTGCAGACGTTTTTTCTTTCAAATTTTTTAATATTTTTAGTGACAAAATACCCAATAAAAAGTAATGAAATCTCAATATACCACAACTAAACAATTAAAACAATATAAAATAACAGTTGAATTATTTTTTAAAATTTCTGCCCTTATAAAATAAAATAGTTACAATATCACGGAATTTATTTTCTGTGAAATGTGACTATCGTCCTTTTTCGACGAAACTTGGTATTGTCTAAATGTTATTTGTGGCATTATCTTAATTTTTTTCCTTCTTCAATTCTTTGGGACTTCCTGCCACATGTATGTTTTCTTTCTAAGCGGTGCTAGGGGAATCTACAAAATATATCACAATTAACCAGTATTTTACTGGTAAAAAACCTCTACGCCTGTGACGTTTACGTCAAAGGATCAGTTAAAGGTTGGTTTTTATAAATAAACAACACAAATAAGTATAAAAACTTGAAATTAAATATTTCGCCGACGTTTCGGAAATCTATTCTGTTTCCTTTTTCAAGGCTTTTTTTGAAAAATCTTTTTTGCTGTGTATGACAAATACACAGCTCTAAGAATGTTTGTTATATTCAATAGCCATAGATACTTACTATTTACATAGAACTGTTGATATAGTTAACAGTTTTTTAGTTTCTATACAATGTTAAGTTTGTGAAGTTCTTCTTTTAACATTGGTAGCCAAGTTGTACAGACATCTACGGAACAATTCGACACGCAATTATCCTCATTCAATAATATTATCGCGGATTCTTTAATTTTTCTTTTTTTGCTATCTGCCTCTTTTGTTAAAATTTTTGCCGAGTCCCAGTTTATTCTATGTCCATTCTCCCACGCGTGTTCGCAGATCTTGGACCTCTGAATTTCATTTTTTCTGATATAATTTTGATGCTCGCCCAATCTTACACTAAAAGGTCTGGATGACTCACCCACGTATTGTTTGTTGCACTCACACGGAATACTATAAATGCAGTTTTTTGAATTTTGCTCGTGGTTTGTTGGTTTTGTCTTTGTCAGAATAGATCTTAAAGTGTTGCTTGTTTGAAATACCGTCCTAATATCAAATCTATCACCGATGCGGCGCAACTTTTCGGATAATCCGCATACATAAGGAATTAACGCTGTGTAACGTTTTTCAGGTTTTTGTCGTACCTGATTATTTTCAATATTTATGAAGGTTTTATCGACAAAACCCCCAGGGTATTGGTTATTAATAAGAACTTCCTTTATAAGGAAGTTCTTATTAATAACCAATACCCTGGGGGTTTTTTCCTTTAGAAACTTGGCATTTAAGTAATTTTTGAATCTTTAAACAATTATGTTAAATAAAGCTTTAAAACTAAAATATAAAATAAAGACACTTTGCTTAATAAAAATTTACTTTTTCGTATTCTTTAACATCCTGTACATTTCATCACAAATCTGATCCCTGTCTATGGTTTCCGAGCATAAGCAAAACTTTATGAAAGAGTAATATATTCTCAAAAAATCAAGAATTAAAAAGTTTACAAGATCGCTATACCCCATCTGAAGACATACTGTATTATCATTTAAGTTCAAAACAATACTATTAGTAGTGCCAATAATAATATTTCTACGTCATTAAATTATTATTAAACAGAATTCAATCCAATTTTAAAAATGAAATGATATATACCGGAGGATGACTACTTTATCGCTGCAATCTTGTATTGAGATGAATTACATCGGATCGTCACTTCGAATTGGTGCTTATTTGCTTCAGACCATTTGCGCTTTATTTGGAGATCAGAGCGATTGAGTTCATTATGAATTCGTGAGTTAGTAAATAAATGCTTTGATTCTGTCAAAGATTAGAATGATTAATTAGGACAACAGGTAAATTATGCAGTGAGGAATCGTTATAAATACTAAAAAGTTAATTTGCTACTTCGTTTTATTTCCTTGCAATATAACCTCATTGTGTTAAGAAAATTATTTATTATTACTAGCAACGTTTTTTAAAACAACTAAAAGCTAACATTGAATTAATCTTATGTCTAACACACTAGTTTACCCTTTCTATGTTATTACATATTCTGAAAGTGGTTAAGCAGAAATACTGGCTATGCCGAAAATTAAAACTTATTGTCGTCGCCTTCATGCGAAAAAAAATATTAAAATCGGCACTCTCAAAAACACTCGGATAAATAGATGGTCGAGATATGGCGTCACATGACTGAGTTACCCAGAAAATACGGCGGAAAATCCTGTCAAATTAGATTAAGAATTGCCCAATCTGAATAAAAATTCACTGAAGATTAAAATTTCACTAGAACAATTTTAAGAAATTTGTAGCATAGAAATTTTTCTGTATAAACGTTCTACTGTTTTTTTTTTCGTTGGAGATATGATCACGGAACGATAACACAAGCACACAAAATAAGTTGTTTTTTCCGGTGTATTTTGACTTGCTGAATCCGAGTCCGGTGTCAGTTTTGCCGCATCATATCACAATTTTTTTCTAACCTCAAAAAACAATTAGACAAATGCAAAAATCGCACGCTGACACCGAATCCGAAATTATTGGTCTGGTTTTCGTGTGTGTCTGTGTATTGGTGATAATAGTGTGACACGATCTGATATAGTTTCTAATACGACTACTTTATAGTTCATTCCTTCATACTAGTTTATTAGTTTTTACCCCTAAACAACTCCCAATCCTTCAACGGAATCATCTTAAAATATAATGTAGCTCCAGATGTCGTTATAATATATACGTGTACCAGATTTCAAGTGAATATCTCAATTGCATTCTATGAATTCTTTTAATAATGGAGTAGGGGTGGTGTATGGTCGAAAAATATTATAAATAATTTGAGACCTTCGCTTCTAGTACATACACCGAATTTCAAATTTCTGTACTATCACCAGCTTGTTTTACTTATTTTTGCCTGTTTACCCCTATTTAACCCCCAACCCTTCAACGGAATCATCTTAAAATATAATCTAGTTCCAGATATCGTTATAATACATACGTGTAACAAATGTCAAATGAAAATCTCAATTTTATTTTAATAATGGGTGCTGGGGGCTGAATAATATTATAACAAAATCTAAGGCCTTGGCTTCTGGTGCATACATCGAATTTCAAGTTACTGTACTCTTACCAACTTGCTTTACTTATTTTCTCCTATTTCCCCACAACCCTTCAATGGAATAATCTCAAAATATAACCTAGTTCCAGATGTCGTTATAATACATACGTGTTCGAAATTTCAAGTGAATATCTCAATTTTATTTTATCAACCCCTTTAATAATGAAGTGGTGGGTGGTGAGGGGATAAAAATATTATAAAAAATTTTGAGGCATGGCTTGTAGTACATACATCAAATTTCAAGTTTCTGTACTCTTACCAGCTTGCTATACATATATCCCCATATTTACCCCTATTTACCCCCAACCCTTCGAGGGATATCTTCAAAAAACAATTCAGTTCCAGATCTCGTTATAATATATACAAAATTTCAAGTCAATATCTTAAACCGTTCCGGAGAAAACGTGCGGACAAAAAAAAGTTACAAACAGACCGACAGACAGACAGACAAAGCTCAAATTTAAAATCTCGACGTTTCATGACATTCTAAAGCTATTGCAAAAAAATCCAATCCACCACGTGATAATTGATTATAGCATTTGAAGTATGTAAATAGAGAAAGAAATTATTCGATCCCAAGGAGTGAAGTGCCGTGCAGCGCAGGCTTGCTTGCTTACTGCTTAAACGTTCTGTCGACCTCGCTATCTTATCTGCATTTCTCTCACGCATTAATATCATCTATTGGGCTAATAACCCAATTAATACTTGATAGTTATTGAAAAATATTAAATATTTTGACGTTCGAAATGTCAAAATATTTTGAATTTGCATCTTGACGTTTCTTTGAATAATCAATCCTATCAAATGTCAGAGTACGACATTTTGAATTCGTAATCACACCATCTAAAAAATTACCACACTACCGTGTAAGGTAATAGAAGTTTTTGTTTATTAATTTTTGTTTACAAGCGACGCTCAAACCTCGCAAAGTTTAAACAATCTTTATTTATTGTGACTTTATTATTACTATTAAGCAACTATGTGTGATTTAGATACCAAGAATTGTGACAGTGTTGCGTCCGACGTAGAGTAGTCTGCAAGAATGGCAATTGATGCATTATTACCTGCTTAGTCCAAATCTCAATATGAGACGGCGTATATATGTTTTGAAAAATGGTGCACTGAGAAGAGAACGAGACACCCCATGGAAACAATATTGTTAGCATATTTCCAGCAAAAATCAAAAATGCAAAAGCCATCGTCACTTTGGAGCCATTACTCAATGTTGAGAACGATGACATCCAAAAATAAAAATGTTGACATAAGTAGATGTAATAACCTAATATAATTTTCAAAAAGGCAATCTGAGGGCCATAAACCGAAGAAATCTAAAGCATTGAGTAATTGTTTTTTCCCACCCTTTAATTGGTTTTCTGTTGGGTGGTTGTATCTAAATAAATAAATAAATAAAGAAAATATCCAAATTTTTTAACGAGAGCTGATGTCAAGATTTTTTTATGATGAGGGAAGGTATGTCTAATCTCATAGAATAAATATAGTTTATTTGTAAAGTGATTTCTTTTAAGGTTACGTTAATTATTGGAATCGCAGTGGGGTGCAGGAGAGAGGAGCTAAGTCGTATGCAAGTTGAAGACATCGAAGATCAAGGAGATGTTTACCAAATTATCATCCCCAGTACTAAGACGAAATGTCCTCGAGAATTCATAATTACTTGTGGGAATATTCAAGGAATGAACTTAGTTGAAATGATCTGCAAATATGCATATTTACGTCCTTAACAAACTCCCCATGCTCGATTTTGCTCGATACCCAAGAAGATAGCTTTATTTCTAAGATTATCTGATTCATCAGGATGCACAGGACACTGTTTCAGAAGATCTTCTGCATTACTGCTTCCGGAACCGATATTTTAAGGCTTCACGGAGTTGGAAATCGTTCAACGTTGCAGAAGGATACATAAAAAACTCTGCGGAAAATAAGCGGAGGGCGGCTGTTAAAATATTGGGGGAGAAGAAATAATTGGTCTCCAAGTTCGAGATAATATAGCCGAACAGCCACCAGAGGAGGAGGAGGAGATGCAATTCTGATGGAAAACACAATTTCGTCCCATCAGCTGTCGTCGGGGATAAATTTCAACAACTGTACGAAATGCGTTCTAAATATATATAACAAATAAATTTTTGATGTTAATGTGCTTAATGTAAAATTCCAATAAATTTTTATAAAATTATAATAAATTTTGATTTGATTTTTTATGTAATAAATTTCTCTTTATACCAGTGCGAAAAGTTGTTTTCGCACTGGTGCACTGGTGCGTTAAAGTGACGTTTTTCACACTAAAGTGACAGTTGAAAAGTACGACATTTCGATAGTGAGTTAGAAAAAATGATTATTGATACGGAACCATCCGTGCGCGAGTGTAACTCGACATTGTCCGGCTTCCTTTAAATACCATCAAATACTGTAAAATACATGTGTGCTAATATTTAACCTTTTTAGTTAGGGCATCATTTTAATAATGATGTGGGTTTACGTTTTAAACTTGATGAGGTCACTGTCCTTATTAAAATTTTGTTCAATGAAGATTTATCGACTTTATCACTAAAATAATGTTTATTCATAATATTTCCAAATGACGACACGAATATGATAACGATAATAATAATTATTTAGAATGGAAATAGTTTGTGCTTTCTCACTGTTGTGAATCGTACATATATAACAGCTGATTAAACAAAATAACCGATTTCTATAACGCTTAAAAAAACACAACAAAATTAACTGAGTTACTGTAATCTTAACGCTCTATTTCTTAGGGGCCGTCTGTCATGCTGACTCCATGTAGGCTAATCACATGCCATCATAGATATATCCCAACGGATAAATATGGTTTATTTTTTTCCCTAAGTTATAAAATCGGACAGACAGATAGACAGATCGACAGACAGATGGACATTTTGAAAGTTGTTCAGAATTCGATCACCATCACAGTGATATGAAATTTTTTTCTCTACGAGTGATATTATCGGCTTTAGAAATATGCCGATGTCCAATATACTCTTCGTTTTGTATTTGCGAAGAGTATAATAAAAGCTAGTTAGAGTCGAGGAACTTGGAATTTGATGTATATGCTAAAAGACAATGTCTCATTTTTTTTATATATATTTTACATCAGATATCAGAAAAACTGTGATTCGGATGACACCCAACCGACCCATATAAATATTCACAATATCTGTAGTACAGGTTCAAATTCCGATTCTTGTCCACCACGCGCCAACCGAAGATAAATACATGTTTTGTTGATATATTTTATGTCTTGATATGTGATTGTTGTAATTATTATATACAGATTAATGTGCTTTGGACGTGATATAAGTTGAATATGTACACTCATGTAATAAATTACTTTTAGCCATTTTGTCTTATCTTATGTATAATATATAACGAGAAAAATAACTACAACCTACCAGAGATAAACTGTTGTAAAACGTTTTTAATTCCAAGCATCATTAATTCCTTATCTAAATTACCATTAAAATTTATTCTTCTCGTGTTTTGGTATAACCGAAAAGTGACATAAATCAAGATTTAGGTTTGATTTTTCGTAGTCGTTAATTATGTGACAAAATTGGTTGTATCATAATTAATATGATTAAGCAGTATTAACTTAATTTTCATATATTTCATATGTATTAGTGCGGGCTAGAGATATACAGATCCGTTCAGCATAATGCGAATAGAGTGAACACCTAATATAGGAAGACATTTTAACAATTGGCTCTTTCCTGTTAAAGGCATCATTGCCTTACGCGAATAGTGGATCGAGTGGGGGTATACAATCAGGCAGGCCGAAAAACAATTTTATTTAAAACAAAGAAATTAAAAATCGGTTAACATTTTCAGGTCGCGCATCGTCTTCAAGATTCGTAAAAATTTATGAAATTCAACTAATCTTCATGTTTTTTAAAAGGTGCAAACTGATTTAGGTCGCACTGCTATACATCTGACAGATAAATAAAATAAAACAAAGCAAAGAGAATCGATTGAAATCTTCCGATCGCGCATTGTCTTCAGAGTTCGTAAAAATTAGTAAAATTCAAACAATGTTCGTGTTTCATACAGGGTGTCCCGGCACTATGGGGTAATACTTCGGGAGCGTATAGTTTGTATCAAAATAACACTAGAAGTACCTATATTTTTTTCTTATGAATATGTTACCCTTTAAAGGTTACATATTCAAGAAGTTTTTTTGTCATGTAGGTACGTCATGTAAAGGGAATGTGCTTGATCGTCACCCTTGATATTAAAAACGCGTTCAACACTGCGAGATGGGGAGCGATCGTAGGAAAATTAGAGAGAATGGAAGTGGCGCCCTACATCATTAAGATCATGAAAAGCTACTTCAGTAACAGGAAAATAGGACTGGAAGCAGATAACACCTCCGAATGGAGGGATGTGACTGGCGGAGTCCCACAGGGTTCGGTACTCGGGCAAACCCTGTGGAACATCATGTTTGATGACGTGTTGTGGATCCCCCTCGAAAACGGGGTCACACTAACAGGCTACGCCGACGACCTTGCCCTTACCGTGACAGAAAACAGGACGGTGGTAATGGAGGAAAAGGCCAATGCTATCATAGAAAAAATAGAGAGATGGCTGCGCGGGGTTCAGTTAAAGCTAGCCCCAGAGAAAACCGAGACACTAATATTTACCAGGAGAAGAACTGTCCAGCCCGTTACCATTAGGGTCGGAGGAACGGAAATTAGACCGGGGGGAGGGCTTAAATACCTCGGTATCTGGTTGGACCCAAAACTAACGTTCCGGAGTCATATCACTAAAACGGCTGAAAAGGCCGCGAAGTCGGCAACTGCACTAGGAAGAATAATGTGTAACACCCAGGGACCAAAGTCCAGCAAAAGAAGGGTGCTCTGTGGGGTGGTGCATTCGATAATCCTGTATGCTGCCCCGGTCTGGGGACGTGCTCTGGAGTTAAGGGCTAACGCCATTGAAGGTCTAACAAGGATACAGCGGCAGATGGCAATCAGAATAAGTAGCGGTCATATGAAGCGGTCCTCGTAGTAGCAGGGATTCCCCCGCTAGATCTAATGATAAAGGAAAGGGCAGAAGTATACGAAGGCGAAGAGAAAGGAACGGCCAAGAAAAGACTCCTCGAAAGATGGCAGGACAGGTGGGAGAATGCCCTCAAAGTGAGATGGACTCATCGTGTGATCCCCTCAATTAAAAAATGGGTGGAAAGAAAGCATGGGGAGGTGGCGTACCACCTCACACAGGCCCTGACAGGGCATGGCTGCTTTGTAGACTACCTCCTCGGAATAGGGAAGGTGGACTCCCGGGAGTGCGCGTACTGCGGAGATATCGATGACGTGGAGCACACGGTGTTCCGTTGCAATATTTAGGCGGAGGAGAGACGGGGCATAAACCATATAGGACCAGAAGAACTTATGGAATACATGCTGGAGTCCGAAGATAACTGGACCAGAGCCGAGATAGGTATTAAGAGGATTATGGAATGCAAAGGAGAGGATGAGAGAAACTCCGACCTATACCCTCTACACAATTAAAGAGAATAGGGACAGGAAATGATATAAATAACAACTCTAACGACAGACGGATATCCTGAAGTAAAGCGAGAGCGGTCCCAGGATACTCCCCACAATCTGAAGAGGGGTGGTTTTAGTGGGTATGCCAAGAGGTGAGTCCCACACTACCGCCAAGGTGTCCATAAAGGATTTCCACCCAAAAAAAAAGGTACGTCATGTTTCTTATAGTTGCTATTGGCACATCTTCCAATAAACTATCTAGATTTTCTTGTAGAAGCCTTAAGTAATTTTCCCCATTTAACCAATTTTCCAAAACAAATGGCCCTATTGAATAATTTCCAATTATTCCTGCCCAGACATTAATTTGGAATTGTCGTTGGTGATGAGTTTGAATAATTGCATGAGGATTTTCATCGTTCCAATTATGTAGATTGTGAGAATTTATTACACCATCCCTGCGAAATCCTGCTTTATCTGTGAACAAAACACTACCAATAAACTTGACGTATTCCTGTTGCCTCTGTAGGAACCAATTAGAATATTGAACTCGAGCAGAGTAGTCGTCCGGGGACATTGCATGAACTTTCTGAATGTGGAAAGGATGGAGAAGCTGCTGTTTCAAAATTCTGTGAACCACCGACTTCGAAGTATTATATTGCGATGAGAGCTTCCTAACGCTTATTGATGAGTCCTCAGCAACAGCATCTAATACAGCTTCTTCTAGTACAACTGTACGAACAGTTCTAAGACCACCTTCACTTCCTCGTTTCGGTTATACGCTCCTTAAAAACTAATAGGATAATTTTTTTAAATAGCTATTTACTCTTTAATTTTTATTATTTTGTTTTTTATTGCTAAGATAAGATGAATATCTACCTGTTTCTCGTACTCGAGGGTTTACCCGTTCAAAATTTTTCCTGCTTGGAACAACTCTATAAGGAAAGTCCATAAAGCCATCTGGCTTCCTAACCATTACCAGGTGCAAGTCCGTACATAAGTTGCATGTCGGCATACTCACCAGATGAAAAATTTGCCATGTCAATAAACTACTACTACAGAGCTACTTACAACTTACGTAATACTTGCTACTCAAATTTGACGTTTAAATTTATTCAATTGTCTTCTCACAAGTACCACATTTTAGTTTGAAATTTAGTTTGAAATCCTCAATGTTTGCTTAGCCTTGTCAGGGTTGTATGATTTTCTCAGTTCATAGTAACTATGCTAACAACTTTCAAATTGTCGGTCCGTCTGTGTGACTGTATGTCTATCTTTCATTTGGACCGGACACGAATTTTAAGTTTTAATAACTCACCTGCTCTATGAAATGAACAATGCCGCTGCAGCGCGGTACCAGCTTGGCTATTTCTTTGAGCAGTAGTAACTATCATGACAGGAATTAATTAACTGCACAATTCTGTATTCCGAAACAGTTGGAATCAATGCTTTGCCAAACACTGATTTTACTTTCTGTGCCACTGTCGCTAAAACTTTAGAAAAATTGACACAGTTCTTGTCAGTTTCCAGTTGTAACGTTTCTGGTAACAACATTTAAGGACGTACTGATAAATTGTTTATTTACAACTTGGATGGCAGAATAAGGGGGCATTGAAACGTCTGTCGAGTAATTGATTTTCTTGGAAGCCTCCATCACACTAATGTCATTGATAACTCATAACAAACACTGGTTGAAAGGAACACTGCTTATTGCAAGCAGATCTACGTAAGACAAGCCAACGCCGAGCGCGGCGGTATATGAGAGAAGAAGAAGCAAAGTTCGTCCTTGGGTTGCGATCAGAATCGATTTTTTGTGTTATTTTATATATCTCTCCCAGGGTGTTTTCCGCGGCATAGCAATTCTACCTAAAATAGTTAGGCACATTTAAACAAAACACGAAAATTTGTTGAATTTAGTAAAATTTAAGAAATGTCTTCTTTTCTTTGTTTTGTTTTACTTAACCGTCCAAAAGGAAAGTTTTCCGATCTATAGTAGTGCAACCTAAAACAGTTTGACACATTTTAGAAAATAGGAAGATTAGTTGAATATCACTAATTTTTACGAATCTTGAAGGCGATACACGACCGGAAAATCTTAACCGATTTTTCATTTCTTTGTTTTATTTTACTTATCTGGCCCCGAGGGGCAAGTTTTCCGCGGTGTAGCAAATAAAGAAAAAATGTTTTCCGCCCACTTTAGTTTACAAGCAATGCCTCTGGATGGCAGCCTGTTTGTGACGACCTATAAACGGTAGTAGTATGTATTAGTGTTTTGTTTGAAAATAAAAATATTTCATTGATTTTTTTAAAGAAACAAGTAATTCTACAAACAAAAAATTCACTGTTAAAAATACATTTGCAGAAACGGAACTAAAAATTAAATTTAAATGGAAACTGCTTTGGTCAAAAAAGACAGTATCCCAATCTAAAGTGGAGGCTTCTCCTGATTTTTGGTAGTTGCTCAAACAATGACTTCCAGTACTTCTTATGCCCGGACAAGTAAATAAATTCGTACTGTTTAAATCTTGAAGCACACTGTAGACAGAGAAGGTACAGGTATATTTGTGAATGTCCTTGAAAACGTTTTTGTTGTTCGTCTAATCTTATTTTTATACTCTTCGCAAATACAACACTAAGAGTATATTGCATTCAATCGGTACACTTCTAAAACCGGCAATGTCGCTAGTAGAGAAAAAATATTCATATCCCTGTGTTGGTGATCGAATTATGAACAACTTTCAAAATGTCCGTCCGTCTGTGTGACTGTATGTCTGTCTTTCATTTGGACCGGACACGAATTTTAAGTTTTAATAACTCACCTGCTCTGTGAAATGAACAATACCGCTGCAGTGCGGTACCAGCTTGGCTATTTCTTTGAGCAAATTTACTCTATCGAGTACTAAATCTACTCCACAATTGACCAAAATCTACTAGAACCTACTAGCTTGATTTGAAAATTGTATTAAATTTCTACTTCATATCAATCTTATTAAAAATATCCTCTGACATGCCATGCATTATTCTGATTCTTTTTCTTATACGGCTAGTCTAACAACAAAATGACACCTCTTCCGGCTACTTACTAGGCGTACGGCATCACTAAAGATATTTGTACATAAGTGACTTCAGTCCAGCATTTTGGTCAATGGTCAATCTTTTATACGAGAAGCCGAAACAGAACATCTTTTCTCCCTCTAATGATATGAACAAAAACTATTCAACACATGGAAGCATCAATTTTATTTTCTGCAAAAAAGGGTTGCACCATCTGTAAACGTCAAAGAAATTATATTGTCGCTTATAGCTATCCTGACGATGATTCAAAGTATTTCCAATCATAATTATCTACTGTATAGATTAAGATAAATTGGTGACATATCACAACAGCTCCATACGGTTAACATCTTACACAACAATATATAGGATAATAAAGGCATGCCTACACGAAAATATCGCAATACAAATGGTTCCGACAAACGAGGGAATATGAAATGGCAAACGAGGATGTCCGCTATCCTATCGACTAGTTACAAAAATTCTGAATTAAGTACTGCAAAGTATAATGAAGGAAACTCAGAGATTCAATGAAAGCGGTGAAACGATAAGATTTCTTATCGTAGTTGCATTTGCCGACGATCTCCTCATCATCACCGAGGAGGATCAAAATATCGACAAATTTCTATGAGCCCTAAAGCTACATCTGAAAAGAGCTTAATGATGTTACGAGATCCTTTGATTAAAACGAGACCAACTAGTGGAAAAAGACACAAAAAATATGCGACTATACAATAAGAACCAGGGACAAAATAAAATATGCCTGATGAACAGTAATGGAATGAATCAAATTAGCTTACAGTCTCATGACTGTAAGCTAATTTGATCCATTTTTTGGAGAACAGTACTGCCTTTCATTGAGAAACATTAGCCGTAATAGTGTCTGATTAAAAAGATATACACGGTCATCACACTGCCTACGATGACATATGAAGTTAAAAACACAGAAACGACAAAAGCGAATAGAAGATGTCTGAAGAAATCTGAGAGGGACATCGTCCAACTATTTAAAAAAAAACAGTGAAACCACAGAAACGAAGGGAAAACGACAGTTAAAAGAATATAATTGTACGCAATGAAATACTGAAAACAGGTCCAAAGACGAGATGCGACATACCTACTAAAGTAAGCGCTAAAATTGAATAGCAGTAATCTGAAAATAGGGAGGCCATACTTCAGATGGATAAAAATCATCGAGAGGATCGTGAGCAAACTATGGAAGAATTATACATACTGGGAAACAATGGTAAAGCGAAAGAAGAAATACAATAAGGAATACGCAAAGCTATACACGCTACCAGATATAGAAACAGAAGAAACAGAAGAGTCAGAAGAAGAATAGGTATAGGCCAGGAGATGATCATAGAGAGAAATATAGAAATAGATCATAATCATTTCATAGCACGACACAATGGCACAAGCATTTCGCAACAGTGGCGGCCTGTGGCTTATATCTGTGGGTGGGCACTTGCACAGACACAAACAGCAAATCATAGCATGCGCAGAAGGTATGTAACTTTAGGCGGGGGTTACATAGCGGATATACCATCTTTCGGAGGAGATGTAAAGCAGTCGGTCCCTTGTCTATTAAATGTTAGGCAAGTAAAAGATCCCTACTCTTGGATAGAGAAAAGGGTCGGCGAAATTTCCAGATTGGGGGTAGCTCGTCTCCTGACGTCGGAGATTGGCCTTAGTAGCGAAAATAGGCTGATTTTAAATAAGTGAATAAAAAAACTAATCGTAATAAAAGCGTTACATTCTTTTGAAAATGAAACGATATTTGGCGAGAAATTACGATTATACAAGAAAGGGAAGGGGTGAGGCAGTCAGTGTCCACATTTCACCTACAGACTGCAAAACCCGGTATCTATTTGAAATTGAATTTCATCATTTACAAATAATATTATTTTTAAAATAATAATACTCATAATTAATGTCACACTAACTTTATTTTTTATCTATTAATTATTGATAAAATATCAAATTATAAACTAGGTACACAATTAATATTCTATTTGATATTCTCAATATTCTCATAAGATTAAGAAATGAATTAAACCTATTTAATCAATTTTAACACAGTTATTAATGAGTTATTTTTTATTTTCCAGTTTAATTTTGATATATTGTCAAATGTAAACATTCTTTTCAATAATTCAAAATTCAATATTCATTACTCATATGTTTATTAAGATTTTCTTAGGCACTGCGTGCCCTCCCTAGATATAAATCCCATATCGTTTTGATACATATTGCAGGAGAATAAGTAACAAATGCGTGGACGTAGTATAACAAAATTTCAGTGTACGCTGCCCACCTTGGTTACTAGTGGTTAGAGTTTGGCTCATGCGCATACAATATTAGCGACAAGCGTCCCGGTATTAAGGTTAAGTGGATTCATATGTGATTAATGTTGTAGTAGATCATTAAAAATATTGTCATGACTAAAAATAACATTTAGATTTTATAATTTTTGTATTAAAATTAGTTAACGGCAAAATTTTATGACTAAGTACTGCTTGGCCTTGGCCCTCTTAGATAATTGGGTTGGCACTGCCTACGCTGCCATCCCTGATGGGCCTCCACTGTTTCGCAAATACCTACACCTCCCATAATACATTCCTACACTATGCGTCATATTTTTCTCGCTGCTGGCAACCAGCATGGTCCAAATCGAACCCGGCGTAGTTGTAGCCGGCCCGGTATTATATCCAGGAGTAGCAGCAATGCCCACCGTACAGTGACTAATCAATTAATCAATTAATCAAACAGAAAAGATAGCTCAAAACATTTGTTATTACATTTGTTATTTATTGTCATTAATAAATGATTTTTAAAACATGTTTGTAACTACTTCAATTAACTCATTTGTGTAAAAACGTAAATAGGAATCGTTTATTATTGTTTCTAATGACGCTTACTGCAGATAGTAAAGGTTAAAGAAACAAAGCAGTGGTAACAAAAACCACATATTTACTCTAATTACAGTAATAATAGGGTCGCAGTTTCAGTTCTTTTTTTAATAACAAGAAATTAATCATTTTCCTTTATTACGTTCACATGGCTGCTTATTACACATGATAATATTTGCTTACATTATTTATTATATACATTATAATATATCAATTATAATGTAGAAATAATAAAAACAAGATTTACTACTGAACTACTTGTTAGAATTAATCAAACGCATGTATGTCAATATCATTTAATGATAAAATTGTGAAATGACGTAATTGGCTATTAAACATACAAAAACGAAATAAATCTTTATTATCTATATAATGACGAGGAGGTTCTCAATTCGACCGGAGGTAAGTTTTATTTAATGCACTTATGTGCAATACGGTGGCTCAAAAAAAATCAAGTTTACATCCAAAGAAAAATTATTTCCTCCAAATTTGAGCAAAATCGAATAATATTAACAAGTGCCTCCTGGACCATGAAGGTATGGGATGACTTGTAAATTTGCCACAGAATCGTTAAAATGTTGTAAAATAAAAATCGCACACAAGTTTACATTTCACAATTAATAATAATAATAATAATAATAACTTTATTCATACTTAGGCCATATTGAAATGGATGTACATGTCAAATAGATATTAAATAGCATAAAAAAAAGTAACATGAATATAGGATATTAGTTTAGTTGATGTATGCAACACAACTAAACTGCGTCATAATAAGAAAAAAGAAAAAAAGAAAAATATGTAAATATAACAAACTAGTGTACGACATAAATACAAACAAACATATAGGTATATACATATACATATATAAATAGATATCACATGAGTAACTAAAATGATGTCAATCTATAGTATCATTTAAATATTCAGTAACTGTATAATAACATTTATTGACAAGCAGGTTCTTTAATATTTTTTTAAACGAATTATAATTTCGATTTTTGTAGCGTTCAGGAAGCTTATTAAATAATTTTACTCCCGCATATGAAGGCGAAAATTCAACTTAGATGTATTATGATTCACAGTGCACAGTTCATTCCTTTTCCTCGTATTATAATTGTGATGCTGGCAATTTGTTTCATACAAGTGAATATTTTTTTTGTATGTAGTAGAATTTTAAAAATGTATATGCATGGGAGCGTCATAATTTTATTGTCAGCAAAAACAGATTTGCATGATTCTGTGCTTCGCAAGCTGAAAATTAGTCTTATAATTTTTTTTTGCATTATAAAAATTCTTATGCTTTCCGGTGCATTACCCCAGAGTGTGATATTATATGACAGATGGCTGTAGACCAGTTAATAGTATACATTTAACAGGTAATGTGTAGAAAGTAGGTCTTTCATTTTTAAGATGGCATAGTAAGATCTGCTAATTGTTTTGCTCACGTGGTTAATGTGAGCTGACCAGCTTAAATTATCATTTAGGAATACCCCCAAGAACTTAGTGACTGAGCTCTCGTTCAAAGTGATGTTATTGACAACAATATTCTTGATAGGGTGTTTCTTTTTATTGTAAAAGTTGAGGCAGATGGTTTTATCTATATTTAAAATGAGATTATTTTCTCTACACCACTTTTGAAAATCATGTATAACTTGCGTAATCGATTTATTTAAGTCCTCAGCAGTTGGTGATGAAACCGCCACTGTTGTGTCATCTGCGAACATTGTGACACATGTAGATGTAAGACAAGTTGGCAATTCGTTAACATACAGAGTAAATAGTAACGGGCCCAACACCGACCCTTGAGGCACACCTCTGTGTATGTTGTAATAATTTGAGGTATTTTCTTGTACTTTAACACATATTTTCCTGTCTTTGAGGTAGGACATTATCCAGGATAAAATGCAGCCCCTTACTCCTATATTATAAAGCTTTCGTTTAAGAAAAGAATGATCAATACAGTCAAATGCCTTTGATAGATCAAAGAACACTTCAGCTACTAATTGCCCCTGATCTACACTTTTATAAATGTATTCCATAAGCTGGTATGCTGCAGTTTCCGTTGATCTATTCATACAAAAACCATGTTGACAGTCAGTTATGATTTTTTGATTTATAAGAAAAGTTGTTAATCTATTGTAAATAAGCCGTTCAAAAATTTTAGAGAGCACATTTAGAATTGCAATAGGCCTATAGTTGGCTACACTATTAGGATCGCCTTTGTTTTTATAAATTGGAATTACTGATGCAATTTTCAACAATTGCCCTTGTTCAAAAGATAAATTTATAATGTAAACTAATGGGTTTACAATGCTTTCTGAAACAGCCTTGATTAATTTCGTTGGAATACCATCCACGCCTACACTATTTTTATTTTTCAATTGAGAAATGATTTTTAAAATTTCCTCTCTATCAGTAGGAGCAAAAAAGAATGATTTTGTATTGGTAGATGAAAGAGTGCAGTTTTTAGAGGAAAATGTACCATAATGATTTTTCAAGCAAATGTCTGTTATATTTGAAAAGTAATCTCCAAACGTGTCGGCTACATTTACAGGGTCTGTTACGTATTGATTTTCATTTTTTAGTATAATTATTCCATTTTCCTTATTTCTGCCTGTTTGCTCATTAACTAGTTGCCAAATTTTCTTTGGTTTATTTGATGCAGTTTCGATGACGTTCTCATAGTATTCTTTTTTTGTTTCTTTAATTAATGTTTTATACTCCTTTTTTTGATGTTTGTAACATTCGATAGCATTAATATTATAGGTATTTTTTTGCAACCAAAAAAGATTTTTCAGGTTATTACTTTTTTCAATTATTTCGTTTGTTATCCACGATTTCTTGTTCTATTTGTTTGCATTTTTTATTATGTACTGCACAGGGCATATACTATTAATTGACCAGGTAAGCATTTCCATGAATTTGTTGAAAGCTACATTAGTATCTGTACTATCATATACGTCTGCAAAACTGGCATTTGCTAGGGAGCATTTTAAATCTTGCAAATTACTGTGTGATAAATTTCGATACTTATATTTTTTTTCATTTTTTTGTCCTTTTGATAATGTCAAATTACAATATATGATAAGAGCAAGGTGGTCTGCTATATTAGGCTGTAGTACAATTGTATTATATTGACTCTTATTCAAGTTGGTAAATATATAATCTATCACCGATTCAGAGTTATTTCCTAACTTATTTTTATATATTCTCGTCGGTTTAGTAGATGTACATTTTAAGTTAAAATTTTCAAGTAAGTCCGTTAGCAATTGTTTGTGCATGTTTTCGATTAAATAATTTATATTCATGTCTCCACAGACAAATAAAATATTAGAGATCTTACTACAATAATTTAGAGCCTCTGATAGAATAAAATGTTCCATAGTTCCCATCTGGTGGCCGATAAACACTCATTACACAACACTTAATTTGTTCATAAGTATTCAAGTTTTGTTGCACAGCACTCGAAGTGGGGCTCACAGGAATATTGTTCTACTTGTACCTCCTTCACTTTGGGGACGTGGTCAGATTTAACATACAGGGACGTTCCACCATGAATGTAGTTTTTCCTGCAATAATTTGCAGCCAGTTTGTAGCCCTTTAGTACCATCATATCTACGTTGTCTTTGTTACACCAATGTTCTGATATACTAATTATATCAGGGCATATATCTTCTAGAAAAACTTCTATTTTGCCTATCTTGTTTGCCATTGATTGAACATTTAGTTGTGCAATTTTGAATTGCCTTTGTCTTTGTTTAGCAGGTTTATTATCCAGAATATTACTTTTCACATTAGAGTTATTTCGGATAGCACAGGATATAAAAAATTTTCACTACTTTTCATAGGATAGGTCATTGTGGGCTCATTGTGATCTTGCACATATGCATGGATAGAGTTTGGTGATATAGAATTACAGTTTATTGGTTGAGGTACAGTAGACGGCAGATTTACGACCTCGTCGTCATTACTTATTTGTGTTATAGCTATTTGAGCACCCTGGATTGTTGGCATTGTTCTAGTCACCATAGTGGATGTGGCTTCCTGATTTCTGGTTGGCATGTTTTTGTTTGTGTTGAGTGGAATAAACGCTAAATTCTTCATAACACTTTTTTCTAGTATTTTGCTAACAATTATACTCCCTAACTCACTTTTACTTAGTGTCCTATTTGACGTTTTGTTTACTTCTATAATCTTTATTTTTCCTGGAACACAATTGTTAAGTTTACATATAAAGTCATTCAATCTCATGTTGAACTTTTGAATAAATTTGTCTTCAATTCGATGTTTGTATGGTGCTGTAGCAATAATAACATTGGTTTCATTGCATGATTTTAATTTGTCACATATGTATCTAAAAGAGGGATATCCCGTTTTTTCGTTAAAGTTGTTTGAACCTGTAATGACCACAACGTGATCATTAATGTAGCTCCTGGTTTTAATATTGTTTCTAATTGATATTCCTTTGGTAATTTTTGGTACACACTTTTGTTTACGTTTCATCCGAAGTCATCTGTTAGAATGAGGACCTTTCGAGGAGTTTCAGAGCTTCTCTTTGTTAGAGTTTTCATTTGTGTCTCCTTGTTTTCTTGTCTGATGTTATTCCCATTTTTATTTCCGTTTGCCGGAACTATTAACTTCATATCACTTATTGATAAATCTGTAGATACAGATACATTTTTATTAGTTTTTATTATCTGAGTGCTAACCGATTTTTTACTCTCCAGTTTTTTTGCTTCTGTGTTTTTTTTTAGATAATAAATGATTTCTTTTAGATCTTTAATATTATTTTCTTGCTTTAGTAATAGTTCATTCATATCGTCCTCTCGTTTCATTGCCTCATCTACAAAAAGTTTGTGTTCGGTTTTTAGTTTATTTATGAACCTATCTTTTAGGAGATTGTCCTCATTTAGATATCCAATTGTCTTTTCTAGAATGCTTTTTTCCGCTTCATCATAATCACTCGAACTCTCATCTTCACAGCATATAATTTTATTTTGTTTAATAAACCGAAGTTGCTTCTTAAACTTAGGGACGCAACACTTATGGAATACGTTTGAGCACTATATGCATACAAAGTGTAGGAAAGGTTTATTCTTGCAGCATTTGTAGTAATTAATTGTATAGGAGCTCTGTGAGCTGACACCTTCACTCGAAGCCATCACTTAAGATATTAAGAATATAAATTTATAAATATAAATAATAATAAATTAAATCAAACCCTCATAAAATCATTTTAAAGGACCTCAAAATGACTGGAACATGACACATGATATCTTAATTAAATTATTTCTTCGTAAACTACAAACAATTCTGAAGTGGTTATACTGCTTTCGCAATTTACATATTTTGTTTTGGTTGTTATTATTTACTTATTGATTTTCTGCAATATTCGATCTACGACCGATAAGATTTTCACTCGTAATAAATTACCCGAATCCATATTCGGGAACAGCCAAATTTCAAAATAACTTCCGGTCGCTTTCGAATATCAAGGTGTCTTCCGAACGCTGCCGTATATCAAGGCAATTTCTGGAAGCTGCCGAATCCATATTCAGCCGCTGCCGAGCAGCAGGGTAACGATCGGCTGAATTCGGGAGCTCCCTAATCTCTCCGACCACCGCCGAATTCACTATTGAACAACTACCCTCCATGATCCAATTTGATATCAAGACTTGACCCAAACATACTAAAATACATAGCAAGTTATATAAAAGCTTCTAAAAATGAAGTTTCTGACGCCTATTAGCTTGCTTTACTTATTTTTCCCTATTTACCTCCCCTTCCCCTCCACAGATCATCTCAATCAGATTTCATTACAACACATACTTGTACCAAATTTCAAGTGAATGTCTTAATTTAGTTTTACCAAACCCTTTAATAATGGAGTGAAGGTGGTCGGGACTGAAAAATATTATAAAAAATTTGAAGCTTTGGTTTTTAGTATATACACCAAATCCCAAGTTTCTGTACTCTTACCAGGATGCTCTACTTATTTACTCTCCACCCCCTCAACGGAATCATCGCAACATATAATCTAGTTCCAGATGCAGTTATAACGCATACATTGTCCAAACTTCAAGTGAATGTCTGAATTTTATTTCATTAAATCTTTTAATAATAGATATGGGGTGATAGGCTGGAGGGGTTTAAAATAATATAAAAAATTAGAGGTTTTGGCTTCTAGTATATACACCAAATTCCAGGTTAATATACCTTTACTAGCGTACTTTACTTATTTTCCCTTATTTACTACTATTTATCCCCCAACCCTTTAACGGAATCATCTGAAGATATAATCCAGTTCCAGATGTCGTCATAATACATACATGTACCAAATTTCAAGAGGATGTCTCAACTTTATTTCATTAAACCCTTTAATAACGGGGAGGGGGCGATAATGGAGGTTGAATATATTATAGAAAAATTTCAGGTCTTGGCTTCTAGTATATTCACCACATCCAAAGTTACTGTACTCTTACGGTACTCTTGCTTTACTTATTTTCCCTTATTTACCCCTATTTAACCCCCAATCCTTCACCGGAGTTAGCGCAAAATATAATCCAGTTTCATAACTTATCATGGTACATACGTGTACCAAATTTCAAGTCAATGCCTTAAACCGTTGATGAGAATACGTGCGCACAAAGAAAATTACAGCCAGACAGACCGATGCACAGACAGATAGAGAGACAGACACGATTTTTTTTTTCGCTTAAATATAAACCCTCGACGTTTTATGACATTCTCAGTCTATTTAAATAAAAAAAATCTTTTGCGATTACGATACTGCCACTGGATGTGTACGTGAAACAAATGCTACGTTTTTCACTTCTTTACTAGTCGATAAAACCATTTAATGATTAATGTGCTTCTGTGCGTCAACAACTGTATAGTAAAGCTTCAGTGAATTAAACCTGGTATTTCTTTGCCGCTCATTTTACTTCCATATTCGCATACTATACTGGTAGCATCATAGTACCTAATCGTAAAAAAATGTACAAAAATATTTTTTGATGAAATATGTTTAGATTGTCATGAAATGACGAGATTTTATGTTTGACCGAAAAAAAAAAATGTCTGTCTGTTTGTCTGTCTGTCTGGTGTAACTTTTATTGTACGCAAGTTTTTTCTGGAACAGTTCAGAATATTAACTTGAAATTGTATATACGTACGTACAATAACGAGATTTGGAACTAGATTGTGTTTTGTACATATCCGGTGAAGCCTTTGGGGGTAATTAGGGGTGTAGATAGGGGAAAATAAATAAAGCACGCTGGCGTTAGAATATAAGAATTTGAGATTTGGTGTACATACTAGAACCCAAGGTTTCCATCCCCGCCACCCCACTCCATTATTAAAGGGGTTAATGAAATAAAATTGAGATATTCTCTCAAAATTTGGTACAGATGTACCTATATTATAGCGACCCCTAGACCTAGATTATATTTTGAGATGATTTCGTTGAAGGGGTAGAGGCTAAGTAAGATAAATAGGAGAAAATGAGTAAAGCAAGCTGATAAGAGTACAGAAACAGAAACTTGAGATTTGGGGTACATACTAAAAGCCAAGGCCCTTAATTTCCTTGCAATAATTTTCACTCCCCACCTCCAGCACCTCCACTCCATTATTAATGGAGCTGATAAAATAAAATTGAGATATTCACTTGAGATTTGGTACACGTATGCATTGTAATGACATCTAATTAGTAATTTGTGGGAAATAAGTAGAGCAAGGTAGTAAAGGTCCAAAAACTTAATTTTTGTCGTATTTGATAGAAATCAAAGTTCCAAAATTTTTATGACATCTGCCTCAAATCTGATAAAAATTCTATGACCAATTATTTTCACATACTAGTGTGCAAATATAGTTATGATGTTTTCCTTTAAAGAGCCTTGAATGGATGATCCGGATGTGGAAGTAGTGATTCCTTAGACAGTGTCCTTTTTACTACAATATACACATAGGTAGGTGAAAGAATGAAAAATTCCATTTGCACATTTTATTTTCCATTATAATCTGAATGTGGATTTTGAAGGGAACGTGTGCATTGGCGGAAAGTTAATATTTTGATTTCTTATAAGATTTTTCATATATTATTTTTTCTGCTATTTGTGAAATCTTATGAAAAATAGTTTTACTGCGAATTAATTTGCCAACGAACGCGTGCACAGTGCATTTGACCTCAATCACTCGTTGCAGTAGTAAAAACACCAATGGAAACATCTCAACTGATGACAGTCATACGTTACTATTTCTGTGCAAGCGCTGACATTACTAATATATTTATTCGAATATTCTTCGAATAAGTAATACAAAATACTATATTACAGTGTTGACTGACATTGAAAGACACTTGAAATATATTATGTTTTACGATTACTTTAAGTTAAATACCGAGTGTAACAAGATCATGGTATACCCCCGTTTCTCCTTTAGTTTTGAAGATAATTGATTGAAATTTAGGATACACTACATACATAATAAGCGGCACTTTTTGACACAAAATTAATTTTTGTATTCACTTACGGTTTCGCCGGAAGTGACACTAAATTTCGATTTTTAAATGGAACACCTTATCTATTATTGCATTTTTGAATTCTGCATAATTTTGTAACTCCAACAATGCCAAATAAGTGACATTTCAAACATAAATTTGTTTTATAACATAATTTTTAGTTTTCCATTTAAGTGTGCCATGACGGTTCCGATTTATCTTAAATGACCCGTATAATGCCACAAAAATCGAAATCCCGCAAAAAACACTAAGTTACGTGATTTATGAGCAAATATAATTCACAAAAATAGTTTTTGGGGAAAAACTCAATTTTTTCAAATGGAAACATAACGGTACCTGGTACCATTTATTAGTACTATTAATAAGAAATTTATTCATATGTCGTATTAAAATGTGGGGTAAATACAAGCAAAATTATAACTAAGAGAAAATAAGTTTAACTTTGTTCTAATTACCTTGTTACACATAAGGTGGTTTTGGAATACAAAAAATTAACATAAAACATGACAAAATGCTGTCCATTAACCTCAATGCACTTCTGAAGTCGCCTAGTTGTTTCTCGAAGAACTTTCGCCAATTGCTGGGCCGTTATGCTATTAAGTGCTCGTTTTACTCGTAGCTTCAGATCTTCACGGGTTCTATCGGCAGTTGCATAGACAACATTTCTTAAATGACCCCAAACAAAGAAATCAAGGGGCGTTAAATCAGGTGACGTTGGAGACGTGACCATTCGTCGAAATTAAGTTTTCTCCGAACCTCCCTCCGTTGAAAGTAATCAATTACTATCCTTGAATTATGGGGAGGAATCTGGATGTTGGAAATACATTCCCTGTTCTAAATCTAATCTAAATCTTAATCTCATTTTCCAGGAATCTTAAGTATCTACCACCAGTCAGAGGTCCTTTAAGTATTATTGGACCAATGATTCTAGTACCGATTATTCCAAGCCAAACATTGAAACCGAACCGCACTTGAAAGTTACCCTCTCGTGATAAATTTTGATTTTCTTGTGACCAATATTTTGTACCTTGTCGGTTAAATAATCCCAAATTCGTAAACTTTGACTCGCCCGAAAATAAAACCAGTCTCAAAAAATCATCGTTTGGCTGCACGTTATTATACAAAATTCAATTGCAATATTCCATCCTACGTTCGTAAACACTTTCGTACAAATTGGTATTTAAAAGATTTATAGTGGTATTTGTGCAAAATTCAACTTACTATTTGGTGACTGATGTTCAGTTCAAACCCAACTTGCCTTAAAGAAACAGTCCTATCACCTTCTATTCGAGCCAAAACAGTAATTTCCGTTCCTTCGTTAATAATGAAATTTCCTTCGGGACCATTGTTGGGCTCTCTTCAGGCTCTCTTCTGGTTTTCAACACGTTTAAAACAATTTTTCACTGGATATTGTCTATCAGGATATCGTCGGCCATAAAGGTCCATAGCTGCAATTGCATTTTTTTTACTTTCCCCATAAATAATGAACATGTCCACTTTTTCATCTCTTGTATAAATTTGCTGCATTTTCAACAGAATTAACAAGAATTTTAAACAATTTTTAATAACAATAAAAATACCGTCAAACCAACAAATATTTGACAAGCTAAATATTTCATTGTTTTCAGAGCTACGTTACTTTTAACATTTAATTAGAGCAAAATTGTATTTTCCTATATTCCTTTAGCTGTAATTTTGTTTGGTTTATCACATATTTTTTTAATACGACATATGAATAAATTCCTTATTAATAGTATCAATAAATGGTACCAAGGTACCGATATGGTTCCATTTGAAAAAAATGAGTTTTGCCCCAAAAATAATTTTGGTGAATTTTATTTGCTCATAAATCGCGTAATTTAGTGATTTTAACGGGATCTCGATCTTTGTAACATTACACGGGTCATTTAGAATAAATCGGAACCGTCAAGGCACACTTAAATGGAAAACTGAAAATTATATTGCAAAAAATAGATGTTAGAAATGTTACTTATTTGGCATAGTTGGATTCAGAAAATTATGCAGAATTCAAAAATGCAATAATACATAGGGTGTTCCATTTAAAAATCGAAAGTTAGTGTCACTTCCGGCGAAATCGAAAGTGAAAAAAATCATGTGTATGTCAAGAAGTGCCGCATATTATGTATGTAGTATATCCTAAACTTCAATCAATTATCTTCAAAACTAAAGGAGAAAATGGGGTATACCATGATCCTGTTACACCCGGTATAAAAGTTCTTTTTTAATTCCTGCATATTTGCTGTAGATATTTCACCCATTGCTAAACTCTGCGAAGGGATCATTTCTCTCTTATTCCAGGTTTCTATACACATTATTGACAGATATATTAACATAGTTATAAGAACAATTAAATTTTATAAAGCAAAATTTTAAAAATCTCGATAATATCAAAATCACTTTCGCATTGAATGATATATTTTTTAAATTAATGACATTAGAGCGATTGTCACCCCACACCCAGACACTATTGTCATCTGTGTTAATATGCCTAATAGCTAATTTTGACTTATTCGACAGGATATGCATCACCACACAAGAGGATGAGGACAGAGGCAAAGCTTCTTGCCATCATGGAATATTTTTAGTTACACACATATACTACTCCAGGCGTTTCAGCTGTAAAATCGACCTCTGTGCTAAAATCGTGCCCTAGGAAAAACATTTTCTTATATACGATACACCTGGAGGATTTCGTGAAACACCTATGATAAAAGTTGTAGATCTATTTCTTTCGTACAGTTACCCGTTTTGGAGTTACGACGCTTACTAAGTGATTGCATTGTTCCGTTTGTTTTTGTTATATTGGACGTGCTATTGATTCTCTCAAGTAGCCTGATTGGACAATCAACTCAAAACACCACCATCGTCGTTGGAGAAGATATTGATTTGTTGGTCATTTTACTTGGGCGCATAACTTCTAGCAGTGATATCATTTTGAAAACACCAATAAAAGAAAATGTGGAAATGAAACATTGTTCTTCTACCAGCATGGACAAATAGCCAAATTGCTTAAAGCATAGTCTGTTTTTGCACGCCCTGACATGATGCGATACCATCTCCGCCTTGCTTCACAAAGGGAAATCTCAAGTGATCAAAATGTTTGAGAAATGGCCGGATTTACACCCTGCAACACATGTGTTCATGCAAGAAAATTGCCCTTTGGACGAACTGATCTGTAATGGAATAAAGATTATTCTTGCAATATGCGTTACATATAATTAAGATTGAACTTCACTTAAGATAAGTTCGTTTAATCTCATAATTATATTCCACGCCTTGTTCTCAAGATCATATGGTAGATGTTTAAAGTTATTTGAGATCTTAGAAATATTAATATCAACTAAGCAACACTTAGATAATTACGTAAGAAAATATTTATTCGTTACTAACAAGAAAAGACAAAGAACACAAATATGAACTATATACTAATAATTTACATTTGCTGACACTTTAAGTTCTTAACCAAAATTCAAGGACTGCCTTTACAAATGCACTTTTATCATAAACAGGTCTATTATAAAATTTAGCAGACATTTTGAACTGTTACTCCAGCCCGCAGTGCTTTGAATTGCATCGATACCCCTTTCCTGTTTGCAGCTGAAGCTGAGGCATATCCTGTACGTGCTGAAAATTTACTAGTGTCTATGCCACTTTTCTCGAGAGTGGTCTTTATCCATCGGCTGATACTTTGTGAAGTACCCTCCTGATATGGTTATTTGGTGGTTATAAACAATTTTTTACTTCTTTGATGTCTCAGCCGTGCTGTGTTTGTCAAATTAGTCTGCAATGTATTTGAGGACACATACCTGGTTTTTCTATAAGGAAAGGAATATGTAATACAGGTTGTAATCTACCTATTTCTGAAGTTTTGATTCTTTGAGAAATTAAAATGTCGTTCAGGGTTTTTTTTTTAAATATCGATTTCAAAAAAGGGACAGTGTCTGAATTCCATGTGCGGTTATCAATGCTAGTAAGGTAACTAGTTTCTGGGTTATAAGCTGTAATGAGGTATTTTCATTAAGGTAGTGTATGCATGCAGGTCCCAGAACTGTGATGGGATCCCAAATGTAGTTATATCAGGGGTAATTAAGTCTGAGGTGCTGAACCCCCTTGAAAAATCTCTTAATCTTCTGATCCATACCCAGATCTGGTGGAATATCAAGGATAACGCAGATCTTATACAGTTGAGTGTTCCTTGAGAAGCACCCTTTTCATATTGATCCCCTAGAAATTTTAAATCGATGGGTATGGATTTCCTTATCAACAGAAAATAAGAGATTTTTGTCAGTAACACATATTTGCATAAAAGAGGGTACCATGCCTGAGTGGACCAGCAAGGAGCAACAAGAATTAATGTAGCTCTAATTAGAACTATTTTCTGAAGGATTTTTAATATGACTGAAAAGGGAGGAAATGCATAACCTAGACCCCTAGACCAAGAAAGAGTGAACGCGTCTAAAGCCAATGCTTCTGGGTTTCTCTACCAAGAAATAAGTATAGTACACTTCTTATTTCTGTCGACAAACAGGTGCTGTAGTAGGGGTCCAAAATGCTTGGATAATTTCCATGTAAATCAGTTCTGAAGTTCGTATTAACGTTACGGTGGTAATTTTCTGGACTTAGCATTTGCTGTTACATTTTGCTCCGATTTAATATTTGATGCAAAAATGTGAATATTCCGGGATTCACATGACTGCCAAATCTCTTTTGTAAACTTATTTAGTTCTTCAAGTCGAGTGCCACCCATACGATTAATGTAGGAAATGGCAGTGGCGTTATCTATCCTGAGTAAGATATTGCAGCGCTACATTTCTTGGGCATAACATTTAAGACCAAAGAAAGCAGCCAATAATTACAATTTATTAATATGAAAAGCTTTTTCAGCCTTTTTCCAGTACCTATTTGTTTTTTTGTCCACGACAGAAAATTCCCCAACCTGATATAATGATACACCGCGGAAAATTTCCAGTGAATAATTATTTACTTTTATTGAATTAGAACTAATTGGGATGTTAGATATCCACCAACAAAAATCATTTTTTAAATGTCCATATTTGTTTATTGTAATCTTGACCAGCTCTTTTTAGAGCTAAATATTTGGCTCTCTCAACATTTTTATTGTACACCCAAGCATATTTTAAACCTGGGAATGCGGCCACTAATTTACTCACAAATTGAGCAAAGAAACGAATAGTGCATTTTTCCATACCTGATAATTTATGCACCATGGCATATAATTTCTTCCTTTTTTCACTGATAAGTTCTACTGTCATATTTTCAGAAATGAAAAGAAAGCCCAAAAATTTACATTGCTTTCTTGGATTCAATTGGCTCTTCTCTACATTTATAATAAATCCCAAGCCCTGTAAGGACGATACGGAGGCTTTGAGGTTAATTAGGCAACTACTGTAAGTTTCTCCAAGTAAACAGAAATCATCAAGATATATAATTGACAAAAATTTGATTTTTCTCTTAGCTGAAAATTATACAAATCTTTCAGTAAAAACTTCCCCCTAAGTCATCAAGGTGCATGATATCAAAATTAATTTCCATTTCAATTTTTAGTGATACTATGTTCTGCATCAAGCCTGTCACCCACATGACTTTCTAGAAGATTCGCCCGAATCAATTAGGATAAGTTACATCTCATACAAAGCTTCTCTCAAAGCAATTGAAGGTGAATGATATCAAAATTAGCTCCCATCTTAATTCTTGGTAATACTACCTTCTGCACCAGCTTGTCATACACATGACCTTCTAGAAGATTTACCCAAATCAACTAGGTTAATAAGTTACTTGTCATACACATGACCTTCCAGATGACTTACACAAGTCACCTAGGAAATATATTTGCACTTTTGGGTTTAAAGTTGTATCCGCCTTTTAATCATGTAACCTAAAAAATACCAAGTTATTTGACTATTAACTTACTTTCATCGTCATAATTTTCAGACGACAGATCGATGAACAATGAATCTCCGAAGGATGGACATATTGGTCACGTTTGTTTCGGATCGGCCATTTTCCTTGCCGGAGTCCTGACGAATATGTTTGGCTTTTTACTTCAATCGTTTTACTTCTCGTCTTAAAATCGCCACTTCATCAAAGCTAGAGTTACTGGAACTTGATGATGAATGTCTTTTCTTGTGTTTTCGTTTTCCGATTTTGTTTTCTCATTTCTAGTTTTAATTTTTAATTTAATACGAAAGCGTGTTACATCTAGCGCACGAAACGAAAGAATGAGTATTAGAGCTGCCAACCACACAGAGCAGGGATCAGGTGGTGGTAGATGGATGGTGTTTTTAATAGCTTTGAAATCCGTGACATATGGCGAGAAACGGGGGTACTACCATATGATATTGAGAACAAGGCGGCGGCTAAAGGAGAAGGCGGGAGTTTCGGGACACCCTGTATAAAAGTATTCATTAAGAAATTTATATTTAGCTAGTGGGTCTACTTTTTTGTTGTTCTCTACTGAATAATAATTATTTTAAATTCAACTATGTTTTTATTTACCCTCTTGGAATACGATAGGAAAATTTACACATATGTTTTTACTTCCCTCGCATACCGAAGGGAAGTATTGTATTCGAGAAAAAATCACCCTCCGAAATTTTTTCGGATTCTGACGTTTCAGATTCCGAAAATATAGATTTTTCAATTCCGTCTGTCTGTCTGTCTGTCTGTCGGTGCATTTACTAAAAAACTACTTGACGGAGAGCAGTCAAATTTGGTAGGTAGTTGACGCTACTGTCAGCGAAGAAATGGTAGAAATTTCACTGGAAAATATACAGGGTGGACCGTCTAAACGGAATAAATAGTGACAAATTTTTTTTTTTGCTCAAATTTAAAATTTCCACGTTTCATGACGCGCTAAACCTATTTCAGAAAAAAAAAAATATTTTAAAATTTTTTTCAACATTTTTGAAAAATTTTTTACCAAGATGAAAAAAAATATTTTTTGCTCAAATTTTAAATTTCTACGTTTCATGACACGCTTAATCTATTTCAGGAAAAAAAATTTGAAAATTTTTTTCACCAATATTTTTGAAAAAATTTTTACTACTAAAATGAAATAATTTTTTTTTCTTTCTTCAAATTTAAAATTTCCACGTTTCATGGCATTCTAAGCCTGATTAAAAAAAAAAAATTTTGAAATTTTTTTTTACCATTTTTCAAAATTTGTTTACCAGTAAAATAGATGGATTTTTTTTTATTTCTTCAAATTTCAAATTTCCACGTTTCATAGCGTTCTAAATCTATTTAAAAGAAAAATTAGAAATTTTTCTTACTATTTTTAAAAAATTTTACCACTAAGATAGAATTTTTTTTTCTTTATTCAGATTTTAACTATCCACGTTTCCATGACATTCTAAAACTATTCAAACAAATTTAAAAATGTTTTTGAAGAATTGTTAAAAAAGTTTGAAAACATTTTTAATCCATTTATGTATCACTACTATAGAACAGACGAAAACATTTTTTTTGCTGAAATTTAAAATTTCCACGTTTCATAGCATTCTAAACCTATTTTAAAAAATACATAATTTTTAATTTTTAAACTTTTTTTAGCACTACTATAGAATAGAAGGAAACTTTCCTTTTTGCTCAAATTTAAAATTTCTACGTTTGACATTTTAAACCTATTTCATGAATGAAAATTTTTTTCACCAATATTTTTGAAAAAATTTTTACTACTAAAATGAAGTAATTTTTTTTCTTTCTTCAAATTTAAAATTTCCACGTTTCATGGTATTCTAAGCCTGATTAAAAAAAAAAATTGAATTTTTTTTTACCATTTTTCAAAATTTGTTTACCAGTAAAATATATGGATTTTTTTTATTTCTTCAAATTTCAAATTTCCACGTTTCATAGCGTTCTAAATCTATTTAAAAGAAAAATTAGAAATTTTTCTTACTATTTTTAAAAAATTTTACCACTAAGATATAATTTTTTTTTCTTTATTCAGATTTTAACTATCCACGTTTCCATGACATTCTAAAACTATTCAAACAAATTTAAAAATGTTTTTGAAGAATTTTTAAAAAAATTTGAAAACATTTTTAATCCATTTATGTATCACTACTATAGAACAGACGAAAACATTTTTTTTGCTGAAATTTAAAATTTCCACGTTTCACGATATTCCAAATCAATTTCGGAAAAAAAAAATTGCAACATTTTGTTACCAGTTTGGAAAAAAATTTAACATTAGAATGCTCAAATTTAAATGACATTCTAAACCTAGATATTTCAGAAAAAAAAATTTGAAAATTTTTATCACCAACATTTTTCAAAAAGTTTTTACCACTAAAATAGATCGAATTTTTTTTTGTTTGCTCAAATTTAAAATGTTCACGTTTCATAGCATTCTAAATCTATTTTAAAAAACATATAATTTTTAATTTTTAAACTTTTTTAGCACTACTATAGAATAGAAGGAAACTTTCCTTTTTGCTCAAATTTAAAATTTCAACGTTTGACATTTTAAACCTATTTCAGAACAAAAAATTTTGAAAATTATTTTACCAACATCTTTTGAAAAATTTTAAAAAAAAATGAAATTTTTTAACCACCACTATACTTCAACAACATTACGTGAATGTTGGATTAAAAATGTAACAGATGGCAATAATATCTGGCATATGCACCTATTATACTTTTATTGAAAAATGTACAGGGTGGCCATCCCAAGAAATAATTCAGTCATGGTGGACATTTGTAAAGGTATTTGCGCAAGCCTGCCATATGTGGCATATGTGGTATTGAACTTTTGCTGTTGGATGAGCAATCTGTATATTTTTTTGACCAAAACTTATCAAGTTTTCTTTGTAATAATAGCAATAACTCTATTCCGAATATTATTCTCAATGTCATTTCGTAATTATTAATTTTTTAGAGTGACTGCCATGCACAAATAACGAGGGAAGTTCTGTGTAAATACCTTTACCGATTTTTTAAATAGGGAACAATTATATTTTTCAAAATGTAATTTTCTACATGTAAGGCAGTGGTAACACTTTTTTTGCTTTTAATACTGGTCAAATCTTTTCCAAGAAAATGTTGAATATTAGACTTTGTCAGAGTTTCCTTTTAACATTCTCAAGTAGAAATGCAGTAAATTACTAATTTTCGACAATATGCACCATTATCTAAATTTATATCTACCGTCTAACGTATAATTCGGTAAATTACATTTCTATAGCTCCTTTTCCTCTCCAGCATAGGTCTGAATATGCCAAGCAAAATGGAGAAAGATAGCGTGCAGTAAATGTTCGGAAAGGCATGCGGTGTGTACAATACAGTACCGCTGAGTTCCGCCATCAGTTTTCCCCATGGCTGTTATCTGTAACCATACGGCGTGTCCTTATAACTTCGGTAATGTCCAACTATTATCTTGTTTAATGTTTAATTGCCTTGGCAAGTCTCGCAGTATTTTCGTTTGTTACGAGTAGGACGACATCCGGTCGCTAATTACGTTGCTAGTTAGGCTGACATGTCAGTTGCCGGCTGTAATTTTAGAGTAAAAAGTTTTAGTTTGATGTATTGCTTATTTAGCTTTTTGGGTTAGATATAATAACAGTGTTCCAGAAACTTATTTCCAGTACGCTGTGGAGAGTGTTTTTAACATTAACCGTCGACTTTTTTAACGAGTTTTTTATTATAGACTGCTGTGTGGTTGGAGCGTTGTCTAAACTTTATACCATGGTAAATTAATGATACGGCTCTCGTGTACTTTATAAGGACTCAAGTTATACACAAAAACAACTATTTAACTTTTACAGTACAGCAACTTTTCTTTGTTTTATATAACCCTATTAAATATACATACATAGTTTCTAAGGCAGCTTGGCTTTAAATTTTACATGCCTGCGTAATTGAAATTTAGTTTAAATTGAGTTGAATAAAGAAATGATTTAAATACCAAAATCAGCATCTGTATTAATAGTCCAATGTAGGTATTTAGATCTTTGTTTGGGCAATTCTCTGAACTGGTCAAAAACTTGAGAGGATATTCTCAATAAATAAATTAAAAAAAATATATATTTAATTTTTACTGTTGAGTTACCCATCTGCCTCATGTTGTTTTATTTAAACCCCGTCATTTCGTTTACTCTCGTCATACGATTTCATTTGATACCTCTGCCGAGGAGGTTGTAAAAAATAGATGATCCGCCGGCCGCCATATTGGATTTAGAATGAGTTCACACATCTTATTGTATTCTACTTTATATACCCTTTCATTTAATACCTATGACGAGAGGGTTGTGAAGAAAAAGGTGATCCGCCATCTTGTGGTGGCCGCCATATTGGACCTACCATAATAATAAATATATTATATTGTCTTCAGAACCAAAGTTGTGTGCAAAATTTCAGCATGATTAAATATCGTGAAGTGGTCAAAAATTCGATCACCAGATTTGAACATACATACTTATATTGAAACATATTCTTTATAGGATTTTGCAAACAGCAGAGAAAATAACTATTTATAGCTAAAAGAAAAACTTTGTGTAAAAATATTAATGAAATCTTTGCATTCTTTGCAGCAGCCCTGATATTTCTTACTCTTGATAGTATTTGGGCGAAACACGAAATAGACCGATTTCGTTCCACTGTAGTTTATACTACTCGAATCCATGCAGTTACGGTCAGTCTCAAAAAGTGGATTTTTTCATTATTCCAGAGACGACTTTTCAACGCAACCACTAATTCCTAGAGTATAGCATACGATCAGTAGGTGCAGTGCCAAGTTGTTTGGTTTGCGTCCACCTCTATCATACCAGGCGTTGCCTATCTTCCGGCAGCCTCTCTAGCCGCACTCTTCTGTACCATAACTTTCCTCTATCAGACACTTCCTCCTTTCACAACTTTTTATATTCTACATCTTCTTTCCTTTTTTGTTTGCTTATCATGTGCTTGTGATTTTGTCTTTTTTTGTCATAAATTCCCTTTAGACCGAAAAAATTACTTTCCCATCTCGTACCTTCCCATTGACAAGAAGATCGCTGGGCAACAATTGCCTCGAACTAATTTTTTTCCCGTATCAGCAGTGACAATTTGTGAAGTGTTTGTGTCATATTTCTATTTTTATATGTTGTGTATTAACGTTAGATTTAAGCCGCCCCCAGCGGCAGGAATTTTAACCTTTTTGTATCATTTTAATAAGCCGAACCTGTAATGATCCACCCAACCTTACATTCACAATGCTACAGTAAAGGATGCTTAATGGCATTCTATTATTGTATTACCAAGACGAAAGGAAGTATGCTAGGCTGCTATTGAGTAGCACATGTCTAGTAGGTATCTATTAACTGTTCTGAATTTGAGTCTCAGCTGCGGTAGATGGCAACATTGCAAGGAATGGTTGTTGTGTTGATGCCTATCTGTACGTGTCTCGGCTGAATGGTGGAATAACAATAGCTAAACTCCTCCAGGTAGTTAATTTAAATAAGGCGGTAAAGAATATATATATATGTCTGATATAACTGTGATGCAATGCTACCTCTGACTTAAGCACTTGATCTGAATGAAACAGATGAATAAAATTAATTTTTTTAAAGCATTGACATTCTGGGTAAGAATTAGACTTGGGATATACAATATTTGAATAGTAATGCTTTTAGGTATTGACGACAAGCGCACCGAGAATCTTCAAATGTTCCAAAATTATATTATGTTATGTTTTTAAATATGTTTATCTGGGGAAGTGGAAGAGACTTCAAGACTGTTCTTGTTGTCAAGACATTTCTGTCGTTACTCTTCTATTATTGCGCATAAAAACGGTCACATTGTTCATAGCAGCTAGGCGTAGAGCCGCTCATTGTCTTGACGTTGTAAATGAACCATAACCTGAAATAGTCGACTCAGCTCTCTGGCTGATTATTTTCTTGAGTATCTATTATGATATGGCATTAGCTTCATTTGAAAGCCTGTTTCATACCATTAGAAAATATCGAAACCGTCTAAACTATGATTCCTCCAGGAGTCTACTCTATTATTATTTTCATATTTTCCCATTAATTTATTTTGTTGTTTTTAATAAAGGCAGTTTAACATTCTTTTCAACAAGAGATTATCAACAAATCTTAAAGATTTTGTAATTGTAATTGTTGATTCCTAACAGAGCAAGTCTTGTCTTATTTGGCAGCCAGAGGTGTCCAAACTGTCAAGTTTTATATAAAATATGTTTTATTATTATTGTGAAACACCTAAACTACAATGTACAGTGTGTTCTTCAGGTCAGATCCAACTTTCCGTAGATTAGGGGATAAATCATGGGGTCACTAGTACCTAACGGACAGAAAACTCTAGGTGCGGGTGCATAATAGATTATCCACATTGCGGAATATTCTCGCGGGCGTTTCGCAAGGGAGCTGCCCCGCTCTCAAATTATACAACTTGTATGTCCGTGATTTTCCGGAGTTCCCTAAACTATCTATAACCTGAATTCTGGTTATGCTAGCAAATAAAAATTCTAAAATGAATTTGTCTAATTTCTTATTTCACAATTCTCATTCTAACACTAGCATCCACACAGTCCATGCACATTGCATCCAATTTTTGTTGTGTCCCTCAGACGCACTATACTACGTTCATCAACAATAACATGGCACGAAGAGACCAAGTAATTTCTCGTGTTTGAGTTAGAGTGAGCTAAACGATAAACCAATAGCTTTCTTATTTCATTTTTAACGATTTATTAATGCAACACAGAAAACGAGAGAAATAATCCACGAAAATAATCAAATAATTATTATTAATAATTAAACTACTCGACGGATCATTATGAAATTGAATGGGGTTCTATTCTGGCAGCAGATAAAGTAATTGAAAGAAATTTAAGTGGAGCGGTTAAGGATTACTATCTGTAAAGCAGTATGTGTGCATGATTGCATAATTTTCAAGTTGAAATCAGCCATTTTAATTCCTCATTTAGAGTTTTGAAATTATTTTTGAGTTCTTTATTTGCCTATATATTAAAAGACAAGCTGTACTTAAGCATCAACATTCTCTTTAACCTTTTAACACTCAATATGCAAGCCACAACTAAAGTTTGTGCTGAAAATTCATTATGTTTGTTCTGCATATCTAAGTTAATAGGTGTTTCTAAACACAGGACTAAGCTTCCAAAGCATTTCTTTTTTCACTATTAAAGTTCAACAATATGCGTTCTTGTGTTCCCACAATGGCGGAGCAGATCTAGAGTTCAGATCAGAGCAACTCAACTCAAAAGCATTTACGAAAAATTAATTTAAACAAAATGTTACGCCATCCCAATGCCGTTCATGGGTACTTGTTATGAAATCGTCGATGTCTCCAAATTACAGCCACATAGGTGTATTCATTAGAAGCCTGTACAGAGATGACGCTAGGAGTGTGAATCGAAATAAATGGATTTTCGAAATTTCTATGCCAGTAGGGACCTGAATGTTCGAGGCATGATCTGTGGGGTACAGAGTGCGACCAAGTCAACGGTGGACAGTCAGTTAAGTTCAGATAAGTTCGGAGTGATTCTAGGGAACTAAAAATGAAGTATCATGTAATAAATTGTGTTTAATGTTATATCAGCGTAGTGATACTTAGTGTAAACAGTAAGTTAATAAATAATGTTACTCCTATCTCATGTTATAATTTCTGAACCCTTGGTTTTGGGGGTGTTACCAGGAGGTGTAAACAGGTACTATAATTTAAGTTATAATGTTCTAAAACGTTTAACGAATTCCCTGGTTTAAAAGTGAATTATTTATTATTTGTTTGCTTATAGTAATGAAACATTTTCTTTATAGGATTTTGCAAACAGCAGAAAGTAAAACTATCTATGAGAACCAAAGAAAAAACTATATGTAAAAATATTAATGAAATCTGCATTCTTTCGATAACCAGACTTCTGGTTATGCTAACAAGTAAAAATTCTTATTTGCCATTCTCATTTTAACACTAGCATCCAACATAGTCTCCTACGGCTAGGCAGGTTAAACTAGTATCTACATGATCCCCTACGATATGGAAATTCTGTTAAAAATGAGAACAAAGGCCTGAAATTAATTTATTTACCAAGAAACTGAATGAGATTTTATGAAAATGTAATTCATTAGAATGAAAACATTTTTAAAGACAAGGTAGGCAAATACATTAATTTCAGGCCTCTGTTCTCATTATTAACTTAATTTACATATCGTAGGGTATCACGTAGATGCTAGTTTAACCTGCCTAGCCGTAGGGGACTATGTTGGATGCTAGTGTTAAAATGAGAATGGCAAATGAGAATTTTTACTTGTTAGCAAAACCAGAAGTCAGGTTATCGAAAGATGCAAAGATTTCATTAATATTTTTACATACAGTTTTTTCTTTAGTTCTCATAGATAGTTTTTCTTTCCGCTGTTTGCAAAATCCTATAAAGAGTATGTGTCATCGAATTCCCTGGATTGCCCATTACATTAATAACTCTATTCTGCAAGAAACACGTGCCCAAAAGCGGCCCTCCAGGATCGTATTCTCCTAAATCCTCTCATTTCTTTGCTACGCCAAGAGAAGAAGAAATAATATAGAATGGTTGGTAGTCCAGGGAAAATTTGTTGATAAGAGGCAAAGAGAATGCCCCCTCAAACGTTGGACACATGTCACGAAGAAGCTAAGTGGGGAGTGTTTTAGTGAACGTTGCGCCTAACAGTCTACCGATACTGTTGGCGGGATGCCATCAGACGTACCATACAGCAAACGTAGAACAAAGAGGATAATTCCTGGATCAAAAAACATCTAGCAAGAAGTTGTGAAAATGAGGAATAAGCTATAATAAAGGAGGTAACTAAACCCCTTTTTGGGGATTTTAGCCATTCTCTGTCATTATTAATTTTTTGGAGCCGAGGCTAAACAACGGGAAATAAAAATTCTTTATGCCAGTGGGGGTAGAGTTGTAAGGAGGTACTAATAAATGAGCAAAAGATTCACGAAAAAGAGTAAACCGATAAAAGGGAATTGATAACAAGTCAATCAACCTAAAAGGGTGGAACAAAAATCGTGGAGTTAGGGACTCTTAAAGATAATGAGGGGTAGAGGTTGTTAATAATTTATGTGTAAAGGATGCTAGATAATGTCGCCTTTGAGTTGTATTCAACCAATTTAATGGTTTTAGTTTTTCAGTTCCGTGATGCCTTTTAAAATTGAAGACAAATCGCATAGATGAGTTCTGCTCTTTTTTATCTTGGTTGCTGCAGCTTAATCAAGACAAGGACCAGAAACTACGCCACGGTAATTAAAACAGGTCACTATAACTGTGTCACAGAACAATGCTTTAAGTTCTCGATATAAAAGGTGACACTTTGAATACAATTATTATACTGAACCATATACCTCTTTCAATACATGACTTACTTTCAGATCCATAATAAGTCCTAAGTTCTTAATAGTAATTAGAAAGCAAGCTTAGAGTTTTCCACGAGAATAATAACGCTGTTTATTTAAATTCTTTATAGTTACCATAATATTATATGATAGCCGGATTTTGTGCTTTAATATTTAAACAATGGCCAATGGAGAATTCAGCTAGATGTATCATCATGGACATTATTTTCAATTTTTTCGTTTGCGCGAAAGATCAAATTATACTTAAAGGCGTGGTAGATCTGTGTGTCATAGGAATAAAATTTTTATTGTCCGTTTAGCGAAATGGGAAGTATATAAAATGAAAAGTAGCGGGCCGAATATTGATCCTTGTGGCACACCAGGTTTCTAACCTCCCAAAATCGGAGACAGATTTAATTATAAGAACTTTCTCCATCCTGAGGAAAACATATGACAACATGAGGTGAAGTTCATTTTCATTAAACCTAATTTAGTTTTGATAATATTAATATATTATTAATGTCATCGAAAGGTGTCAAAAAGTCATTTTAATATATCTTGAGACTAAAAGTTACATAGTTGCACATAGGTGTAATAAATTTTGCTATATAATCCTTTGAAAATCTACCTAAAATATATTCTTCCCAAATAGGTAGGCCGGTAGTAAAAAAATAAAAATCTGTCCAGCTATTATTATTACGGGTGTTTGCTAAAGGCATGTGAACTGCTAAAAATGTTAAATATAAATTATTATTTTATTATAATATAAAAACTAAATGGTACTAAAATTTTTCATTAAGCACACAAAAATACGAAGATGTAGCTGTAGATTGAAACGAATTTCTAGTAAATTACGTGACGTGATGTATCAATTTTGCTTGAAAATATTATTAAGACACTTTCAATGAAACTATTACTTTGAAAGTTGTAGTCGGCCACATATTTGAACCCAACAAATTAAAAGGATATTGGCTATATTTCAGAAAAATACTAATCAAGTTGTTATTCGCAGTTTGTCACGCACTACTGTAAAAGGTTTAAAATCATTGCAAAGTCACCTCTGAATTAATGCAGATAATTTATATAATTAGTTATAATCAAAGTCTCCTATACGGAAATCTTCATTTTAATAATTATTTGTTACAAATAAAGAAAAAATGTATTGATTATGTTACTTTTGGAATTAGGACCAGAAGTCTCCCTGTGGGAAGTATTATTTATAGCCCTTTTTAGTTAATTACTTCCACATCCACGTAGCCGATTGGAAGTCTTAGTAAAGTAATGGTAAAAAAATTTGAATTTTCTTTTTGTTGAAATAGGTTTAGAATGTCATGCAACGTCGAGATTTAAAATTTGAGCAAAAAAAATATTCTGTCTGTCTGTCGGTCGGTCGGTAGATCGGTCGGTCGGTCGGACTGTCTGTCTGTCTGTAACTTCTTTGTCGGTACGTTTTCTCTGGAACGGTTTAAGATATTGACTTGAAATTTTATGTACGTATGTATAATAATGAGATCTTTAACTGGATTGTCTTTTTAACATATCTGTTGAAGGGTTGGGGGTAAATAGGAGTAAATAAGGAAAAATGAGTAAATCCAGCTGGAGAGAGTACAGAAACTTAAGATTCGGTGTATGTACTAGAAACGAGGGCCTCAGATTTATTTACCATCCCCTCTACCACCTCTATTACTAAAGGGGTTGATAAAATAAAATTGAGATATTCACTTGAAATTTGGTACATATATGTATTATAAAGACATCTGGTACTGGATTATATTTTGAGATGATTCCGTTGAAGGGTTGAGGGATAAATAGGGGTAAAGAAGGAAAAAATAAGTATAACGAGCTGGTAAGAGTGCAAAAATATAGGGTTTGGGGTATTATATACTAGAAGTGAAGGCCTCAGATTTTTTTATAATGTTTTCAATCCCCCCACCATCTTACGCCATTATTAAAGGGGTTCATAAAATAAAATTGAGATATTCACTTGAAATTTGGTACATCTATGTACTATAACCACATGTGTAATTTGATTGTATTTTGTGATGATTCCAGTAAAGAGTTTGAGGGTTTGTAGGGGTAAATAGGTGAAAATAAGTAAAGCAAACTGGTAACAGTACAAAAACTTGCATTTGGTGTAAATAGTAGAAGCTAAAGCCTCATATTTTTTTATAATAATAAAATATAATTCCTTTAAAGGGGCGGGTGGGGTGGTGTGCAACTGGGGAACATGAGTAGAGCAAGCTAATAAGATTCGAGAAACTTCATTTTTAGCATATATGCTAAGAACCATCGCCTCAAATTTTTTTGAGACATCTGCCTTAAACAGTATTAAAATTCTATTACCAATTATTTTCACATACTAGAGTGCAATTAAAATGAAGATGTTTTCCTTTAAAGATACTACTAATCTGGATGTGGAAGTAGTGACTCCTTAGGCAGCGATTTTTTTTCTGTCTATTCCTTTTCGTAGCAATACGTATTCTACAAATAATCTTTTATGCTTATTTCACACATTTGAAGATTTGAAAATTGTTTGTTCGCTATTGTTAACTAACGTATACTAATATCAGACCCACAATTTATTATATGACTATTTCTGCCTCTCCTGTAAACTGTCTGTGCTTATTTAGTCAGTCTATTGTGGAGGAGATATTACCTAGCTAGACAGCGCTTTGTTGCCGGAGGATTGATTGAAATTTGTTATTTATTTATGAAACTTTTGTTATGGCTCTTTGAAAAGAGTTTTATTTAGTTCTATAACCTTATTATGTCACTAAAAGAGAATAAATACTTAACTGTTGTTTGAAAGAATTTGTCGGTAACTTCCAATAATAAAGAATAATAAAACTCTCCTAAGTTTCTAAGTTTCACAGAAATTGTCCTTAACAGTGTACCTAATAATATTAAGGTTGAGAATAAGTTAGATAGTCACCAGCACAGCACATAGAGTATCAACTTTAGAATATGTTTATTATACGTACTATATTTAAAAAGTTAAAATATAAATTAAAGAACTTCTTGATAAAAGATCACCTATATCGTAGAACACAATATACTAATTCCAACTTATTTTGTAAACTATATAAAATCATCACATTCGGACGAATTAGGAAATGCAGTCTAACAGCACAGAAGAAAAATATTTACAAAAGCTTATGACCTGGTAAATAAGCAATCTATGACATATTGTAGAGGCCATGCTTAGTCTATCTAGAATAAGCCCTTTTATAAGACCCTGTGAAAAAATTATTTGAATCAATATAGTAAGGATGTCGGAGAAATGGACGAAATATGAGGTCATCTTTCCAAACAAATCATTATTTCCTCCACCTAATTACTTCCACATCCACGTAGTGTAATGGAAGAATAGTAATCGTTAAAATTTGTTTTTTTTTTAAGTAGGTTTAGAACGTCATGAAATGCCGAGATTTTGAGCAAAAAGTCTGTCGGACTGCCTGTAACTTCTTTGTATGCGTGTTTTCTCTGGAACGGTTTAAGACATTGACGTGAAATTTAGTACATGTATGTATTGTAACGAGACATCCGATTTGATTATGTTTACTGCTGTGAAGGGTTTCAAGGTTTCAAGGTCAAACGATCTTAAAAGAACGAAGATTTTTATACTTTTATATTTTTATACTCATTTGTGCCATTTGTCAAAAAAAGCAACCTCTAACTGATCCTTTGACGTAAAAGTTACTGGCATAGAGGTCTTTTTCCAGTAGCATATCAGTTAATTGTATTATTTTGTAGATTCCTCGGATGCCAGTGAGAAGTAAAAATACATGTGGCAGAAAGTCCCAAAGAGAAATGTAGAAAAATTACGGTATATTTTATCCAGCAAGCCTTGTTGAATTTCATTGTAGACATAGTTTTATAGAATCTTGATACTAGTATTTTGCTTTCTCAACATTCACAAATATGGTTGACAATATTTATACACTCACAGACAAAAGTATTGCATATTTTTTTTTCCTTTAGCATTTTTTGAGTTTTTTATTGCTAGATGCCTTGCACTGGGGGTTTTACGTATGTTACAGCCAAATAAATTGCAAACTTAAGCGTTACAGAGGATTCGTAGAAGAATGAATGAAACAGCCTCATTTTGGTTATAAGATAATAACAATTTAGTACTTATTATTTCCTCTTCTAGCTCAAACAATAGCCTGCATCCTCCTAGACACGCTACGCAAAAGATTATTGATGGTTTCTTGCAGAATTCCATTCTTCCTGTGTAGCAATTCTTAATCCTATAATTCAGCTAAAAGCTGGAATTCGTGCTCGTATATGTCGCTTCAGGACGTCCCATAGATGTTCTATAATATTAGCATCAGAACTCATTGGTGGCCAGTGTAGTGCCTCAAACCCGACATCCTGAAGGTACTGGGTCACTGTTCTTGCGGCATGGGGGCGGACATTATCATGCATTAGTACAAAATTACCGTACCCAGTAAGGCCGGAATAAGGTAAAACATGCTCTTTATGGATATTGCGTATGTAGCAGTTAGAATTCATTCTTAAATTTACCTCAACAAGCCCCGCGAGGCTCTCCCAACGAATGCCTCTGTATACTCTACCACGTCCATCTGGCTTCCAAAATTGTATTCTTGTTTCATCTGTAAAAAGAATTTTTCCCCATTGATGTTCATTCAAACTAGCATGGGCTCTTGCAATTTATAACCGTCTGATCTTGTGACGTGAGAGAAGCCTAAGGACTCTAGCAGGACGTTTCGGATTTAAACCGACCTCCTTTAGTCTTCTTATTACTGTTTTGACACTTACGTTGACTTGTCTAGCAATAAGTAATTAATTTTTCAGATGCGGAGCGGTATGTGAGCGATTTCCCAAGGATTGTAATGTCAAATCTATTGGCGTTGTACATCTTTTACGTCCTTGACCAAGGCCGCCTTTTGTATTCTCCAGTCTCATTGTATCGTGTTACTATATGAGAAACAGTCGATTGATGGAAATGCAATCTCCGCGCAATATCTTCTTATCTGCAACCCTCATTGGCTAAAGTAATAATTTGAACAGAAACTAACTCACTTAAATGTGGCATGTCACTCGCCGAAACTACAGAAACAAGAAATAAATAACTGGAAATGACATTTTGACAACAACAAACAAAAGAGCAGTCGTTGTTAGTTGCCAAGGCACACTATGATACGTTTGTGCTATGTTTGTAATTTGTAACATTATTGCTTATTCAGTATAAAAGCTATGTCTAAACATTATTTTATTCAAAACTAAATTTAATTATACATAAAACCCTCCAATACAAGGCATCTAGCAATAACAAACTCAAAAAGTGTTAAAAGAAAAAAATTAAATAAAAATAATAAAATATGCAATATTTTTGTCTGTGAGTGTATTTATTTTAGGAAAAATCATGCTATTATATTTCTGATACTATTTTTGCAGAAATGAAACATTCAGAGTTTTTTTATTATGTATTTATTATAGTATATAAATAATTAAACGGTTTTTTAACTGGTAATAACTAAGTAAATAAATATTCTATCTGTCGCCCCCGCCAGGAATGGCCATGGGGTCAATATTGCATCAATATTTAATGTAATGTTGAATAATAATTTCTGGCGTCGAGCGACGCCAGCTAATGGCGGTTTTACGTCCTTCGCGTGAGAGAGTTTTTCTTAGTCAATTGTTTGTGCAATTTTGGGAAAAGCGTATTTGTTCTTAATTATTATTTACATCTGTTTTCTTGGACGATTTTATTGGTATTAGGTATTCAATGGCGGCCACACCCGACTTCAACTTCTACGTATTTATATTTATCTGTTTATAAATATGTCAAATACTTATGTTATTTAGTCAAATAAATATTAATCAAAGAACATATTCCCTCTGAAGATAAGCGTCAATGAATGCCTGGGACTATTAATATTGAGATGCACTTATGAATGTGCAAAATATATATTATCATTTGTTATGTAATAAAGAAGTTATATGAGAAGCCTATCATTATCATTACAGTTAAATTGATTAAAAACCAATAAAAAAATAGAAATTGCGATTAGTACCTACTATAATAAAGAGGGAACAGGAAATTGGAAATGTCGGCAATTTATAAACCTTTCGAATAGCTAATAAAATGTTGGAGGAGCCTTCTTTCATATTTGCCGCCTATAAAATATTTACAAGTCTTATCGGTTGTATTAAATTATATATTTATTTTATTACATTATAATTTTGTTATTTATTATAGGCAGAAACGATTGTCCTTTGTCAGTTTTGTAGTTTTACTTTGAAGTAAATAATTATAGACTACAAAAGACATGATCTTTAACTTCGAGTATTCTGTGAAATACATTTCTTGTGATCAAACTGTAATTAATAAGATAGAATAAGATATATTAGTGAGAAATTTAGTAATAAACAGTAGTTGGAAAAATCTGGAAGACAGAATATTAAGAAATAGTTTTATTAGGATTTTGTTATGTTGTCCTTGATAATCAAATAGTTGTTTGAGAGTTTAACGAAAGCTTTATACTAATTTAAATATTTAAATTAGTTTTAACACTCAATTCAAATCGAGATTCAAATATCACTTGGAAGCAGAATTTTATAAAAAAAAGTTGCTTCAAAACTAGAATAAGTTTATTTTTAAATTGAAAGAAAAGGTAAGTAAGTAGTTAAATATTATAAAATAAAACTTCACCCTTTTGGAGACGTTCAAGGTTAATTGGACCCTATAAAGTAATAAACAATTAACTAACAATACAAACTATTTGTTTGACAGGATGAAAATTATTTCTTCTAATAATTTTACCATCAAGGGTCATACAAACAATCAACACCTTGAAGTCTTTGTTGACAGAATTTCAATAAATATTGAAAATAACAATCAGATATGACAAATACATATATACCTACAGATTACTGAGACCGACAAAATAAAAAAGCATGATGGTTTTTTAACCAAACCTACTGTTTTCTATGTATTTTGGTGTGCTAATTTTATAATAATAAAAAAATTTACCCTGTCAATTTTTCTCCAAATCTCCCTCTGAGTGCAATTTTCAAAAAAACTTTATATAATTTACAGTGAATTTGGGAATTTCAGTACGAATCTAAAGTTAAAATTGAATTTTGACACAATGGCAGCTGTCAAAAATCCAGAAAAAGTGGAGAAATTAAAATATAGTATTATACAGGGTGTAATTAGTCATTAAAAAAAAACTGGTGGTAGGGAACGACAAGACAAACAAAAAAAACTTATATAACATGGGGTCTAAAGCTCACAGTTTTGGAGAAAAAAAATAAACAAAAATTTCGCAAATTTTCAATAAAATCTTTTGAGAACTGCTGGAATATTGAGGTAGGTTTAGATCGTCGCGCGTGTCTTTGCCTATGATACTCAATATTTGTGTAGATAGCTATAAAATGTCGGCGGTCTTTAACGGTGCGGTAAATAAGATGAAAGACGTCGACGTTTCCTGAGTATTTAGTAGATCTGATCTGAAGAAAACTGTACTCTAACTCCCCCTTGTGCAATATTTTAGTTTATGTGGGTGTTTCGTTATGTACACACGTCCAACCCGCCGTTCGTTGCTTTTGTTATTTTTGAATTTCGGGTTGCTGTGTATTTATAGTGAAGATTTATTTTATTGACTTTACCGTTGAAGTCGTTAAATTCTTGATTACGTACAGACACAACTTACTTGTTCGTTCTTTTTGTATTCCGTTTTGGATTTTGGGCCAAGTTTTTCTTTTATTTTTCTTTATTGACAACGATAGTTGATAGTTTATTGTTTAGTGTTGAACGGAGTACGTATGTCCTTATTTCGACGTAGAGAACTGTGTATTGATGCAGATGCAGAATTCGAATAATTTACTTAGGTGGTAAGCTTTTAACCCAGGACACCCATTTATGTTACAAACGTTAATAAATCACATTTAAATATTCCAAATTATAAACATTAATCCAAAATTTTGTTCCAAATTAAAAGACACACATGTAAAGAAATGCTCTGTTTAAACTTCTATGGCCATTATTTGCTTGCAGTTGTGCAGGAAAAGATAACGAATTATTCACCTCTTTATAATTACCTCAGTTCGGTTGACGCGGTCCATCAAAGGTGGTCGATGATCCAAGGCCTTTGCACTTTTTCATGACAATTTAAAAGTTGTATAATTGGGAACTACAAGTTCATTAACCAAGAAAAGCAGTGGTTCTCAATTATTTTCTACATTAATATTAAAAAAGCTTAGGTCGGTTTTTTTTCAAAGTGACCCTAGAGTGAAAAGTCATAATGGTTTTTTGTTTGTCTAGTCGGTCCCATTGCCAGTTTTTTTAATGACATGAAACTGATTACACCCTGTATATTCTTAAGTTTTTAGGGTTGCTGAACACAAATCTAAAGTTAAAATAGAATTTTGACATAATGTCAGCAGCTGTGTGTACAGAATACAGAATTACTAGAAGAAGAAGTTTCTAAAATAAGTACAAAATAAATCAAATACATAAAAATATAACGAAAAGTATGTAAATAATTATATATTAAACGTCTAGAAAGAAAATGTTTTGTCTTCTTCACCAGATCCATCATTTCTTATAGATTTGGTGCGCAGAAACCAGATTCTTCATTAAGAAAAAGTTTCTATCATGTTTTCTCAGAAAATAAATTTTAAACTGTTAAATTTAGTTTGACGCGAATTTTTTATTTAAAATAGATCCAAAACTTCGTGCTACAGTAATATGATTTAAATTAAATTAATTAAGGATGGATAAATTTCTACGTTTCTTAGCTAAAAGAATTAAACAAAGTTTTGACAGTTTAAGTCGCGTTTTTTGAAAAATCTACACCGTAGAACCTTTTATTATGTGAAAAGTTTGGATTCGGCACCAAAATCTATAACAAATGGTGGGTCCATTTTGACTTCAGATTTGTATTTAGCGGTCCTAAAACTTAAGATTAGAGACTAAATTTTATTTTTTCTCTTTTTTTGAATTTATGACAGCTTGTTGACAGTTGTCATTATGTCATAATTCAACTTTACCTTCAGATTCGTGCTCAGCATAAGCAAAAACTCGTGTATATTATATACATGTTTCTTCAAAACCCCTCACAGAGTTAAAAGGATTTGCGGAGAAAGATTGAACGGGGTAAATTTTTTTAGTTATTAAATTCAGTTTTAACACATCAGAAGACTTAGAAGGAGTAGCACCAACTTTTTTTATTTTGTAGACCTGTCTTATCTGAAAATCTACAGTGTATAGATATTAAATTTGAAGTGAATGATGTTATTTCATGTGATCAAAGTAGGTCTTAGTTCAACAAAACAAATCTATGAACAAAGCTCCAAAACTGCATTTAGCATAGATGTGAGAATACGATTGGATCTCAGCAAACATTTTAACAAAAGAAGCGGATAGCAAAAAAAATGGAAAATTTATAATCAGCAATAATATCATTAAATGCACCTCGAAATGTTTTATGATGTTTGTATAATCTGAATCTGGTTCCTATGTTAAAAGAACAACTTAACTTTAACATTATTTAAAATAAAACTATCAATTATATGAATAGTTCTACGTAAGTAATAAGGACGTATGGATATAAAATACAAAAATAGACAGTGTAATTTTACAGGGAATGGAACACGAAATCTAACTGCACACTCCATTAATCCCCGTCTATCAGTCCATCTTTTACGGAAAACATTATTTAAGTAATCTCAAACTTTAAATATATTTCCCTATTTATTCATAATTAAAAAAATGGTTTTCATTGGCAGATGGGAAGTAATAAAGTGGCCAGCTAGATCTCCTCATCTAATGCCTCTAGATTATATCTTTTAGGGTTAACTCAAATCCAAGGCCTCTTGGTAGACCCGATCATATTAACAAATGAAAGAACATAATCAAATATGAAATTGAATTAACCCAATCAAAATCTTTGTCAAGGTTTTAGATGATTTTGTATTTCATTTTATATTGATATTATCAAGAAGTGTATGGAAGACAATTTGAGTATTTAATTTGTCAACAACATGAAGATTTGTTTAATAGAGCGGTACGACATTTCAGATGTTGAAAATTCTTAATGCCTGTGTATGGAAAAGCTGTTATTGATGAACACAATTATTTTACTCTACTGAAAAAAAGATCAGTGTTTGTTCCCCACCTCCCCAATCCCCATGGCCGAAGTGTTTTAGGTGGTGACAATATCGTTGGGGGGGGGGGGGCGAGTCCAAATAGGTTTTTTACATAGGGTTAAAATTTTGCTTTTATTTTTGGGTGCAATGTTTCGAGGAGTGATTTTTTTCATTTCCCCCTTTGTTCATGACGTTTTCTTCCGAATACCTAATGGTGCGAATGCGCATGTGTTTTCCCCCAGCACCGCGACTAATTCGGAACAAAATGACTTGTCAGACCATTCAATAATTTGCTCTCCTACATATTTTAATTTGAAGTAGTTACATTTTTGATTGTTCTTGTATTGGGTCTGGTACAGATTATTGTGTATTGTGTAAGAATGTTGGTTGAGGTGAGAAATGTTGTGAACTGTTCCATTTTTAGAGCACCTAAAGAGTTAAGTCATGTTACGTTACCTACGTTTGAGTACATTGTGGAATCTTTTTTGTGGGCAAGGAACGATTTGGAGGCAAAACAGAAACTTTCTCGTGTCTGAAACATAGATATTATTGCTGGGCAAGTTGAACTTATATGGAGAAAAGCTGGTATGCCTGTAGCAAGCCACTAAAGAATTGTAGAACTTATCAAAAAGTACCACCATAAAAGACAAACGTTGTTGAAGCCGTACAAGGAAAGACAGAATATCCCATCATACACAGTTAAGCTAACAGCTTTTGCAGAGCAGAAGCCAAAAATTTGTTTAATGTTGCGGCATGCAAACATCAACACAATTCCTCATACATTTGTGGAGCAAGATATGTATTTGAAACAATCCAGTTCTGCAAGTATCTACCGGAGGAACTGAAGGTTATAATTCATCCTGTCATTCAATGAAATGGTTACTTCGGCCACCCTGAGGACATATTGTTAGATATACTTTGGGATGAGCGCCACCATGTTCGGAAGCTTGTCTATCATAGAATATCGAAAGCTCGAAATGATTCGAAGAACTCGTCTAACAAGGTTCCCAGTTTTATTATTCGGGAATTTAACTATGATGCTATAGAGTATTATAATCTTGTGAATTGACAAAAATATCATTGAAGGAAGTTGTTGAGAAGCCTAAGTCCTTCATACTTAAAGTATTATCCTTGTCACACTGTCAAGCTGTCACCTTAGATTCCAGTGCTACGGTGCCAAAATTAGAAGCTAAGAAGGATTTCAAACATTAATTATTTTTTTTCTATCTGTTTCATTGGTTTAATTTTTGTATATTTTTCATTGAGTTGTTTTGCTAATTATTTTGGTGGGTTTTGTGGATAGGAGGCTAAAATAAAAAGACAAAAATCGTCCAAGAATAATTTTCATACTAAAATGAAACTTATTACTGAAGTGTATTATTATTCTTTATTTTCAATTTTGCGAAAAATGACGAATAATAAATTGGAAGTGGGGAGATGGAACGAATTGACAAAAAATTTCGAAAAAACTATGGCTTCTGAATTTTGTCAATACTCAACTTTTATGCATACAGGAGGACCAAAATTTAAATTTTTACTTCCCTCGCATACCGAAGGGAAGTATTGTATCCCTCCGGGATTTTTTCGGATTTTGACGTTTCAGATCATGTAGATTCCGAAAATATAGGTTTTTCAATTCCGTCAGTCTGTCTGTCTGTTGGTGCATTAACTAAAAAACTACTTGACGGAGAGCAGTCAAATGTGGTAGGTAGTTGAAGCTACTGCCAGCGAAGAAATGGTCAAACTTTCCCTGGAAAATAAACAGGGAATAAACAATGAAAAAAAATTGTTTTGCTCAAATTTAAAATTTCCACATTTCATGACACTCTAAACCTATTTCAGAAAAAAAAATGTTTACCAACATTTTTGAAAAATCTTTTACCACTAAAATAGATGGAAACATTTTTTTTTTGTTCAAATTTAAAATTTCCACGTTTCATAACGTTCCAACCCTATTTAAAAAAAAATTGAAATTTATTTTACCATTCTTGAAAAAATTTTACCATTAAAATAGATGGAATTTTTTTTTCTTTGTTCAAATTTAAAATTACCACGTTTCCATGGCATTATAAACATATTTCAACAAAAACAAATTTAAAAATTTTTTATGAACAATTTTTTTTTTAATTTTTAATCTATATATCACTACTATAGAATAGACGAAAAAATTTTTTTTGCTCAAATTCACAATTTCCACGATTCATGATATTCCAAGCCTATTTTGGAAAAAAAAATTGCAACATTTTTTTACCTGTTTGGAAAAATATTTTACCACTAGAATAGATGGAAAAAACTTCTTTTGCTCAAATTTAAAATTTTCACGTTTCATGACATTCTAAACCAATTTCAGAAAAACAAGTAGAACATTTTTTTCACCAACATTTTTAAAAATATTTTTATCACAAATAGATGGAAATATATTTTTTTTTTTGTTCAAATTTAAAATTTTCACGTTTCATAGCGTTCTGAACCTATTAAAATAAAAATATATTTTTTTGACATGACATTCTAAACCCATTTCAGAAAAAAAAAATAGAAAATTTTTTCACCAACATTTTTGAAATTTTTTTTATCACAAATAGATGGAAAATTTTTTTTGTTTGTTCAAATTTAAAATTTCCACGTTTCATAGCGTTCTGAACCTACTAAAAAAAATAGATTTTTTTTTACTATTTTTGAAAAAAATTTACCACTAAAATAGATGGAACAATTTTTTTCTTTGTTCAAATTAAAAATTTTCACTTTTCCATGGCATTCTAAACCTGTTTCAATAAAAACAAATTTAAAAATGTTTTTTGAAAAATTTAAAAATTTTTGGAAAAAATTTTTAATCCATCACTACAATAGAATAGACGAAAAATTGTTTTGCTCAAATTTAAAATTTCCACGTTTCATGACATTCCAAACCAATTTCGGAAAAAAAATTGCAGCATTTTTTTGCCATTTTGGAAAAATATTTTACCACTAGAATAGATGGAAAAACAATTTTTTGGTTCAGATTTAAAATTTTCACGTTTCATGGCTAAAAAAAAAAAATTAATTTGTAATCTTTTTTAGCAGTACTTATAGAATAGAAGGAAACTTTCCTTTTTGCTCAAATTTAAAATTTTCACGTTTCATGACATTCTAAACCTTGTCTAAATGTTATTTGTGGCATTATCTTTATTTTTTTCCTTCTTCAATTCTTTGGGACTTCCTGCCACATGTATGTTTTCTTTCTAAGCGGTGCTAGGGGAATCTACAAAATATATCACAATTAACCAGTATATTACTGGTAAAATACCATCACGTTCTTATGTAAATGTCGGAAACATGGAATTGTACCAAAATTTTTACGGCTAAAAATGCCTTTTGAGAACAACAAAACAAGAAGAATTTTGGATAAAGCCAGCAAATCAATGGTTAGGGAAAGGATTCAATATCATAGATACCAAAAAGAACGAACTATTAATGAAATCAATTACAGAGAAAACGAATTATAATATTACAGCGTCGTGGAACAAGATTTCGATTATATACACCGGAATATCAGGTTTAGTTACAACAAACATTTTAATTTTCAAAAAAGTACGAATATAAATAAATTCAAAAATTTAATGAGAGAAAAACAGATTAGACAATTGAATAATATATATAATAATCCTCTAATTGACAAGACTGTCATTAATATGTCAGAACGGATTTTAACAATTTCAGACAAATTGGTCTTGTCAAAAGGTTTAAATTATGCAATAAACCCAAAATTTGTTCCAAAATTTGACATAATAGCAGCCGTAGAAAAAACTGCACAAAACATGCCAACAGATGACGGAAATGAATATCGCGTGCGGGCAAAAATTGCTTTAGAGAGGCAATATAAAATTAAAGAAAATTTAAGCACGGAAGAAAAACGGTCAATATCCTCTTTGAAGAGAGATGAATCCATTAAAATTTTGCCAGCGGACAAAGGTAATGCCACAGTCATTATAAATAAAAATACATATGATGAGAAAATTATGACACTTATCAATGAAGGACCATACTCAAAATTAAGTAAAGACCCAACAAAATCAATTGAGGGAAAAATTTATAGAACTTTATTTAAATACAAAAATGATTTTAATGACTTTGAACGACGAAAGCTTACACCGCATTATAGCAAGCCTCCTTATTTTTATGGCTTACCAAAAATACATAAACAAAATGTCCCATTAAGACCAATTGTTAGTTCCATTAATTCGCCATGCCACAATTTGGCAAAATTCTTGCTTAAAATTATTAATCCATTATCTGGAAATACTGACTCGTATATAAAAAATAGTAAACATTTTATCGAAAAAGTTTATGAAAACAGTATTCATAATACACATCTGATGGTTAGTTTTGATGTAGTTAGCCTGTTCACTAACGTCCCAGTAGACAAAACTTTAAAAATAATCAAAGACAAATTGTTAAATGAAAATAATTTGGAAGCGAGAACTAAATTGAGTGTAAATACTATAATGGAACTTTTAAGTATGTGTATAAAAACAACTTATTTTCAATTAGAAAATGATTTCTATCAGCAGGATTTCGGTATGGCAATGGGTTCTCCATTGTCACCGATTTTAAGCAATATATTTATGGAGGATTTTGAGACTAGGCATGTTCAAAATTGTGCATACAAACCGGTTATCTGGTGGAGATACGTAGATGATATCTTTGCAATCTGGCCTCATGGTATTGAGTTACTAGATAATTTTTTGGATCATTTAAATAATAAAGAACCTTCCATTAAATTCACTTTAGAAAAGGAAACTAGAAATGAATTATCATTTTTAGATGTTTTAATTAAAAGAGTAAATGGTACAAATGAAACAAGTGTTTATAGAAAACCAACACATACCAACAAATATTTAAATTTCAACTCAAATCAGTCGATGCACGTTAAGAGGGGTGTTGTAAAATGTTTGTATGACAGGGCCAAAATCATTTCTTCTAATGATGAAATACTAAACAATGAGAAGCGGTTTATAAAGGAAGTTCTTATTAATAACCAATACCCTGGGGGTTTTGTCGATAAAACCTTCATAAATATTGAAAATAACAATCAGGTACGACAAAAACCTGAAAAACGTTACACAGCGTTAATTCCTTATGTATGCGGATTATCCGAAAAGTTGCGCCGCATCGGTGATAGATTTGATATTAGGACGGTATTTCAAACAAGCAACACTTTAAGATCTATTCTGACAAAGACGAAACCAACAAACCACGAGCAAAATTCAAAAAACTGCATTTATAGTATTCCGTGTGAGTGCAACAAACAATACGTGGGTGAGTCATCCAGACCTTTTAGTGTAAGATTGGCCGAACATCAAAATTATATCAGAAAAAATGAAATTCAGAGTTCCAAGATCTGCGAACACGCGTGGGAAAACGGACATAGAATAAACTGGGACTCGGCAAAAATTTTAACAAAAGAGGCAGATAGCAAAAAAAGAAAAATAAAAGAATCCGCGATAATATTATTGAATGAGGATAATTGCGTGTCGAATTGTTCCGTAGATGTCTGTACAAGTTGGCTGCCAATGTTAAAAGAAGAACTTCACAAACTTAACATTGTATAGAAACTAAAAAACTGTTAACTATATCAACAGTTCTATGTAAATAGTAAGTATCTATGGATATTGAATATAACAAACATTCTTAGAGCTGTGTATTTGTCATACACAGCAAAAAAGATTTTCCAAAAAAGCCTTGAAAAAGGAAACAGATTAGATTTCCGAAACGTCGGCGAAATATTTAATTTCAAGTTTTTATACTTATTTGTGTTGTTTATTTATAAAAACCAACCTTTAACTGATCCTTTGACGTAAACGTCACAGGCGTAGAGGTTTTTTACCAGTAATATACTGGTTAATTGTGATATATTTTGTAGATTCCCATAGCACCGCTTAGAAAGAAAACATACATGTGGCAGGAAGTCCCAAAGAATTGAAGAAGGAAAAAAAATTCTAAACCTATTTCAGAAGAAAAAAAATTGAAAATTTTTTTACCAACATTTTTGAAAAATTAGAAAAAAATGAAAGTTTTTAACCACCACTATACTTACACCACTACGTGAATGGAGAATTGAAAATGTGACAAATGGCAATTATATTTGACATATGCACCTGTTATACTTTTATTGAAAAATGTACAGGGTGGTCATTCCAAGAAATAATTCAGTCATGGTGGACATTTGTAAAGGTATTTGCGCAAGCTTTCCATATTTGGCACCTGTTATTTGGTACTGAACTTTCGCTGTTGGATGAGCACTCTGTATATTTTTTTGACCAAAACTTATCAGGTTTTCTTTGTAATAATAATGATAACTATATTCTGATTATTATTTTCAATGTCATTTCATAATTATTAATTTTTTAGAGTGACCGCCATGCACAAATAAAGAGGGAAGTTTTGTGTTGTTTTTTCAGTGACTTGGGGACGTGGAAGGAGTTAACGAAAAAAATATGCGCCATTTTCTTTTATCAAGACATAACTTTTCTAGCTATAGGAATTTAATTTTTTTAATTTTTTTACCCACCTATAGCGACGGACCGCCCTTCTGTATAAACCCTAATGATCATAGAAGCTGTGAAGAGTTCAAATTATAAATTCAGGGAACACAATTTTATTTACTCTTCCTTGGGAGCAGACAATTTACTTGAGCAGCTTCCAAAATTAATTGACTGCCTACTTAACAAGTTTCAATCAAAACTTTTTGTTCGACTCCATGTTTTTCATTCTAAGAAGCACATAAAATAAAAATTGAAGTTCTAGACAGGAGAAGTGGATAAATAAATATGTAAACAAGTGGAGTGACACGTGTTTCAAAGAAGGAAACCCAGCTGTTATTCAACTGTCGGAAACAGAAGCTTATTAGATGCCATAAATTATTATTTCACTTGTTCTGCCAGCCTTGTTCCTATTTAATTTAGAAATTAAAACAATGTAGAACTTTTGTTGCCATTATTAAAATATAATAAACCTACATATTTTCTGAGACCTTGATAAAATGTAATATATATCTAGAAATCCTAATGGTTATGTTGTTTGTTAATTATGTATTGTCGAGTGTCAAGTTTCCAGCACATTACCTTAATACAGACGATGTATAATTCAAATGTAAAAATTAAAATAGTGATTTTAATTGAGGAGTTGTTATACCATATCTTGGTAGTTGATTTCATTAATAAGATATCTTATAGCTGGAAAAAAATGTTTAATAAATAATCGTCTTAGAGAAAAATGGGTGTTCAGAAATCTCTTTAATAGCACGATGTAATCAAGTATTGAATAAAATATTTCTGTGTATATGTGTATATCTATATCTGTATGCACGTGTGTACGCATGTATATGAGTAGATCGTTCTTTTAAACATGGTTACATTTTAAATTTATGTTTAAAATTGAATTGAATTGAAAATGAATTGAATTAAAGGAAAACTAAAACGTGTAAAATTGAATGGTACAATATTCTACACTCACAGACAAAAATCTTGCATATTTTATTACTTTCCTTTTTCTTTTGCTTTAACACTTTTTGAGTATTTTATTGCTAGATGCCTTGCACTGGAGGGTTTTATGAATAATTTAAATTAGTTTTGTATACAATAATGTTTAGAGATAGGCTTTATACTGAATAAGCAATAATGTTACAAATTAAAAACATAGCACAAACGTATCATAGAGTGCCTTGGCTACTAACAACGACTGCTCTTTTGTTTCTTGTTATCAAAATGTCATTTCCAGTTATTTATTTCTTGTTTCTGTAGTTTCGGTGAGTGAGATGCCACATTTAAGTGAGTTAGATTCTGTTCAAATTGTTACTTTAGCCAATGAGGGTTGCAGATATTGCGCGGAGATTGCACATCCATCAATCGACTGTTTCTGGTACAGTAAAACGATAAAATGAGACTGGAGAATACAAAGGATGTAAAAGATGTACAACGCCAAGAGATGACCGATATTTGAGATTACAATCCTTGCGAAATCGCTCACATACCGCTCCGCATCTGAAAAATAAATTACTTATTACTAGACAAGTCAACCTAAGTGTTAAAACAGTAATAAGAAGACTAAAGGAGGTCTGTTTAAATCCGAAACGTCGTGATAAATTCCCTAGGCTTCTCTCACGTCACACGATCAGACGGTTACAATTTGCAAGAGCCCATGCTAATTGGAATGAACATACATAGGGAAAAATCCTTTTTACAGATGAGACACGAATACAATTATGGAAGGCAGATGGACGTGGTCGAGTATACAGAAGGTCTGGAAACGGTGCGCAGAATGTAATCTTGCACAAAATGTTAGCTTTGGTGGCGGTTCCATTATGCTTTGGGGAGGCATTAGTTGGGAGAGTCGCACGGAGCTTGTTGAGGTAAATTTAAGAATGAATTCTGACTGGTACATACGCAATATCCTTGAAGAGCATGTTTCACCTTATGTCGGCTTTATTGGGTACGATAATTGTGCGCTAATACATGATAATTCCCGCCCCCGTGCCGCAAGAATAGTGATCCAGTACCTTCAGGATGTCGGGATTGAGGCACTAGACTGGCCACCAATGAGTCCTGATATATGTCATCTATGGGACATCCTGAAGCGACATATACGAGTACGAAATCCAGCTCCTAGTTCAACTGCATAATAAGAATTGCTGCACAGGATAAGTGGAATCGAATTCCGCAAGAAACCATCAAAGATCTTCTGCGGAGCGTGTCTAGGAGGATGCATCCTATTGCTCGAGCTGGAGGAGGAAATACAAAGTACTAAATTGTTATTATCTTGTCTGAAAATATTGTTATAAAGTCGGTATTGTTAGCCTTTCTAATTAAATCTTATAACCAAAACGAAGCTGTTTTATTCATGCTTCTACGAATCCACTGTAAAGCTTCAGTTTGTAATTTATTTGGCTGTAACATACGTAAAACCCTCCAGTGCAAGGCATCTAGCAATAAAAAACTCAAAAAGTGTTAGAGGAAAAAAAAAATAATAAAATATGCAATATTTTTGTCTGTGAGTGTATTAAAAATGGGCAATATTCATCATACAGAGTAGTGTTAACTGTTACTTTTATGTAAATTATATTTTTTTGATAATTTTAAAACAAAATGTTACTAAGCTTTTAAAATAAGCACACTAGTCCAGTCAGTAAAGACAAAGAAAGTGCAAAATCTTGGACTCGGTTATGAAAGATCGATTTTCATGAAATAAATAGCATTCGATTCGTTATTGATAGTATTACAAGTCTACATAGTCCGAAGGTGTGTTTTTACCCTGCAGGTGGATGCCGGCCTTTCTCGGCGGTGGGAATTAGTAAAATGAAAATCGATAGAGGGATGAATTCTAAGCAAAAGATGTTCTATGAAATTTCTTTCATAAATCAATATTTTTAGAGTTATTCGCGATTAAAAATGTTAATTTTTCATCTAAGAAATGCATGTTTTAAAGCAATTTTTCACGAATAACTTGAAAACCTTACGTTTCATAAAAAAAATCATCAGGAGCAAAAATTAAGTTTATAAATCAATAAATTCATTGAACAACAATACGAACCGAGTTATGGCTCGTTGAAGGTGACTGTTTGTTCGCCGAAAACTGAATTCCTTATTATGAGTGTATTTTTTAACAGTTTTGGTTTGCTTCTGAAAACGTGTTTTTTAATTTTCTGATATTATTTTCTTATTTCATACCAATATTAAATATTGAGTGTATCAAATCAAAGTATTCCTTTACATACCCAATATAATATTTTCAAATCACAGGCCTGCATGAAATTTGAGATGACGTGATTTTTATTTGTTTAGCTCAGTTTTTATATAGAAATAACTAATTAAATACCATTGGGCTCCATCACCCACAGAATTTTTTTTCCCAAAAAAAAAGGAAAAAATATTAAAAATATCTTATAATAGACGTAATACATTTTAAAATAAATTTAGTACTTGAAATTCTATTCTTCAATTAACCCAAAAATGATTTTATGTGGTACCTTTCAAGAAATTTATTAAGTAGGCTCTAATTACCTGAGGTAAATCCTTTTATTAAATCTATTAATTGCTATATTTATGGTAATTTGAACAAAATTTCGGGGAATTTTGACATGCTAAGTCCTATTTAATATGCTTTAACTTTATTAGTACTGGGAAAAAGAAAGGTTTTAAGATTATGACTCCAAACAAAATTTATATTATAATGTCATTGGGTTCATTCTTGCTCTAAGTTTTGATGACTAAACAAGTAAAATTTATTTTTTGTTTAGTTTTGTGCGTGGTATTTGATATACATTGCTTAAAAATATGTCTAGCAGGCGTTGCAAAAACAAACCAGATGATTTTTGTTATATTTGTGGATATTTCGTCTTGAAAAAGTGTAAGAGACCAATTGGTGAATTTGTGAAAAATGCATATTATGCTTATTTCAAAATCAAATTAGGAGATCAAGATAAAGATTGGGCACCGCACGTTGTTTGCAAGGTATGTGAAGCAGGTTTAAGACATTGGACCAAAGGAAACAGAAAAAGCCTTCCTTTTGGAATACCGATGGTTTGAAGAGAACCGCAAAATCATCATGATGATTGCTACTTTTGTCTTTGTGATATTAAGGGGCATAATAGAAAAACTTTGAAACATATTTTGTACCCAAACAATATTAAATCAGCTATCAGACCAGTTCCTCACAGTGATGATGTACCTATACCTATACCCCCCGAAGTACTAAAAAATGATAGTGAAAACTCCTCAACTTCCGGCTCAGTACAGGATCGTGATTTTGAACCATCAACCTCAAGTCAAAACCAACCTCAACTATTTTCACAAGCCGAACTAATCTGGGACTTTCAAAAGACATGTCTGAAGTACTGGGGTCTAGGTTGAAACAAAAAAATTTGCTTGCCCCAGAAACTACCTTCTCTTGGTATAGAAATCGTGAGGCTGAATTTGTAAAATATTTTGCACAAAACGGACCACTTGTGTACTGCCAAGCAATTTCTGATCTAATTACTTGCCTCGGAGCTCCTGAATACACACCTTCTGACTGGAGACTTTTCATCGACTCTTCAAAAAGGAGCCTTAAAGCTGATCTTTTACATAATGGCAATGTTTTTGCTTCTGTTCCTGTCGGACTCAGTTCATTTAAAGGAAAACTATGAAAATTCAGAGAAATTGCTTTTAAGAATACAATATAAAGTTCACAACTGGGAATTGTGTGGAGATCTAAAAATTTTAGGCCCTCTCTTGGGTCAGCAGTCTGGATTTACTAAATTTCCATGTTTCATGTGCGAGTGGGATAGCAGGAACCGAGAACAGCATTGGATAAAAAGAGACTGGCCACAAAGAAAGACTTTAACACCTGGAACCAAAAATGTAATTCGCGAAAGTCTTATTGACCCTAAAAAAGTTTTACTTCCACCACTTCACATAAAACTTGGATTTATGAAACAATTTGTTAAGGCATTAAACAAAGAAGGAAATTGTTTTAAATAGTTGTGTAACACATTTACGGCCCTGTCAGAGGCAAAATTAAAGGAGGGAATCTTTGTAGGGCCGCAGATTAGGAGCTTGATGAAAGATAGAGAATTTGAAAATGTAATGGAAGATAAGGAAAAACATGCATGGAATGCTTTTAAAGAAGTTGTAAATAAATTTCTAGGGAATTATAAAGACACAAACTATGTTGAGATCGTTGAAAATATGCTGGAAAAATTCAGGATTCTTGGTTGCAATATGAGCATAAAAATTCACTTTTTACATTCCCATTTGGACTATTTCCCGGAAAATCTTGGGGACGTGAGTGAAGAGCAAGGTGAAAGATTTCATGAAGATATTAAAGAGATGGAAAAAAGATACCAGGGGCGCTGGGACACAAAAATGATGGCCGATTACTGTTGGACATTGAGGAGAGATCTTCCTTTAGCTGAATATGACAGAAAAACAACAAAAAGAGGCTTTTCTGAAAAAAGAAAACGGTTTTTTTAAGAAGCGTAAAGAATAAACAACTATTCCAAATAGTTTCAATGTCTATATCTTGCATGTTTTTGTATTTTTCTCTTTAATATGTTATAAAACTAGCTTATAAATGAAATAAATCGTGTTTTTCTAAATTTCTTGATTTTGCTGGTTTGAAAAATAACCTTACGTGATACAAAAAAACTGAAAGCAGATTTGAAATCAGTGCTACCCAATTACCAAAAAACAGTTAAAATTTTTAAATCAACTTTGAAAATTTTATCAAATGCCTGTGAATTATCGAATAGAATCTTGAACAATGAAGACTATCAATCATACTTTTAACGTGTAAACATCATTGTTTTCACCAGTTTTTAGAAGAATATTCCTACTCTTAATTGAATGAAATTTAAACCAAGAATATAGTGAAATGTAAGCGGCCAATAGATGCAAAGTAGAGTAAACAATAAATTTAAAATTTAAATTTGGCAGAGTATATAATAAGAAATGTTAAAGCTTAGCAAAATATTCAATTAAAATTCAGGAATTATGTTTTTCATTTCAAAGTAATATAAATTCATCTTTCAAATTAGCAACTCCAAAGCGTCTCCGGGATATATAATTAAAATCCATATCATTACAGAGAAACTCAAAAATAAATTAATGCCAGTCCACAATCAAGACAATATTAAAAGAATTTTAAAACTAGGCTCTATTATGCGATGTGAGATAAAAGAAAGATAATTAAGGAGCTCCGAACAAGGCAGGTCATTATTATTATCTGTCTCTTTTCCGTACCTTTTAAAATACTGCTGCCTTTTGTTATTCGTCGCCTGTCAGGTTAGATTAAATCATGTAAAGATTTTTTTTTTCTTATCGACCACTTATCGTTTTACCGCCTATGAAGCGAAGTGTAATAAAAAAACGTAAGAACAATGAAATGTATGTAATCATATTATCACTACTTGAGTTAGTGAGACATATAAGAGTTACGTAAGCATCTAACTTTGACTATTTTTGATAATACAGATACATTGTTTCATTAATGAAGCACATTTAAATGCTGGCTATTTACCGCACCATTGAGAAATTAATACTGAATATAGTTGGAGAGCCTGCTGTATAGATTTTCTATGAATAAGATACACGAAAAACTTTATGTGGGTGGGTAAGTACTACCACAGACATACATGGAAACACTTTTCATATAAGCAGATTTTTCCCGCGTTATGGAATTTTACCGGAAGTGACGTCAAAATGGGGGCAAATAAGAAGAGGCAGCCTATTTTTTTTAATAACTAGAATGTCTGTACTTTAAGTTAAAAAAATAATTCATGTATTCGATGACTTAAAGAAGCAGAAAAAAAAACTTTAATCGAGGGTGTCTCAGGGTTGCGGGTAAATTAAGCCTGGCAGCCCACTACAATCTCATTGTATACTTCAAAACCTACATTTTGACGATAATTTCATTCTTGCATTCGATGACATAAAGAAATCGTGACCGGAAGTGACGTCAAAATTCCATAACGCCGGCAAAATTTGCAAAAATAAAAAGTGGCTCCTTATATCCCAACTAGCACCAAAGTGACAGTAACTGAGATAGGAACTTCGTATGAGTAACCATTACGTAATTGCGACTAAATTTACAACTTTGGTGTAAAAATAACTTCATTTGACAAGTCTACAGTCCCTGCCTCGTAGTTTCTACCAATAATGATTACTTTATAGTTATGCAACTTCTACGTAGCTTTCGTGGTATATGGGAACGTGGTACTTACCAGTGGGACGACTTTCGGGTTTTCAGAACTTGAAGGTGGTAAACTATAGTAGCAGCGACTAACTCGCATCACTGAAATGTGACTTCAAAGTTGCAATCTCCTTCAAGTAGCTTTAATATTTGCCGCGACGTCCTGGGAACCTTCACTATTTCTTTAAAGTAGTGGAACTTGTAAGTAATATTCATAGGTGTTAATAACGTTACTGCTACCTACAGAACTGTGTACGGCTACTACAAAGTGCACATCACCTCTGAAATTTACCATGAAGTAAATTTCATCATCTAGTTCCCAATGTTGACCATAGATAAAGTTAATGCAACAAGCCTAACTTATATAATATGTTTTCGTAACCTAGACTAGAATTATATGCTGCTATATTCATGCTATGCAACATTTTATGTTCAAAATAAGGCAACAAAATTTAATATTTCAACACAGTTTTATTACACCTACCTTTTCTTTTATGTTATCTATCACTGTAATAGTATATTATACCAACAAGGTTTATGTTTATTAAGTCGTTGATATGTTGATATATGGATGCATACAAGCAAATTGCGATAGCCGATAGGTTTTTCAATGTGAAGATAGGTAAATAATAAACAGCAAAAGCTAGGAACGCGTTCAGTCTAGACCTCAACGTACGGCTAACACGTACGTTCCGAATCAATAGCGGGAGAAATGTAACCATGAAGTAGCAGCGGCAACTTTGAAGAGGTAATTTGTGGTAGTCACAACTTTGCTACGACTTTAAAGTAATGCTACAGTTCCATTCGCAGATTTGTGGTAAATATAACTTTAAAGTTACATATTTGCAGTTTTTGTCACTATCGCCAAGTAGCAATTACTTTCAAGTAGCATTTCTTGGTCAAAATGACCTTAAAGTCATATTTTCTGGAATACGCCTTGTTGATGGCCAAAATTATCGACGCCATTATTATAACACATGAACCATAATTTCACAATTGACTAATAAATTTAATTTATCGCAATTTCTTCACCAAATGCAACAAATGACGACATAAAAAGTAGTGTTAAGTTCTGAAGAACAATAAAAAATATGTTTCGGCATCTAGTGTGTCAAATTCTCGCATGACATTACATATTTTAAAAACAATATTTTCATATTGTCTAAATGTTATTTGTGGCATTATCTTAATTTTTTTTCCTTCTTCAATTCTTTGGGAATTTCACTGCCACACGTATGTTTTCTTTCCAAGCATATTTTAAAGGCGCGTGGTTAGATTCGGACGTTTTATCATTATGTTTGTCAGTAAAATTGCATTCGTTTTAATTGTGACCCTTAGACCACTGAAAAATAGCACAAGTTTTGCTGTCTAATATTACCTTCTGATATTCTATTAAATTTCTGAGTTAGGGAAATGAACAAGTACAAGAATCATATGTAAGAATGAAACATAAATATAATAAAGTCGGTTGCAAGACAAAGAAGGAGCAATATCGATTTGAAAGAATAGGGAGTGGTAAAGTTTTCTGAAAGTTGCGGGGTCTACGCCACCACGTCGCCGCTCCGGAGCAACAACGTCATTGGAACGTAGCCAGATAAGTTCCAGGAACCTGGCTGGAACGTTATCGTCACCAAAAAATATTCCCCATTATGGTCATAAACACGTATTAGGAACGTTCCTATTACGTGCCTGTGACTAGTACCAAAACACTTTAAAGTTCCTGCAATAGTCATTTCTACGTTCCCACGACTAATTGTGCTAGTTGGGATGTCTGTGGTAGTACTTACAAATAAAGATTTTCATGTATCTTATTCATGGGAAATCTATACAGCCGGCTCTCTACCTAATAGTTTTAAATCATATAGAATGCAGGAGAATAACTCTTATCTGGTACCAGCGGATTCAGTCGCAAAACACTGTAAAAATGTTCTCCGGTAGCTAATTGGAAATTGCTAAAAATGGACTTGAAAATGAAATTTCTCTACGCAAAAGACATGAAAACGTCTTTAGAAATAGTTTTAAGCATCAAAGCTAAAAAAGAAGATATTGTAAAACCACCATGAAAAATAAAATATTTAATATCAAAACTATAATGCAAAATACCTTCGAAAAGTCTTTTCGAAGCTATAGCAAAAAATGACAATTGTAATGTAGCGTCGATCCCGATTTCCTGAACCAAAATCTAAAAAATTTCAACGACGACGTTGACGTTTCTTCCAAGATAGTTTCCACTACGACTTCGATCTTTGAGAGGCGGAATCAGAAATCAACAAGGTTTATCATTCAATCATATTGCATTGCCCATTTCAATTTTGAAAAGTAATTTTCATTCATGCAAAAATTCGTTCAAGAGATGCCTTGCTGACGTCTGCATGGAGGGTCTTTCTCTATATTGGGTTACATGCTGATACCTGGACTGCACATATAACTCACATACGCTTTTCGAAGCTAAATTAAATTAAGGTAAAATCGTCTTACCCAAGTCCAACATAGAAGATAAAAGAAATTAGTGCGTCAAAACTGACGCGCTTGAGGTGAAACTTCTTTGTGAAAATTATATAATAAGTTATTAGAGTAAGGTAATATGAAAAGGAACGAAACATCAGCACTAGAATTTTTCAAATTGTTTTGAAACCAATCAACCAACCAACCATAAGTTCAGACGAAGCACCGACATGTTTTTTTGTTGTCGCTCTCAGTGAGACGCACTTTTAGGAATTTTTGTAGGTTTATCTGCCTTCATTTTTCTCGATGCGTTCTTATACGAATTGTATTGGGTGTTAAAATAAGAATTGTCTCATTAGACGATTTATTTTCATGTTCAGATACTTTTCTCTTGTTATTTAATTTGGGCATAATGAAACACTTTATACGAAACACTTGCCCACGAACACAAAAACTATCAACAGATATTTAAAAAATTATACCATTTGTTTTCAAACACAGAAAATTGTCCGCTTTCGTATAATATTCACAAATATAGCGCTATACTAGCATCAAACGTTACGACGCCATCATCACACACACAAATATCGCTCTACTTATACGCATGGTGCTAGCATAATAATAAGTACGCAAAGCAGGGTTCCCTACGTCTTCTGTAACCCCCGCGTCAGGAATTATAAACGATGTTAAACGGACTTACCCTCGCTAGAAAAGTTGGCCTTTGGAGACGTAGTTTCCACCAAAACCCTTTGTCAGCACTCGAATACCAACACTTGACGTTCGTTTCGCTAACCAAGTTAACATAATCGAGAAATAATTAATTTATTAATTAAGTTGGTGCTTGTGGAAACTACGTCTCCAGAGGCAGCGTCACACCCATGGTTCCAGCGGCCTTTAGGACGAAAATTTGTAAGCTAAAGCATAAATGCATCGTATAATCTAAGCGACAGAGTAGGGACGTAGAGTCCACAGTAGCAGTCAACGCAAGTAAATATTTCCCTTTTCGCTTATTTAACTTTTCTACAAGTTGCAATGAGCCCGCCTGCAGGACATATTCGTTCACCGTTGCAAGAGGCATCTCTGGCGCCCTTTAATATAGCGATTGTAGATTGTTTAGGGGGTCGCTCTTTCAGCCCTTCTTTACATCGACCTAAAAGATTTTTAGTGAACTACCCTACAATTAGTTGTCGCCCAGGATTTTCGAACATTTTACAAGACTTGTGATCTCCTTGATGACTAATTTCTCCATGTCTACAGGTGTTAATTCCGCTTTTTCTAGGTACTTTAGCCTAATGCATATTAAAACGTCAGCTAAAACAGCGACTCCATCATCGTATATTCTCGAACACGATTTGGCCACTTCAACAGGAGAGAGTACAATATTATTATGTTCAATTGTCCAGGGAAAATCAGTTGGCAAGAGGAGAATAGTAAACCACCAAGGCGTTGGCCTGGTGCCAACAAATAGTTAATGGGGAAGAGATTATTTGCCTTTACCTAGCAGGTAGCTGCGATAGATGGCTTGGAGCTGTCAGATATGCCATACAGCAAAGGGAGGTTAGATACAATATTACATGGATCACTAAACGTCTGTCAAAATGTTGTAAATAATGAAAAAAAAAAACAATAAGAAGAAAATAGGCCTTCATAGCAGCATTACGGCCGTCAAAACAATACCGCAATCGCAAAGGTAGCGGTATTACGTCCTTACTGAGATCTGAGTTCTTATTTGTGTTGAAATGTCTCCTGAATGACCGAATATATCAAAGTAGCTTACTTCCAGTCTAAGATGGATGCAGAAGCTGCTGAAACCAAGATATTAGCCTTTCGAGAACTTTCATTGTATATTCCAGCCAGAATTTCTAGTTATACTTGAATCGGTATGCGAAAATGTAAATCGACGATTGTATCAGAAAATTGGGTGGCACTAGAGGCGCTAGCCTCCTATTATGTAGCATCGTCACTGCTATCAGTTAATCATGAAAGGCACAAAATTCTGGACGATCAGAACCGAATTGAACTACCGAGATATTTCTAAATAGATGGCAAAGGCAAAGTTGTTACATCTGTTTGAAGAGGAGCAGTTAATGACTTCTTTGGCTCAGAACCCGCTATAGGCATTGCCAAACTCTCAGATGGAAGGATCATTAAACACAGAGTCAAGAACAAACCTTAAAATCACTGGAGGAGCATTCCAGGAAATTAAAGCATCTGCGAGCAATTACAAAATCCAACGGTGACCTGGAATGCAGACTACGCGGCAAAAGACCAGAACCAGTGGTTTATATTATATTCAACTGCAAGGTACTGGCCTGCAAGAGTATCTACGAACAAACACAAACAGACTCCGAATCCATTACCACTCGCCCAATATCAAACCTATATTACCTGATAAGTGGTACAGGTGTACTAATATTGTCGAAGTGAATCAGGATAAGGAGTGTAAAATAATCCGAGGAGATTCCAGTGTTCTCTACTCACCATATTTCTAATTTTTGAAATATTTCAACCTAGGCTACCAAGTAATAATGTTTCGGTAAGACAAATACCTACTTTTGGTCCCTTTATTTCACTGAAAAATCAGTAATGAAATAAAAAACACTAAACTGTTTTTTTAACTTTTAACAGTTTAGTATTTTTTATTTCATTAGTGATAATGGATTTTCACCAAGTAAAGGTCGAGTCTATCAATCACAGAAAAATTTTAAGGCCTATTTAATAGTGCTATAATTATTTGAGGGATCATTAACTAGAGGCATGGATTGAAATTTTTTGGAAATTTAGGTAAGTACCCAAAAGAATGAGAATAAGACAGTATAATTAATATTCAAATTTAGAATTATTGAAATCAGGTGAAAAGTCAACAAGCTATATGTAATTAAGGATATATATTCTAGTAGTCCACCAGATAAATAGATAACTAGATACAGACATTATATTTTTCTCAGTTTTTCAAGAACTAATTAAGTTTCTAAGTGTAATTATTGTTTGCTTTACTTAAACCTGCTGATGCCAGCGTAATTAACGAAACGTTCGTTATTATATTGTGCAGTGTTTCTATTTTGGTAGTCATGTCGAAGGTTATAACACTCTTCACCTACAGTTTTTTCTCAAAGCTTTTCATAACTTCTATATTTGCAGATTGATTTCCTTGAAAATCAATAGTTTTTCTTCCTCTAGTTAACTCACTGTCAAGAATTCCATAAAATCAGACTTTTACCTTTTAAGTTGTCATGTTTACAAGACGTAAGACAGACGGACAACTACAAAAGTTGTTAAAAATTCGATGGCTAACACGGTGGTATTATTTTCTTCCTAATGATGTTTACGGTATACTTCTACGAAAAATGTAATAAATAGTAACAAATTATAGATAACCAGACTCACTCCTAATTTGGTATTTTATTTTTATATCCTATATGCATAATTCAGAGACTCTACGGTTATTTGGTGAAAATCCATATCATTACTACATAGTAGAATAAAAAAACTAAACTATTTTTCACGTTTTCACAATCTATTAAGTTAACATGACAATTGTTTCGCTAAAATATTAGCAAACATTAATAATTAACAGGAAAAGACAGAGAAAGGACCTTGTTCTTTTAGTAATGGCACCATCGACCTCATATGATTGTCAATGCACAAACAAGCAGGTTGTCTGATAACCACATCAGATGAATTTTTACGTATATATATATATATTAGGTATCTATATAATTAATAAAATTAGTATAAGAACCGTTACACACTGCTATTGTCGAGGGCTAACCATGACGGTAGCACTTGCTGTCGATTCTTATCAAACAACATCTCTTTTAATAATCTTGATCAAAATCATATTAATGCGTACCTGACAAATTTTGAAACCATTTCCGCTGGATGCCGTGTCTCCTTAATTTGGAGTTAACAACTATCTTCGTCTATTTCGTCTTCTCTGCTTGACTGTCTTCTTTTGTCTTTGACATTAGCTTCTTAGATAAGCATACTACACTGCACTGCTTAAAAATTGAACAATTGGACTATAAATACATCAACTTGTATTACCTGAGAACTAATTTGCATTTAAATATAATTATTTAATGTTAACCCAAATTATACATATTTTTAATAAGAAACGGAATTCAAATCGATTTACAAGCGTTAGATTTTTAATGTTTATTAATAGAAATTAATAAAGGGATCAAAGGTGACGTTACTTGAAAGCTTAGAAAAGCTCTCAAGTAACGTCACCTTTGATCCTTTCCAGATTTGTGAAGGATATCAAAATGGTCGTTAAATGATTACTTTTCTTCTAGTAAGTGATCTGCGAAAGGAGAATTATTATTTTTATACTCAGAAAAGATTTTTATGTATGGACTTCGGCTTCGAAACGTTTGAATAAACTCGGTTAAAACTGTGAGAAATCGTAAGTAATTGGGTTGATAAATTAGCATGTGCGGCTATTTCCTATAGATATATTGGTTAATTACAGCATCATCAAAAAGCGTATATAAACAACTTGAAACAGGGACATAAATATCAGGTTTCTAAGAACGAGTGCAGCGATTAAAAGTAGTATTTGAATCCTACATAACAAGGAGGGAAGCTGCCACACACATACATGCACGAAAAAGATAAGTTCTATCAATGTAAACCTAACCTAATTGAATTTCTTAAAATTAAAATTGAATAAAAAATCCAGGGCAGGTCCCACAACAGGAAGGCTTCAACTGTCAGCTTCACGTTGTCCATATATTAAACTACAAACACAAAAATATTTCTCAGCCTATTATACAGAGCGTCCCAAATATTCATCTAGATCTCTTTTTTATATATTTGCATATTTTATATTTTTACTTTTCAATAGCAGATCAGTATACAAAGTGTCTCTGAAATGTTCTCTCAGGGCTCTTATTAAACACTAAACATATTTGGACACAAGCGGGCAGAAATATGTGCACTCTACTAGATTCAGAAACAGAGGACACAGAAGAAGAATAAACAAGTAGATGATGATAGTTGGAAACTTAAGAGAAGCATCTCACAAACACCTACACTTCCAGTCATATATTTTTACACCATGCGTCATGTGACTATCTCTGCTGGCGACAAGCATGTCCCATTCTCAATCCGGCGTATGTAGCTGGTCCGGCGGTATATAAAAATATCCAGATTGGATATCCTAAAGTGGCAGCAATGCTTACCGCACGCTGGCTAATCAATCAATCAAAAAAGATTTTCCATTTATGGTACATATACAGGGTAATAGTCCATTAAATTTTTAACTTAATCTTAAAAAACTGCCTATTTCCTAACCTATGGAAATATTCCAAAGTATGTTCCATCTTCAAAAAGGGAAACAAACTAGATATTGAGAACTTTTGACCAATCTCTGTAATTTGTAACTTCTGTAAAGTCTTAGAAATATTACTTCATGATAGAATGTATCATTCAATTACCACCAAAATCTCTATTAATCAACATGGATTTATGAAAGGGCGTTCAACAACAACAAATTTAATCTGTGTAACTCAATATATTTCTGAATCCTTAGATGCACGTGGGCAGGTAGATGTCATATATACCGATTTCTCCAAAGCGTTTGATAGACTTGATCACCAGTTGTTACTTAATAAATTAGAAAAAATCGGCTTCTCATATTCTTTGCTCCTTTTGTTTAAATCTTATTTAATGAATAGGAGTCAGTACGTTGCATTAAATGGGTTCAAATCGATCGAATTTGCTGCCACATCTGGAGTTCCCCAGGGATCTATTCTGGGGCCCTTGTTTTTTAACATATTTATTAACGACATAGTGAACGAAATTAATTTGCCTCGCCTTTTATATGCCGACGATCTAAAAATTTTCACAGTAATTGATGAAATCGATGACTGTTTTCAACTTCAGACTTCTCTTGACAAAATAAACACCTGGTGTATAGTAAACAAATTATTCATGAATCCTAGTAAATGTAACGTAATGTCTTTTTCTTTAAAAACATCACCTTTTATTTTTGATTACAGGTTAGATAATGTCATTCTTCAAAGACCTATAACATTTCGCGACCTCGGCGTAACTTTTGATAGTAAATTATCCTTCACTGATCATATCGATACCATTGTGTCCGATGCCTCCAAAGCCCTTGGATTCATCGTTCGTACTAGTCGAGAGTTCACTAATACTGATACTCTGAAAATTCTTTATCAATCCTTTGTCAGATCGAAACTTGAGTACGCATCGCTAATTTGGAGTTCCAGTTATGATGTTCACAAGAATAACTTGGAGGCAGTTCAACGTAGATTTCTTAAATTACTGTGGTTCAAATCCGACGGTACCTATCCAGTGATTGTTTTTCCGCAAAGTAACTTGCTTGAAAGATATTCTATGACTACTCTTGAGGATAGGCGTACGTACTTTTCTCAAGAATTTTTCTTTAAATTACTACACAATGATTTTGACGCACCCGAAATAATTAGTAAGCTTAGTTTTCACGTTCCCAGATTAACCTCTCGTAATCACCAAGTTTTCTATTTACCTACGCCGCGTACCAACGTACTTATATACGATTTGCAGTACTTCTAACAAATTATGCAACGACTTCGATATTTTTAATTGCAGCCTTAGTGGCATAAAACAAAATGTTCTAAATTAAATAACCAGTGAGTGTCTTTGTTTTTCTTAATTTGCCTTGAATCACATATGTGTAAATATGTATATATAGTTTTTATATTTAAACATTTTCCATTTTATTTTTTTCTCTTTCTTCGTATCATTAGTTATTCATAGTTCGTACATTAAGTAATTTTTCTTCTTCATTTTACTTTCTTTCTATGTTGTTGTATGTTATGTAATTAATGCTTTGTATGCCTTTATTCCTGTTCTGTAATTGGGTATCTTACCTGTTGAACAGTGTATGCAATAAATAAATAAATAAATAAATAAGGGTACATTATTTGGAAAGAAATATGAGGATGTAACCAAACATGCTTTAGTAAACTGTTGCTGTGGAAAAAGATACAGGAAGTCAAACTTGTATTTTTTTGCAATAACACAACTACCTCTTGACCGATCTTCTCCAAATCTGGTAAGGAAACATCTTTTGACATAAGAAACAATAATTTATATATCCCATCAGGTATGCCCGAAGAGGGCGCCTCATCAGCTATACCTGATAATGATTTTTTTTCTCGAGACGTTGTGGCACTTTTGAGTGGAAAATAGCATGCAAGAACCATTTCTACGTAAGCAAGGTACCCTTGATAGAACTTAATAATTCCAATCGTTTTCGAGAAAACTACCGCAAAAATTTCAAGAAAACAAACTCAATTTGAGAGGTGTTTATTGCAAAAATTACGCAACGTAAGTAAAAACTAAAGAGTGACAACTACTCTCACTGACTTTCTTATTAACTATTAGCTGCAACTTAGAGTAAATTTTCGATGTGGCCTCCACCTACTTCTATACAACTTTGACACCTTGTATCTTTCTACAGCAAGAATTTCCTAAGGCATGTTTGGCTATATTCTCACATTTTGGCCCAAAGAATATACCCTTGAATTATGGTCTATTATTTATGGTCCACCCTGTATGTGTGGTACATAGAAAATATTTCTATATTCTAGGGATTTCCTGATTTATCACAGCTATTCCATTTTCAGTATGAATGATATCTTCAATATAAGGGTTGGGCAAAGGAGTTTTAGAATTGAGGATTGACGAACATTAATTACTTCCACATTCACGTAGTGGATTGGAAGTATAGTAATCGTAAAAAAATTTTCAAAATTTTTTCTTCTTGAAATCGGTTTAGAATGTCATGAAACGTCGAGATTTTAAATTTGAGCGAAGAAAAATGTTCCGTCTGTCGGTCTGTCGGTCTGTCTGTCTGTAACTTTTTTTGTCCGCACGCTTTCTCCGGAACGGTTTAAGATATTCACTTGAAATTTTGTACACGTATATATTATAATGAAATCTGAAACTGGATTGTTTTTTGAAGACATCCGGTGAAGGGTTGGGGGGTAAATAGGGGTAAATATGGGGAAATATGTAAAGCAAGCTGGTAAGAGTACAAAAACTTGAAATTTGATGTATATACTACAGGCCAAGGCCTCAGATTTTTTTCTAATGTTTTTCAACCCACCCACCACCCCTTCCTCATTATTAAAGGGGTTGATAAAATAAAATTGAGATATTCATTTGAAATTTGGTACACGTATGTATTATAACGACATCTGGAACTAGATTATATTTTGAAATGATTCCGTTGAAGGGTTGGGGGTTAAATAGGGGTAAATAGGGGAAAATAAGTAAAGCAAGCTGGTAAGAGTACAGAAACTTGAAATTCCGTGTATGTGGTAGAAGCCAAGGTCTCCGATTAGTTATATTATTTTACAACCCCCACCACCCCTACTCCATTATTAAAGGGGTTGATAAAATGAAATTGAAATATTCACTTCAAATTTGGTAAACGTATGTATTATAACGACATCTGGAACTAGATTATATTTTGAGAAGCTACCGTTGAAGGGTTGGGGGTTAAATATTGTAAAATAGGGGAAAATAAGTAAAGCAAGCTGGTATAAGCACAGAAACTTGAAATTAGGTGTATGTACTAGAAGGTAAAGACTCAATTTTTTTTTTAATTATTCAACCCACCCACCACCCCTACTCCACTATTAAAGGGGTTGATAAAATAAAATTGAGATATTCATTTGAAATTTTGTACACGTATGTATTATAACGACATCTGGAACTAGATTATACTTTGAGATGATTCCGTTGAAGGGTTGGGGGTTAAATAAGGGTAAATAGGGGAAAATAAGTAAAGCAAGCTGATGAGAGTACATAAGCTTGAAATTCTGTGTATGTACTAGAAGCCAAGGTCTCAGATTATTTATATTATTTTTCAACCACCACCACCCCTACTCCATTACTAAAGGGGTTGATAAAACGAAATCGAGATATTCACTTGAAATTTGGGACACGTATGTACCATAATGACATCTGGAACTAGATTATATTTTAAGACGATTCAGTTGAAGGGTTGAGGGTTGAATAGGAGTGAATAGGGGAAAATAAGTAAATCATGCTGGTAAGAGTACATAAATATGGTATTTGGTGTATATGCTAGAAAACAAGGCCCCAGATTTCTTTCTAATATTATTCAAACACCACCATCTCCGCTCCATTTTTAATGGGTTTGATAACATAAAATTGAGATATTTACTTGATAGTTAGTACACGGATGTATTGTAATGACATCTGATTGAGATGATTCCATTGAAGGGATGAGTCGAAGTAGGTTGTGAATTGGGGAAAATAAGTAGGGTAAACTAAAAACTTAATTTTTAACGTATTTGGTAGAAACAAACGCCTCAAACTTTTCTATGACATCTGCTCCAAATATTATTAAAATTCTATGACTAATAATTTTCACATGCTAGAGTGTAAATTTAAAATCTAGTCAAAATGTTTCCGTTAAAGTGACTTTGATGAAAAATCTGGATGTGGAAGTAGTGATTCCTTAGGCAGCGGTTTTTTATATAGTGTTGATCAACATGACGTTGCCTGTATAAATAACTTTTCAATTAATATTAGTAAGTACCCACATTAAACTGGATCAAATCTTATACAGAAACACAATAAGAGTGCTTATTTATTTTGCCATTGACGTCAACCATTAATTCTGACTGACAATAATAAATTTTGTAGAATTGCTTATCGTGTTTGTTACACGAAATATGATAAAAAATTACTTCGGTTCAATATTTCCTAAACGGTTTACGTTTCACTTCGTTCCAAAAATATTTGTATTACACCATACTGTTTTACGCACCAAAAGCAAACGTACGGGGTGACACAGCCAAAACCTCTATCTGTATATTTTTTGAATGAGAGTTTTGTTTCTCTCCTCTTGGCTTTGGATGAACCATCAGCCAGTGAGTAGCTCTTGATTTATAATATACTGATGCACATGTAAATAAAACTGATCCAGCGTGTTCTGATTTTAATCATATCTTTTTTCCCTACGCACTACCATAAAACAAAAATTTACAACAATATTTATACGCACTACGCACACGTGCAATTGCACACATACACCAATGTTCCCAATGGGTATCAATCTATCCACCACCGGAATGTACACGGAGCCGCTCGCTTCACGTCAAGGGGTCCATTTTGACCATTTTATAAAGACGTAGACGAAGGTAGGAGGTGGATATGATAAGGTTTAAAACTAACACAGGAATAGTTAACACTATTTTTGATGTAGCAAGTTTAACCTAAAATTATTTTATTTATAAGCTTGTATTTGTTGCTTTAAGGAATTTAAATAATGCTGTGAAATTCACGAAATTTTCTGATGTCAGTATGTTATTAATATTTAGCGAAAAATAAAATACTATTTCTGTTCATTTGCCCATTAAAACCTTTGTGTGATCTTCGTTAAGTACAAAATTAAAAAACATATGATTTATATCCCCATATTGTCCACATTTATAAAGATTATCCGTAAGTATTTCCATTTTAAAAAGGTGCGATGGAAACCGGCCACGATTAAATTCAAGTCTTGTACAGATGTATAGAATTGACTGGATATATGCACATTATTGCACCAATGCTTATTGGGGGAGTTTAGGATGAATCAAAAAGTAATTTGTTGGTTTTTCGACGTAATCATTTTTACATATTTGTTCCCACTCTTTTCTTGCCTTGTGTGGGATTAGGTCACTATAAGATATTTCACTAATTTCTCTGGTGCTGTTCATGATTAATTGTTTAGCTATAGAATGAAAGTTTAATTTCAAAAAATCTTTTTCGATATACTAATGATAATAATAATGAAAAAGTTGTCAACACCAGTTGCGACCCAGGCCTGTAGCCAGAAATAAATTATTGCAGGGGTGCTCATCGGATTTCAGCGGGTGCCAGTTTCTGTATAATTTATAAAACTATGCAAAATCTATACAGGTATGGAATGTGTCCTATCATAATACATGGGGAGCCAGTAACGTCCTAGTCCTCGTTTGACTCAGGGATATATGTCTACAAGACAAGTGTGAAGGTAGTTTGTCTGACCGAAGCAGCTGTATTATGGCATCGTGGCACCAGAAAGTTATCGAATTAATGGCATAGGCGTCGACTCAACGGCGACACCGTGGGCCCCCTGCTCAACTTGGCATGGAGGCGCCCCCCCCCTTGAAATCTGAATTTTCTATGCATACGAATAACAAATTAATCAGATTCATATCATTGTATTTCAAAATGTCTGCCCGCCATGTTTTCTGTAATCACGATAACCTACGAAAGAAAAGTCCGATTTTATTGAAATATGGACAGAAAATTGGTGTTATTTAAGGGAAGACCCTATTGATTTTGAAAGAAAACTGATCAATGAAATTGAGACCTTGGGTTTTAGCATATACCAAATCCCAAGTTTCTGGACTCCTACTAGCTTGCTTCACTTATTTATTCCTATTTAGCCCCGTCCAATCTTTCAACGCAATAATTTCAAAATGTAACCAGATGTGCACCAAATCTCAAGTTAATATCTTACCCCAACCCTTCACCGCAATAAGCTCAAAATTCAATTTAGTTCCAATTCTCGCTATAATATAAACGTGTTCCAAATTTTAGGTCAATGTCTTAAACGGCTCCAGAGAAATCTTAGAAATGGACAAATCGTCAAAATGCCCGACCGATAGACAGACGGACAGATCGACAGACAGACCTTTGATTTCGCTCAAATTTGAAATCTCCAAATTTCACTTAAAGGAGAAATCATGTTTTCTGATCGATGTGTCCATTCTGAATGGCGCCATCGTGATGCTCAAGGAAATTGAGAAGTTGAATAAGTACAAAGACCTCCAAATGGACGTGAGCACCATGTGGAATGCAAAGTCCATACTCGTGCCAGCAATTGTAAAAGCTTTCGGAACTGCTGAAAAGGTTCATAACCGGAGTCTACAACAACTGCCTACAGAACATTGTGCTACTGGTAATGGCGCCTATTCTAAAGAAAATTTAAGAGTAGGAACTTCTGTAATACCTTGTTGGAAGCTGGACTCTGAGCTATTAAAAAGGCGTCACTAAAGTAGCCATGAAGACCAAAAAGCCGCAACGAGTTACAATAGAGCTACATTTTGTGATATAAGTGCCAAAATCCTCCTTCAGGGAAGTGATCTAAATCAATAATAATAATAATTTATTAGTCAAAAGAATATGATATGTAATTTAGACGATATAAGCAAATATATAAATATTTATCCACTAAATGAAGGAATAATAAATTAGTTTCGATTTGTGGTAAATAAACATTACCATAACTGTAAAGTTTTCTACAACTGATACGTACACAATGTACCTCATGTATACTTACGAATTTTATACATGGCAGTATTTTCGTGAGCTATGAATTTTAAATAGTTTGTCAAAGACATGAAATTTTGCAATAGTGTTCTGCTGTGCTGCATTTCATTGTCCTCTTTTACATATGCACTGAATTTAAATTGAAAATTTCGTGTCTGGCAAAAGTTATCGTTTTATAAGGATGGTCTACACAAATATTCACAAAAATGCATAGAAGCACACAATAATATATTAGGAATATAATGTGGTTCAGATATTTTAGTATGCAACGACAGTAGGTCCCTAACATAAACAAATGCGATTGGGAAAGTTAAATAAAATCATTTTGTGCTTGAAGGGCTAATAAAGATATTCAAATAACACGCATTTACTTTGGTACAATATTTTAGTCTAATCAATTCAATAGGTCATTTAAGATAAAGTTATTTGCCTGCATAACCTCTTACAAGGCAGAATACAATCATAAATCTCATTGTTATAAATGGTGTAAAATCTCAAGATTTATGATGTTAACAATGGGGAGATTTATTTTAAAGGCCTATTGTTATCTATAACATGCAGAATGGTCCATGGATAACAAAATAAATAGCATCAATATAATATCTAAGTAATTGTGATAAAAAATATTTTGGCATCATTTTCTAGGTACAATCTAATCACTAATTCAGGGAAGTAATTGAATGTTGGCCATAATCGTTGCAAACATTGTACCGTGAGGTTGTATATGTACCTAGTATCGTATGGTCTGATGGATACGACAAGGATTTTATATAATTTAGGCCGGAGCCGTGTCGCCGCTACGATACTATCAACTCTACTCACAAGGGGGATTAAGTTACCCTTCAGACTCCCCAAGACGAAAATAGATAAAATTATACTTACTGTGATTGCTACAGTCTGCTCTCTCCGTCGAAATCTTATGTCGGGTGGTGCACTTCTAATGAATATATCTTATAATTAGCACTTTCTCAGAAACACTCCTTAATAATTAAGACCGTCGATGGATTTTATGAGTATTCGGATAATGACACAAACGTGGCGGGATCAAAGATGACCCGCGGTAATTGTCCGACTCACGCCACAGAATCGCATGTCGGTCACAAATCTTATAATTAGTGGATCAAAATGAAATCGAATTCAAAATATATTTTCATTTATCGGAATAATTCATAAAATGTAAAAAATATAAATATTCAATACGTAACTAATGTATATAAGTCAAACATCCAGCGTCGAGAGAACTATGACAATCGACTGTAGAAAAAGATTCAGACTCTAAATTAGTAATGATTGTAAAATATATGCGGAACTTTTTGAAAATTATTCACTTTCAATTTTGCACTGAAATTATCGAACCCAAAGATACTTTTTCTCCGTCGACTCGCCTTCGAGCGACTACTATGGCACTGTCCGTCTGAGCAGGGACAAAAAGCAATTTGGGTTCGTCGGAATCGACCCTCCGACTTTGAATTTTTTGACTAATTTTTTTGTGAATTCTAGTGGTTTGGATAAGGATTATGCTCTCCTACTTTGCGGATAATTAACTGGGGTTTTTGGTTTTTATTGTAAAAACCGTCCTATTGATTTTTTCCTAAATTTTGACGTTTAAAATAGCTACTCGCTACATCCTGAGGATATCGACCTAGAGGAGCGGTTTTCTGCTTTGTGCAAGTCTCGTTATTGTATTTTCATAAAAATAAATTTTTGATATTTAAAAAAAATTAAATTCGTTGTACTTTCGAGAAATTTGTTGGACGGAGCAGTTTTCCGTCTTGTGCGATTGTATTTGTTGTACTTTCTGAAAACCAAATTCGTGATACTTTCGAAAAGTCAAATTCGTTGTACTTTCGAAAAATTTGTTAGACGGAGCAGTTTTTCGCCCTGTGTGATTTTATTCGTTTTACTTTCGAAAAACTAAATTCGTAGTACTTTCGAAAAGTTCGCCGAGCGGAGTGGTTTTGCGCTCCGTGCAACTTGAAGTCAATTTTTTGAGTACTTTTGAAAATTCGAACAACGGAGCGCAAATGCGGTTGACCGTCGTCCTCGAGATGAAAAAAAGTCAATATTTAGGTCTCTTTTAGTGATATAATTTTTTACGTAGATTTCGATTTAATATGATGCCAAAGGTGGTGATAAGACTTTTTAATGGTTCAATTATGACTTTTCATGGGATTTTTGTCTGAATTTACTTTTACAGTAAATTGGATATTTTTTATTATCAATAACAAGGTCATCCACTAGTAAAAATTTGTGACTGCCGATTCTCAGCTCTAACACAAAAAGACTACGCACTGTTGAAGAGACTGCCTTGACTGTTAGCAATGCTATCGTGACTTCCAATAAGACTGACATAACTAACTTCCAGCCACACTACCGCAACTTTTTTCTTTAACTTCTCTTACTATTTATTTTAACGTACTGGCGAAGTTTAGCTAATGCTATTCCACCACTTAACCAGGACAGCGAAATGAGATACGGTCACCCATCTAAGTGACGGACTCTCCCGGCGTTGCTTAACTTCGCCGATCGAATTCTCGACACTGAAACCTGCACCGTACCTCGCCTCGAAATCAAAATTCTTATGCAAAATACTTCTTTGGAAAAAACTATTTTATATTTTTGTTGTACATTTTAAATTCTAACACAACCTTTCTGTAACAATTCGTAGGTTTCTGCTCACCTAATGAATAAATAGATTATTGTATTATTTATTAATGTTCAAGTTCTTGCATGTGACCTCTTGTAACAATTCAATATGCTACTGGTATGTTAAAGTTAAATTAGATTACTCGTTGTTTAAAGAATCACAAGACGATTTCCGTTATCTTCGAACTTCAGGAGCATTCGAAACTTTCGGTGGATGACAAGGTCCGGTATAATAGTAGTAGTTCACAGTTTCCCGGTTAACGGCTTGGAGAATTAATCATACAAATAGAGATCTACACCTGACTTTCAAGTTTAGAGAGTTATACTTTCGTCTTCTGTTCCGATTCCGACATATTTTTCGCCTTGCCGTCTTGCCCAGTGATAAAATTTTTATAGAAAGGGTACCTATAGTTATAGGTAGAAGTGCTTAATCATTTATTTTTTGGATTATGGACTTTGCTCAACGTTGCAGTAGCTAAAATTCTGTATTTCTGATGGTTGGTCGTAACCCACACTATAGCATATTCGCCAAGCTCTGAGAGCTGCAACGTGCTGTTCACGTGGGCTTAGTTCACCAGAGTCATTCATGCGTAAAACTATTAAAAATACAAGAAGTTTCCTGATAGATTTTAGAATGATGGAATATTAATGAAAATCTAGGATATTGTTCTTTTAAACTTGATAATACACTACCATAAACTTCAAATGGATGCACGAAACTGTTTATAAGTTATAATAATTCAAATTTTCGAACAAATGTAAATACACTTTTACGCAAATTACATACAACTGAAATCGAGAAAACCGTTGGCAATCTCCTGAAAAATATAACCAATGAGGATGGAATACGTCGCGATCACGAGGCAATCACGCATATTTATTACTCTCAGCCTTCCGCGAATACACTTTACACGTACAAATTTAGCAACTACTAATTGACGTCATCAGGTCTCCACCAACTTGCATGCTTAGAGGCTCATTATTATCACCGCAATTCCAGAAGCAGGACCAGGTAATACAGGCCAAATTTTTATTATTATTAACTTTTTTTGATATTCGCATAATTAAAGTTATAGACGTTTCAATATTTTGCATATGTACGCTATTTATTTAAAATGCGTGGAGTTCACGGACTCCGCACTTTTTAAATGCAGTTCGGATTTCAGTACCGAGAACTGAAATTTTGCACAGAGGTAGGTCATGACATGCTGATCAAAAGTCTCTGTGGTCACAAAAAACTTCAATGAGAGGATTTCGAGATATTGACCGAAGAAATTCTTAATGTCGACAATTACGGCTTTCTTCGGCCAATATCTCGAAATCCTGCCATTAAAATTTTTTGTGCCCATAGAGACTTTTGTTCAGAAAGTCAAACTACAACATACTAAAATTTAAACAAAATATGCAGGAGGCAACTGACCATTTGCTGTTTTCGTACATAGATTGCTAAATACCTCCACACGGGATATCTAAAATGACGCTTAACATGGCAGAAACAACGTAAGAGCTAACAACATACAATGCCAAAACATTTTACTCGTTACGGTTTATTTCAAAGATCGTATTATAACGCAGTCAAAATGTATAATACAATAGAAAATAACTTAAAAATAAATATATTAAACACGTATCATCGTAAGTTATCATTAATTTGATTGAGTGAAATGTAATACATATTTCGTGATTTATTTTACCTCTACTATTTATCCTTTTCTTTCGTTGTAATATTTATGATTCATAAGTTAAAATATTTTATTACATATATTGAGTTTGGTTGGCAATTCTCTCCGATAAAAGAATTTATTCCTAGATAAATAATGCGTATTGGTTTGTTTATTGCTGAGATAGTCACAGTCTACTCCACTTGCAAACATACTATAAGTTCCTGATTGGCTAGTCGATCTATTCACGGCTTTATTTGAAAACTACGGGAATGTTTTGGATACGATTGGTTCGGGACGAATGTCGTAATTTCAATATTCCCAATGTATTGTGTTCGCCAGAGCATATTTTAACTAATAAACTAGGCGGCACTAGTGCCGCCTAGTGAAGGTGTTAGTGCCTCCTAGTGGCAGGCATTAGTGCCGACGCCGACAATTAAGGAAAAAGAAGAAAAATCAACGAGGCCTGGACAATACACCGAATAAAACCAGAGCCTTTGTGTGCCGCTGTCGCTAAAAATAAGGAAATGAAATTAGTATTTTTAGGGGAAAACAAATCAGAGAGATGAGGTGCTGAAGGCCTTGTGGAGGCTATCAAGATTTTGTTTGAGGATTCAAACATTGATGAACTGGCTAAAGAAAAACTTACAAGCCTTACAACTGTTGGAAAACATGAAAATACTGGCAAAAACAATGGACTCTGGGTCCATCTGTAGGATTATTTACAAAAAGATATCTTTTGTATATGATGCGTTGCTCACAGATCCGACCTGATCTTGTCTGATGTTGAAATAAACGTCACGCAGAGAAGACTTCGTGAGGAAGACCTATGCAAAAATAATGAGTTCATCAAGAATTTTTTTTCAAAAATTCTACCTTTTATTTTTAAATTTGTTCCTTTGATTGGTTAGTGCCGTCTAGTGCAAATTCCTTAAAATATGCTCTGGTGTCCGCCATTATCGCTAACTGGTATTTGTAGTAATTAACAGTGATGCCGTGATGGGAAAGTGTAGCTTTGCACATTTAATTTACAATATACATATTACAAAATGGTGAGGTGTTGAACCGTTTGCAAAATGCAGTTTAAAGAGGAAGTTAATCGATAATTTCGTAACTAAGTATTTAAACTTCATAGTCGTGACAAGATGAGATTTTATTTATACTCGTTAAAAGACGAATAGCAAGAAAATTTTAATACAGTTCAGTATACAATTCACTTAGAATTACACTTGTATATGCTCTACCTCTTATAAATAGGTTACATAAGCAGGTGCATATTGCCGTTATTTTAATAAAACGTGCCTATTTATTTTCTTAGGCAAACTTCACTTAAGTATGAGAGAAATATGATGTTCTATTTTGGAAAAAAAAACATTAATATCACCACCAACATACGAACTAAAAATGTAAGAAATATTTTAACAAAAGCTATATTCAAAAAGTTGCAGCTTTTGTTTCACTAACTTTTTTGTATTAATATCATACATATAAATAGAGATACTTTAACACGATATAAGGTTTTATATTTGCACTTTTGTAGTTTATGCTAATTAAATTTAAAATACTTCAAACATTATCTTACTGTAATCTTGCAGGTTTATATCAAATTGTTTTGAATAAACAGCAGGTAATGCAGCAATTACAAAAGCCGCAAACAAGGCATGTACCAAAAAATGACTGTTGCGTATCTAGTGTTGTGGTTTTCATGAAACATCTTTATGAGTGGCCTTATGTCTTTCTGATGAGCTCCAGAATAAGGACGAAAAATGTTTCAAAGGCTAAGCATTTCCAAGAAACAGAATGATAGATTTCATGATAATGTAATCCATTAGAATGAACATTTTTTAAGACAAGGTAGATAAATAAATTCATTTTAGGCCTTTGTTCCCATTTTTAACTTAAACTTCATGATCGTATTGGGTTATATGGATACTAGTTTAATCTGCATGGCTGTAGGGGACTGTGTGGATGCTAGTGTTAGAATGAGAATTGTCAAATAAGAAATTAGACAAATCCATTGTAGGATTTTAATTTGCTAGCATAACCAGAATTCAGGTTATCGAAAGAATGCAAAGATTTCGTTAATATTTTTACACAAAGTTTTTCTTTTAGTTATAGATAGTAATTTTTACTGCTGTTTGCAAAATCCTATAAAGAATATGTTTCAATACAATTATAAGCAAACAAATAATAGTTCATATTTACTGTTAAGTTGTTTGATCGAAGATATAAAGCATTATCTTACAGTAACTTTGCGTGCCTGCATCACATTGTTGTATAAAGAGTAGGTAATGCAGGATTTACAGTCATATATTTTGATGAAAATATTTAACCTTCTATACATACCCGCCACTGTAAATTATGAGCTGTTATGATTATCTATAATTTTTTATGGATATATAATGTGACTATGTTAGAAGCAAGCAAGGTGTGTACAGAAGAGATAGCGGTTATATATCTAAAATTACTTTGATCAGAGGCAATTCTATTATTATTGTTATAAGCTTTGGTCCCATATCTCATTTCATTATACTCTTCGCAAATACAAAACGAAGAGTATATTGCATTCGATCGTCACATTTCTAAAACCGGTGATATTGCTCGTAGAGAAGAAATTTTCATATTACTGTGTTGGTGATCGAATTCTGAACAACTTTCAAAATGTCCGTCCGTCCGTCTGTCTGTCCATCTGTCTGTCCGTCCGTTCGTCACGTTTCTTGTAAGCACGATACCTTAAGAACGAAAAGTTCTATTGTATTGAAATCTGGACAGTAAGTTAGTGTTAGCTAATGTCTAAAACTAATATTATTTACAAAAACTCTGCGAGGAGCATCCTATAGAATGTGCAACAATTATATAAAAAGTGCGGTAAATCGGCGAAGAGTATCACGATTAGGTTGTTTCCTTGGTATTATTAATATTACTTTGATTCGCATTTCATCATTTTTATCTTTTTGTTCACTTTTTATTGCAGATATTAAAATTGTACGTTTTATTAAGTGGAAAAGTAGTCACTCTGGTCAAACTTCGTCTCGAGGCAAAATATACGTAATGAATTTCTCTACATAAAGACAATTTATTATTTTTATTATTATTATTTCATAAACATAATCTTCGGTAGATTTTATGGCCGCCCATTAAGGTAATTTGAAGGTATGACTACGTCAAGAAACCATCCACAAACTTAAGAATAATATCCGAGCAGAGACAGTGGAGTTAATATGCTGAACAACGTAATGGAACAATCCCAGAAATGGCCAACTATTTCTCATAATAACTACTATTAAAACATGAATTAATGAATGAATACCATTTATTTTTTTTATCTAAGTAAAGATAAATAAAGTGGATACAATATTTGATTCACTAATTTAGTATTTAGTGCATGTTTCCCAATAATAATAATAATAATAATAATAATAACGGGGGACTGTTTCCCGAAACGGAGGGCTTTGTCATGGCGATCCAGGATCAGATAGTAGCAACAAAGAACTATCTTAAGGTTATCATCAAAGACCCAGGCATACGAAGCGACACTTGTAGGAAATGTGGTAGCGCACCGGAGACTATTCAGCACATAACAGCGGGCTGCAGGATGATGGCTGCCACTGATTATACCCACAGGCACAACCAGGTAGCAAAGATCATTCACCTTAAGCTAGCTCTTCAGTACAAGCTATTGACCACCAGCCCGCCATATTATGAGTACAACCCATCAGCTGTTTTGGAAAATGAGGACTGCAGACTATACTGGGATCGATCGGTTATAACTGACCGAACCATCCTCGCTAACAGACCGGATATTATCCTTATATTGAAAAGGCAAAAGCACACTTTCCTTATAGATGTTACAGTTCCCAACACTCACAACTTACAGCAGTCCTATGGTGAAAAATTAGATAAATACGGTGAACTTGCTGAAGAGATAAAGAAAATGTGGCAACAAGATCAAATCTTCATCCTTCCTATAGTTATATCCACAACAGGTGTAGTTCCTAAAAATCTCTCTCGAAATCTCCAGAAACTTAATATCCACCCGCATACTGTCACTCAAATTCAAAAATCTGTCCTTCTAAATACATGTAACTCTGTTCGAAAATTCCTGAACTTACCGATAAATTAAAAATAGAAACCGCCATCTTGCTAGTAGCCGATGGATGGTACACCGAACCTCCCTCTAAGGAGAGAATATGACAAATAATAATAATAATAATAATAATAATAATAATACTTATTTATTTCAGAGAAGATATTACACTTTCCAATCAAAGGTACATATCAAAAATGAAATATCGTCAAAACAAAAGTTCGCTAACCATAACTTAGCTTTCAAAATAATCTTCCAAATTATAGGGCTCTAAATTTATCAACATATTTTTAATTTCTTTTTTAAATTTATTTATTCTTTCAATATTTTTCCATTTCTCTGGTAGTTTGTTAAATAGCCTTATACACATATAATGTGGATTCTTTTCCGTTATTGTTAGCCGATGTACTGGGTAGATTATATCAGTACACCGTGTTTCATAGGCATGAGAAATATTATAAGTTGTGAACTTATCTTTATTTTTAAAAACAAACATTAAACATTCATACACATATACTCCAATAATAGTTAAAATTCTGTTTTTTTTTAAAACCCCCCTACAGGTCTCATTAAAAGCCAAGTTGTGCATTAATCTTACAAGTCTCTTTTGTATTAGGAATATTTCTTGGATATTATTACTTCCCCAGAAGATGATTCCAAATCTCGCACTAGATTCAAAATTCGCAAAGTATATAATTCGTATTGATTTCTGTTTTAAATATTTACGGATAATTCGAATGCTGTAACAAATAGCATTCAGTTTTTTGCCTAAATATTTTATATGTGTTGACCAGTGTAGATGCTCATTAATATACACTCCTAAAAATTTTGCGTTTTCTTGAATGTTTAATTTGTCATTTAAAATATTTACAGTTTTAGGTGTTTCTATTTTTGTTTGTAGTGTTCTGAATAGGATAATGTTCGTTTTTTCAAAATTTAATAAAAATCCATTTTTTGTGAACCATTCTTTTGCTTTCAGCATTAAGGTATTACTTAAGTTTATTATCTCAGGATAATTTTCTCCTGTAACTAATAAATTCGTATCATCCGCATAATTTGTAATCGAACTATTTTTTTCATTAAATATGATATTACCTAGATCGTTCATGTAAATGATAAACAGAATCGGTCCTGTGATACTGCCCTGTGGAATGCCTATATTTTTTTCTTTAATGTCAGATTTTATTTCTTTTCCATTGTTAATAATGACTGTCTTTTGTGTCCGATTAGATAAGTAAGATTTGAACCATTTTATTGCTGTTCCCCGTATTCCATATTTTTCTAATTTTTCAAGAAGGTATGTATGATTTAAGCAATCATATGCTTTTGATAAGTCAAGAAATATTCCTAATGACAGATGACTTGCTTCAAACGCTTTTAAAATATTTTCAGTAAACTGAAAAATTGCTGTTTCTATAGACCGTCCTTTAATGTACCCATGTTGATTGTTGCTTAATAATCCACATGATATCATGAAGTTCATAAGACGATCGCACATTGCCATCTCAAAGAGTTTAGAGAAAGATGGCAATACACTGATCGGCCTACGATTTTCAAACATTTCTGGGTCGCCCTTTTTATAGAGGGGTTTAATTAATGCGAGTTTTAGCTGATTGGGAAAGATACCATATTTAAATGAATTATTCATTATATAACATGTTGGTTGGCTTATAAGCTGTATACAACATTTAATAATACTTGTGGGAATATTATCATCTCCACTTGTATGTTTATTTTTTAATCTATTAGTTAAAATAATTATTTCGTTCTCTGATACGGGTTTGACAAACATTGATTGATTATTTAATTGGATGTTACAATTAAATGGTACATTATCAACGCCTTTCAATAACTCAGGTATTACGTTTATGAGAAAACTATTGTAATCATTCGCTACGTTTGCTGGGTTCCCCTTTAATTCGACATTATTCCTCGTATTTTTACCAATAATTTCATTATGAATGCTCCACATAGTTTTAATTTTATTATCTGATTTTTTTATTTTCTCATCGTAACTATTTTTTCTTGCTTGTTCTAATAGATTTTCATAATCTTTTTTTGTTGCACTGTATATATCTCTATAATTTGGATTATTATTTAACAATATTAATAAGGTATCTAATTTCTTTTTACAATCTTTTATTTCATTGTTTGTAAAATGGTTGGTCTTTTTTTTCTTTTGTTGTATATATTGAACCGGAAAATTTTCATTGAATATATTCAAGAAGTTATTCATAAAAATGGTCCATTGTTTATTTACATCGTTGGTACTAATGGAGTATACATCAGTCCAATCTTGTTCTTGTAATCTAAGACAAAAATTATGTTTGTTGTTTTCTGAAAAAAATCTACGATGTTGAATTTTAGATACATTTTCTTTCTCTAATATAAACGTAAGTTTTTGTGCTGTATGGTCTGAAATATAAGATTGTAAAATATTTATATCATATTCATGGTCCAAATTAGTGAAAATATTATCGATACAACTTGTTGTGCTGTGGGATATTCTTGTGTACTCATTTATAGTTCTATAAAACGAAAAAGAATTTAATATTAAATCTATATCTGATATATTTTTTAAATTGTAAACTTAAATTGTAAATAATAATATACAAATAATAAGATACGAATAACCTACTAATAACATAAATAGCATACTAATAAGCAATAAGACAAGTAACATGAATAACACACAATCTGTATGCTATACAGGGGTGTAACAGGATCATGGTATACTCCCCTTTTCTTCTTTAGTTTTGAAGATAATTGATTGAAATTTAGGATATAATACCTTTTGACACACAACTGATTTTTTTTGTATCCGGTTTCACCGGAAGTGACACTAACTTTTGATTTTTAAATAGAACACCCTATATATTATTGCATTTTTGAATTCTGCGTAATCGAACAGTGCCAAATAAGTGATATTTGAAACATCAATTTTTTTTATAATGTAATTTTTAGTTTTCCATTTAAGTGTGCCATGACGGTTCCGATTTATTCTAAGTGATCCATGTAATGCTACAAAAATTGAAATCCTGTTGTAAACAGTAAATTAAAATTTACCAAAATTGTTTTTGGGGCAAAACTCATTTTTTTCAAATTGAACCATATCGGTACCGTGGCACCATTTATTAGTACTATTAATAAGGAATTTATTCATATATCGTATTAAAATGTGCGATAAATACAAACAAAATTACAGCTAAAGGAAAATAAGAAAATACAATTTTATTCTAATTACCTTGTTACACATAAGATGGTTTTGGAATACAAAAAATTAACACAAAACATTACAACAGTTATTCAAAATGCTGTCCTTTAACGTCAATGCACTTCTGAATTCGCATAGCTGTTTCTCGAAGAACGTTCGCAAATTGCTGGGCCGTTATGCTATTAATTGCTCGTTTTACTCGTAGCTCCAGATGCTCCGGCGCGGCGGTTGCATAGACAATAAAACAAACAAACAAAGAAATCAAGGGGCGTTAAATCAGGTGACCTTGGAGGCCACCTCGCAGGACCATTCGTCGAAATTACGTTTTCTTCGAATCTCCGTTGAAGGTAATCAATTACTATCCTTGAATCATGGGGAGGAGAGCCATCTTGTTGGAAATACATTCCCTGTCCAAAATCTAAAAGCAACTCATCCAAAGTGTCCTCAATTTCCTTTTTCAGGAATCTCAAGTATCTGGCACCAGTCAGTCAGTCAGTCATTTTGTATTTTGTCAGTTAAATAATCCCAAATTTGTAAGCCTTGACTTGTCCGAAAATAAAATCAGTCCCAAAAAATCATCGTTTGGCTGCACGTTATTATACAAAATCCAATTGCAATATTCCATCCTCGTAATCACTTTCGTACAAGCGCTGGTGCAATTGGTATTTAAAAGGTGTATAGTCGTATCTGTGCAAAAATCAATTCAAACCCAACTTGCCTTAAAGAAACAGTCTTATCAACTTCTATTCGAGCCAAAACATTAATTTCTGTTCCTTCGTCAATAATGAAGTTTTCATCGGGATCATTGTTGGACTCTTTTCAACACGTTTAAACTAATTTTTCGTTGGACATTGTCTATCAGGATATTGTCGGTCATGAAGGTCCATTGCTGCAATTGCATTTTTTTTTACTTTCCCCATAAATAATCAACATTTCCACTTTTTCATCTCTTGTATAAATTTGCGGCATTTTGAACAGAATTAACTAAAATGTTGAACAATTTTTAAAGACAATAAAAACACCTTTAAACCAACAAATGTTTGACAAGCTAAATATTTCATTGTTTTCAAAGCCACCTTAGTTATTTATTAACATTTAATTAGAACAAAATTGTATTTTCTTATTTTCTTTTAGCTGTAATTTTGTCTGTATTTATCGCACATTTTAATACGATATGAATAAATTCCTTATTAAGAGTACTAATAAGTGGTACCACGGTACCGATATGGTTCCATTTGAAAAAATTAAGTTTTGCCCCGATAGCAATTCTGGTAAATTTTATTTGCTCATAAATCACATAATTTTGTGTTTTTAACGAGATTTCGATTTTTGTAGCATTACGCGGGTCATTTAGAATAAATCGGAACCGTCATGGCACACTTAAATGGAAAACTAAAAATTATATTATAAAAAAAAAAAGATGTTTGAAATGTCACTTATATAGCATCATTGGATTCAGAAAATTATGCAGAATCCTGTTAGACCCGGTATAGACACATTAATACACATGTTTTCTTTTTCATATTTAATAAGCTCAGATTTGAATAAACCAATGTTATTAAAAGTTTTCAAGTCAGGTTATTTTGTTCATTGAATTTTTTAAGAATATACAAGAATTTTAGATGAAGATATGAGTGTTTTAACCTGCTTCATAATTATTAAGCTTCACTTATAAATAAATTGCAGAAATACATAAATATGTAAGCATGCGGCATCTACAGGTCAACTGCTGCCAACTACTAATATTTAAAAGAGAAACGTACAAATTTTATTCGCCGCGCCATCTATGCACTAGAACCCAAACCTGCCTTAGCGATATTTATTATATACAGATGGTCGGCCACCATTTGCATTTTATTATTTCATAACAGATGGCACATAAATCCTCATTTGAACAAAGCGGTAATAAAATCAATTTTATTTTCTTCTAGTGATATCTTATTTAAAATATGCCTAGGAGGCATATTGTCTTTGTATATTGTCATTTTTACTTGGCAAACTTGTTTTTAAGTTGTTCGGCTAGGTTACATAGCTTCGGAATGTAGAAACAGTAATAATAGTTTAAATAATGAATTGGTTAAAAAGTTAAAAGTTACAAAGGCGTAGAAGGGACACGTATGTATTTTTTTTATTAATCCCTTGATACGTAACGCGGAATTAATTATGAAATAATTGTTTAATCGTTACGTAACGCGGAATTAATTATTAAATAATTATTTGTTCGTTACGTAACGCGGAATTAATTATAAAATAATTATTTCTTCGTTACGTAACGCGGAATTATTTATTTCTTTCGACTGAAGTAAACAGTAAACACGAACTTGTTCAGTTTTGTTCAGTCTCAGTGTTGAAACAGATTCCGGGTCTAAAAAAGTTTTTGACCCCGGCTACCCGCCCCAAAATTACTCTTAAAGTCTCTGTTCCGGCGCAGACATAAATCCAACCCTATGTTTTGGTGAGTTGGCCCTCCCCATAACTTAGTAGGTAATTTTAGAGGCGGGTGACTCCAATCACCCCTACCCTTCGATTTAACCCCTCCAGGGGGTAGACTCTTTTTTGTAAAAAATATTTACAATTTTTAAAAAGAGGGTTCGTTGGCGGGAAGATGAAGCTGAGTAGGGTTATCACTAGGGGTGGCTACAACCCCTCCAGGGGGTGAATTTCCACTCCTGAGGGTTGTTACAATCCTGGTCGCCTTTCATCTTCCCTCCATCAAACTCCCTCTCTGAAAATGTTGAATATTTTTTACAAAAAAATCTACCCCCTCGAAGTGTTGTCACCACTCTTAGTTATAACCCTGGTCACCCTGGTCACTCATCTTCCTTCCAACAAACCAAATTTTTAAAAATTGTAAATGTTCTTTCACAAAAAAAATCAACCCCCTGGAGGGGTTGATTCGGGGGGTAGGGGTGATTTAGGTCATTCCCCTCTAAAATTACCACCTTAAGGGTGGTTTTGAGGCGATTTCAGGGGGTTGCCGGGGCCAAAAACTTTTTGGACCCCGGAATCGGTTTCAGCGTCCTCAAAAACGGGGGGCGGGGCGGGGGTTGTGAAACTAGATTGGCCCAGTAATAGATATTTGTATGTTCTTCCGACTCATGACCTTCGCTATAATGTCACAATTCATTTCTTTTTTTTAGAAAAGGTACTTTTATTTTATTCTACAATGTGAAGTAACTGTAGATACATTGTATGTTACATTACAGATTATTTTTATATTATTACATATTTTATAAATAAACTTGTTAAACTTGCTGTAGTAGCTGATATACAATTGTTCTTATTTCAATATATAAATTTTAAGGCTTTCGCGGAGCTGGTGATGATTTGTAGATTGGCTTCCGTGTTCTCTTCTGCGCTGATCGTTTCGATTTCTTGACGTTTCGACCATTTTATGGTCGAAACTTGAAGCAATCGAAACGATTAACGCTGAAGAGAACCCGGTAGCCAATCTACAAATCATATTGAACAGGTTCCAACATTTAGATTTCAGTTGTTCACGTATTTCTGTCATTTAATTTTTAGGACTAGCTGTACTCGATGGAACCTGCATTCCACGGAAGTCTGCAAGATTAGTTTATCGAAACGCGCATATTAAAAATACTTAATGAGGTGCCGGTGAATATTAACACATTTTTGCGAGCTTTTTCTCAAATGTCACTTATTCGGGTGAGTGATACGTTTTGAAAGAAACCACATGCTGCCAAATGCGCTATATATTGATAGGAACGTGGATTTTACATCGATTTCGGTGAAATTCTATTTTCTGGTATTTGAAAATTTTTGCTTTTAAAGCGTTCTCCAGGCAACATGATTGATCTAAATTATCCATATAAATACCGGGTGAGTCACGAATTGCGCTCGCCCCGATATTTCCTAAAATATTTGGAATAGAAAATTGAAATTTGGAGGCCTTATTACACGACTAAAATGCCATATTTTCAATAAAAAATCAAGTTTGGTGCACATCCGGTTTGACCGAAAATGCCCACAACTTTCGATTTTTAAATGGAACACCCTATATATTTTTACATTTTTGGAATCTAGAGGACATTTTGAATACAATACATCCATTTTGGTCACTTTTCGATAAACATTAAAAATTTTATTAAAAAATCTATTTCTGAATCCAGAGTGCTGTGGTGCCCAAAATATATTTTAGTTTGTGTGCTACGTTACTATAAAAATAAAAGGAGCAATATGTTTTGCATTACTTAATTCTCTAGAGGCGTTTAAAATTATACAACATATTTAAATACCTCATTTTCATACGAATCTAGTGATACCAAAATTTTGAAAATCCGCTCAGAAATATTTGAGATTTCAGCCAAAATACAATGCAACCAAGCTTTTAGAAACATGCGGCTAATAGATAATAGATTAGTGGGCTTTGGAAACTAAAATGGCACATTTCGGTGTAAATCTGGTAACCTAATAACATTGGAAAAATCATAGTTGCCATTGAATGTAATAAAACAATATCAGCTGTCAGACAGACTCGTGTAGTTATAGGCAATCTTGAGCTATCAAACATTTAATAATTGTGAGCGCAAAGAACGTTACAATTAAGTTTAGCATAGGTATGTGGAGGTAAACACAATTACATCCACAAGGACATTTGCAATAGAATGCGACATCAGTTCGGTTTTTAGAGTTTTATTTAAATGAACATAAATATCGGGCCTATAAATAAATAAAAATCAATTCCGTTTGAACAATTAAACTTAAACTAGGTAACAGTAGGTATCTTTAAAATAATTAATATAATTAAACCATAAATTGACATTTATAGATATTGTTCAAAATGTCCACCATTTTTTTCTATACACAATTCGGCTCTGCGTACAGTTGCTTGAATGGCTCTACGCAATTCAGCCGGCGTTATATCATTAAAAGCCCGTACAACTTTATTTTGCAGCTCTTCACGGGTATTTGAAGAAGTTTTATAAACTTTATTTTTGAGAGTGCCCTATACATAATAGTCGAGGGGTGTTAAGTCAGGTGACCTAGGAGGCCACCTGCTATGACCTTGATTTGCGATAAAGCGTTCACCATGCAAGTTGTTTAAATATTCCATCACTCCTCAGGAATTATGTAGGGGAGCACCATCTTGTTGGAAAAACAGATTTTGTAAATAGGCAAGAGGAAATAAGTCAGGAAATTCTGCTGTCTGGTTTTGTAAAAAGAATAAATATCGTTCGCTAGTAAGTGTTCCATAAAAAAATATGGGTCCAATTATTCGATCTCCAAGTACTCCAAGCCAACAGTTAAACCCAAACCTTTCCTGAATATTCCCCCGCCCTACCAACCTCGGATTTTCTTGATCCCAGTACCTAGTATTATTTCTGTTAAACATACCTTGGTTCGTAAATCTTCTTTCATCTGCATATAAAATTTGAAAAGGAAAACCTGGGTTTTGTTGTACTGCATTTAAGAACCAGTTGCAATATTCCTTCTATAGCCTTCTGTCGTTATCATCTCCATAAAGATGTTGGTGTATTTGGTATTTATAAGACCGAAACTTATGTTTCTTTAAAATTCTGCAAATCGAAGACTGACTAATGTCGCATTCCATTGACAATTCCCTTGTTGATGTTGTTGGGTGTACCATCACAAATCCTAATACATCAATTTCTTTGTCCTCACTTACAATAAAAGTTTGATGGTCATCTTGTTGATTGGGTTCGTTTCTTAATTCCTGTTCCACTCTGGCAAACAAGTGTCTGCTTGGATGACATCTGTTGGAATATCGTTGCTGATACAGTTCTGCAGCTGCAGTTGAATTTTTGAGACGCTCTCCATATATCAGTAACGTATCGACCTTTTCATTTCTACTAAAATTATTCATTTTCTTTAATTTTTACTCAAAGAGATTTCCGCAACGCTTTATTTTGTATCTGTCTGACAGCTGATATTGTTTTATTACATTCAATGGCTACTATGATTTTTCCAATGTTATTAGGTTACCAGATTTACACCGAAATTTGCCATTTTAGTTTCCAAAGCCCACTAATCTATTATCTATTAGCCGCATGTTTCTAAAAGCTTGGTTGCATTGTATTTTGGCTGAAATCTCAAATATTTCTGAGCGGATTTTCAAAATTTTGGTATCATTAGATTCGTATGAAAATGAGGTATTTAAAAAGGTTGGTGAACGATTAAATTCCCATTTAAAAAAACCGAGTTAGTGGGTAAAAATCACATTTAAAAATTTTAAACGCCTCTAGAGAATTAAGTAATGCAATCATATTGCTCTTTTTATTTTTATAGTAACGTAGCACACAAACTAAAATATGTTTTGGGCACCACAGCACTCTGGATTCAGAAATAGATTTTTTAATAAAATTTTTAATGTTTTTCAAACAGTGACCAAAATGGATGTATTGTATTCAAAATTTCCTCTAGATTCCAAAAATATAAAAATATATAGGGTGTTCTATTTAAAAATCGAAAGTTGTGGGCATTTCCGATAAAACCGGATGTGCACCAAACTTGATTTTCTATTGAAAAGATGGCATTTTAGAGGTGCAATAAGGCCTCCAAATTTCAATTTTCTATTCCAAATATTTTAGGAAATTTCGGGGCGAGCGCAATTCGTGACTCACCCGGTATAAAGGATTACAAATGACGATGCATGTTAATGTACACCGGACTGCATAACAGACATATCTGTATAATTTTCAAGAGGCAAAATTGAATGAGTAACTTATCAAGATGTGAGCCGTTGAATAAACCTTCCTCATCTAATATTTCGAATTCATTGATCAAAAATTGTGCATTCTGTTTCCGTAAATTCGACCACTATCACTTTATGTACTGATTAGAGATACTTTTTCAATATATAAACGGAGGTTGGTGAATTTGTGTGGTACCAAATATTCGTCGTAAGGTCGTTTGAATAGTCTCTACAGTACCATTCTTTGTATCCATGTCGCTTCGTAAACATCTTACAGCACTAATATAGTAGGTATCCTGCTTACTTTCGGGTCACTGGATGTGCGACCAGCTTGTAACCAGAACACGTATTGCGAAAAACCATCTATTGCGCCATTCATTCAGATCTCATACCTTTTAGATTTATTACGATACAAGTGGAGTTTTCGTAGAGTGCGCTTCAGCATTCTCGGATGTAAGTTGTAATTTGAACAATTAGCATTACCCCGATGATCTCTTTTTGTTGTAATACCAGAGGAAGATAATATGCTATGAGACTGTAGTGGTTCTCTATACTTTAGCACCTATTGCTTTAGCAGAGAGAAGTGATAGCTGACTATTACTGGGACCAAAGTGACGCCTACGCGGCAGGCCCGATTGGGAGATTTTCGGCCCTGGCTCTGAGCAGAAACCGACCCTCACGCATCTTAGTTTTATGGTCACAGTTACGTTAAGTAAATCTTGCTTGTATCTTTATCAATAAAATGTTTTTTTTGTACGAAATATTTTATTAAATATTTTATTAAACTAAAAGGATTAACAGTTTTTTCAAGATCTCGCTCCTAGTGGCGAAGTCATTTATAATATCCTCCGTTTCTATATTTACGATAATATCTTTTCTACATCAGAAATATGGCATCTAAGTGCGCTTGTGTTGACAACTTCTAAGCCTATTTTGAACAAATTTTAGCTTCGAGAAAATTATTTCACAAGAGACTTGAGTGCACGACAGTTAAAACATATTTATAAGCAAATATAAATTAAGATACTGTATGCAATTTAAATTGGGCATGTTTGGCAGTTAGTCACCGTGAGATCTTCGGAGTCTGCTTCCCTCGATGTCGATTTACTCTCTTTATTCACCAAGATCGTTTTTATCTCGCTCCATTTGCTTGCAACATCTTTCAGCTCGCTTTGAATAACTGCTGAGGGCACACTCACAATTCTATCACAGTGATTTGTTATTTGATCCGCAATGTTTTGAAATGAATCCTCTGAAAATACGAGGGATCTAACCAAATAAGATCCGAAACTAATTTCTTATATCCTGTGAATCTATTATCTAAACTTTGCTGCGCGCTTGCAAAATCATCATTATCTCGGCTTCCTGTTGATGTACAGAAAGTTATAGCCAATCAATTTGGGGTAGCTCAACGAGACAGAACGACATATCGTATTAGTTTTGCAAAAAAAGCATCGCAGTCCATAAACTGGACCTCCATTATCTTTTCTTTCTTCTGGACGTGTCTTTGCTCAATTATTGTTATTTGCATTACTATTGCTGATGTCAGTATAGATGTTGCTATTGTCCAAAAGTACAACTCTTTAAAAAAAAATAAGCCCAACCATGTTACGCTACAACATCCCTAAGCTGTAGATTTTAATTAGAAAAGTACCTTTTTAATAAACATATGCTTTTTTGCAAAAACTATATAAGTACACCCTTCAAGAAAAAAAAAACAGCACATTCTACTTCTACACGGCAAGACCATATATTAAAATACAATAGCCCTTTGTTTGGAAATAAAATTAAATAAAAAAATAATGTAGGTAGTAAAAATGCCAAAGAAGCAATATTTTTCGTTTTCATTTTTGAAAGTATTTCATTTTCTTTTAGAAAACCGGCCCACTTGGCGGGCGCCGACGGCGGCCCAGTGGGATTTGCCCACTAGCCCACCGGCCCCATCCGGACCTGCTACGCGGTATATCAGCAACATGGTTACTCGTCTAAGAAGAAGGGCTTCATACATTGGGGCCAACGTTGGAGAACCGGTTCCGGTTGACACCGAAACAACGAATTAAACTTCACTTGTCAATCGTCTGGTTATGCAGGGACATAACAAAAGCGATACTATCTGCGTACGACGCTGAATATGAAGAATACTGTTCGTGTTTGCTGTTTACTTCAGTCGAAAGAAATTATTAATTCGGCGTTACGTAATGAAGAAATAATTCTTTTATAATTAATTCCGCGTTTCGTAACGAAGAAATAACTACTTTATAATTAATTCCGCATTAAGTAAGGAAGAAATAATAATATTATAAGTAATTCCGCGTTACGTATCACGGAATTAATGATTTTTGCTTGATGATATTTATTGCTAATTTCCAGTTTGTAGTAAATTCGTATTATGGATTGGATAATTTATGGCAATATGTAGGTACTGTAGGACAGGTGTTACCTAGAGTTTCAGAATAGCAAATTATTTTATCGAATAAAACACATTATAATTATTACCTATTTTATTTGCTAGATATTAATTCCATATTTTTCAAGATTCATCAAAACCTGAAGTAATTAGTTATATTTCTATATTTCTGCTTTCAATTAGTAGTGATCACAACAAATTTTAATGACAGGATTTCGAGATATTGGCTGAAGAAGGTCTTAATATCGACGAGATTATTGCTTTATCTGACTATTATCTCAAAACCCTATCAATAAAATTTTTTGTGACCATGAAGACTTGATCAGCATTTCATGAACTACCTACGTGCAAAATGTCTACTGCTGGGAGTGAAACCTAAATTGTCCATCGTAGAAAGTTGTCTTTACGAAAATTAAATAAACTGGTATAAATAGCTGGGAATTTCTTACATAGTATAGTGGAATTAGCAAAGGGTATTAGGTTTTTTTAGAAAACCGGCACGTCAGCACGATTTTTGGTAGAAAGTTGGGTCTTGGGGTACTAACCCAATTAGCACCAAAGTGACAGTAACTGAGATAGGAACTTTGTATGAGTAACCATTACGTAATTGCTAGTAAAACGACTTTGGTGTAAAAATAACTTCATTTGACAAGTCCCTGCTTCGTAGTTTCTACCACTAATGATTACTTTATAGTTATGCAACTTCTACGTAGCTTTCGTAGTACATGGGAACGTGGTAGTTACCAGTGGGACGACTTTCGGGTTTTCAGAACTTGAAGGTGGTAAACTATAGTAGCAGCGACTAATTCGCATCACTGAAATGTGACTTCAAAGTTGCAATCACCTTCAAGTAGCTTTAATAGTTGCCGCGAAGTTCTGGGAACCTTCACTATTTCTTTAAGGTAGTGGAACTTGTAAGTAATATTCATAGGTGTTAATGACGTTACTGCTACCTACAGAACTGTGTACGGCTACTACAAAGTGCACATCACCTCTGAAATTTACCATGAAGTAAATTTCACCATCTAGTTCCCAATGTTGACCATAGATAAAGTTAATGCAACAAACCTAACCTATATAATATGTTTGCCTAACCTAGACTAGAATTATATGCTGCTATATTTATGCTATGCAGCATTTTATGTTCAAAATAAGGCAACAAAATTTAATATTTCAGCACAGTTTTATTACACCTACATTTTCTTCTATGTTATCTATCACTGTAATAGTATATTATACCAACAAGGTTTATGTTTATTAAGTCGTTGATATATGGCTGCATACAAGTAAATTGCGACAGCTGATAGGTTTTTCAATGTGAAGTTAGGTAAATGATAAACAGCAAAACCTAGGAACGCGTTCAGTCTAGACCTCAACGTACGGCTAACACGTACGTTCCGAATCAATAGCGGGAGAAATGTAACCATGAAGTAGCAGCAGCAACCTTGAAGAGGTAATTTGCGGTAGTCACAACTTTGCTACGACTTTAAAGTAATGCTACAGTTCCATTCGCAGATTTGTGGTAAATATAACTTTAAAGTTACGTATTTTCAGTTTTCGTCACTATCGCCAAGTAGCAATTACTTTCAAGTAGCATTTCTTGCTCAAAACGACCTTAAAGTCATATTTTCTGAAATACGCCATGTTGATGGCCAACATTATCGACGCCATTGTTATAACAGATGAACCATAATTTCAAAATTGACTATTAAATTTGATTTATCGCAATTTCTTCACCAAATACAACAAATCATAATATTAAAGAGCAGTTGGTGCGAGCCCCTTCCTCTTTGCGATCTTAAGGTACATGCCGTCGAGACGCGCTTCATTTCGCCGGTCCGTGCCCGGCTCGAAAGTGTTCGGGACGGAATCCTACAGTGCTTAGGCTATACTCGGTTCCGGTATTTTTCCGGGTTTTTCCGTTACAATCGGACGAAAGTCACCTATCTCTCTCGCCTGCTTTTTTGGGGAATGAGGAGTCGAGGGGTAAAAGAGAAAATAGGGGAAGTCGATTTGGTATTTCGTAAACGTCAAAAATGTACGATTTCCTTTCGCTCCTGCCTGGATTAATTTTCGATTTCGACCTCGCAGTTTGCGGCTAGCTATAACTAGAATCTCTCCCCGTTCCGCCGCGACGCCGTACGGCGCTCCGAAATGTGTATTTCGAAAGATACGGACGTTTTAGGATTGCACGTTTTTTCGCTTTTTCGTTTCCGAAGCGAGACTCATTTTTTCGGTTTTTCGCCTATAACTCGAAAACGGCTGGAGCTAGCTCAAAATAAAAAAATCTCAAAGGACAAGAGCGTTTCTTTCCGCTCCCTCCGGTATATTCAGAAATTCCGTACCATTTTTCGTTTCGGAGATATCGCCCGAAATGTGCGGCGGTGCAGAATGGCGGAAAATACGACATTTTTTCCTTTAAACCTCCATAACTTCTAAACGGGGCCTCCTAGAGCAAAATACTTCGCCCTAACGAAAATGTAGAAAAATGAATTATCTAAAAGTATTTTTTTTTATTTTTCTCCAGCTCCAAAGATTAACGGGCTACGGGCGGTCAAAGTTGAAGATTTTTTCGTAAATCTGTGAAATTTTAAATTTAAAAGATCCGAGAAAAGCTACTTTTGTCGCGCTCGCCGCGGGCCTAATTTTCCATTTTTCCGGTCGAACTTGGTATCGCCGGAAAGCTACGTTCTTCTGCTTTCCAGAGAGACGTCGCACGCCGTTTCACTCCCGATATTTATTTACTTATGGATTTTTAAAGTACTTACGGTTTTCGATTTTTACGAAAATATCCATTCTTATTTCGCACAGAACTACACTAAATTTTTTAATTAACCCAGGGCACGTACTGCACGAATAAAATGCGAATCTTCGTGTTTAAATAGAGACCAAGATCGAGCCTCTATGTCCAGTATTAACTAAAATATGAGCGTTTTAAGATTTCATGTTTTACAATTTTCTAGGTTACGTTTTAACACACTCAAATTTGTCACATTTGTCTCGCCCCTGCGAGGCCGAATTTTCGATTTTCCCTATACAATTTGGTATCACGGGAAAGGGCAAAGCTCCCCCTTTCCATCGAGACACAGAACGAGCTTCTATTCCAAGTAATTGCTTAATTATGAATTTATTTGTACGTAGATGTTTTCCACTTTCTCACAAAAAACCCAACTTTCACACGCCCGTGCCGGGCCGAATTTCTGATTTGGCCCGCACACTCCACTATCACAACAAAATATCGTCCTTTCCGATTAATTTGACACCTAGAAAGCCTCTCAACTCCCATTATTTCCTGAAAAATCACAGTTTTTAAAATCCATGTTTTCCATTCCGACATAAATTTCTGAAATAGGTGGTAAAAATTATTTGTGTGAAGTTAGGCGTTGTCAGCTACGCGGAAGCGTTGCCAGCAACGCGGAAATAAGTTTTGATGTCAAATTTTTACATTTTTACAAATTAAATAGAATGCCAATAGTACGGGTGCGCAAAACAAATCTCGAAAATCGCAATTAAATTTATTTGTCGTCCGATTGGCCTGAAATTTGGTACTCGGGGATTATCTACCACGGTGCTCACGAATGTGACGTCGGAATCGCAAAATTCAAAATGGCGGCGCCAAAATGGCGGACGATGTTTGTCGATTATGGCGTCACACCGCTCAAAATCGGTATGTGAGGGTTTTCGAGGTCGCCGATTACGAATCCGAAATCGAAATTGAAAAATTCAAGATGGCGGCGGAGCTGCAGGACACATTTTGCCATTTACGATGCCATTTGACTGAAAATAAGTACGTATGTGTTATCGAGGTCACAGATCACGAATATGTTATCGTAACTCAAAAATTCAAAATGGCGGCATCCCCATTGCCTAATATTCATCATTTACTGTAACTTCTATATTTTCCAATCGATTTAAATGAAACTCGGTATGTTCAAGTTACTGAAGTAGCTGACTGTGAATATGACGTCGAAATTGAAAAATTCAAAATGGCGGCGGAGTTGCAGGACCCATTTTACCATTTACGGTGCCATTCGTCTGAAAATAGGTATGTATATGTTATCGAGGTCACAGATCACGAATATGTTATCGTAACTAAAAAATTCAAAATGGCGGCGTCCCCATAGCCTAATATTCATCATTTATTGTAACTTCTATATTTTCCAATCGATTCAAATGAAACTCGGTATGTTGAAGTTACTGAAGTAGCTGACTGTGAATATGACGTCTAAATTGAAAAATTCAAAATGGTGGCGGAGTCGCAGGACCCATTTTACAATTTATGGTGCCATTCGTCTGAAAATAGGTATGTATATGTTATCGAGGTCACAGATCACGAATATGTTATCGTAACTCAAAAATTCAAAATGGCGGCGTCTCCATAGCATAATATTCATCATTTACTGTAACTTCCTTATTTATCGTCCGATTCAAATGAAACTCGATATCTTGAAGTTACTGAAGTAGCTGATTGTGAAATTGAAAACTTCAAAATGGCGGCGTCCCCATAGCCCAATATCCGCTATTTATTGTAACTTTCTTATTTGCCGTCCGATTCAGCTGAAACTCGGAATGTGAAGGTTACTGAAGTACCTAATTACGAATATGAAAGTGAAAAACTGAAAAACTGAAATACTGAAAAACTGATAAACTTGAAAACTTGAAGACTTGACTTGAAAACTTGAAAACTTGCAAACTTGAAAAATTGAAAACTTGAAAACTTGAAATCTTGACAACTTGAAAACTTGAATACTTGAAATTTTGAAAACTTGCAAACTTGCAAACTTGAAATCTTGAAAACTTGAAAACTAAAAAATTGAAAGGTGAAAAACTAGAAACTGAAAATCTGAAAACTGAAAAACTGAAATAAAAGTCTGACAAATGAAAAACTGAACAATGAAAAACTGAAATACTGAAAAACTAAAAAACTGAAACACTTAAACACTGAAACACTGAAAACCTGAAAACCTGAAAAACAACTTTAAAACTTCAAAATTCAAATCTTCAAAACTTAAAAACTTATAAACCTAAAAACTTAAAAACCTAGAAACTTAAAAACTTAGAAAATTAAAAACTTCGACACTTTAAAACTTTAAAACTTTTAAACTGAAACTGAAAAACTGGGAAACTGAGAAATTGAGAAACTGAGAAATTGAAAAACTGAAACACTGAAAGACTAAAGGACTGAAAGATGATAAACTGAAATACTGATAAACTGAAAAATGAAACTGAAAACTGAAAACCTCAAAAACTGAAAACTGAAAAATTGGAAAACTGAAAAATTGAAAAACTGAAAACTAAAAAATTGAAAAACTGAAAATTGAAAAATTGAAAAACTGAAAAACTAAAAACTGAAGACTGAAAAACTGAAAACTGAAAAACTAAACTGAAAAACTGAAAAATTTAAAAATTGAAAACTTAAAAACCGAAACACTGAAAGATGAAAAACCGAAAAACTAAAAAACTGAAAATTAAAAAACTGAAAACTTAAAATTTAAAAAACCCAAAAAAAGTGAAAATTGAAAACTAAAAATCAAGCTTTCTACAATGATTCAAGCGTTACCTAATCGAGTGCGGAGCACTCGCATTGACAGCTTTAGCTGTCACCCCTCCGGAGGAGCTAGAATGGGCGATAGCCCATTCTAGTGAATACATAAAAAGTAGTATTAAGTTCCGAAGAACAATAAAAAATAGGTTTGGGCGTCTAGTGTGTCATATTCTCGCATGACATTAGATATTTTAAAAACAATATTTTCATTAAAAAATGCATATTTTAAAGGCGCGTTGTTGGATTCGGATGTTTTATCATTATGTTTGTCAGTAAAATTGCATTCGTTTTAATTGTGACCTTTAGACCACTGAAAAACAGCACAAGTTTTGTTGTCTAATATTACCTTCTGATATTCTATTAAATTTCTGAGTTAGGGAAATGAACAAGAACAAGAATCATATGTAAGAATGAAACATAAACATAATAAGATCGGTTGCAAGACAAAGAAGGGGCAACATCGATTTGAAAGAGTAGGGAGTGGTAAAGTTTTCTGAAAGTTGCGGCGTCTACGCCGCCACGTCGCCGCTCAGGAGCAACAACGTCATTGGAACGTAGCCAGACAAGTTCCAGGAACGTGGCTGGAATGTTATCGTCACCAAAAAATATTCCCCATTTTGGTCATAAACACGTATTAGGAACGTTCCTATTACGTGCCTGTGACTAGTACCAAAACACTTTAAAGTGCCTACAATAGTCATTGCTTCGTTCCCACGACTAATTGTGCTAGTTGGGAATGAAGCTATCGATGTTTCGTTAAAAATCATTAGTTTTCTTTCTACTTTGTAATTTTACTTAGTATCAATTTGTTCCTGACTTACCACTGTTTTGGATCCTGAATAAAATACATGGTAGTTTTGCTAGTGGCTGGATGAGAAATATAATTGGCTGAATATTTCCAACTTCTTCGTTGACCCGGACAAACTAATATAAGTCTTCAATCCCATGTACCTGTGGCCATCTTCAGGAATTGACACATTGGAACTCAGCACTCACCGCCAAAGTTACGTAAGCAACTACCTGTCATCGTAGCTTTTCTTGGCCAGAAGAAATAACTCTGTAAATCAGTTGATCTTTTCAATTTTACAATTTTTTTTTTAATAAATTTTTTTCTCTCAATACAATTTTTATTGTTTGTTTTACTTAAACCGTCACTCTAAGCATTATATATTTTTATTGTAGTAAATTTTAGAATATGTGTCATTAATACACATCAGTGTAAAGACGCATTGTGGTATACAAGGGAATGGATAAAGCCGATCTACTTGCCAAGGAAGCATCCAATATGGACGTGTTCACAGGAGTGAAGAAAGTATTTTACGAGGACTTCTTAGCTGTATTAAAGAAGCGGATGTATGAAAAATGGCAAACTCACTGGATTTACAACGATAGTTATATTCTTATATTGTTTGATTTATCTCAATGTAAGAAAACAACCCTTGTAAAAAACAGTTATGCTGTCCTGGGTGGCCTATGTTTCCTTAGCCAGAATAGCATTTAGTCATAGTAATATTAAACAACATCTACAAAATGCACCTTGAAGATTCCCCCTAATGCAACAACATATCGATATGCGATTTAAATCATATTCTTCGGGTATGGAAAACATACTATAGAAATTAATCGGTTTCGTACGAATATTGCAGACTTATCTTTAATGCTCCCAACAAATATATCAAACATGGTAGCTGTAATTAATGGACATCCATTATTAGGTAAAATTGTACTGAATTTCCTATATTTGATACCAATGAAGCTATAGATTGGCGTAAGTTTAGAGCTGTATCCTGTTGTTTAACCCTATGTTGTGAATATAATATGTGTTTCTATAAAGTCGCCATGAAAAACCCCTGGGCGCGAAGAGTGTGTCCTCGTTTATTCCTTGTGTTGTATTTTTTCTATTTCTCTTTCTCTCTTTCGATTAGGTTAGAATAGACTTTCACAATAACTAGAATTTGTCGTAGCTATACGGATTATGTTCCCAAAGCCAAAGATGGAAAAAAGTATAGTGCCGTGTGATACCTGTGAAACGTCACATTTCACCCCGGTAAGTGGAGGTACAGCAGTAGGCATTTTGAACTTGCAAGGTGTCTACTTCTGAGCCCTGATTAGTAAATATCAAGCATTTTTTTTTTTGGATCATTAATTTTATTCATAAATTAAATTTCCACCGCTAATAAAAATTCTCACATGACTTGTTTTCTGCCATGCCCTAAGGCAATGGATTAGTCGTGTCTCTAGCTGATACCAATGTGTCAGATAATTGCATGCTGGCTCCTATATAATATGCATTATAAGGTAATCATGTATTAAATGTTTCTTAAATGTTTATTATAATGGGTCTTTCCAAATTGTTGGTCCACTCACAATAAATAATAAAAAATAGGTCCGCAGTGTAATAATAATAGACATAATTTGAAATGCAAATTTGGAAAATCCATTCGGTTCTTCCTCGCGTTACTACTTATGCATCTGCGATCACACGATACCCGGAAAGAGTCAATCGATACTAAAACATTCTTTATTCGCCAATAAGGACTAATAGATTCGGATATTACGCCCAATTTTAAACATGGGACTAGTTGTAAGAGCTGCTGTTGGGTGTATCCAATAGTAAAAACTAATATATCGTAAAACCTATTTTTGTGTTAATACAAGGTATAGTAACGATGAAAGAAAGTAACTTTTTATCGACATTGTAATCTTCAGTATAAAATCTCTGATGCGTGGTACTGCCTGTTATCAAAAAATGTCCAGGACTTTCCAGGCACTTCTCAATCGCCAATTGTAAAGAGACTTCTTGACATTTAAAGTTGATGAGAAAAATTTCAAATTAGAAAAATTCAATATGGTCCTCTTTCAAAAGAGATAGCGACTTGATTCTTTAGGACTGAAAGGTGTAAGTCTATATCATAGCAGTAGCCTCCAAATTATTTAAACAGTGCATGCAGGTTGAAGTGGAAAAGTTGTTATTATGCAAGCATTGTTTATTATTGTAATATATTAATTTAGGTTTTCTTAAAGTTCAAATTAACTTTGAAATAAAATTATAAAGTAGCGACTTAAATGCAATGCTGAGGTGGTCAATAGAGGGAGGAGTTTTATGTAAATACTTGTACAGATTTTTTTTATTGCATTGATCACCCAAATGTTCTATTTGGAAATTAAGAGGAAAGTATCGGTGATTAATCTAAATTAAATTTAAATATAGTTTTTATACCGCAGCCTACAATTGAAGGTTATCAATAATAAAACAAAAACTTGGGCTGGTGCCTCTTTAGTGTAGATAGGTGACAGGTCGTTGTTTATTCTCTTCTAGCCCCATAACTGCGATTGCAAAAATTGTCCGAACCATAGTTGTACTTGGAGCTAAGTGCGACGGAAGTGCTAGTGAGCTACAGCTATTGTAGGCGGTAGTTTAGATAAAGCTACAGCGCGATTCAATTGGCCGACAAGACTATTGAAGAAGGTAAATCTCTACTTAATCATGTTGTTTTCCTATTGTCGAGCATTGTAAACTGCTAGGATTAACCGTTCTCTGGAATTTTACTTTTTCTCAGAGTTGTCAAAAACTTTAATGGCTTTGTCCAAGTCCTTTCTTTTAATCAAATGAGTTATTGATGGCAGCTTTCCCATTCCAAAGAATGCTGATATGGTGTTGCAACTATTTAGAGCACAGAAAATAATATCGAATTTTTGTATTTGCGAAGTTCACTTGATGTGTGTCGTGGAATTTTTTTTCTGACATTGCCGTGTATTTCTTTTAACTAAATGATATTTACATTCTCTAGAGTGAGAGCTATTAGTAGAACTAGAAGACAGACGTCTTCTCCAACTACAACTTTTTCATTTTTCTCACATTTCTAGATGGAAATATGGATAATATGGATATCAGCAATAAATATGTTTATGCCTTAGTTATTCAGCTGTCCATTAGCCTATGCTACGGACATATAAGTCCGTGATTATATAGAGGGAACTGTTCCTAAGGTCCAGATCAAATGAATAAACAGTGACATGCGAAAGTAGCAAATGATGATACTAACGTAAAATTTCCCTTCACTCTCTAGGATGTTTATGACTAAGTACAGGAAGATTTTAATTAGGTCAACAAATATCACCTTCTCATTTAGTGTAGGCAGGGGAGGTACAAGCGTCCATTCAGAAACACACCTGACCATACTTGATTAAGAACATAGGAGGCGCGTGCCGATCGGGGCCCAACACCCTGGTTTAATCACCCACTGTTTGAAAACTATTGTGCTTATCAGCAATATGTATTGGTTTTCTGCGGGACCCACTGATTCACGAGAAAGTGCGAAAAACCGCGACATGGCGTGTTCGGGGTGATTTTTAAGTGTGAAGCGATAACATTCGTCTTAGGAGGTCTTACGTATATAATTTCTAAACGGTAACAGATTATAATTGTTTCATCTAGTTTTCCTAATGCAGCGGACTACTGTAACATGCGGAATGCTCAATAGCATCCTTCGTTACACTGTTAATATTTATTAGAAAAATTATAAGTTATCGGAAATAATATTCCCACAAACTTTAGTACTAATAGAGTGCCTTTACTCCTTAGACTATGATGAGCATACGTCATCTGTCAGCAGTTAAAGTTCGCGAATACTAGATAGCGCACCAGGAATGATATTTCAACTAAATAACGCCGAGTGAAACTCTTTCTCGTTGAACCATTGCACTAATTAGACGTATTTATAATTTTGTTTGACCTGTAATGGGGATGTTAGACTTTGAAAAACCTCGTGATGATTACATGAGGTAAGGTTTTAATTATTATACCGGTAAATGCCATCTAACATTTGAAATATTGTTTTAGGTTTTTCTTATATTCTTATAAATTAAGAATTAATTTCTTAAGAACAAAACTTATTCACGTCTAATGATTTTAACGTAGAAGTATTTCAACGTTATATTATTTGCGATACCTACTACGTTTTCCACTAAGCAAAAAATATTCATATGAAGTCAACTTTTCTATACTACATTTTGAATTGGGATATATGAAAACATTCTGAGCGATGAGATCTTCTTCATTTTGTCTTGGCGACAAATCTTGTACGGACGTTTTTACGATTTCATAACCTCAAAATGGAATTAAAGCAGCCACATGTGAAACAACTTTTAAATCCATAATCATTGGAGAACAGGATCACATTTAGGAATTTCCTTAATCAGGATAACCAAATAAAAGATAAGTACTTTTGATTACTACATGTAAAAGGGATTATTTTCACATGATTGTTTTGGGTCATAAAAGCAAAGTGTCTAAATTTAAAATATGAGATTCAAGTTAAATCTATTATAATTTTTTTGTTAGATTATATTTTAAATACGCTGTTATAATTAATCCGTTGTCGTACATTAATTCATAGTTACTTATATCTTAAATTCATTGTCGCACATATTTCATCGTAGTATTAATTTCGTGGTTAATTTTATCGTGATTCCTTACTGTAAATATTTTATCGTAGTATTGTAATGCAATTCTGTTGGTAACATAGTAAGTCGTGGTTCATTTTGATGGTAACGACAGTGTTTAAGGTTTATGAAATTTGAGATAATGTTACGAGACATATTTGTTGTGATATAGTTATTTTGTCTCTCGTAAAGGATCTCAAGTTCATAATTTTGTTAATATATGATTTTTAATTTTGGGATAAATTTACGAGACTTATCTTCTGTAATATTGTATTTTATCGTCTTGCAATATATACTTTTGTTTAATAATTGAGACAAATTACGAGTCATCTCTTTTGTAATATATTTAATTTGGCTCTCGTAAAAGTCTCAAGCTTATCTTGAACTTCGGTTATTGTAATATAGTGTATCTTGTAATATAGTAAATTTTGTAATATAGTTTCTTTTGTATATATTTCTGTCTAATATTTTGCTATACAGTATCGTTGATGCTGTGATAGTTCATTTTTTGTAATATAATATTTTTGTAATATACTACTATTGTATATATGTAACTTTTGTCTTTTATTATCTTTATCTTCAATTTTCCTTGATTACACTAAGTAATCAATGGCGCCCAAGCCTTGAACTCCACGCCCTTTTGCTCTCCGTATCTTTACTGTGCTAGCCAGGTGAAACCAGTGACGCTAACCACGTCGCTCGTAGGGTGGCCCACACTTGAACACTTGGGCAAACTAAAACCTTTCAAAACAACGCCACACTACGAACTATTGAATTAATATTGATTAATTTAATACATTAAAGCTGATATTTGTTACCCCTTTTGTGTTAAATCCCTGAGCACAATTAAATTATAGTCTCATATAGAATTTCACTGAAATTAATTCATTACAGTTATATCTATTCGAATATATATTTTCAATTGACATTAGGTACATAAATTCTGTATAGTTTCAGATACCAATTACGATTAATCACAATTATATTGTTATCGTGTTTGTAACTGAATTGATTTATTTGAATATTCTATACATAGGCAAGTCTGCCTGGGATTTTTCCCAAAAATTTTCTACACCATTTGAGTTAGCCACGGATTCTTAGAGGAAAAATTCCGCTGAACAAGACTTTCCTATGAAAAATTTTCCTGAACCGCGAGCTTCATGGTCAAATAATTAGTTAAACAATTATTTTTCCGTCTTTATTTAATAAAATAAATGCGGTTTGACGGATTCGAAAAAATCTTGATGCAGTCGAAAGATATTTTCAATACGCGTCGTTTGGCGCCAGGCACAACTCATTTTGTCAACCCGTTCATTTGTTATAGCCAAAATAAATATCTCAATTAACAAATTGATTACTCTGAAACTAATCAGGTCAGGATATTGTTTTGTTAAAAATACAGGCCTATTGTACCAAAGAATATACCATATTCTTTTGGTCCGATATCTTCAATACTTTTTGATTGCTTAAACAATTGGTATAATTTGTTTATTAGCAAATAACTTTTTTTTCGAAAGAGTGATCGACTTCAGACCAAAACGATAAATATTGATGTCGGGCATAACCCCCATAGAAGTCTGCACGAATGCAACTTTTTGCTTTTGTTCATTTAAAGTTTAAATTAATTTTGCAAATTAACAAATGAAATATTTCGACTCTGGATAAGCGTATCGAAATGGGGTTTTTTGCATATGAATGTGCTTAGAAAAGGGAACATTTTGAGACCAGAAAGAAAGTGAAAATAGTAAGATTTGACGTGCAATGAAGTGGCTGGTTCGATCTTCGGTGTGGGTAAATTTTTTGTCGTCAAATATACTCTTTTTTATGTAACCAAGTATTTTTTACGATAATAAATGTTTTCACTTTCTGAAAAAATTTTGAAAGTCGTAAATATTTTTTTTTGCAATTTTCATTAAATAAATGGCTATCTTGCAGCAAACATATGATTGTTTTTGTCCAACGAGGGTTTGTCGGTAGTTTTGTTTTTTTCACCAATTTTTCTGAAAGAGAAGGCTTGTTTTACTTTATTTGAGGGGGGGCTGTCGAAAAAAGACCAAAAATAAAAGGAAACACATTTTATTTACCTTTTTCTTTATAATGAAAAAAGTTCACATCTCATGAAAAAAACATTCACTTTGTTATTTGTAAATGATAAATAATCAAAAGATTTAACTATTTTAATGGCATTATTATTTTATTTCTGGTCTTTTTTCGACAGGCACCACCCTCAAATAAAGTAAAACAAGCCTTATCTTTCACAAAAGTAGTAAAAAAAAAACAAAAATTACCGACAAACTTTGTTGGATAAGGATAATCATGTGTTTGTTGCAAGATAGCCCATTATTTAATGAAAATAGCAAAGAAAAATTATTTACGACGTTTTTAAAAATTTCTCAGAAAGTAAAAACATTTATTATCATAAAAAATATCTGGTTACATGAAAAAAAAAAAAGAATTTGCCCACACCGAGGATCGAACCCGCCACCCCATTGCGGATCAAATATTTTCACGTTGCGTAGAAGATTTTTTTAAGGGTCAAAAACGCGTATAACTCTCCAGGGATTGAATATAGAGAGATTGACGGTTCTTCTCATCTGCTGTGTTGAATTTTCTAAATTGGACCTCTGATTCGTGATCGGTGACCTCAAAAACCCCCCGAGTAGTCATTTTTATTCCAAAAACAAAACAAAAACCGCTGCTTAAGGAATCACTACTTCTACATCCAAATTTTTGACCCAAGTCACTTTAAAGGAAATATCTTGACTACATTTGCACTCTAGTATGTGGAAATTATTGGTCATAGAATTTATTAATATTTGGGGCAGATGTCATAGAAAAGTTTGAGCCCTTGGCTTCTACAATATAGATTTTTCATGCTAAAATGTCGCGTCTAACACGATATTACGTACTAGTTTGACTGTTATCGATAATGAAATAGTATTAATACTGCTTTTGTATATAATCTACTGGTAGATAGTCCAAGTACTAGCTACTATTTTACTGAATATTCAGAACGTCGTATACTACCATGTTTTCGATTTTATATTCAAAGCTACAATAGTCAATTAAGTGATACGATAGATATGCTAATCAATCTAGGGAGGGTAGGTGAAAAAAGATCAGTAATAGGCTGATCTTAGCTCGCATGTTTAGCTAATGACGTCCTTTTACCCGCCAAAATGTCCATTTGCTGTCATGGAATGAAGTTCGAAGAAAATAGCCGCCATGATAGATCCTTTGGTTTTACTTCCACATCCACGTAGTGAATTGGAAGTACAGCAATCATAAAAAAAATTTCAAAAATGTATTTTCTTGAAATAAGTTTAGAATGTCACGAAACATCGAGATTTTAAATTTGAGAGAAAAAAAATTTCACTTGAAAGTTAGTACACGTATGTATTGCAATGACATCTGAATGAGATGATTCCGTTGAATGGGTGGGAGGTGGTAGGTTGTGAATCGCGCAAACTAAGTAGAGCAAGCTAGAAACTTCAATTTTACTTCCACATCCACGTAGCGGATTGGAAGTATAGTAATCGTAAAAAGAATTTCAATTTTTACTTCCCTCGCATACCGAAGGGAAGTATTGTATTCGAGAAAAAATCACCCTCCTAGATTTTTTCAGATTCTGACGTTTCAGATCACGGAGATTACGAAAATATAGGTTTTTCAATTCCGTCTGTCTGTCTGTTGGTGCATTTACTAAAAAACTGCTTGACGGAGAGCAGTCAAATTTGGTAGGTAGTTGACCCTACTGTCAGAGAAGAAATGGTAGAATTTTCACTGGAAAATATACAGGATGGATCGTCTAATGGGAATAAATAATGAAGAAAATTTTTTTTTGCTCAAATTTAAAATTTCCACGTTTCATGACACGCTAAACCTACTTCAGAAAAAAAAATTTGAAAAATTTTTTACCACTAAAAAATTTTTTGTCTGCTCAAATTTAAAATTTCCACGTTTCATGGCATTCTAAACCTATTAAAAAAAAAGAAAAATTTCAAATTTTTTTACCAACATTTTTGAAAAATTTTTTACCACTGAACTAGATGGAAATTTTTTTCCTCTGTTCAAATTTAAAATTTCCACGTTTCATAGCGTTCTAAACTTATTTACATTTTTTTTTTTTTAGAAAATTCTTTTACTATTTTTGAAAAAATTTTACCACTAATACAGACTGAATTTTTTTTCTTTGTTTAAATTTAAAATTTTCACGTTTTCATGGCATTCTAAACCTACCTATTCAAACAAATTTAAAAATTATTTTGATTAAAGATTTTTTTGAAAAAAAAAATTTCTAAACCTGTTTCGGAAAAGAAAATTTGCAACATTTTTTTCACCATTTTGGAAAAAAATTTACCACTAGAATAGACGGAATTTTTTTTTTCCTCAAATTTAAAATTTTCACGTTTGGCATGACTGACATTCTAAACCTATTTGAGAAAAAAAAATTTGAAAATTTTTTTCACCAACATTAAAAAAAAAAAAATTACAACTAAAATAGATGCTTAGTAAATATTGTTGCAGTACAATATTCATTACTATGCAATAACATTCGATACTAATTTTAATGAAGAAAGCAAAATATGATAGGCACAGCAATGGTATTGGACAAAAATAAAAGATAAATAAGTATTTTTTAACTCGGTGAAGAAAAAAATGGGGTTCCTATCTTGTTTTTTAAGATATCGTGGGTTGTTTAAAGATATTTTTTTTAAATAAGTTAGATCTTATTAGTCTGTTCAGCTACTGGTTATTCCCAAAAAAATATGAGGCGCAGAGTTGCATGCCAAAGGTCTTTCGATATTACGGCACACTACGCACCAATATCTGCCAAGCTTCATATCAGGTCCACCTAGACTTAACAAACTAATATTGACATTAACTGTCATTTTAAAAACAAATGCCGTGTTCCTATACATGGTTGAAAAGAGGATCTAGGGACGAATCAGATAGTTAAAAACATATCCAGGTTGCCATTTAAAATAACAGAGTAGATGTCACTTCCGGTGAAACCGGAAGTGGTGAACATACATTTTACTTAAAAAAGCAGAATCACGCATTATATAAGTGTACCAAATTTCAAAATAATATCTTTTTAAATAAATATGCTACGGGGTTTAACATGTCTCCTGTGTCACCCGGTATATCTACTTCAATATGTGGAAATAATTCTTCTTAAAATTTCATATAGTGTATATAATATATGATATCGTCTGCCGCAAGAGGATAATGGGGTGGCCAATGCCAACAAAATTTTTTGTGAACTTCTGTACTACACAGTGAATCACAATTTTATTTGGTAATAATAATGGACTTGGGGTGATGACAGATTTCAAAAAAAGTATTGAGACTGGCTTCTAATAAATACATCAAATCTTTGGACTCTCACTAGCTTGTTTTACTTATTGAACTTGCAGGGTAGATTGAATAGGAACAAGATGACACGGTCATCTTTTTCTATCCGTATTTTAAGAGATCGATAATTGCCAGTCCATTCCTGACTCCAAAGAGTTAGTCCTGTAAAGCGCACTGTTGGTGTCTCCCTATTCAGCCTTAGTTGTAGCCAATAGTAACGACGTGTTTAAAGGCAGGTAACTATCTGCGTTTATTCGTGAACATACTTAACATATAGATAATTCTCCCTCAGTTTCTACCTAATATAAAATAAAGTTCCCGTTGGGCGTCTGTCTGTCTGTTCAAAAACCTATTATAATAGATTCCTTACGGAATTAATTAATTAATAGTAATTTCCATCAACGATTTGAACGCTGGTGTGCTGGGCATGCAGAGAATACACACCCAGTGGAGTGTGCAATAAAGTCCCTTCTGGACTTCTGTCTGTCTGATCGTTCGAGCAATATGGAAAATTACTAGGAAAATTTTATTGAGGTTTTCACTATTATATATCTTTTGAGGAAGGTTTAGGCGGGTAAAACATTGAGCCACACATGACGAAAGTAATATTATTAATATCATAAAATTACACGTATTACATATACATTACACACTTACCAAGTAACTATCATGACAGAGTAATAATTAGTTTAACACGGCAACATAATATATTTTTCATTTAGGAATGAATATTCTCTGAGAAACACATACTAAAATTCCACCGTTTCTTTTGCAGTACTAACCAAAATGAATTGTATTCGATTATAAACGGAGTAACGACGGACACTTACTCTTTATTTTCGAGATCGTCAGTAAAAACTCTCGTCTGCTTTTTAGGAAACATTTCTGGACACATTTTTATAAGAAGATATTTTACTATTTCTGTATGTAGAATAGGCTTGTTCGACATTTACTTTTTATTTCATAAATGGCGAGTGCAAGTATAAAATAATGGATCTGCAAAAAAGCAGAATTTCATTAGCACGTTTAGAGTCTTAAAACAATTACAGACCTCTACCTTGCGAAAATGGGCCGTGGCCAGGCGCCATGTCACTAGACGCATAGACTCGACGATCTTAGTCGACTCGTTGCTTTTTAGTTGTTTTTATTTATAAACTAATCATGTTGATCTGCGCCCCTCTAAAACTGTCGATCGGATCCTATCAAAGGCCTTTCGTGGGGGTTGCTTTTCGGGACGCGGCCGGTGTCATTCGATTCGGGAATAAATTTTACGTTGTTTAGGATAAATTCGAAGGGGTTCCTTTTGATAGTTTTTGAGTAATTAACGCGCAAAAGTCAGCTATCTCTCTCGCCTCTTAAATTTGGGAACTGGCAGTCGAGGGATTGTCGGTGAATATGAGTTGGCGAAATGTTACCAAATGTCAAAAATAGCGATTTGCCTTCGCTCCTGTCGGGTTGAATTTTCGATTTTGACTTTGCAATTTACTATATCAATTCATCGCCGACCTTCTCCTTGCCATAGAGACATAGAACAAGCTTCCAATCGCCGTAATTATTTAGTTAGGAACGGTAGAAAATTACGTATTTTACGATGTTTTAGGATAAATTTGTAAGGTCCCGGAAAGTCACTTTTGCCTCGGTCGGGAAGAGCCGAATTTTCGGTTTTTCCGACATAACTTGGCATCATGAGAAAGCGCCACTCCTAGCGAAAATTCCGATTTCCACTGTGACACGTATGATGCGGATAAAGCGACAATCTTACTTTTTAAATAGAGATCAAAATCGGTCCTCCACTACAAGAATTAACTTAGATATGAGCACTTAAAGATTTGACGCTTTCCAATTTTCATCTCGTTCTTGCAAAGCCGAACCCTGTACAATTTGATATCAGGAGGGCCAATCTTGTTCTTTCCATATAGACCTAGAACGGACATTCATTCTACGTATTTACTTAGTTATAAATTTTTGAAAATATGGTGTTCTTCAATTTTTAACAGTAAAGCCATCTTTTGTTCGCTCGTAACAAACCGGATTTCCGGTTTTGTCCATTCACTTTCGTATCAGAACAAAACGCCACTCTTCCTCTTTAAATAGACACCTTAAACGACCCTCAACTCAACGTATTTACCTACTACAGAACGGCTGTTAGTGGTCGCGGTGTCTCGGTAGATCTCCGAGTTCAAAGTTGCGTATAGTGACATCACAAACATTCGCACTGTTTTTACAACTATTACTAATTTCAACTCCTCATGTTTCGAGAATGGAAAAAGTTAATAATATGAAACTTTAAGTGCATAATAGGAATATCGAGTACTATATAAAAACGTATATAAACTATATAAAAAGAATATCATGGAACAGCCCATTAGCACTTAACACATTCAGCGCCATGGCGGACACCGGTGACTAATAAGCTACAGTTAGATCAGACCATAGCGGTTACCGGTGTCCGCCGTACTTAGCCATTAGTATTGGCCAGCGGACACTCACATTTGAAGAGTTTTTATAATTAATTGCCGGCCATGGGTCTGTATATTGGCGTACATGCCATGGGTTCTAATAAAACAAAATTACATATATTTTGAAAGCTGTGTCCGCCATTGTGACCGCTGTGGCCTGCTGAGAATGACTTAAAATTATATGTATTTTAGAGGTCAGGGTGGACATGTCAATCTGTATGGACAGCATAGCGCGGTGACCGCCGATTTATTTGTGTCCGCTGAAATGACCGCTGGGGCGTAGGAAATTAACCAGTTTTTCGATAAATGTGTCCGCTATGGTCTGGTGTGATAAAAAATATGCACTTTATTATATGGGACCAGATCAGACCCCGGTGTCTGCCGAACTTGTCTTATGGGTGGTCCCGTGCGTAGATTCAACAATATTAGCTTGGCGCTGAATGTGTTAAAAGGGGAACGCGATCATTTCGGGTCAACTTGTATGATTACCACGAAACTGGTAATATTTTTGTAAACATGTAGCTGACGTATTTTCAATCTAAATCGATTATATTCCCACTGAAAATATATTTATTAGTATAATAATTAATATTCCACAAGCATCTGTTAAATATACCGTAACCAAAATTGCGCGAAAACTTAATTACCCTCGACGGCGTCACGAATCTCTGGACTATGAAATATACGACCACATAGGGCAGGCAATAATCTGAATACGTTGTCACCAGCCACTGCATTACGCTATTTATCATGAACTTAGTAACTCGTCTATCAAGACCTTCCTATATAATTATCTCATATTATTATGCTTTACAGTTTTCTGTAGATCTAGATATTAACAACAATAATTTATTTATGCAGTACATTATTAACATGATGTAGGATACATCAAAATGGTATATGATGTGTCAGAGAAAATATAATACTACAATGGCAAATTATGAATCGATAAATACAAAATATACAGCAAAATATGCATCACACAGATACATGCATTCATTGCATTGAGTAAATTGAATTAAAATGAAATTTTACAGAACATAAAAATTACAAATTATTATTGAGGAACTCACTAACAGAATGGTATGCTTTAGTTTTTAGTCAAGACTTTGTCTGTAATAAAAAAATTTCTTGTCGATGGGATACGGCACCTAGTTTATTATTATAAATATATGCTTTAATCGCTAGACACTCCGGACTATGTTTATTAGGGTGGTCATTATTTTTCAAATTTGATCGTCTCACTCACTCAAATTATTATGATATAAAACAAAAAAATGTACATTGTATATTTGGAGTTTGTGCAATTTTTACCTCGCAACATATCACATAAAGCAAAAATCGGTAAAGGTATTTACACAGAATTTCCCTCTTTTTTCATCATCTATTCTATAGTAGCGGTAAAAATATTTTCTTGAAATATTTTTTTTTTCTGAAATAGGCTTAGAATGCCATAAAACGTAGAAATTGTAAATTTGAGCAAAAACAATTTTTTTTTTTCATTATTTATTGCCTTTAGACGATCCACCCTGTCCATTTTCCAGTGAAAGTTTAACCATTTCTTCGCTGACAGTAGCGCCCAGCCACCTACCAAATTTGACTGTTCTCCGTCAAGCAGTTTTTTTAGTTAATGCACCAACAGACAGACAGACAGACGGAATTGAAAACCTGTATTTTCGTAATCTACATGATTTAAAGCGTGAAAACCCGAAAAAATCTCAGAGGGTGATTTTTCCTCGAATGCAATACTTCCCTTCGGTATGCGAGGGAAGTAAAAAGATGTATAGAAGGTAATTTATACTGAATTGCCTATAAAAATGTTTTAATGCATTCTATTGTAGAATGTATTGATTCGCAAGGAATTGTATAGATATACATTTAGAACCAAACGTTACATTTAGGCAACTTCGCTTGTTATTAAAAATATATCATAATTTGTTTTATATAGCACATAAATACACCTTAGCTAAAGTTTAGGGCTTAAAGTGTTCTAAAAAAACGAAATACACGGACAATTTTGTATTAATAGGTACATTTTATAAAAAGCAAAAATTGTAAACGAAACTTTAAGAAACGATGAAATATGTATACTGATATCTACATATCTGCTCTAAACCTGAGCAGGTTTTTGTCAATTACCCTGCACTTAGATCTCTTCATATATTAATTCTGTTTTTTTATAATGCAGATTAATATCCGGATTAACATCTTGCATTCACAAAGTATTTGCATTTTTCATTTTGGGTCTTATCCATATTCTTAAGGTAATAACTCTGGCGGAAAAGGCCTGTTAGAAGGTCTGTCATCAGTCTTGTGTCCAAATTTTCAAGTTCTAGAAGTCCCGTGGTAATCTTTGTCGAATAAGTTATGAATTTTTCGCTCGTCGTTGGCCTGAAGTACAATAAATTGTTTTATTATCTGAATAAATTTGAATAATAATGCTTAATAATAATACACAAAATCTTTGAACACAGTATATCACTATTTACCGAAAGAACATCTGTTACATACTCACGTGACTACAAATTACTTTTTGGTATAACTCAAAAATTTTTTCAACAATTCAATTTATATGCATACAAAGTTGTGAAAGGTTTCAGTCTGAAATCACTCTCGTTTATTTTTCTTTTATTTCCCAAACTGAATTGCTCTTTTACCGTCAGCCCGAGAAATTTAAAACGTTTTCTTTTAATTTAGGTTACTTATGTATTTTCCGTCTTCCTTATTTTATTATGTGCATACTCTGAATATATCTATTGACTCCTGAAATTTCATAATTCACTTGCTTCGTGCGACATCCTGGCATTTAACATTAATATCCTATTTATTTTGCAATATATTTAGCTCCTCTTGATGATTATGTTTTAATACTAGTGTGCAGATAACAATCATTACCACAGTAGGCAGCAGTAGGCAGTAATTTGATAATTTGAGTACTTTACACTGACGACATGCTGATGTCTTGCAAATTATTTACAGTTACCCATGTTTAAAATATTGAACGGCAACTGATATTTATAATAGCATGGTCATAAAAATATTACATAGAACTGTTTGTATGTTGTTGTTGTTTGTATGTTGTCTAAGTACAAATGCTGGCAAACCTCAGAGTAAGTATACCGGGTGGCCACGAGTCAATGTACGCCCCCAATATTTTGGTTGTTTTTGTATTTAAAAATTTGGTTTTTGGTAGACATAAATTAGACACTAATAAGCTACTTTTAGACTAACAGGAATGAAAATAGCACTTCCGGTTGAACCGAAAGTGGCATTAACTTTTTTCTTAAATGGAATGACTATATTTTTTTATGGTTTCTCATTAAGCATAAATTTCAAAGTGCAACAGTTTTTTATTTTTTTTTTAAAATGGCCGCGTCAGATGAATGCGATGTAAGAAAATTACTAAGCAGGCTATGGAAATTATTAGTAAGTTTGTAGACTTGTCTGTAAAGAAGAAAATAGTTGTTTGAATTACTGATAGGTACCAGTAATTTTAGTTTTTCTTTAAAAAAAAACGGAATTTCATTTTCATTTCCGTAGGGGACCTATGGAATTTTCTTTTATCGAACTGTGCTATTTCTTTTATTAATCAGAAATAATGATTCATAAACTATAATTTTTTCGCATTAATCATTTCTTAACGATATTCTTCATAATAATAGAAGTATTTTTAAAAAGTAAGTGCCAACAAATCATTTTTATAAGGTACCTATCTACATTTAAATCCAAAATTGCAGATAGCCATGAAAATGACAGACATTCGCAACAATTGAATTAGTCTTGACTTACTCACAAATTTTCTGAAGCAAATGTATTAAAGTTGTTATAAATAAGAAAATTAATATAAAATGTCTGAAAATTATTCAAGAGATGAAAAAGTTGACATTATCATTATTTATGGAGAGACTCGACGTAACGCAACTAGAGCACAAAGTCTGTATGGACGGAGATATCCAGAAAGAAGACAACCTCCGAGAAATTATTTCGCCCGGTTGGAGCAACAATTTAGAACCGAATCTAATGCAGAAATTGAAGAAAGATTTATTGTGGATGAAGAAACGGAAATTAATGTATTAGCTTTAGTGCATGTTGACCCAACCATTTCGATAAGACAAATTGAACATGAATTACCAGTTTCCAAAGAATCAACCATAAATATTTTAAAGAAACACGGCTATCGTTCTTATAAATATCAATTGCATCAATTCTTGTATGAGAATGATTATCAACGAAGAATAACCTTTTGTAATTGGTTACAGTTCCGCCAATTAAGAAATGAGAATTTTATCAAACACATTTTGTTCACAGATGAATCGAGATTTACAAACCTTGGGTTATTTAATCGAAACCACTCGATATTGGGCAATTGATAATCCTCACATTATGAGACAGGGGCGGTTTGGCTTCAATGTTTGGTTAGGCGTACTGGGCCACCATATCATAGGTCCAATAATTTTTAACGAAACTCTAACTGGACCAGGATATCTAGAATTTCTCCAAAATATAATAGTTCCACAGATTAATCAAATTCCCAATACCAATATTGACGAGGTTTACTTCCAACAAGACGAGGCTGGAACACACAATGCTATTATCGTTAGGGATTACTTAAATCAATTATTTCCAGATCGTTGGATTGGGACCCATGGTCCAGTCAGATGGCCTGCAAGGTCGCCTGACTTAACCACACTCGATTTTTTAAATCGGGCGCATTTGAAAAATAGAGTCTACATAACTGCCCCAACCACAAGGTAAGATCTGGAAGAAAGAGTTGGACACGAAATTGCATAAATAACACCTCAACAATTACATAATGTTAGACGTGCAACGATAAGTCGCGCTACTCTGTGCATTAATCATAACGGTGAACAGTTTGAGAATTTTTATAATGGTTTATTATAATTTAGGTTTTAAACAGTTTTGTTATTTTTGGTAATTTATTCATGGTTGTAACGTTATGCCTATTAAAATTATTTCTTGTTTAACTTGTGTTTACTTTTTAAAAATACTTCTATTATTACGAAGGATATCGTTAAGAACTAATTAATGGCAAACAAAATTATAGTTTATAAATCATTCTTTCTGATTAATAAAAGAAATAGCACATTTCCGTTAAAAAAATTCCACAGGACCCCTACGGAAATGAAAATTAAAATGAAATTGAGTTTTTTTGAAAAAAAGAACTAAAAATACTGGTACCTATCAGTAATTCAAACAACTATTTTCTGCTTTACAGACAAGTCTACAACCTTACTAAGAATTTCTATAGCCTACTTAGTAATTTTCTTACATCGCATTCATCTGACACGGCCATTTTGAAAAAATTAAAAAATTGTTCGTATCTCACTTATTTTTTGGAATTTTTTACATCTGAAAAAACTGTTGCACTTAGAAATTTATACTTAATGAGAAACCATCAAAAATATATAGTCATTCCATTTAAGAAAAAAAAGTCACTTCCGGTTCAACCGGAACTGATATTTTCATTCCTGTTGGTCAAAAAGCAGTCTATTATTGTCTAATTAATTTGTACCAAAAACCAAATTTTTAATACAAAAACAACCAAAATATTGGGGGCGTACATTGACTCGCGGCCACCTGGTATACTCCAGTCACTCAAAAGGGGGCTATAGAGGACCTGGTCGGGAAGAGAATTTTGGACTGCAGAGCTGTGCCTGGAGTAGTTAGGAGGTAAACATAGGTACTAAAAGTCCACAAACCTACGAGGTGAGCGAAGTGCAGGTGGACACGTAGAAGGTCACTTGTTTCGGCTGACCAACTTTTCTACAAGATTATTATTATCAGAGATCGAGAGTTTTATCTCGGCGACGTAAAAGTCAGGGTTCGTTCTGCCTGCAAGTATGATACAATTTATCTTAACTTATACTTTTTTTTAGGGAATTTCGTAATATCTAAAGTTAATATGATCAGTTTATTATAAACCCTCACTCAAAGTGGAGGTAATGGGAATTTAACATTGAACTAAAACACATACGTGTATTACTTCAACATCCACACAGTGGAGTAGAAGTATAGTAATCGGAAAAAAAATCTACATTTTTTTCGCTGAAATAGATTTAGAATATCATGAAACGTCGAGATTTTAAATTTGAGCGAAACATTTTTTTTTTCGTCTATCGGTCTGTCGGTCTGTAACTTTTTTGTGCTCACGATATCTCTGGAAGGGTTGAAGATATTAAGTTGAATTTTATACACGTAGGTACTGCAACGAGATCTGGAACTGGATTGATTTTGGAACTTATCCGGTGAAGGGTTGGGGTTAAATAGGGGTAAATAAGATAAAATAAGTAAAGCATGCTGGTAAGAGTGCATAAATTTGGGATTTGGTGTATATATACCAGAAACCAAGGTCTCAGATTTTTTATAATATACCCTCGCACCACCCCCACTCCATTATAAAAAGTGGTTGATAAAATAAAATTGAGATATTGTTACCACTCTACAAGCCTCTTAGGTAACAGTGAGCAACTGTTAGTTATCAGTTGAGTATTCGCCGGCCAAATTATCAGTGGAGACGGGGTTACAAAAAAGTTGATTTAATAATTGGGCGCCAAGTAAATTAAACTCCCCTGCAAATATCCTTGAAAGATCTTAACAATCCCCCAATTTACTAAACAGAGATTGAGCACACAAAAAAATGACAAATTTACTTTAAGACTAATTGGCAGTTTATTACTAAATATCAGATAAATCACAAAAGTATTTAATAGTATTCAATAGTATTCAGCAGTATTTACAAACAAAACAACACAAAAAAAATTATCTAAATCTAAAAGTTCGAAAAATATGGCGCACAAAAAAAAGGTGGTATTACAGATTCAAAATATGTAAAAAGGATTATAACGTTATAGCCTAATATTAATTCAATAACAAAAAAAATTAAATACACATCTTAATTTCAAAGTACCTAAAATTGGAAAAGTTGACAGGACTAAATAAATAAGTTAAATAAATCAGCTCAAAAAAAATACAATGTAAAAACTAAATAAAATATTTGCCTAGGGGACAACCGGTATATATCTTGCAATAATACATTTAACCTATCGAATAGAAATAGATTATATTGTATTAGTTTCTATAAGGTTAATAAAGTATTTGCTTTTTTATGAGTGTTATCAAAAGAAATTAAATAAAAATAAAAAAAAACCTTTGTCATAAACGCTGCAAAAAAGTTACTGCAGTTTTAGTGTTGCTTAAGCTAGCTTAAGCGCATTCACATAAAACAAAACAAGAAAAAATAACTGGTATTTCTTTTCAACAAAATTACTAAGGCTAATCCGAACCTTGAGAAACTATACTGTGAATTAAGGGCAATTATACAATTTTGCGCTAGGCTAAATAATGTCTTTGTGCGAACCACTTTGACTTGTCAAATACCAGGTAAGTCAAAAAATATATAAATATGTAAGTTTTTAAATATAAAATAAAACTATTGCTCTTTAGTTTAACTTGCGTAGTCTCCTGTTCCTGTTGAATCCTCGCCTCTAAACCTCCACGAAGGTAAGTTGTTGCACAGAGGCGTCGGGACGGACAGTTTAAAAAATATTCCCCAAAAAGAAACTTATTTCCCAGACTATTATCTTTTCCAGAATAGAATCTGCAGCACTCAAAACTCCTCAGCAGAAAAACATCAAATAATAGCCCTCCAGTAGCACACTTATAAATAAAGTACAAAAAAAATTAATTACCTAACTATTTACAAGAAAAATGAACACACCTTCCTTGAAGGGTGTTCCACCATATTCCACGAAAATGGTTGGATGATGGTGAGGTGTGATGATAGAGAGGGTGGAATAATCACTACACGTGAAGAGAAAAATAATAAATTACTATTTACAAAATCACATGGACGAGAGGTACTTACGATAATTGCTGTAATAATCCCTAAATATGTGCGATTTCACAAAACTACGGCCACAATTCAAAAATATACAGTGCCAAACATCGAAATCACAATAAAATATTGCACAAAGAATAATCCCGGAGCGGATGTTCACAGACAAAACGTCTTCATGCAGATACCACCAGAAATTGATTAAGAATGGCCCCTCCAATCGCCGGAAATCGACGGAAAAGATCAATACTCATATCAATTAAAAATCCTATTTGAAAAAAACTGATCTAACACAACACGAAAGCAAGCTATAAAGATACAAGTAAGCGGTTCCTCCACAATTCACTAGATGGCAGTGTAAGTACCTTTCTTGATTTATTAAACCTTTATTTCAAATATGTGAATTCATCACAGTATTAATACAGTTTTATATTTTGTAGATGTATGAGGAGAAATGCCTAGGTGGTCCAGACATACCATACCAATAGTAATAAACAGTTCCAGTGACTCTATGTAATTTATTAAGCAATCATTAACCTACTACTAATATGTACCTACCAATATATCTTTAACTGAGTAAAGAAAAATAGCCTAAATCTATTAAATTTATTACTCTAATTACTCAAGGAGCAAAATCACAGTAACAATATTTAGTTGAAATTTGGTACACGTATATAGCATAGCGAACTAGATTATATTTTGAGTTGATTCCGTTGAAGGGTTGGGGGTTAAATAGGGGTAAATAGATTAAAATAAGTAAAGCAGGCTGGTACGAATACAAAAACTTGGAATTTGGTGTATATTCTGGAAGCAAGGGCCCCACATTTTTTTAATAATATTTCCATCCCCCCTTGCATCACCCATACTCCATTACAAAAGGGTTTGATAAAATTAAATTGAGATACTCACTCGAAATTTGGTAGGTACACGTATACATATATTATAATGATACCTACAACTAGATTATATTTTGAGATGATTCCGTTGAAAAGTTGAGGGTTAAATAGGAGTGAATATGGCAAAATAAGTTAAACAAGCTGGTAAGAGTACAGGAACTTGAGATTTGGTGTAGGTATATACAAGAAGTCAAGGCCGAGTCATACTTAGTGCAGTAAAAAAAGCATTTTAATTTGCACAGTCTGGATACAGCAAGATTATGATTTTATCCTGTTTGGGGTATCACTGGGAGTATATTCCTAAGTTTTGGACATCGAAAACCTTGTGCTACTTTTTTTTTATAAACAATTGAATTTTTTTTACGGCGTTTTTCGAGCTTAAAATATGAATAACTCCGGTTCTATAAGTCTGATCGGGGCAAACTAAAAACCAATCTCTTCGTAATAAAATTGCCAATAAATTGTCGTTAGTTTCAATTCTCTGAAATATGTACATAACCTACAAAACTGAAAAAACGAGAAAAGAACAGTACTTTTTTCATTTTAGTACCCAAGACCGGCAACTAGACCAATTTTCATCAAACTTTCAGAAAATATACTTTTTGACGTAATAAAAAGACACTGAAAAGTTGGTGTCAAAATATTGAACCCATTGGCCAAAATTGCATTTGTTATCTAAAATTTGAAATTCCCGCCATTTTATGCCATTAAGTCCAAAATGAATTTTTTTTTATTTCAAAATGTAGATCACGTCGTCAGCTTTCGAATGCAATTAAAAATAATTTTTTTTAATGTAATTTTGGCTACTTTTTTTACATTTGTTTATAACTCAAATAACAACAATTACATTTTTTCGGCCATTTTGAAAAACAAATTAAAGTTTTTTATCAGATCTGATAGAGAATTTTGTGTCCTTTAATAAAAAAAAAAGAAAGTTCATTTTTGTTAACGTGAACTCGAGATATTTAACTCTTTGTATTTTGGCCAATTGTTAATTACCAAGTGCATATTTTGATCTAAAATTTGGACTGTATCATTCTGAAACGTATTTATTTCATATGATAAATTCAAAAAAAAGTTAAGTTTTATAGAAACTTATTTACAAACATTATAATATTAGTATTGTTAATTGAGCTAAAAAGTGATTTTTTTGATTTTTTCATAAAGCTCAGTTGCAAAATGCGATAACTTCCTTGATTCTTAAAATTCGGCTGACCTTATTTTTTTAAATACGTTATGTTTTCCCTCGCAATGCGATCATCAACTTAGCTTTTTGTTAATAATGCAAATGAGTATTTTTTATTTCCAAATTCATATGTACACATGTACCGACGATTGCTAACGTATAAACCTGTATAATTTTTTTTAATCTTTCTATATAAATATGAATACTTAGATTAAATTTATATTGTCTTCTAAATATAATGTTTTAAGTTTTATTTAAAAAAGGAAATAGTAAATATTGTAATATTAATACTTGTTAGAAAAAGTTTTAAAGGCGAGGATTAATAATATGGTAAAAACATTTTATTTAAAAATAAACATTTTTATTCTTATAAATTTACAAAATCGTAATTAATGTATTTTATATCCCTTGATTGGTAATGTATACAATCCAGTTTCACTCTCTGGATCTGTTTCAAATAAAAATTTTTCACCATTTTCTTCTTCATCACGAATTTGAACACGAAGATCGGGTACATTAACTTGCAAGCGTTAGCAGTCGCTTTGGAGTTCCGATTCTGATATATCGGTACAGCTTGAATCTATGTCTGATTCATCTATATTGTCTTCTTCAACTTCACGATTTTCTTCTGCACTGACTACAGTGCATTTTGTACAATTCCTGCAATTAATGTCTCCACAATATTCACACAAACTTGTACATTGTAGTCCGAACTTCCTGTATCAACATCTCAGGTCTTTACAGCCGGCATTACATTCACAAGCGAGAATTTCAAGAATTTCTTGTGGTATTGGCTGTTTTCTCATTGTAATAGGCATTAAACCATTAATTGTATCCTCCCAACCAAACAATCGTGGATCTATTTCTTCATATTCCAGCCATTTGTGTATTTGAAGATACACTCTCAATAAATGTTCATTTGTAGCTTCTTCGATCGGAGGAAGGTTTTTCAAATTACAACCGGTTTTCAATGTAAGTTTTTGGAAACAATGAAATCTTAAATCACCTAAATTCATAGGTTTTATTAGATTACACCCATACAAAACTTTCATGATATTTTAAACACCTAATAATCTCACTTTCACTCGAAGACATTTTTAATTTGTACGTCGGCGGCACCGAAAATAATTTCTCCACGCCTATGATTCTTAGGAACCCTTCACTAGTACTTATGACTGTTTATTATTTTTGTTAATGTAAACATTCAGGTTGACTTATCCCAACCAATAACAGTTTAAGATTCTATGTATTTCCTTATATGGGCATAGGAACACGCTTAGGGCGAACGAAACGAAATCAGTTAGCCCGGGGCAAAAAGGCATTCTATGATTACCTGTGATAGAGTTAAGATTTGATTATTGCGGGCTAGCGGGTAGCGGATCGTTAGTTCTTTTATTTTACTTAATTTATTCGGTGATATTAAGACTGTATTATTTACTTGCATCATTCGTAGACAATTAGACTTTGTTATTAAATTTTGTATTAAGTGAAATATGAGTGTCGTACTTGTTAACATGTCCAAGCGGTCTAACCCTAAACGTGCCCCCTTGGTATCACACATGTATTAAATTAATTTACGGCTTCTCAAATATAAAAATGTAAACAGACAATACTGCACGGCAACGATCTAAGCTGTAAGGAATGGAACTGGTGGGGAATAAGAAAGAAAATGTAAACATTTCTTCTCATTTATAAGCAACTATTCGCTCCGCAGGTAAAATAGGTTTGTACATTAGCAAACGTTGGTTGTATATAAATTGAAAAATATAAAATATTTATTATTATTAACAAAAAGGTAAGTTGATGGTCGCACTGCGAGGCAAAAAATAACGTATTTAAAAAAAGTCCTCCGAATTTTAAGAAACAAGGAAGTTATTGCATTTTGCAACTGAGCTTTATGAAAAAATTTAAAAAATCACTTTTTAGCTCAATTAACAATACTTGCATTATAATGCTTGGAAATAAGTTTCTATAAAACTTAAAATTTTTTTGAATTTATCATATGAAATGAATAGGTTTCAAAATGACACATTCCAAATTTTAGCTCAAAATATGCATTTGTTAATTAACAATTGACCAAAATACAAAAAGTTAAATATCTCGAGTTCACGTTAACAAAAATGAACTTTCTTTTTTTTAAATTAAAGGACCCAACATTTTCTACCAGATTTGATAAAAAAATTTAATTTGTTTTTCAAAATGGCCGAAAAAATGCAATTGTTGTTATTTGAGTTATAAACAAATGTAAAAAAGTAACCAAAATTACATTTAAAAAAATTCTTTTTAATTGCATTAGAAAGCTGGTGTCGAGATCTACATTTTATAAAAAAAAAAATTTCATTTTGAACTTAATGGCATAAAATGGCGGGCATTTCAAATTTTAGATAACAAATGCAATTTTGGCCGATGGGTTCAATATTTTGACAACAACTTTTCAGAGTCTTTTTATTACATCAAAAAGTATATTTTCTGAAAGTTTGATGCAAATTGGTCTAGTTGACGGCACTAAAATGAAAAAAATACTGTTTTTTTCTCGTTTTTTCAGTTTTGTAGGTTATGTACGTACTTCAGAGAATTGAAGCTAACGACAATTTTTTGGCAATTTTATTACAAAGAGACTGGTTTTTTATTTGTCCCGATTCGACTTATAGAGCCGGAGTTATTCACATTTTAAGCTCGAAAAACGCAGTAAAAAAAAATTAATTGTTTATAAAAAAAGTAGCACAAGGTTTTCGAGGTCCAAAACTTAGTAATATACTCACAGTGATACCCCAAACAGGATAAAATCATAATCTTGCTGTATCCAGACTATACCTATCTCCCCATTTTTTTGGCCTTTTTTTACTGCACTAACTCTATAGTATGGGAAAAAATTCCAGAAAATCATTTAAGTTGTTGCTGAGGAACGATAGAACAGATTTAAAGAAAGCATATGGATCGAGTTAAAACCTTCTCCTTTCAAAAATTTTTAAAACCAGCTACCGCTACAAACACATATTTTAAATATCCATGTTATGCTCGCAAAGTTTGCCTAAAATTTGCAAAGGCGTGCATATTTGATCAGTGGTGGATTTACCCTAAATCTTACTTAGTATGACCTCACCAATTATATAAGTGTGATTCAGGTTGCCTGTTATTTATATATGTTAGGACAACCGTGCAGCAACTATTGCGATATTGTTGTGTTTTACTACTGTCTCGATGTCACATTGAACTGCCAATGAAAAAGTTAAATTAAAAATTCAAGATGAAATGATTTTCTACAACTTTAGTTCTCATATATTTTCCGAGAAAACGAACAGAACAGGAGATACAACGTCATTCGCGTTTTCCAAGATGACGACCGGAAGCTAGAAGGTGGAATTCCGACTTTTTGGTTTTAGGCTCTACCCTATAACCCTGCATTTTAGTTATATTAATTCGGCAATCATAATTATAATTCAAAATAGAGCATAAGACCTCAGGGGGAAGATTATCCTTGATAGCTTTGCTTAATATTGGTTATCACTTACCTTGGCAAATACTTAATAACAGGAAGTTACCAAAAAATAAATACACAGCTCTACAAGGCTCAACAAAAAACGATAGTTGGACGCCACCTTATTTTTGGTTACTGTAAATCAACTAATACACAATCTCTGCTCACTTTAAACTATAAATTGGCCCGGCAAAATAAGGAAACACCGCGCTATCCCAGTTTAAATGAGTGCTGGCTTAATGAAATTAAACAACTGCTAAAACAAATAATCTATTAACATTCGAAGTGACAAAAAAAGCAAAGAAAATACTCTAGTCATAAATAGTATTACAGAGATAAATCGACGGATTTTGTATCACCCGGCCTTAGCTCAATGACTGTTCTAAGAAAACTTATAACTTGCTCACTAAAATTACTAGGAATTTTACAACAAATAGTATTTTAACAAGGATTAAATCAGTTAAACTAATTACATAAATCGACATGGCACTCTATCAAGAGGTTTCACAACCGAATACAAAAATTGGGGAGACATACAAAAAGCCTTCGGCGCGTGACGGCTTTTCTATTGTTTCTGGACAACCTTAAATGTTGCTAGCGAGCACATACTAATTAAGCCACTATGTATGCCTATTGGGGTATTGAAATTGTCAACAAATCACGTCAATGTGGCCAATGTCTACGACTAACATGAAAGCGGTCAAATTGTCTACCGATCTCACTCGGGAAGGAAAGATCAGTCACGAAACCAGTTCCTTAACGGCACTAAAAATATTGTTTCTCCACGCGCGTAGCCTTGAGCTGCCACAACTAGTATACAAAATAAGAAACTTACAGTTTCATTCCTGGACACATGAAGGTCAATGGACGTATTACACTCAACAAAGTGAACGTGCAATCTACAAACAAGGTACTTAAAGTCACAAATTATCATGGATGGCATCAAAGCAACTAATTCAGATTAATCACGCAATATGCTGTTATTTAATACAGATTCATTATGAAATTTAATTGACTATTAAATATTTGCACTTTGTGATTTACACATTACTCTGATGCACAATTTAACATAAGACGTAGCTGCAATACTCAAACACGTAATCGTCACTATAATAAGACTTTACATTTTCTTGCTTAAACAACAACTCAACCGTGTCTCAGCACAGTCATTGCTAGACTCATTATCATTTAATTATCTCGGATAGGTTACATTCACCTCTCCCGTGATACATATATCGGCTCGAAGCCAACCCTAGCTTAATGATTAAAATTAAAACTAACGAAAATTTAACTGTACGAAACAAACAAGACCCCCTGCCGTCCCATCTCCGCAATTGCGTTAAAGGTCAAACGGTCTTTATACCCGTCGAGAAGTTAAAATTTTACGACCGTACAAAAACAGTTTTATAAATACACAAATTTTAAACATGCTTTTATTTTATTTAAGGTACTGAGTGTTCTTTCCAAACGTGACCGTTACAACCCATATTCCCCTACGACTTTGGACAAAAATCTCGATTCGTGCATTATTTCAAAAACTGAATTCTAGATGCATTAGATTAATACGAGGGATAATGAAGGTGACCAGGATTATAACCAGGGGTTATTGCAACACCTCCAGGGTTTTTTTTTGTAAAAAATATTCAACATTTTCAGAGGGGGGTGTGATGGAGGGAAGATGAAAGGCGACCAGGGTTGTAACAACCCTCAGGAGTGGAAATCAACCCCCTGGAGGGATGGAACCACCCCTGGTTGTAACCCTGGTCACCTTCGTCTTCCCTCCAACAAACCCGCTTTTTAAAAATTGCAAATGTTTTTTACAAAAAAAAATCCACGGCCTAAAAGGGTTGAATTGAGGGGTAGGGGTGATTGGGGCCATCCCCCTTTAGAATTACTACCTTAAGTTATAGGAAGGACCAATTCACCAAAATACAGGTTTGGATTGATGTTTGCGCCAGGAAAGAGACGTTTAGGGTGGTTTAGGGCGATTTTGGGGGTAAAACTTTTTTGGACCCCGGAATCGGTTTAAGGAGCCTCGAAAATGGGGGGAGGAAAGTATATGGCCCAGTAGCAGATATTTGTAATTTTCGGGGAAAATCCCGACTCCTCACCTCCACTATAACGCGAATAAGACAGCATAATGCACCTTTTTGAATAAAGCACTAATTACCATATCAGACGCGGCCACCTTTCGGTAGCCACTTTAGCCACAATTTTTGAATATTCTTATATAAGTTTCATTTATTCTTCAAAATTCTCTTCAGAAAATCCGAAATGAACCAAAACCTCCTTAATTCAAAAATTTATTCTAATCATACATTGTTTTAAACCAAAATTTCTGCGACATCACCGACTATTAGCAATGTCAGTGTTAAACAAATTGCATGGAGCAGGTAAGACCTTTTAGCACTCACGGTATGTGCATCTGTCTACCACCAACAACTCGGCTTGTCTTTTTAAAGATATTTTTATACATTTTTTACAAATAATTTTAAATATACACTTTTATATGTTCAACTTTGATATCAGCTTCTGTAAATCTTTTATTTTAAAATTAGGATTTAGTTTAATTATTAATTATTTTAAGTTTTATATTTACTCACTCTTTCAACCATTTAATTGCCACGGCGGCGACGCATTGTGCCGTCCATGTCTGGCTGGCTCTGAGTAACTTTATATAATACAATGTTATTTATTACTAAATAGAATAAAAGAATTTTGAATTGAATTCAACAAGAAGAAAATTCATTTTTTTTACGATTACCTCCACTTACGATGTGGAAGTAATAATAGAAGCAAGCTATAAGAAAATAGTCTTCTAAAAGAAGTAAGTATACGATTTCAATAATAATTCCACAATAAACAATTTTTATACGGTTACTTAATATAAATCAGAGCATGGTGGGAATAATACAAGTGTAGGGAGTTAATTTAAGAGATAGGTATAATAAAAATCCTTCTCAATCTCCTCCTCTATTATTCTTGTTAGGCCAAAAAATTGAATTATCCGTTCCACTTTTCAACATGGATTAAGTGTTTTCCAGGGAATGTATTTCTCTTCCGTCCAAACTCAATTATCAGTTAGAGCCTTTTTCCCCTACTCGCACAATTCGCCAGTTAATGAAATGTTTGAATTAGACCAGTAATTTGTTTATTGTTACTAGATTTTATGTAAATATGTTAATTTAGAAATTAAAATATGTAGAGTACTGAGGCACTGAAAAATATTCTTGTTCACGAAAGAATAGTACGGGAGCTGGGTGGCTCTTTCGGCACGTCATCGGTTTATGTTTTATCAGATATTTTTATCGTTTCAACGATCACTACGGAATCGTCTTCTGGCGGGGCATATCCCGTCCAGTATGCCACGAGTTGTCATAGTTTTAAGAAAACTGTATTGTAGCACGTTATCCTTACAAGATTTTATCTAGATTGGTAATACTTATTTAAACATATTTAACATAGCAAATCATTCCCGGAATGAAACTCCTGCCAGTTAATTGGCCATAAAGAGAAATGTTTCCAAGTAATACTTTATCCATACGAGCTAACAGCTACTAAACAAAATAAGTTAAATGAGCTCATTTGTTGCTTACTAAAATTCTGTAAAATATGAAGTCTGCTAACACCTACATTTTGTGATTTTTTCTTAGCGATATTCTTGGATTTTCTTGCACAGATTTCATAACTACAAGAGACTCATCGTCATCGTTGCATTCTTTTTTTACCTTCTTCATATTATTGCATTACCAGTGGTATCGCATATTGCTTCCACATCCACGTAGTAGTGGAGTGGAAGTATTATACTTCTACAGTAATCGTAAAAAAAATAAAATATTCTTTCTTGTTGAAATAGGTTTAGAATGTCATGAAACGTCGAAATGTTAAATTTTAGCGAAAAGAAATTTCTGTCTGTAGGTCTGTAACTTTTATGTTTGTGTGCACGTTTTCTCTGGAACGGGTTAAGATATTTACTTGAAATTTTGTACACGTATGTACTACAATGAGATCTGAAAAGTCTTCGATTCAAGTCTTTGCCTGAATATATCCGGTGAAGGGTTGGGGGGTAAATTGTGGTAGATTGGGGAAACTAAGTAAAGAAGCTGGTAAGAGTGCAAACATTTGAGATTTGGTGTGTATACTAGAAGACGAGGCCTCAGATTTCTTTATAGTATTTTTCAATTCCCCCATGACCTACACTCAATTATTAAAGGGGTTGATAAAATAAAATTGCGATATTCACTTGATATTCGGTACACGTATGTATGTTATATAAAATATTACCAAGTGACTTACAATATTTAGAGTCATATGAAAGTAGCCTTATCAGGCGTATCATATTACATATGGCAGCTGCTCCTTTTGCTAACTCAACATCACCTGATTCACAGGCTCGTTCACAATATTCCTTTGTTCTAAGACTCTTCAAGTCAGCATTTTTAAAGTTATAAATATATGTAACGCAGCAATTGTACTTCAGTTATTATACTCACTTAGCATAGTTATCATACTCACTTCAAACCATGAAGTTATAATACTCACTTTGTTGCTTTCACTTCATTATCAGGATAGTACGTACTATCCTTTAATTTTAAATAAAGTTTTTAAAAAGTTAGTTGTGTCGCTTGTGATCTAACAAAATTTGGCGCAGTCGAAAAGGATCTTCAAAACACCCTGTACCGGAGCCTAACTACCAGAAACTACCCTAGAGAACAAGGAGAACATCTGCAAAAAGGTGCCTAACTGGAGGGAAAGTCTGGAAGAACAAGGAGAACTTTAGGACAGGAGTGGTGAATTTAAATTCTTTAAGAAGAAAAAGAACCCGGACACAGCACACAACAACTCAACAATCAAAGAAACAATTTTTTCAAGCAACAAGCAACCAATCAACAAGCAACATTTCAAGAATCAAAGTAACAATTAATTTTAAGAAGCAACCACACAAGAAGCAATCACTCAACAAGCAACAAAACTTTAGCAAGTAAGAAATCATCCCTGGTCGCACAAGTTGGTGTCTTCGACGTCAGACAGACGGAGCACGCTTTACGAAGTCGCATTCAACTACGAGACTCCACGGAGATGAAAATATTGATGTAAGTACAAACAAGAATCATCTCGTTTATTTTGTGCTTTACATGTAACATTTTTTCAAACCCATTCATTCAATTTATTTCAATTTACGTAACGTAATATAAATAACAGCAGTTCTATAACCCAGATTAGCGAAAGTCTCATTAAACTTATCAAGAAATTTAATACATTCAAATATATCAGATTTCAAGTTCAATTTTACAACACAGAAATATTTCAGAGTTAACATTTATTTTGCATTAAAACGCATTCCAAGCTAATCAGTAAATCATAAGTTTGTGAAACATTTGTCACACCAGTGCCGTATCATTCTGCTTTTCACCTCATAATTTTTTTATTAATTAAAATTTCCTTTTCTTTAAAAGTTAAATAATAACATATTAAAAATGACTGACAATCAAGTCACTGAAAATGAAAATCAGAACGTTACAATGAATGAAACAGTAAACATCGAATCCTATAAGTTAAGTGAAATCTTTTCTATAATACCTGAGTTCGATGGGAACGCCATATTTTTGCATACATTTATCTCTGCGTGTGTTCATGCTCAAGGCATGGCAGTAGATGATCAGAGAATTTTAGTGACTCTACACATAAAAAATAAGCTTCGCGGAAAAGCGTCAGAACTCATAAATTCGCGAAACCCTGCTACTTGGGCAGAAATAAAAAGCTTGCTCGAGGCGCACTTTGGCGATTCGCGCGACCTAACAGCGCTTATACAGGATTTGCAAAGAGTTCATCAGTTGCAAAATGAAACCGCCCTTATTTTTATTTCTCGACTTCAAACTCATAACGCCAAAATGCACGCCGCTGTGCAAAAACAATCCTTGACATTAGAGGAGAAAAACGCACAATCACGCCTTATCGAAACGATGACATTGAATACGTTACTTACCGGACTTGAACCCAAATTAGGTCAAATAATTCGTGCAGGTAACCCCAGAAATATGTTAGATGCTATTAGTAGAGTTAAACGAGAACTTCAACTCTCATATTTCGAATCACAAAAATTTCCCAATAAATCAGTTAACAAAAATTCCGTGCAAACCCAGCAAAGACGTCCAAATTCACAGCAGTTTTGCAACTACTGTAAAAGAAATGGACATAATTTTAATGAATGTCGCGCAAGGCAATTTTCACAGCAAAATCCCAACTACAGGCAAAACAATTTTGGTGGAACTCCAACACAATTTCCCAGGCCTAATTTACAACAATTTTTTAGGCCAAATTTCCAAAGTCCATCAAATTATTATAGCCCAGGCAACTTTGCCTCCCAACAAAATTTCTCACAAAATAATTCTCCACAACAAAACAGGCCTTCTGTAATAAGACCTAACCCAAATTATCAACAAAGACCTCCCAATCAACAACCTTCAAATTTTAACCGTCAAAACCCTCAAAAAACTCACCATGTTAATTTTGATAATTACTATGATGCACAAAATAATGACAATTATAATCCTTATTGTGATCAAAGCTACCAACAATTTGATAGTTTTGAAAATTTCCAAAATAATTCTAATTTTAATAATGAGGTACATTCTCAAGAATATTTTACTGGTAATGGGGATTATCAAAATCCACATGCTTATAATCAACCAGACCAATACGAGAATCATATTGATTACCCACCAAATCAATACGAAAATTGTTTCGATTATTCACCAAACCCTCATACGGATTATTCTTTTAATCAACCGGATTTTCACCAAGGCCCGGAGTATCCTACAGATACTCCAACACAACAACCGGATTCCCAAATCGACCAAATGTCGAGTCAAATTCAAACCATGAATTTAAAGGACAACCCCAGTCCGTCCCTGAACCATCTAGAACAAATTTTAATGTAATCTCGTATCCATCTCTAACTGTAAATTCAAGGAACCTCTATTATATTAAAGACATTACAAATAGGTTCAAAATGTTACTCGATACCGGTGCAGGCATATCAATATTTAAACCAAAGCTTGCAGAAAATTATAAGCGCAGATCTCCCGAGAACGTTGTTATACAAGGTATAACAGAACAAAAAATTGCGATAACCGAATCTGTTCTTATACCTTTTACAGCTAATGATCCGCATAAAGTATACATTTGCGATTTAGACATCGAATTCGACGGATTATTAGGAGCCGACTTTTTCAAACATTATAGATGCGTTATTGACATGAATAACAACAAGTTAATTACTAACTTTAAAACTGTTCCTCTTTTTGAAGTAAATCGAGATCTACCGGAACCACCAATAAAAAATATTAGTAATTCTCAAACTCCAATTTCAAAAACCCCTCATGAAAACAAAAATCAAAATTTAATTTACATAGGACCACGTGTGGAAAAAAGATTTGAATTAAAATGTAATTTGCGGAACACTGAAGCTATACTGTTAGCTCAGGAAAAAGAGACAGTTCGTTTACCTAATGCTCTTATTAAAGTGAATGAAAACGGAGCATTTTTCACAACAGTAATCAACGCAAATACCATCCCGAAATCTATCAATTTTTCAGACTTAGAACTGAAACCGATACAAAAATTTAAATCAATTTTTAATCTTAATAATGACAATGCCAACCAACTAATAAATAATTCTCTTTCGGATACAAAATCGCATACCACCAAAAAACCTAATTTGACAACTGTAGATTTTAACAACTTGAAAAATAATTCGAAATTACAAACGAAAATAATCACTCCTAAGAGAAAAACATCCGATTCAAAAACTACATTTGAAATCAACAGAATACCTAACAAACCGAGAATTAGGAAAATGCTTTATAATGTAAAGAATAATTTAAGAACCAATCACACGATTTCTCGTAATCAAAATAAAACGAAGTTTTATAAACCACATAAGGTTATGAGATCAAACGAGGAAAATCTATTTTTAACTATTAAAGCAATACCTAAAATTATAGAATTTTCAAATCTGAAATTCGAGCCTGTTCAAAAATTTAGATCTATATTTAAACTTAATTTATGATACCTGGTTTTGTCTCAAGCGCATATCGACCCTTTGAAATAAAAACAACAAAATCAAATATTATATACAAAAAAAGCAATTTTGGAAACAAACTATTTCAAAAAATTATGTCGTAAGAATTTATTTTTATTGCCCAAATAAAATATTTCAGTCAAGTAAATATTTCAAATTAGCTATATTATTATTATATTATATAATTGTAACCATCTTACATTAAATTCATTTACCTTTTGTGAACTATTCAAATTTTAACTACCTATAATTAAGTTAAATATTTTAAAATTTTATAAAGGAAACTTATGTACCAACTTAAATTAATTGTAAAACAATTTCTATAAACAGATACTTTTAATTTACTTCTCTTTCATCGAAAAATCATTCAATTATTTTCTTTTCCTCAATAAAGTTTTAATAATTGTAGGAAATAGAAACATTGTATTAATCAGAACAGTTTAATTATAATTTTAATCAATTTCTCCTTAGCTTTGTATTGTAATCCTTAAAATGTCTCATTATATACGTTTTACATGTAACACAAAAAGATAAAACTTAATAATAACACTCAAAAAGAAAACGGATCGAGATATTTTCAAAATTAAATTGTAACCTAAACTAGAACGTATTATTTAAATCAGTGCATAGTTTACAAAACAAAAATTAATACATATACAATACGTCTTCCTGAAGAAAAAAAAAAACAAATAATTTTACTGAATATGAAAAAAATGGTGAAGCCTGAGATCGTTAAAACATTGACGAAACAACTGATCAATAAATCGCACAGAAATTCTAACATAAAAATAAAATTTTTAATAGATTCTTCTAAAAGCAAAACTTCAAACAAACAGCTTTCAGACAAAGAACACATAACCTCATGCTAATCGGTCAAGTATAGGAAACATTTTATTATTCCCTTACCATTCGATATTAAATCGATAAAAGAAAAGTTACTTTTAGATCTTTCCAAAACGTATTACGTTGAGAACAACTTAGATCTCCCTATTCTCGAAATGCTATCGTTCATTTTCGCAGAAAAAGACCTAAAAATTGTAATATGCCAAAATATCGTTCAGACCCCTGACGAAGATCAAATTCCGATCATTTTAGACCAGCATCACTGCGGTAAAAATAATCTTCACCGGGGAATAAATGAAACGATGCGGAGAATTAAAAATAAATATAATTGGCAAGGATTAACTAAAGATGTCGAAAACTTTATCAAATCTTGCGAAATTTGTCAAAAGAATAAAGTATATCGTAAGAACATGTCTAGTCCTTTAGTAATTACAGAAACACCAAGAACGCCATTTGAACGAATCAACATCGACATATTCCAAACCCCAACTCGAAATTATGCTCTTACTATTCGCGACGAGTTAACAAAATTTACCCAAGCTTATGCTATACAAGATAAATCTGCAAAATCCGTAGTAAACACCTTACTACTATATTTCCAGCACTATGGCACCCCTTTGAGAGTCCATTGTGACTACGGTGGCGAATTCGACAATAAACTACTAAAAGATCTCTGTACTCTATACGACATAAAATTAACTTATTCAAGTGTAGGACATCCTCAATCTAACGGATCAATAGAACGATTTCATGCTACCTTAGCAGAAATGATTAGAGTTCATAAAGCCGAAAACCCTGACGAACACCCACTAACTATTTTACCGTACGCAGTAATATGCTACAATAATTCGGTCAACAAAACTCATGGTTTTAGTCCATACGAATTAGTATTCGGACACACATCTTGTAGACCACCCGAAACGTTGTACAATCAAAAAGAACTGATAACTAAGTATGTTAGAGACCTCAACAATAGAATCTCGCATTATTATAAAATAGCACGTAGTCGTACGCTAGACCAAAAAGCGAAAGCCAAAATTCGTTTTGACAAACACGTCCCCGGAAAACGACCAGATTACCAAATTGGAGACAAAGTCTATGTAAAAGAATCCCAGATTAAAGACAAACTACAAAACAAATTTAACGGCCCATTCGAAATTAAAGAAATCTTTAAAAATTCAGCACTTTTATCTAATCCCGAAACAGACCAAACTACTAAAGTTAACTTTGACAGAATGAAACCATATTTTGAAAATTAAACTTTATTTTCAGGTTTCTCTTGCTGTTCGGATCAGCAGTATCCCAATATTCAATAACGCCAATAAACAACACTATCGGAGTGTATTACCACCGAGACACTGACATTGTAATCTCCCACAAGAAATGGACGTTACTAGTACATAAGAACATTTCCACACTCAAGACAGCTATTGACAGGAACGACAAAATCTTAGATAAAATCTTCATTACTCTTGACCCGGCATATTTAGACATGGTAACCTTCACAAGTGAAGTTAAAACACACCTTAGTCTATTAACGCAAATCTCTAAGTCCATAAAGAATAAATTCGACGAAATACTGTTCGACACGAAACGCTACAAACGCGGACTCTTGAACGGTATAGGTTCAATATTTAAATCAATCACCGGCAATCTAGATGCTGAAGACGGCGAATATTATCTAAACTGTATTAATAAACTTAATAATGACGAACACCAATTGGAGAACTTAGTTAAAAACCAAATTTCAGTCACAACATCAGTCATAAAGAATTTCAATGTAACTGTTCGACAATTACAAATTGACGAAGAGACATTTAATAATGATATAAAAGAAATCGAAAAACAGATCTTAAAAATCGAAGGCGAAACGCGAATAGCTTATACAAAATTAAAATTCTTAAGTATTTGCGAGCAACTCATGGCAAGCTATTTATTTATCGAGGACAATTTAAACGATATTTTAAATTCTATCACTTTTGCGAGACTCAAAATAATTCATACATCTATCATCAATCCCCAAGATTTAGTAAACTCTTTGCAAGAGATTTCACAAAACTTACAAAAGAATAATTTACCACTACCGATTAAATTATCAAAGGTTTCACAATACTTAGATATTATTGAATTAAAAGCTTTTCAGGTAAATTCAGAATTAATATTTGTATTAGACATACCACTAATAGACCCTCAAACATATTCTGTTTTCAAACTATTTCCCATTCCTATTCTGGATAATAGAACTGGTCTATTTCACATTTTATCAACTTCTCAAAAATATATCGCGAGAGATGATGATTCTTTGATGTTCATACCCATCGCAGACCTCGAAAGATGCAAACCAATCTATCCTAATACCAAGCTATGCTCAAATTTATTTGCATATCCAATTGACAACAATGCCATATGCGAAGCCCGTCTCTTCAAGAACCTCGACACACTACCCGAAAACTGCCAGACGTCACTTATCATCAGTCAAGGTTACAACGTGCAAGAACTAGGTGAAAACAAGTGGTTAGTGATAAACGCGGAACCTTTACATGTGACCATTAACTGTCCCAAAATAATTTCGACTGACACAATCTCCAAAAATTCAATTATTAGACTCCAATCAAATTGCTATGCTTTTGTAGGTATTACCAAAATCCAAGCTAGCACAAGTGACTTTACCAGTGTAGAAGACAATAATCACCCAATTCGAGTCCCTTTTGAGTGTTGTGGCCAAATTCCCGAAAACATTCGAGTGCCTAATCTAAAACCTTTAAAGTTGAACAATTTAAACACCGAGGACCTCGAAATCGCTAAACATAAGCTGGACCAGTATTCGAAAGACTTAGACGATCTAATAAATGAACCATTCGTTACCAAACACATCTCTTGGTTCACTTATTTAATAATTGTTTTTATCTTTGGACTATTATTTGTGTACCTATTCTATAAATATAGAATACACCGAAGAAATTCAACCACCGATGTCTCCACATCGCCCCCAGCTCCTCCGAGACCTAGTAAACTCTCCAGGACATTTACTAGCTTACTCCCTCAACGAAGACGACCTCCACTAAGAAGAGAAGACGAAGAATCCGAAGACATAGAACTTAATTAAACAGTTTTGTGCCTTTCATAAACTTTTGTACTGAGACTCTTTAGTGAAATTTATTCAATTTTATTTCAATATGTTTTTATGCTTTTATTACATGCACTGTATTGCATTTTTACGCTTACTATTTTATATTCTATATTTTTACATTTTATACTTTTACAATTTTACATTTTTGCACCTTTTACATTTTTGTCACATTTTATTGTACTTTGTATTTCATATTTTTCAATTAATTTCAATTTCAAAAGTTGCTGTATAATCACCAACTTTTTCTATAAGGGGGAAGTTGTTATATAAAATATTACCAAGTGACTTACAATATTTAGAGTCATATGAAAGTAGCCTTATCAGGCGTATCATATTACATATGGCAGCTGCTCCTTTTGCTAACTCAACATCACCTGATTCACAGGCTCGTTCACAATATTCCTTTGTTCTAAGACTCTTCAAGTCAGCATTTTTAAAGTTATAAATATATGTAACGCAGCAATTGTACTTCAGTTATTATACTCACTTAGCATAGTTATCATACTCACTTCAAACCATGAAGTTATAATACTCACTTTGTTGCTTTCACTTCATTATCAGGATAGTACGTACTATCCTTTAATTTTAAATAAAGTTTTTAAAAAGTTAGTTGTGTCGCTTGTGATCTAACATGTATTGTAACGATATCAGATTGAGATGATTCCGTTGAAGGTGTGGTTGTAAATTGGGAAAAACCAGTAGAGCAAGCTAGAGTCCAGAAACTTCATTTTAGGCGTATATGCTAGAAGCCAACACCTCAAATTACTTCCACATCCACGTAGTGGATTGGAAGTATAGTAATCGTAAAAAAAAATCAATAATTTATTTTCTTGAAATAGGTTAGAATGTCATGAAACGTCGAGATTTTAAATTTGAGTGAAAAAAATTTTTCGCCTGTCGATCTGTCGATCTATCTGTCTGTCTGTTGGTTTGTCTGTCTGTCTGTAACTTTTTGTCCTCACGTTTTCTCCGGAACGCTTTAAGACATTGACTTGAAATTTTGTACACGTAGATATTATAACGAGATCTGGAACTGGATTATATTTTGAGATGATTCTGAGGAAGGGGTGGGGATAAAAGTATAGGTAAATAGGAGAAAATGAGTAAAGCAAGCTGTGTAGAGTAAAAATATTTGAGGTTTGGTGTGTACCTATACTAGAAGCCAAGCCCTCAGATTTCTTCATATTATTTGATATCTAAATATATGTTCTTGCATTTTCACGCCTCGACGCCCACCGACGCCTAGCGTCGTTGTTGTAATACTTTGATTTTGATAAATTTTAATTTCTAGATTCATATTCTTGCATTTTTACGTCTCGACGCCGACCAACGCCCAGCGTCATTTTTTGTATAACTGATGTATTTGATAAACTTTGATATCTAAATATACATTGTTGCATTTTTACATCTAAACGCCGACCGACGCCTAGCGTTGCTGTCGTAAAACTCATGTATTTGAAAAATGTTGATACCTAGATTCTTATTCTTGCATTTTTATATCTCGACGACGACCGACGCCTAGTGTCGTTTTTGTAAAACTCGTGTATTTGATAATTTGATTCCCAGATTCATATTCTTGCATTTTTACATCTCGACGCCGACCAACACACAGCGTCGTTTTTGTACAACTTCTGTATTTGATGCACTTTGATATCTAAATATATGCATTTTTACGTCTCGACACCGACCGACTTCTAGCGTCGTTGTTGTAAAACTTCTGAATTTGATAAATATGGATACCTCAATTGATATTCTTCCATTTTTTCATCTCAACGCCCACCGACGCCTAGCGTCGTTTTTGTAAAACTTCTGAATTTGATGAATCGTGAAACCTAGATTCATATTCTTGTATCTTCACGTCTCGACGCCGATCGACGCCTTTCGTCGTTTCTGTAAAACTTGTATTTGAATAATCTTGGTATCTAAATTCATATTCTTGAATTTTTACGTCTCGACGCCAACCGACGCCTAGCGTCGATTTTGTAAAATTTGTGTTTGATAAATTTTGATACCTAGATTAATGTTCTCGCATTTTTACGAAACCCGTTTTTTGTGGAGTATTAATATTAATGTAATATTATACTCTTCTTGATTTCTACCCCTGTACATTTTGCCGATTTTGTAAATATTATGTCAAGCTTGAAAGTTAGCCAAGTTCATTTTCAATGTCTTAACGGAGCTTGCTAAACTGCAACTTCTGTAAATTTTTTTATTACATCTGCCCCTAATATTATTAAAATTCTATGACCAATTATTTCCTCATACTAAAGTGCAAATACAGTCAAGAAGTTTACATTTAAAAAAAATTGGAAGGAAGATCTGGATGTGGAATTAGTGATTCCTTAGACAGCAGTTTTTTATGACATCTGCCTGAAATGTTAAAATTCTATTACCAATTATTTCCACATACTAGAATCTAAATATAATCCAGATGTTTTCCTTTAAAGAGATGAATGGAAAATATGGATGTGGAAGTAGTAATTCCTTAGGCAGCGGTTTTTAATTATGTTGCGTACTGCTCTGTGAGTTACGGTCACATTTGGATGCTTTTCATCAAAAATTTGATTTGAATATCGATACGAAACGTTACCAATTCCATAACATTTCACTATATAAATTCGTTGCTGCGGGATAAGCATCGTTAATAAAAACTATTCAGTTGACAGTTGATGAAAATAAATATTTCGATTTCTTTGATACTGACAGAGCATCATATTCGTAGTAATATTTAATTAAATTTAGCTTCTTAAAAATCATTGCGTAGTTTTAGTTTTAGGTTATTTGAGTTTTTTTACTTCTTGATGTGTATTTTCTGTTTGAGAGGAGCATATTTAACTGTTTCAATTAAATATAAAATAAGAGCTGAATAGCTGTTTACAATTTTTCTCTTTATGAATTAAAATACCTATCTATAAAATCGGGTGTCTATTTTCTGAGGAATATGATTATTGCATTTTGTTCACTAAATTTCCTATTTATGCACTCCTTGAATTTTAAGAAATTATGTTATATTTTAAGAAATAGAAATAAAGCCACTTTACTAATAAGAAATTTCCATTTAATCCGTTCTGAACACCTTATGTATTTTAACACAAATTTCGCCCCTGCTCATTGCTTACCAGGATAAGCAAACCATTTTATAGAGAACAATAGTTTCTCAGAAAATCGAGAGTGAGAGAGGATCTCGTTGAAGGTAGTTGTGTCGTGTAACGCTCCCAGGAAATCGCAAAAAGAATATGTGAAAACTCGATAGAATTTAAGTCATCGGTAAGGTAAAAAATTCTGCGTAAAATGAAGTGTAATGATAGAAGAACAAAGCATACAACGAATTAAAAATTGAAAAACACTGTAAAATGTTTGATAATAGTATAATACGTAAAGTAAACACATATCTAGTACAATCCTAGCTGAGCCATCGCGTCGTAGGAAGAAACAAAACGACCCATTTATACCAGGGTTGGGTCCATTTTCAAGTCGATGTTTATTGGGTATGAGCAACATCTGTTTATAAAGCAATAAAGACATACCAGCTGTGGATGAAGATAGATAAGTTTTATAATCAATTAGTAGTAGTATTATTAATTTATTTCCTTATTAAAATTGAAAAAAAATTGAAATTGAAAATGCAAATATTCCCTAGGGCCTCTTTTTCATAACCCGCTGTAAATACACTCTTTTTACCGCGAGATGGTGCTCATCCTTGCACTTCCACCGTGAATATTTACCTGTGGAACGGCTAACAAACAAAAGTTCCTTGCGGCGAGCTCTTGTATGTATGTATGTATGTCTTAGGAGGCAAATGAAGTGGACGCTCTGATGCACGACGATGAAACAAAAACATAGATTTCTGGGAAAATATATGGACACAAGCGGGCAAGAGGAGGTGCACACTTCTAGATTCAGAAACAGAAGAAACAGAAAACTCAGAAGAAGAATAAATAAAGGGATGATGATAGATGGAAACTTAAAAGAAGAATGGAGACTTTAAAAGATGCATCTCGCAAACGTCTACACTTCCCATCCGATGATGACAGGTGAAAACTTAAAATAAGCATGGAAAGTTAAAACCATCCCATCCTATATTCCTACCCAGTGCGTCATGTGAGGGCCAACAAATTCTGATAAAAAGGTGCGTGAAGTATCTGGGGGTGAACTTGGACAAACGAATGACGCTTAACATTCACATTAACGAGACTATACGTAAGGTCTACTCCGTGTACAGGAGTCTATATCCGCTCCTGGCAAGAGGTAGCGGACTGAACAGACCAAATAAAAAATTATTGTATACGATGATGATCAGGTCCGCCATCACATACGCAGCGCCGGTGTGGTGCAGCATCTCGGCCCCGACAATGAAAGAGCTCTGGATCCTGGAACATACATTTATGCGCCTCATCTCCGATTCGAGCAGGTACACCTCCCTCAGAGATTTATATGATCGTTGCAATGGCATAACACCACTAACGACTTCGTCCGGGAAATATTGCAGAAATTTTATGCCTTTCAACTGGACGACAGTCCGTTGATATTCAACATAACCATAATTAGAATTCATAATGCCCCATTCCAGATCAAACACCCCCTACCATACTAGGCGTTGCCTATCTTCCGGCAACCTTTCCAGCCACACTTTCCTTAACCATAACTTTTCTCTATCACACACTTTTCCCTTCACACCTTATATATTTATCTATTCTTTGTCCCTTTTCTTTGTTCTAAATTCATTTTAGACCGAAAAACCTTTTAAAAATTGTAACTATTAAAAATCTTAATTCTTCACCTTCCCTGCTTTTTTTCTCCCGTGCCAGCAATCAAAATTTAAATAATGTTTAGTGTCTTGTGCCCCAATAGTTTTTGCGGTGTTAATTTTAAATGTTTTGAATCTGTAATACAGATATTACTAATTTTAATGTTAATTTTAAGCCGCCACCGGTGGCAGAAGTTTTAACTTTTTGTATTAATTTTATTGAGCTGAACCCGTCGTGATCCACCCAACCCTACGTACACCATGACGTTACGCGACATGGTTGTCTGGTTTGCTCCGGATCGCGATTCGGGGAGGCAGTGTTTGTATTTTATTAATTTAAATAAATGTTTTATGATGACGATGATGCGTCATGTGACTCTCGCTGCTGGCAACAACCATGTCCCATATCCAGTCCAGCGTCGGCATATAAAAGCATCCATATTGGATGCCCGGTATCGCCAGCATTGCCCATCTTGCGCTGGAAAATCAATCAATCCATCAATCAATGTTTTCTCAAAAAATCAAGAATAAGAAAATTTACAAGAGTGTCTTACCCCATCCAGAGACACACCGCGTACAGTGTTTATTTTTTCGTGACTTATGTTCGCAGAATGGAATCGGCATTAGGACCGACCCTATTCATAATTTATGTAAATGATCTGAACAAAGCACTATCTGAGACTGACTTAGTACTATTTGCTGATGATACGACACTCCTGACAACTAATAAGAAAATGGATATGCTAGAAAGACGCATGGGCGAGGCACAGTCAAATGCAAGGGAGTGGTTCGGAGCAAACAGCCCGTCACTAAATGAGACAAAAACAATAAACATGATATTCACGCACAGACCAATCGAAAATTTTCAAAATCCAGATGGAGTAAAATTTATTGGGTTGTTTCTAGACCCAAGTTTGAATTGGTCTCATTATGTTGATTACGTAGCAAATAAAATAGCAAAAAACACATTTGTCATGAGAAATCTAAAAAATATTGTACCATTTAAACTCCTGCTAACAGCTTATTATTCACTAATAACATCTCACATGACGTATGGGTTATTAAGTTGGGGGCATGCATCTCAAGCCGCTAGAATGTTTGGCTTGCAGAGAAAGACGCTAAGAATAATCACTAGAGGGCTATAGAAATGATGTAAGAAATAAATTTATAGAATTGAAAATACTAACTTTTCCTTCATTATACATATTTAACTGTTTAGTATATATGTATAAAAACATTCACTCTTATCAAAAACAATACAATTATAATACAAGGAATCAAGAACATATCATAATTGATTGTAACAGGCTAAAGTCTAGTGATTGCGGATTTAATTATTATGGTCCTAGGTTTTATAATAAAATCCCCAATAGTGCAAAGAACGCACCGGAGGTGAGATATAAACAGTTGATGAAAGCATTCCTAATAAGGGAGGCTTTTTACAGTATAAATGAATTTCTAGTACACAATATTAATGAAACAAACTTTCTTAATGGAGTTCAATAGTCTTCTGTATTGTCCTGTTATTGTAGCTTAATTGTTTGTAATAGCGACGTTTTAATGTATTATAATAATATATTATATATTGTTAAATATTTTTATTTATACCATGTAGATGTAATCTTTTATACTGACCTGTGTATAACAAATTATTTCTTGATTAACACCAATAAATTGATTGATTGATTCATTAATTGATTGATTGAATTAATTGATTCGGACAAAGGTTTTAAGTTTTCAAAAAAGCCACCTCGCTTCGACATCACTAGATTTCTCTGCAATATAAAACGAATGTGATTAGAAAAATGGTAATTTTAAAAGAAACTGTAATATGCCTTTCAATCTAGTAGAAATGCAAGTCACTAAGCATACTACGCGACGGCTTGTTTTTCAGGAGTTTAGTAGTGTTGTGAACAGGGGTTTGGACAGAAGAATAAGGAGAGCCACTTAACTTCTTAAATTTTGATTAATTTTTTCTCAATCAGGAAAACAAAATTATTCACAGTTCATATGCTTGGCTAAATACAATTTTTAACTACTTCAAATTGATTACAAATGTTCCGATCGTGATTTGCACTTTTTAAAATATACCAGGAATATGTGTAAATGTGTAACGAGAGATAAGGTGTAAAACAATAACGACGTTTATTATACCAACAATAGCTCGGAGCTTCAATAGGGGTAGCGGCTTCAAAAATCAGCAGGGATAGCAACAGACCAGCGTAAAATAATAAATCAATGCAATATATTCATTCATATTCTAAAAAATAATTGTTTGAAAAAACAAATAAAAAACACGCTTTAATATAGTGAACCGAACTAAAAAGTAAAAAATAATACAATACAATAATACAATACAATAATTCAACACAATATAAAAAAGCGTGGGGTGCTTGCTACTATGAAATATTTATACCAGTTGATATCAAGCACTTCCCGCTTTTTTGTATTGTATTGTAATATTTTTTACTTTATAATTCGGCTTCCTATAAAAGCGTATTTTTAGTTTTTTTAAACTATTATTTATTTTTTATTTTTTAGTCTTAAAAATTTGGACCAGATAATTCTCATCTAGAACCTCGATAACCCACAGATGCCGATTTTCAATCGAATCCGACGATAATTGATAAAAACTATCCGCCATGTTGACGCCGCCATTTTGAATTTTAAAGTTTTGACGACATATTTGTTTTTTAATTGTCAAGCCCTTTCTTTTGATACCCATATCAAGGGGGTTGTAAAGAAAATGATAATCCACCATCTTGGGGCGGCAGCCACTTTGAACATATTATAAAATTGAGTATACTGTATTGTATTCTCATCGGAGCTACATACAATTGCCTAGTTTCATGATGATACAACAATTAGAAGTGGGTGAGAATTACATTGAAAGATTCTGTTACATTGATAGATTGATAAATTGATAGATTGATAGATTGATAGATTGATAGATTGATAGATTGATAGATTGAGAGATTGATAGATCGATAAATTGATAGATACAGGTGAAGCTAATAAAAGCGTGTTAAAAATATACAATGTTAGCGGGTAGGAAATTGCCAAGCATCAGTAATGTATACACATAAGTATATTACTAAAAAATCCAGTAGTTCTAATCCGATTTTTATTTATATTCGAATTATGTCTTAAATGATTAGTAAAGGAAAATCAGAAAAGTTAAATTATAAAAGTTTAATTTACAATGAAATTATCACAATGTCTCCATTGACCTCCATACATTTTATGGCTCTCTTACGAAGAAAGCGTGTTGCTCTCTCGCATTTAAAATACGAAGAAATATCACATAGCGATTGTACAATCTTGACTAATACACTTTACTTTTTCATCCATCCCCTCAAACAGAAATCTAACTGTATGCGACCTAGAGATCTTACCTGTGTCAACTAATAGGACCACCAAGGCCTATCCACCTCCCTGGAAACATTTTATTTGAATGCTGAGGGACTGAGTCGAATGTGGAGGAACTACATCGTACCGACAATGTATAGCATTTCTTATGTTTAATCTAACATTATTAAATAATGATTGTAAATCATGTTGCAAAAATAATAAAATAATATTCTCCCAATAAACGATTTTCAAAAATAAAAGGACCAATAATAGTTCCTTGGCCACGACGATCGCCAAATTTAAGTCCGTTAAACTATTTTCTTTGTGGTCATTTAACATTCGCTGTGTATAAGACCAAATTTCAGTCGTTAGAATAGTGGAAATAATGAATTAGGATTGCTGTTCAAGACATACCACAGCATGCTATTCAAAACTCCTTAAGCGCATTGATCGATTAGGATATTGTCAGGCTGCTGAAGGTCTCCAGTTTGGACATTTATTTTGAATATTTTCTTTCCTTCTCAATTTTAAAGTGCTCAATATTTTGTAATATCACATTTAATTTCAAAGGTTTAAAACAATTTTTTTTTTCTGGGGTTCTGATCTATGATATCCTATGTATTTTGAAGCGCTTAATCAGGTAAGAGCAACAAGAAAAAATCTGACGAGACGGTTTAGTTCTACAGCCTCTCAGTGGTTCCTGTGGGAGTGGTGACAGAAATATTGGAATACAAGCACCGACACCAGAGAACGTGTGTGGGGATTCTCGAGGTCGCTGAACACGAATTCGAGGTTAGAATTTATTGATGACAACATGACAGCTGTCAATCGGCTGTCAAAAGTCTTAGAATTATTGAAAATTCGTTAAAGAGGCGGGGTCCTTATGTTTTTGGGTACGCCGAGCACTAATTCTAGGATGACATTAGACTATCGGGTTACGACAGCTGCCAATCAGCTGCCAACCCTCGTAACAGCGTTCGGAACCCAGGACAAGTCACTGATGCTCCAGTATCTGAGAAAGCTGAGCACGAATTCTAGGTCCAATGTGAATTCAGGATCGCTGAACAAGAACCAGGCCTTAGGATACGTAGTGACGCGATCTCAGCTGTCAATAGATGTGGTAGCATCGCGCTAGTAAGATACGATTCCAAGTTTTATATTTTGCCTTCGTGGAATACGATTCCGTATTTGATCCCGACATTATGATACCTGTCAATTGGAAGAGAGGAGGACTGAACCACTTCAGGTACTGTAATGTAGAACGATCTCCCCAGGCTGGTAGATGTTTTGTCCTGGTCTCGGATCTCATTCTTCAAGATTGTACTCAGAAAGGCTAAGATAACAATCTAATGTACTCTCCTGTACTCTCTCGTACTAAATGGAGGTATAGTATTTTTTGTCCGAAATATACCGAAGGGTAGGGACACTAATACTCCGAGCATTTTTTAAGCGAAGAACATAAGCTTGGAGGAAAAATCGCGAAATGTAAAAGTTTGTTAACGGGTAACATGTTTATAAGGATGATATTCGAAACACTTACCGCTGATCACCATTTGCTTTGCCGATTATATCGAAAATTCTGTCGTCTGCGGATTGTCATTTGTCGCTACTATGATCTTTTATTGTATAGAACAATTTCGCAATAAGTATTATACTTACTGCGAGATTGATCTACATAGTAAAAGGTCATAGTACCAATTTCGCGATGCGATAATGATGTGGTAATCTAATATCCTGGGATTCGTACTCGGCGTAACCGAAAACTTAAGGACCCCGATCATTTATCGAATTTTCAATAATCCCAAGACTTTTTACAGCTGATTGACAGCTATCAAGTTGTCATCAATAAATTCTAACCCCAAATTCGTATTCAGCGACCATGAAAACCCCCATAAACGTTCTCTGGTGTCAGTGTTTGTATTAGAATATCTCTCTCACCTCCCAACCCCCACAGGAACCACTGAGGGGTTGTAGAACTAAAAGGTTTCATCAGATTTTTTTTGCCCTTTTCGGATTCGGCTCATCAAAATACATGGGATATCATTGGTCAGCAAAAAAAATTTTTGTATACCTGTATTTTCATTAATAATAAATATTTATTACTCTTTATTTTATTATTTAATATTTAAGAAACTACAAGTTGCACACCCACCGAATTCTGTATCATTATAATTGTTGAAAAATTCTATATCTGAAAATATAAAAATATACAGTGTGTCTACTTAAGTTAGCGGCATACGGAAAACTTTTTTATTTTCAGTTTTAGGAAAAAAAATAATTCTTTATAAAAAGTTCTGCGTGGTCTAAAACCCAAAAGAAACAATAAAACCTTAAAATGTATCAGTCATATACGGGATTTGTCAATAATTATGAATTTGGTACAAGAGTAAAATACTTTTATGGTTGACAATATCGAAAATTGCAATTATGAAAAGTTGTTCATAATTAAAACACACGTTTAAATATGCAATCACATACACTTACGTTATAAACTTTTTTTTCACTTTTTCTAAACTTTTCTTTACAATAATATTGAAAATTTGGTGTACACATTAGTTAAATAAGGATACCAATTTTGGACCCAGTGCGCCCACCTTAGAAAAGTGTACTATCTTATGTTTTCTGGCATGCTGATTACAAATATGACATTCAATTTGCCGAAAATTGAGCGGTTTCAGAAATGGAGAGAGAAAACGATTAGAACGGTAGGGTGCTGTGTTCACGTCATGACAGTGATCTGGTACTTAGGATATGCTCAATGCCAAGAATCAGTAAGACTACCTGCCGAAGACTTATCGCTAGTACCAGTCTTATAGGAGTATTCTGATGAAGACGTATAGTGAAAAAAGATGATGTACTCATTAGAGCATTACACCGGCACACAAGCAAAAAGAAAGTCGAGACCCAGAGGATGGACCCCCCTACTCCTATCTATTTTGGGACACTGAAACCCAATATGATAATAAAGAAAGGTTATAATTATCCAATTTTCTCGTAACATCCCCCTAAAACCCTCCTGAGGTGTTGAAATTCCAAAAATCTGAAAAAATTCAACGTAGGAAGAGGAGAGAAATCGAATGGCGTAAACCGCAGCTGTCCAGCTGCTTCTGTTTTCGAGATAGGGCCTCCAAAAGTGCGAAAAGAAATTCGATATTCACTTTCCGGCCAATTTGAGAATTGACTGTACGGAAACGGGAGCATTTGATTTCTCGCCTCTCTTCATGTACTGTTGATTTTTTTCAGATTCATGGAATTTCAACTGCCCAGGAGGATTGTAAGGGGGTGCTAGGCGAAAATTGGATAATAAAAACCTTTTTTTAGTGTCATATTCGGTTTCGGCGTCCAAAAATACATAGGGATAGGGAGGGTCTACCTCTGGGCCTCGACTTTTTTTGTGTGTTATTAACTGATATTTGAAGTATTGACACATACAGCGTAACCAGCTAAGGAAAAGGACTTTTTTGAAATACTTGAAAAATTCATGATAAATGAAGCCAAAACTGTCATATTCAATTTCAGCGAGCCGAAATAAATGGGAATACAATGGTTTAGTTCGCTGAGCATGACATTCTTCCATTTGTAAGCCAGTGCAATTTATGCACTTAAGTGGCTTCGCACACTTGTATATTAGAAATAGCTCAGTTTTGGGGATTACGGCTATCGACTTTTTTCTTTGCAAAACCAAGTACAGTAACTTCGTCCACTTTACAAACTTGGGCGTATTGGGCCCAAAGTCCCATAAGACTTTGGCATCCTTCTTTAATCTAGGATACACTGAGAAGAAACTTTTATTAAAAATTCTGACAAACAGTAATCTCCTATTATTGAACCCTTGACAACCTTTCAATTGCTTATTTCATTTTAGTAATGCTTTTAAACGAATAATACATACGATAACAATAATTAACTTTATTAATAAATAACATAACTTATTCTATTTTAATAAGTAGTAACGAATATTATCCCTTCCTTCAATTCACTAGTGCCTCAACATATCCGCCTTCTCCGACCATATACATAACCGTTCTACACTCCTAACCATAACAGGAGTTATACCATGAACCGTTTCTGTAATGATTCTTTCTAAATGGTCAATATCTGTAAGTGCTGTAAGATATACCTTTTGTTTCAGGTAACTCCATAAAAAATCGTGTGGGGTCAAATCTGGAGACCGAGGTGGCTAACGAATTTTCGAAGATCGATGTGCAACTCTTCCATTAAATCTATTTTTAATGTATTGCCTTACATCTAACCTACTCTACTGTGGCATAGAGCACCATCCTGCTAGAACCATATCTGTTGATGTTCAACTATAGGAAGGTTATCCAGAAAATAATTTATTTCATTTTCTAAAAAACCATAAATAACGGTCTGCATTCAAAGATTCTCGGAAAAAAAGGTCCAATTATTTTATTTTTATAAATTCCACACCATGAATGAATACTGGTCCCGAGTTTTGATTGTAAAATTCGGATTCATATCATTCCACCAACGGCAGTTTTGGCTAGAGGTTGTCCCATTTGATGAAAATGTTGATTCATCCGAAAGAGAATATGCCTTGCCATAAATAGGTTATTTTCCAACATTCTTTGGATATCACAACAGACTTCAAAACGTCTGTCATGATCTCCTGGTCTTAATGTGTGAAAATATTGCAGCTTGTATGGGTAAAATTTACTCTTTTTTGAAATTTTTGAAACCGTATCTTTGCTTGTAGTATTTGGCATTAGAGATGCCCTTTCTCGCAAAGAATACTTAGGATGTTCAATTGTTCAATTGCTGAGAGCATTACTTCAAACTCATTGTCATCATTGGCAATCCGTTTATGGCGTTTGTTGTTAAATTTATGACTTACATCCTCAAAAGTCTTAAATTTGCTTAATATTTTAACACGCTTTTATTAGTTTCACCTGTATCTATCAATCTATCTATCAATGTAACGAAATCTTTCAACGTAATTTTCACCCACTTATACTTATTGCATCATCATGAAATTTGGCAATTGTGTGTAGCTCCGATGACAATACTCAATTTTATAAAATGTTCAAAATGGTCGCCGCCGCAAGATGGCGGATTATCACTTTCTTTACAACTCCCTTGATATGGGTATCAAAGGAAAGGGCTTGACAAGTAGAAAACAAGCATGTCATCAAAACTTAAAAATTCAAATTGGCGGCGTCAACATGGCGGATAGGTATTATCAATTATCTTCGGATTCGACTGAAAATCGGTATCTGTGGGTTATCGAGGTTCCAGATTTGAATTATTTGGTCCAAATTCTTAAGACAAAAAATTTAAAATAAATAGTTTAAAAAACTACAAAAACTCGCTTTAACAGCAAACCGAAGTAATAAGTAAAAAATAACGCAATATAATAATACAAGAAATTACAAAAAAGCGTGGGGTGCTTGATCAACTAGTATAAATATTTCATAGTAATAAGCACCCCACGCCTTTTGTATTGCATTATATGGTATTATTTTTTACTCTTTAGTTCGCTAATTAAGCGTGCTTTTTTCAAGTATTTAACTATTATTTTCTTTTACTATTTCATTGTGAATATTTTTCTCTGGATGACAGCTATTAAAAATTTCTGCAGCCACTCGAAGTGATTTATAATTTTCATTCACAATTAATACAATTTCAATTTTTTCTTCTTTACTTAATGTTGCTGGCATTTTTATCTATTTTTATAAACAAATACGTCTGATAAACTGTTGTACTGTCATTTACTGTCAAACACTTCTTGTCAGTACATCCTAGAATAAATGCAATTAATGTGAACACTTAAAGTTTTAATGTTATTGTAGAGAAAAGTTTAGAAAAAGTAAAGAATATCGTTTTTCAATGTAAATGGATATGATTGTATATTTGAACATGTTTTTTAATTATGAACAACTTTTCATAATTACAATTTTTGATATTGTCAAAAAAGTACCAAATTCATAATTATTGACAAACCCCGTATATAACTGATGAATTTTGAGGTTTTATTTTTCGATGTTAGGCTCTAGATCATGCAGAACTTTTTATAAAGAATATATTTTTTTCCTAAAACTGAAAAGATGAAAATTTTCCATATGCCGCCAACTTAAGTAGATACACTGTATAAGGTCATCCATTTAACAGAACTGCCAATGACGACATACTTTTAAAAAAATAGGATAGCTGCTGGAAATAAGAGTAACGCACTGAACAGAATGAAAAACTGCAAGAACTTTTGAATATTTTTTAATCCAACTTAGTTTAGCCAGAAACCATGTATTTCCACACATTTGTCCAACCCTTTATATTACATTTTACCAAGATTGGCATTCTAGATGATTATCTAATATCTCGTGCATGTGCTTATTTTTAGAATTACGTTTTGTGTAGGATTATTTTTGTATTCGTATAGGTTTTTCGATTACATTCCCTATTAAATTAACACAGTGTGTCTCTTAATAAAAACTGGTCCAACATTTCATGCAACATTTATTAGTGGGTAGGTAAGTAACCATAGGCGACAAACAACTTGAACTAGTTACCAAAAGATAATGTCTCTATATTTTGTGTCATGGTGTGTTCATTCATATGTTTATAAAACTGCTATTTTGTGAATGATAAGAATGTCTGCAATTATGGCATCAAACGGCCTCAGAAATTATTGAATATTAAGAAAAATTACATTTTCGCTAGGTCTGTTACTATTTTCTTCTTATTCACTTATTTAACGTCGACCTATTTCCGCTACTAAAGCAATCACTGGCGGTAGGAGATAAGCTATCACCAACATGAAAATTTTGACAAAGCTCTCCTTTATACTGGTCTACACTTAATAGACAAGAAACCGAGTACTTTACATCCCCTCCGAAGGATGGTATATTGATTATGCAATACCCGCCTATAATTACGTATCTTCCACGTATGTGCTGATATATAGGCTGTTAGAAGGTCAAGCAAGAGCACTTCAGCACCTTTCGTATCGAAATACGAATATAGCTAAGACTCATCTACGCTTGCTCCCTCGGCTCATACTAAATATACAAAATATTTTTCTTTACTCCTCATAATTTTTACGCCTTCTTTATATAGACGTCCCGGCACAGTTTGACGGTAGCTATTCCACCACTGAACCAGGATACGCACACATAGACGACAACACAACGTCCTTTGCTATCTTCCGCAGCTGAAATTCGACCCCAGCAGAAATAACATCCTTAGCCTGGATGCGATTCCAGGTTTCGTGGGCTCAAGTTTAACACTTGAGCACTGAGTCATTTGACATGCACTCTTATTGTAAAAATAGGGCTACATCAAATAATTGCTGCTAATATTTTTTAAGAATGCATTTAAATTATTATACACAATATCAAAATATTATGAACAATGTATGTTATTTCAAAATGTTTAATATAGAACTATTTTATTGCAAGAGGTTCCAACAAAAATATTTATCTTATGTCGTCTATATGCTACTATGTCATGTATATACTGCAGTTTTAGGCTTACTGGCCATTGTCAGTAGAGACTAAGTTAGTAACACTATACAAATAAATCTTTTTCTCCTCATGAGAGTTGAGTAAGTGCATTCAGTCAACTAGCATAGAGAACAAAAATATATGTTTTGAATTCTTTATGGTAAAACTAAGAAGTTTTTTTTTACCTAGTTTTCTTAACGCCGTTTGGGTCGAGCGCGACCCGCATAGAGACAGTAGTATGATAGTAAGACAATAGTCACTTACGCCGCAGAACGCTATAGTTATTTATCAGTGATAAGTGAATTATAACTGTTCTTTCTTAAATTAATTTAATAATTGTTACGTTAATTGTGTGTGTCGGAGATTTGTTCCATTTCCTTTTGGCCCCCCCTTTGTCCCTCCTATTGCCTGGGCCGACATCGACGACGGAGAATCCATCAAACCTACTGTGTAAGTTTCCGACACATTCCTTTTTTTATTATACCTACTTAAATACAGTTCACTAAATTATATTAGCCTCACCACGCTGAAAGGGGTAGGCCCATTTATTAGTATTTACTTGTGATATCGTATTGAAAGTGCTGATAATGCAACGTTTAAGTGAGACAGAACGAATTGAAATTTTGATAATGATCGGCTATGGAGACAAGTCCCGAACACAAACTATGGTTTGTGAATTATTTAGTGGTAAATACCCTAATCGACCTATTACACAATCAACTGTTAGCAACATAGAAAAGAAGTTCCGAGACTGTGGTCATGTAAGAGATAATTTCACGAAAGTTCGTCCTACAATTTCAGAAAATAAACAATTAGATGTTTTACCGACAATGGAGGAGAATCCTCACAAACCAAGTCGCGAAGTCGCAGCAGAACAGTCAGTCGACTGTTTTAAAATATTTGAAGAAGAATAAATGGCACCCATATAAAGTAAATTCAGTTCAAGAGCTTAACGAAGACGATTTCAACCGCGGAGTAGATTTTTGCGAAACCAAGATGGAACGATGTAATATCAATCCACATTTCTCAAGTTGAGTACTTTTCTCTGACGAGGCCACCTTCTGTTTAAATGGCACTGTGAATAAGCAAAATTGTCGATATTGGTCACGTGAAAATCCACACTGGATGGTGGAGGCCCATACTCAGTTTCCACAGAAAGTTAACGTGTGGGCTGGAATTGTTAGGACTATTGGGTCCATTTTTTATTCAAGGTTCATTAGATGGCGAAAAATATTTGGAGCTGCTTCAACATAACATAATTCCAGAACTTGTCGCACTGTATCCAAATGGTGAAAATCCTAATGTACCGGAAAACTTGCAACCACAACTTCTCAGCGGGGTGCTGAGGAAGCTATGAAAGAGTAGCAACCGGTTAGCTCAGGGGTTGGTCGAAGGTCACTCTGTGGCGAGAAGAGTTATTTAATAATTTGAATGTTACAAAACAAAAATAAACAAAGAAGAAGGGCGCCAGCGTATTCATGCAACTGATATTCCTGAAACTGTTTAAGGAGGAAACAATCAAAAGCAAAATTTAAACAAAATAACAATATATTAACAAGAAATAAAGTTTAAAATTTACAAAGACTTTACAATTGTATTAATGAAAAAATTTTTTTTAGAATGAATACGTGATTACAAAAAAAATTGATTTATTTGAATATTTAAAAATAATTAGAAACAATCTCTATCAAAAGAATTAAATTGAAAAGATCAACTGGTTTAACAATATTATAATTTTCTTCTGACCAAGAAAAGCTATGACGATAGGTAATTGCTTACGTAACTTTGGGTGGCGAGTGCGGAGTTCCAGTGTGTCAATTCCTGGAGATGGCCACAGGTACCTGGGTTTAAGGACTTATATTGTTTGTCCGGGTCTACGAGGAGGTTCCAGGATGACACTAAGTTGGAAATATTCTGCGAATTATAGTTCTCGTCCAGCCACTAGCAAAACTACCATGTGCTTGATCCAGAGTTGGTCGATCCAGTTATTACATGAAAACAGTGGTAAATCAGGAACCAGTTGATACAAATTGAGTTAAATTACACAAGAAAGAAAACTAATGATTTAGATTTAAAATGACTCTAAATAAATTATTAATTAACTTTAAAACTTATTAAAAAAAAAATGATCTAGCAGAATAAAAATTGAATACCCTTGGTTAAGCCAAGGTCACAAATTTTATAGAAACTACAAAAAACTAGGTATTAGAATTTGTAAAATTTAAGCAGTAATGTAAGAAAATGGTTGAGGACCGATAAAAAAACTCTACTACTAAATTATCACCAAAAATTTGGCCTTGAGGCTCTGAATCAAATAAATTACTATAAATTATGACAAAATTTTCAAAGCAGCATAAAAGAAATCGATATTAAAATATGCAATCTAGAAAAAAAATATAAGAAAATTTAAAATTTTGGAGATTATCTCCATACTATTACAAAAATTGATTTAAAGAAATCGACTTTACGTCTCGTATTTTAAGAAATTCAGTAATTAGTATATTAGTCGTGAAATGAGATTATCTAAATAAAAGTTTTAGAGCGACCCTAAATACCAAAAAATATATTTATATATGTAAGTATATAATATAAACTACTGGCAAACAAAAATTATTGATATAGGTAATACATAGACATCCAGCAGGAACTGTCCCAAAATGACAAATAAACTGCTGGGGCAATCCACTAACAAGTGGTTTCTTAATTAACCACAAGGTTAACCTCAAATATAATATTAATAATTTAACTAAATGCCAGCTTAAAATTTGATAACAGTTAAAAATAACTAGGTTATTATTTTAATGAATTATAATACAATAATAAAAGCAAAAATTTCAACAAGGTATTATAGGATGGCTCTAAACTTCAAATCTTTTAAGAAAAAAAAATAGAACAATCTCACCTCAACGACGTCAAGACGGAAAGTGCCGGTTTTCAATTCCTGTAAGTTCTATCCCTCTCTAATATTCCGCCCGCACATGCTCAGTTGCTTCTAACTTGGTTTTTATTTCGGTTATTGTAGCACGGTCGCTAAACATGAGTTTTTGGCAACAAATTGAATTTATTCTTAGTACGGGTGCTGAATGGAAAATATTTGGCAACTAATTAAATAATTAACAAGTTGCGGAAAAAACTTGTTACACCACGCGAACTTCCGAAAAAAAAAATTTTTTTTTTTGGAAAACTAAAAGTTTGAAAAAAAAAAAACTTTTTTTTTGTAAAAGGAAACACCCGGTAAATCACGCTATTATCGTATAGTTTAACTAATCGAGGCGAGACAGAAAAGACTAAGAGAGAGAGAGAGAGAAGAGAGTGAGAATTAGAGAGAAAAAAATTAAACTTGTATGATACCTAATTATACAACATACCACAGGAAAAGTTCGTTTTACCACTGGACAAAGTCATCAACATCACCAATTCCGAGATTATTCAACAAAAGTCCACGTATAGTCAAAAAGATATGAAAAGATAGAAGGTAATTTGACTCACACCCATTCTGCGCTAATTCAAGTTGCATGAAGAGCCTCGATAATGAGTGTTGCTCGACAGCACACGAAAACTTTTGAAAATCCCACTCGGAAGAGATAATGCTTCGCCCAGAGTAAAATGAAACTGAAAAAGAGAATAAGAAAAGGAAAAGATGAAATGTTTTAGGGGAGGACCTCTAGGGATCAGTCCCCACAGACACTGTGGTGGAATGCCTGAGCAGCGTTGTAGCGGCTGCCAGTGCTAAAATTGGTAGAGGCATAAGCACACCTAGACCACGATACAGGAAACAAGTTACCTGCCTAGACACAACAGTAGGAGAAATGTCCTAACTGTTAACAAAAAAAATTGGATATAGCTCCAAGGGCTTAAACTAGAAGTACGTAACATCAGAGGAAAAAAAAAACTTTGGATATAGCTCCAAGGGGCTTATACTAGAAGTACGTAGCGACTAGGTGACAAAAAAGACCATTATTTGGGAATACTCCTGCTTCCGGCGCGATGAACAGTGCCTCGATCGGGCGATAGATCAAGGGCTGAGGTGAAGCGGGGAGGAAGACCTGTCTCTCGAGGAACGTCAGACGACCTAGGCCACTCCTGACTGACAAGCCCCCTTGCCTACGTGTCCGCTCGACCCTCCTTGACCCTCTGTCATTGAAGACAGCCCGATCGAAACTAGTCCATCCCCATCCCGAGGCAAGTTCCCTAATGGCAACTAAAATATCCTACTAAATAGGATAATGTTAAAAAAATTTACCTACTAGAGAGTAAACATAAGGCAAGATAATAATTGATGCCTTAATTATCCATCAAGACAACAATAGTGATATGAACAACAACTATACCAAACGAAAATAATTACAATCATGATGACGAAAAAAAACCAAAATGGGACAAAAATTTCTCAGAACACTATATAAACAAGATAAAGATAAAAGATAATAAACAAGATAAAGATAAAGTATTTTCGCAATTTACCTAGCTGAAGAAACAACAAGTAGCAAAAACACAAAGTTACTGATTTTAAATTCAGCTATTACTCAACTAAATGAAAGCGAGAAAGGAAAACTACCTAAACCTCTGCTAAGTACGTTGTACTATAGCACAGCGACAACCTGTTTAACAAACGGCACACGCCATACAGGAAAATATGTTCCCATGAACAAATTTCCTGCAAAGATACGTGGAACTAATCCACAAGATAAGCAAAATATGTGGACTTAACCCACAAACCAAAATACGTAGGACTTAACCCACAACTAAATAATATATCTACCAGACCACAAATTCAAAAGGCACAACTGGTAAATGACATATTATAAACAAAATCAAAAACAACAGGTAGTAGTTTCCATATAACAAAAGACCAAAGCCTTCCAGAAAAATTCTAAACATTAGTTGAAGAGTACTCTAGCAAAATTGTCAAAAAGCTACTTATAATACAAACGACTAAAGCAGTCAACTAGGCAAAAGTAAAAATAAGAGATAGTGATTCTAGAGAAATATAGGAAAATAGAACATAGCGATAGAAAAGAGAGAGACAATCACAAAGAAGAAGAATGACGTTGTTATGTCATATTTTTGACATCAACCATGCACAAGAAAATTCACCAAAAGTGTCTACGTACTATAAGAGACGAGCTTGTATTATGACAGTGGACTCCGATAAACCACAATAAACTCGATAAGAAACGAGAGTGAGTCGTTTGTCTAATAACTGACTTGAAATAAAATAATTATGAATACATATTAAGACAGCAGATTCCTAACAAATTCAAAAATAAACCGATGAAGGATGATATTTGTCTAATATTTTACATAAAAATTATTATTCGGTAGTCACAGGTATCATTTTCATTAAGACAAGAAAAGAAAAATTTGGTGAATTTTCAACCGCGTAGCTGAAATCAATTGCTTGACTATAGACACCCAAGACGTATGCAACCAACAAAACGTGGCTTGCAAACGTCTGAAGTGCATACAATCCGCAAAAAAGTGGCCCACCCTTCAACCCTTGAGTAACTGTTGTTACCCAGCCGGAACAACAGGTGTTACCCAGCCGGAACAACAGGTGTTACCCAGCCGGAAAAGAAAGATAACAAAAAAGAACAAAAGAAGATAAGAGACTTTAAGGTTTCGTAGGCCAGTTGGTTACTACTAATACGTCACGGTTTCCGTTTTTCGAACAGGGGTATGTACCTAATAAATGTGCGGAAACAAGTTGAAACGGAAAATTTTTATTTTGGCATAAACCCTTTAAACCATCTCTAGGTAAATTTGGGCTTTTATCCGTTGCACAAACCTCACATTTTTTAACATAGAGGTACACATCTCTACGAATACCGGGCCAGTAATAAAGCTCTAAAATACGAGAAAGAGTTTTGAAAACTCCAAAGTGTCTCGCATTTTTGTCAATATGATATGATTTCAAAATCTCACTACGATTAGCAGTAGGCACAACAATTTTCCATTTTGACAAATTATTAATTTTAGATGGATGAGAAAAAATACGTTTGTAAATAATATCGCTCTCAACACGAAAAGCACGGTAAGACTTAGGTTTTTCTTGAATTTTCTTAAGCATATCAATATACCAGTTGTCCCGTTTGAAACTTGAGACATCTAAAACTGAAATGTTTGGAACAACATGAACTGCATTATTAAAATTTTTTACCTCAAAATCGGAACATAAATCGTGAGCTTTACCCACAAAAACAGAGTCAATACTGTTTACTGACTTGCTTGAACGATAAAATTTTCCAACATTGTTTACCCAACTGTCCCACTCTAACCGTGAAGTTTCAACCTTAATTTTGCTAAGTTTCTTCCTCTTTCGTTTACGTTGCCTATGCTCTTGCCTTTGACTTGGTTCGAGCCTATGTTGCGTAAAGTGAAGACAACAGATACTGGACTTTGAGCCACTGTGACGAGGTCTAGTGTTTCGCCACCTGGTAACACGAGGTTTTGGATTGCAACGAAAACATTTTGGCTTTATTACCTTTTTACGACCGCAACCATAACAAAAAATATTTTTTTGCTCTTTACAAGTATTAAAATGATGGCCAACCAGATTACAATTCCAACATCTGATTGTGGACATTGCAGCAATATTCGAAGAAAAATTAACATGACGAAAATTTTGAAATTTAGGAGAAAAATTTTGACTTGTATTAAAACTATTAGAGACATCTTTATTTACATCAAAAGTACGAGAAGTGTTATTGTTGACATTAAAATTACAAGATATGTTTTTATTTACCGTAGAACTAGAATCTGCAAAAGTATAATTTAACTCGGGTTCTAATAGATTACTTTCCTCAGAAGGAGGAGGCTTATATCTGTCTGACATGGTGCGTGCTTCCTCTAAACGTTTACATAATTCTAAAAGTTCTAAAACAGTTTGAGGTTGTTTCAAAGCTAAACTTTCGATAAAATAAGGCAATAAATTCCTACGAATTTTATTAACTTTCATAATTTCTGAAGGTTTTTCAGACAGTCTACTAAAAAGATTTTCCATTGAGGCAATGAAAATTGTGACTCGTTCGTCACAGCCTTGTGTTCTATTGTTTATTTCTAGCCACAAACTATCGTCATAAAAATATGGGAGAAAATCCCTTCTTAAGTGATCAACTAAAGTGTCCCAATCATCAAATCTGTGTCGATTACTACAGAACCATGTCCACGCATCATCTCTGAACAAATCACAAGCCGACACAAATAATTCTGACTTACTTACACCTCTAGATTCGCGTAACATGTTTACTTTTTCCAAAAAAGAATTAACTGATTCTTGGCTCGAGCCACTAAATTGTAAATTCCATTTATATGGAGCAACATATTTTGCCGGAAACCTATCTGGTGCCATAGATACTGTAGCAGTAGCAATGGGAACACTAGTTTTTACAGCAATGTCATCTTCTAAACCCAAAACTATAAGTTGCAAAGTCTTTTTAGTACCTTCTTCAGCTTCAGTATCAGCTTTTAAACGCTGTACTCTACCCGAAATGTGGGTTAACCTTGAGGAAATTACTTTATAATTCACATCAGCGGTTGTACCAGAAAAGCTTTCAATAGCAGACTGCAAATCAGTTATTGTCTCAGTGATTTCATTAACATCAGACTTATGATCAAAAGGATTTACAATTTTACCATCGCTAAAACTACGTTTGGCATTTTCCTGATGAAAAACCCCCCTTAAAATTTTTCTCTTTCTATCGGCATCACCTGAAGGTTCGATATTTCTGATCATTAATTCATAAGTAATTTCTTTAAGTCTTAAATAATTCGGCTCCATTTTGGGTTTATAAGTTGACAAAATTTAATAAAAGATATGATACGGTAAACTTTACGATAAATAAATTTAATGCAAAAAACTATACGGTAAAATCATGATAACGCTAAAAAAAATTGTTACTTTTAAATCACAAGTCAAAACGTAACGTGAGGAGAAACTTTGCAAAATACGCAGCAAAATATCGGCAAAAGATATAGCAAAACAGTATATCAAAAAGATAGCAAAAAAATTAAGATAGGCATAAATAAATTTTCAATATCAAAAACAAATAGATAAATCAGATAACTAGAAATTTTCTATAATAAAATATTGTACACCGAATACGCAAGTGTGACAATATCAAAATACAAAATATTAGAAAAATATCGATAAATTTAGCAGAGTCTTTCTTTGGTCAGAATTTGATTGTTTGTTCCTTGAATTTGCAAGAATATCAGTATTAAGGAAAGAGTAATAAAATTCAAAAACACAATTATTTAAAACCAATTCAAAATCTCTAACTCGGGCCACACACGTTGGAGCGCCAATTTGCAACCACAACTTCTCAGCGGGGTGCTGAGGAAGCTATGAAAGAGTAGCAACCGGTTAGCTCAGGGGTTGGTCGAAGGTCACTCTGTGGCGAGAAGAGTTATTTAATAATTTGAATGTTACAAAACAAAAATAAACAAAGAAGAAGGGCGCCAGCGTATTCATGCAACTGATATTCCTGAAACTGTTTAAGGAGGAAACAATCAAAAGCAAAATTTAAACAAAATAACAATATATTAACAAGAAATAAAGTTTAAAATTTACAAAGACTTTACAATTGTATTAATGAAAAAAATTTTTTTAGAATGAATACGTGATTACAAAAAAAAATTGATTTATTTGAATATTTAAAAATAATTAGAAACAATCTCTATCAAAAGAATTAAATTGAAAAGATCAACTGGTTTAACAATATTATAATTTTCTTCTGACCAAGAAAAGCTATGACGATAGGTAATTGCTTACGTAACTTTGGGTGGCGAGTGCGGAGTTCCAGTGTGTCAATTCCTGGAGATGGCCACAGGTACCTGGGTTTAAGGACTTATATTGTTTGTCCGGGTCTACGAGGAGGTTCCAGGATGACACTAAGTTGGAAATATTCTGCGAATTATAGTTCTCGTCCAGCCCCTAGCAAAACTACCATGTGCTTGATCCAGAGTTGGTCGATCCAGTTATTACATGAAAACAGTGGTAAATCAGGAACCAGTTGATACAAATTGAGTTAAATTACACAAGAAAGAAAACTAATGATTTAGATTTAAAATGACTCTAAATAAATTATTAATTAACTTTAAAACTTATTAAAAAAAAAAAATGATCTAGCAGAATAAAAATTGAATACCCTTGGTTAAGCCAAGGTCACAAATTTTATAGAAACTACAAAAAACTAGGTATTAGAATTTGTAAAATTTAAGCAGTAATGTAAGAAAATGGTTGAGGACCGATAAAAAAACTCTACTACTAAATTATCACCAAAAATTTGGCCTTGAGGCTCTGAATCAAATAAATTACTATAAATTATGACAAAATTTTCAAAGCAGCATAAAAGAAATCGATATTAAAATATGCAATCTAGAAAAAAAATATAAGAAAATTTAAAATTTTGGAGATTATCTCCATACTATTACAAAAATTGATTTAAAGAAATCGACTTTACGTCTCGTATTTTAAGAAATTCAGTAATTAGTATATTAGTCGTGAAATGAGATTATCTAAATAAAAGTTTTAGAGCGACCCTAAATACCAAAAAATATATTTATATATGTAAGTATATAATATAAACTACTGGCAAACAAAAATTATTGATATAGGTAATACATAGACATCCAGCAGGAACTGTCCCAAAATGACAAATAAACTGCTGGGGCAATCCACTAACAAGTGGTTTCTTAATTAACCACAAGGTTAACCTCAAATATAATATTAATAATTTAACTAAATGCCAGCTTAAAATTTGATAACAGTTAAAAATAACTAGGTTATTATTTTAATGAATTATAATACAATAATAAAAGCAAAAATTTCAACAAGGTATTATAGGATGGCTCTAAACTTCAAATCTTTTAAGAAAAAAAAATAGAACAATCTCACCTCAACGACGTCAAGACGGAAAGTGCCGGTTTTCAATTCCTGTAAGTTCTATCCCTCTCTAATATTCCGCCCGCACATGCTCAGTTGCTTCTAACTTGGTTTTTATTTCGGTTATTGTAGCACGGTCGCTAAACATGAGTTTTTGGCAACAAATTGAATTTATTCTTAGTACGGGTGCTGAATGGAAAATATTTGGCAACTAATTAAATAATTAACAAGTTGCGGAAAAAACTTGTTACAAACTCCATATGGTTTCAACAGGATGGCGCACCACTACATTATTCGGTAATAGTGCGTAATTATTTAAACGAAATTTTCCCACGCAGATGGATTGGTAGACGCGGATCAATAGAATGGCCAGCTAGATCTCCGGACCTAACCCCATTGGATTATTTTTTATGGAGTTACCTTAAATGTAAAGTTTATTTTAATAGACCGAACAATATTGAGGACTTAAAAGACAGAAATTACTTACGAAATTGTAAGAATTGGAACCGAAACAATTATTAACGTTTTGCGAGAATTTCAGTTTCGACTTAGACATTCTCAAGAAGCAAATGGCGCGCAATTTGAACATTTAATCTACATTTTTTGTTGTATTCTTAAATTCTTGTATTTTTCTTTTATTACATTCTTATAAGTAGTTAAGATTTTTGTCTCGATAATTTCATCATGCAATACTCCCTAGAAAATGGCGATGACGTCATAACTTTTAAAAAAATATTTGCAGCACTTTTTTTTAAATAAACGGATTGAAAGATGTATTTAAAATTCGAGGGGTCTGAGCGAATTTTTGTCACTTGTTTTGTAACTATTTTAATGAATTTATTCCAACCTTTACGTGCTCACTTGTATGATAGGAATTCTCAAGTTTGAGCGTCTAGACAAGGACATTTTTTATATTTTTTAATATATGAAAGACTTGGTCAGTTTGCTGTTTTATTGGATCAGTAGATTAGTATTTTTGCCTGAAGTCGTCGCATAACACATTCTGCGTGCCAAATTTCTAAGATTTAATATAAATTTTGTTATCAGAGGATCTTCATGTCCCCATGATCAAATTCAAAATCATTGCAATGTAGTCCAGGCGGCAGGTAAATTTTTGTGACAATCACATTCCAAATGCACAGCATTCTATATTATTTAAGTCTCGGGGGAGGGAGGAGAGTGCCTAACAGATGCAAAAATTGCTTTCCAATTTTCTCGGTTTCAATTGAAGCTACGACAAAAGTGATACCAGCGTAGAGGGCGTCTCGAGCACTACAACTTTGCTTCGTATGACTTTTCAAGTAACTTTATTCGGAACAACGATTTTTATTTCTGAAATTGTTTGCAACGTGCTTTTACTATTTTAACCATTCTGTGATGAATTTATCACTTTATAACATTAGTAAAGGCTAATGTTTAGAATATGTCAACACTAGGAGATATGCAAATGAACGAAGACCAAAGCTTTTAGTCAAAAATCACAGAGTAGCAGCAGCAAAAGAATTGTGGAATATACCTCCTGGGGACACCACGTAAAAAATGCACCTAGGGCTCTACCTCTGTCGTGTTATGGAAAAGAGTCTAGATGAAATGCATATTGTGTTTTAATGTGTGACTAATATGTTCGTATATTCAAATGTAAACAAATGCGAAGAAAAGCTGAAAAAAATAATGTACACTAGCACAGAAATGTTAAAGTATTCGCACCTACTATTAACAGAATGTAAATATTTCCCAACTTACAATGACCATAACAATTGTTGTTTCCAAATTTACAAGTTTCATAGCCCCTAAATAAGTAATAAAAAGGTTCATATATGTATAAAATAGTAAAAGTATGTTGCAAATTAAACGATTTTATAAAGAAAAATTGTTGCTCCAAAACAGTTTGTCCCACCCCTCAATAGATAACCGTTGCAGTTGCGACGAAAGTCAAAAGGAGCAATACTGTAGTGCTCGTAGCGCCCTCTACGCCAGTGTCATAGCTTCAGTAGAAGCCGGGATAATTGAAAAATAAATTTTGCACTTGTTAGGTCCCCCTCCCCCTCGGAACTTAAATAATATAGAATGTTGTGCATGTCGGATACTGAGGGGGGGCTTAAAACGTATGCAAAAAATCAGTGAGTTAGGTGAGCCTGTCACAATAGCATAGGGAAAATCTCCCTGCCGCCTGGACTAGCTCGTTTTGCTTCAAATGAATTGTGTAACAACTGTTCTTTACTCGATATTAGACAACTATATTCCAGCAGTACCTTACTTAATATATATGAAAATAAGAAAGACCAACTGAACGTTCATTATTATGATACACGGAGCCAATGGAAAATGGATTTAAAAATACCAAAAACCACAAAAACTATAGCTATATTGCCAAAAAAAAAATTATAATGTGTTGCCTATATCGATAAGAAAAAAGAAGCAGCTATCTTTCAAAAAACCATCCATCGTCTGGATACAAGAAAATAGACATAAATTGCATAACATCTTCGATTATTCGTAAGGCAAATGAAACGAATAATAAGGAGAACCATGTGGAGTTGACCATAATCATTCAACATTATCCTGGTAGCAGCTATTATATTTTTTTAATATTTTTTTAATACTGCAAGATTCTTAAGTTTCGAATGTCTAAATGTTTGTATTTTTAGTGTATTATCAGAATATAACTTTAATTTTATTATTATGCAGATTTTATATGAGTTAAATATATATGTGTGTATATACAGGGTGTAATTAGTTTCATATCATTAAAAAAACCTGTGGTAGGGAACGACAAGACGAACAAAAAAACCTTATATAACATGGGGTCTAAAGCTCATAGTTTTGGAGAAAAAAAAATAAACAAAAATTTCTAAAATTTTCAATAAAATCTTTTGAGAACTGCTGGAATATTGAGGTAGGTTTAGATCGTCGCGCGTGTCTTTGCCTATGATACTCAATATTTGTGTAGATAGCTATAAAATGTCGGCGGTCTTTAGCGATGCGGTAAATAAGATGAAAGACGTTGACGTTTTCTGAGTGTTTAGTAGATCTGATATGAAGAAAACTGACTCTCCCTTGTGCAATATTTTAGTTACTGTGGGTGTTTCGCTATGTACACACGTCCAACCCGCCGTTCGTTGCTTTTGTTATTTTTGAATTTTGGGTCGCTATGTATTTATAGTGAAGATTTATTTTATTGACTTTGCCGTTTAAGTCGTTAAATTCTTAATTACGTACAGACACAACTTACTTGTTCGTTCTTTTTGTATTCCGTTTTGAATTTTGGACCAAGTTTTTCTTTTATTTTTCTTTATTGACACGGTTAGATGATAGTTTATTGTTTAGTGTTGAACGGGGTACGTATGTCCTTAATTCGACGTACCGAACTGTGTATTGATGCAGATGCAGATATTTCGGATAATTTACTTAGGTGGTAAGCTTTTAACCCAGGGCACTCATTTATGTTACAAACGTTAATAAATCACATTTAAATATTCTAAATTATAAACGTTAATCCAATATTTTGTACCAAATTAAAAGACACACATGTAAAGAAATGCTCTGTTTAAACTTCTATGGTCATTATTTGCTTGCAGTTGTGCAGGAAAAGATAACGAATTATTTACCTCTTTATAATTGCCGCAGTTCGGTTGAGGCGGTCCATCAAAGGCGGTCGATAATCCAAGGCCTTTGCACTTTTTTATGACAATTTAAATGTTGTACAATTGGGTATTACAAGTCCATTGACCAAGAAAAGCAGTGGTTCTCAATTATTTTCTACATTAATATTAAAAAAAATAAAATAAAATGTTGACCTGGGTCAGTTTTTTTCAAAGTGCCCCTAGAGGGAAAAGTCATGAAGGTTTATTGTTTGGCTAGTCGGTTCCCATTACCAGTTTTATTTAATGACATGAAACTGATTACACCCTGTATATGTGGATATGTGGTCGATATGTATCTATATTTACTTATTATGCAATATTCTTGTAGTAAGATTTAAGTTTATTAATTGAATAAAATAATCTTGTTTTATTTTGGTTGGAATCATGTGCCCACTCAAACTCATACAAGAGTTTAAGCTCACATTATTTGTTGTAGTAATATTATCTGTATTCTTATATCGAGAATAAATAAATAAACATTATTACTATTATTATTATTGCTCCAAAACATTATCCATTTAACAGACCTCTTGTCTTTTATAATAACAGAGATAGCAGCTCGAATTTGGGATACACTGTATATATTTGTTTCGGGAAGAACACGAGGCATAGCATTGAAATAATTTTAGGTTCACGTTCAGTGGATAAAAAACGGAGTGAACAAAAATAAATATCTAGGTAGGTACGCAAAAATTGGTAGCTTCAAAGGTTGAAAATATTTAACAGAATTATTAATACGATTTTGATAACTTTTGTTTCATTTGATTAAATTTGCTTATAAAGTATTTTATTTTTCTGCACGCTAGTATGGGATAATAAAGTTTCAAACCCCCAAAGGCAAGCTCTTTTTAACTCATGAAATATTCACAAGATAACAACAATAAACAACTGTAATCACCAAAGTTAACATAAAATAATACCAAGTGGCTGTCACTTATTCTTACCTCAAAGAGACACTTTTATTTGTACATCTTTATTAACCTGAAATCAGCGGAACACAGGACGAAAAACTTAAACAGACTTCAGACACGAAATGTCATTGCCAAGTTCGGGCCGAACCGTGAAGAGCCGAAAGCACGCATTTTCAGTTTCAGACTTCAAGCCAGCTAGATTTCAGTAGCGTAGCGATAGGTTAACGTTTCGATATGATACCGGGATCGTAGTGTGTTTATTTACTATCACCTGTTACGTGATCTAGCCAGGATGCAAACTAATGTTCATATTGACACGAAGAATTTAAGGCCATCTCCAGAACACAGGATTAAAGGATCAGGACAGAAAAGGACGCTCGAGGTAAGTTAAACTTTTCATTAACAAGTTCACAAACGCTCTTTGAAATTCTAATGTAATTAGGGAGCCGGGATCGGTGCCGAAAAGTTTTTAAATTGTTCGCTTAGATTAAGACAAGATTAAGGTGAATTACCTACTGTTGTTGATGTATACATTTCTTGACTCATCAACACTTTTCTTTAATAACTTGCGCTGATATGAAATATTACTATGCTTTCATAACATGAAATTAAATCCCTTACCCCTGTAATAACTAAAAGATAAACATAAATATGTTGACACAGCTTACTTTAAAATTTCCCATTTAAAATTATAACAAAATTCTATAACAATTAACTGAATGATTACTTTTGTTTACTAATATTATCGTTATCTAATTGTACCATTTGTTTTGACTAAATTTCTAAAATAAGCAATATTATGCTTACTTTCTCATTGTACATCATACGGATTAATGTGTATAATCTTTATAACTGAAATCGTATTTTTGAAGCATTATTCTCTAGAACGTGAAGAAATATGCACTTTGCTTTATAAATAATTAATTACTCATAGGAAATTGTTATAATATTAAGAAATAAAGTGATTTTTTTATAGTAGTTGTAAATTTCAAAGTCTTTGTTAATTGTTCTTTCTACTTTACAAATTTGTAAGTTACATCTCTCTGTCAACGTAGATTCAGAAGTTTGATTATATTAAAGACTAACGAATGTTATTTACAATATAAATTTTCATAGGGTCACAAGTATATATACTCTTATTTCAGGTCCGTACTAAGGCGGCAGTAAAAAAAATACCTAAAATTAATTTATTGATACGACAATAATCGTGTATATACTTTTTAAATATAAACCAGATCGCTGCTACATAAATTACTTTTATGAACAAAAACGTAGATTGAAACATTTAAACATCGTAGCAAATAAAACAGATTATAAACTTATGAAGAACTGCGAACATATGCAAAGTAACTTAAGTATTATATAACAATAGTAAATGGTCTTTATTACAAAAAAGAAATACAATTTCCTTAATCTAAAAGGCGAAGTTTAGCTCACTAGCTATTCTACCACTTATGTCCTTAAGAACATGAGAAAACGATGCTTGTACTAAGTAGATACATATACAGGGTGTTCGGCAGAAGGCGTACCAAACGAGAATGGTGGATAGGTGGGGCCATTTAGAAGCTATCACCGTTTTTGAGACATGATTTTTTCTATTTTTTAAAGATTTTCCTCAAATCAGCCTTTTAGCATGTATAACATTTTTTTTTATGATTGTAACCGTTCAAAATAATTTCTATTATTCTCTGCAATGTATCTGTGTTCTAACAAAATCATATGTGATGCCGATAATTAAAGAGAAAAATATTATATATTATGAGCTAACAGAGTCCCCAGAATTGATAGAAAAGATCATAAAGTTCAAGATTCCCTTGCATTTGCAAAAAAACGAAAAGCTATCAAGATATTCAATTGCTTTCAGAAATTTCTCCCTTTAATGCCATTTTAACCGTATGCTACATACAATAAAAACTTTTTAAATAACAAATGGAAAATTGGTGGTAATTTGTTTAAAAGGATATCTGTCTGAGTTACATTTAAACCGATTAAAGTAGAAAAATTTCTAAATGTAATTCCCATTAGAAAAAAAAACACCAGGATTATATTCAGTACATGTGAAGTATCAGTTTCAAACCAGTGCATCCAAAACAAAATGGCGCACGTTTAATGTACGAAGAGATGTGGAAAAGTCGGTCTTTCCCGTTTATCTATCTATAAAAGAGTTTCAAAAAATGGTAGTAGGCATTTAAAATACCTGCAAAGTGACGCCCGCTGAATGAAAATCCGATTATTAAATTTCCCTGAAATTAAATTAAAACATCGAAAAATGACATTTTAATAAAATAATACAAATTATTTTGACTGTTACAACCATAAAAAAATTTATTATACATGCTAAAAGGCTGATCTAATGAAAATTTTCAAAAAAAAAAGAAAAAATAATAACATCTCAAGAATGTTGACACTTTGGATAGAGGTCATTAGGGCTAACTAACTTCTAAATGGCCCCACCTCTCCACTGTTTCCGTTTGACACACCCTCTGCCGAACACTCTGTATAAAACTAGCATAAATCGTTCAAATAATAATAACAAAACTAATGATAAAATGTGACTAATAATATTTACCAATGATACTGAATTACATACAGAAAATAAATTTTGCAATCAGATGAAAATAAATTCATATGTTTTACACGGCTTTACACATATCACATGGATTGTTGGTTAAATAACATTTCTTTAATTTTATACTTACAAATATCGAAAGAATGCGGTTGACAACTTAGTACAAATAGTTCAAACCAATAAAGTAATAGACGTGAATGTAATTAGATCATTACCAATCGCCCGTGCCAGTAAAATATACGATATTGTATTGTGTTAGCAGGTCTACGATATATGGACCACGCATTCACCGATAGCAACTATCGTACATCTCCACATAAGGTAACGTGAAATCCATCAACGAGATATTCAACGGCATCAAAAGATTTAAAATCTAAACATAGTTGATAATATACAAGGAGATCAGCATCGGGTAGAAATACTAAGGTTTGATTTAGAAATGGGACCCCCGTATATGGTTTTACATATTTCAATTTCTTGTAATATTACAAGCAAATTAATAACAGGTTTAATAGGTCTAATAGAATTCGTTTCTAAAATATTTTAGAAAGAATTGATCAGACCTATCAAACCTATTAGTTTACTTGTAATTGAAATATGTAAAAATATACAGGGGTCTCAATAAGCAAAATTATTTGTGTTACCACTCGAAATATGATCGCGTTATATATTACCAAATATTTTTAAACTATAGTCCCTTTGATACTGAATCACCCTGTACATGTGACTTTCCATTAAATAAAGCAATAAGCCCAATATTGAACTTTATCACACTATTGACTTACCCTCTATATAAATATCCTATTAGGTCGCTTCCTCCTAACTCCTTCGCGTTCAAATTACCGTCAGCCATACAGTACATACGTTAACTACTTAAAGAACTCTTCGCACTATCCGGGCCGTCAACGTCTCGTCAGATATCGGCAACGTTACGTCAATTTTGCTTCTGATTCATACTCTACAAGGACTCTGCGCTATTCGGACCATCAACGTCACGTCAATATGGCTTCTGATTTGTATGAATTCTATCATGTTATGCAAAGTTGGTGAGAAATCCACTTCTAATTAAACACAAACATGCCAAAATTTAACAAGAAAAAACTCGTAATGATTGCGTTTATTTTGGAGCAAGAAGAAGTAGAACGAAAAGATGCTGAGAATAAGAAAATATGCGGGAGAATAACACACATTATGCAAAGAGAAGATGATGAATTAAGCTTCTACAAATATTCCAGAATGTCAAAATATCATTATAGTATTCTTTTAGATAAAATAGGGTACCAAATTCAAAAGCAAAATACTCTCGATATCGAACAGTCACGTACAAGTATCGTCCGTCAAAACATTCTTCCGAACAATAAACGTGACGGTCTGTATCGATGCCAGTACTTGACGGTGCCTGGTACTGTGAATTTTATCATTCAACTACAAGATAGAATATTTTGACGTGACGTTACTGTTACGTAACGGGAGCTGATGATCTGGTTAATGCGAAGAGTCCTTATACAGTATGAATCAAAAGCAAAATTGACGTAACGCTGCTGGTACCTGACGCGACGTTGACGGTCCGGATAGTGCGAGGAGTCCTTTAAAATCTGTGACAAGATCATAATAATGTCTACACATTTTCGATGCACCCATTCACTATACGTATAACATTCATATGTAGCCATATATTTGCACCCCTACTCCCAAATTACCAAACACCTGTAAACCGTCCAACCGCACACCCCTTATTTAAATATTAACAACACTCTCTATCATTCACCAAGTCATTTTTATATACTATATTTGACTAACTGTCAAATTTGGCAGCTGTCAACAATAAAAGAAAGAAAATGGAAAATACAATTTGACATATCATTTGTTTATTTGAAAAATGAAAATTTAAAATAAAAAAATGGAAAATATTTATAAACTTGTGACCTTGGCACTGATTTTCATCGGTAAAACCAATATTATTTAACAAAAATACGTTTTTAGATGAAAATTATAAAACATTTGAACAAAAGTCGAAAATCCGGCTGGAAGGATTGAGAGAAAATTTCATAACGAGCATTCCCACCCTTTAATTGGTTTTCTGTTGGGTGGTTGTATCTAAATAAATTAAAAAAAGCATCTTAAAACCTTTTATTTTACAATCTAAAAGTTGATTTGGGTTAAACACTACAGTTTTGTCCCAATGTGGGGTGGGGGCAACTTTAAAATCTTAAATCGGAACTCCATTTCTTTGCAGATTCGGATCCTACGTTTCAAAATGGTTTTGCCCGAAACATTTTGTTTGGTTCGTCATAAATGGCGCTGTAACTGCAAAAATTTCATCTTAACTTTAATATTTCAATCACAAAACTAATCACTTCGACCTAAACATTTATTCGTTACATGACTTGATTCCATTGGTTTACATCATTCTTGATTTCAGAAATATGTTCCCATCCTGAAAATTGTTATTTCAGTTCATAGTTTCTTGTTTCTTCGGTTCTCTTTTTCGGTGCATTTCAAATTTTGCTTGTCATTTGGTTGCTTGAATTTGAAACAACAAATTATTGTCTTCTGATAGTTTTCGAAGAAATTTCTCTTTCTTCAGTTATTGTGCATATTTTACAGTTTTTTTTGTAATTAATATTAGTTTTAGACATTCTTTGTGTTGTAGTTAACTACAAGCAATAAAAAAATTCTAAATTTAAATAATTAGTAACTTTTCATTTATTGATCTATTTTGTTCAAAAACAATAGTATTCTTCCTCTAGCTAATTCTAACTTAACTGTCCTTTCAATGCAATCAGACGTTTCCTTCTTCAGTTATCGTGCTTACAAGAAACGTGACGGACGTGCAATTCTAAGCGTTCGATACAGTAAGAAAAACAGAGAGCGCGCAAAAAACGTTTAGGTTTAATTTACTAAAAACTTTTTAGTTAGAGACACAACTTTTTCACTAAAAACAATTATGGTATTTTTTGGAAATTTTATCGCTGACTTCTTTTTAAATTTCAACAAATAACAATCGTTCCTCGATTAGTCACAATATCACTACACAAAAACGACAACATTTTACAAACTTGTCATTTTCTTCAAGACGGTTCCACTCAATGGAAAACAATTTAACCTTACCATTGTTATAGCCAGATACTAACAATAATTTACCAAAATAAATTAGCTCGATAACTTTTTTAATAACGAAATATGACGTGAGAAGTATTAAAAAAATGTCTATTTTCGATTTTTCGATTTTGGGGTAAAATTGACTTTTAGGGGGTGTTCGCAATTCCGAATATTAGCGAGACATCAAATTCGAATGCGTCAGATGACTCTCTGTGGCAAACCATAATAAATGCAGACATTTCCAAACCTACAAAAAAAAACAATAACACACTTTGAAGGAACTGGTAACGTAAAACGTCACTCAATAACAGGTAGACCAAAGACAGCAACAAATCCTGAGAATCCTGTTTTACAGTCTGCCGTAGAAGAGCCACATAATTCCACCCACAAATTAGCTCAAATACATGATGTGGATCAGAAATCAATTTGCAATATATTGAAAATTTGTAAGTTTCATCCATATAAAGTTTCTATAAAACATGAATTGAACGGAGATGATTTTGATAGACTCGGTGCTTAGAATTTTTTGAGATAATAAAGGAGAAAAAAGTCGGTCAATCTGATTTTTCAAATCGCATCATTTTTACCACATCCACATAGTGGAGTGGAAGTACAGTAATTTTTTTTTGTTGTAGTGGGTTTAGAATATCATGAAACGTCGAGATTTTAAATTTGAGCGAAAAAAAAAAGTCTGTTGGTCTGTAACTTTTTTTATACGATATCTCTGGAAGGGTTTAAGATATTGAAATTTTATACACGTTTGTACTATTACGAGATCTGAAATTTGATTTTTGAACTTATTCGGCGAAGGGTTGGGGGTAAATAGGGGTAAATAGGAGAAAATAAGTAAATTAAGCTGGTGAGAGTAGAAGAATTTGGGATTTGGTGTATATACTAGAGGCCAAAACCTCAGATTTTTTATAATATTTTCATCCCCCCGCACGACCCCACTGCGTTATAAAAGGGGTTGATAAAATAAAATTGAGACATTCACTTGAAATTTGATACACGTGTATATTATAACAATACCTACAACTAGATTATATTTTGAGATGATTCCTTTGATGGATTGAGGGTTAAATAGGGGTAAATTCATTCACTTGAAATTTGGTGCATGTATACATTATAACGATACCTATAACTCGATTATATTTTCAGATGATTCCGTTGAAGCGTTGGGCGTTAAACAGGGGTAAATAGGGGAAAATAAGTAAAGCAGGCTGGTAAGAGTGCAGAAATTTGGAATTTGGTGTATATGCTAGAAGCCAAGGCCTCAGATTTCCTTAAAATATTTTTCAACTCTGCCACCACCCCCCACTCCATTATTGTAGGAGTTGATAAAATAAAATAGAGATATTCACGCGAAATATAGTACAAGTACATATTATAACGACACCTGGAACTAGATTATATTTTGAGATGATTACGTTTTAGAGTTGGGGGTTAAATAGGGTGAGTATGGTAAAATAAGTAAAACATGCTGGTAAGAGTACAGAAACCTTGGATTTGGTGTATACACTAGAAGCCAAGACCTCCAATTTTTTTGTAATATTTTCAATTCCTCCCGCTCCCCCACTCCATTATGTTTATTTTTTATTAGATTATATTATGAAATGATTCCATTGAAGGGTTGGGGTTAAATTAGGGTAAATAGGGGAAATAAGTAGAGCAAGTTGGTAAGATCACAGAAAATTCTAATTTGGTGTGTATACTAGAACTCAAGGCCTCTAACGTTTCTGTAATATTTTGGAACTCTCCCACGACCCCCACTCCATTATTAAAGGGCTTGATAAAATAAATTGAGATAATCACTTGAAATTTGGTACACGTATATATAACAAAGACATCTGGAACTTGATTACATTTTGAGACGATTCCGTTGAAGAGTTATTAAAGGGTCTGATAATATATAATTGACATATTCACTTGAAATTTGGTACCCGTATGTATTATAACGACATCTGGAACTAGATTATATATTGAGATGATTGCGCTAAAGGAGGGAGGGGGGGTGTATTGGGGACAATAGGTGGAGGAAGCTAACAAGAGTCCAGAAACTTAATTTTTTGCATATATGCTAGAAACCAAGATTTTCATTTTTTTAACAACATCTGACCCAAATATTATTAAAATTTTATGACCAATTATTTTCACATACTAGAGTGCAAATATAGTAACAATATTTCCATAAATGAGACTTGGATGGAAAATCTGGATGTGGAAGTAGTGATCCTTAGGCAGCTGTTTTTCGGATTAATCTACAATTTTTCTTAACGGCAATGTCTCAATACGCGCAATTGTGGATACTGGGTGGATAGAAATTCTTATTGAATGTTAGAGTCTCATGCTCACTATCTACATGAAAACGTCTGTATATTTATACTTAAAAATAAATTAGTAGGCCCTTTTTATATTGAAGGAAATTAGAATGCTCAAATGTATGTATATGTTAAGAAATCAAATTGTTCCTGTAATAACAGACATTGTTGGTGATGGCATAGGACGACATGTTTGGTTTCAATCAAACGGTGCACCACTACACTGCGGAAGAAAGGTTTGAAATTATTTGAATGAAGTGTTTCATGAGCGATGGATGAGAAAAGGGGATCCAACAGAGTGGCCAGCGCGAGGTCCTGATCCTACACATCTAGATTTCTTTTATGGGGATATTTAAAAAGCAACTATATTCAACAAAAATCCAAAACAAATTACGTAATGGAATTCTAGAGGAATGTGAGCTTATTCCTAGGAATTACATTCAAACACATTGTTTCAAGTTTTACCACCGATTAGCGTACTGTCAAACTATTAACGGTGAACAGTTTGGACATTCACTCTGAAGTTTTCAATTTACAATTACTCAATTATTGAACGTTTCTAGATTATCTTGGTTTGTTTCTCTTAAGTATTTGGTTTCAACATTAATACATATCATTTGAATCTAATGAACATCGAAAATAGTTTGATTTACTTTTCGATTTTTTTGTAAAATGATTTCAACCATATTAAAAAGAAGTTGTTATTATTAGTTTCAATTTTGCACAATTTGTGAGAGGCAAGCGAACTCACGTTAATGAAGCACACAGTTGGAAATAGAAAACTACTACGTCCTCGTCGTTATTCCTGGATTAGGCTAAAAGTAATGTTTCAGTAGAGGGAGAGGGGCCGAGTTTCGTATCATTGGATAGAATCTCCAAAAATACCCAATACGTGTTTTTTTTTTGTTTTTGCGATTCGATGAAATTCAATTTAACATCTTTAGTGGCCATTTTTGTAAGAGCGTAGTTGGTTCAATTTTTTTTCCCTCTATTGGGGCTCTTATGTAGTTCAGATTCAGTTCCTCATTTAACCACCAATTTTCATACAATTCTATACTCTACAATTTCCAGAGAAATCGCTTAAAATATTCCAGATTGATGATTGAATAAACATAAAAAATACATTGGGCTCGAAGTCAAAACCCACTGCTTCAAAAAAAATTTAAACTCGGTTGAAAAATCGCTGCCTAACTAATCACTGTTTCCACATCCAGATTTCTTGTTCAAGTCACTTTAAAGGAAACGTCTTGACTATAGTTGCACTCTAGTATGTGGAAATTATTGATCATAGAATTTTAATAATATTTGGGGCAGATATAGAAAAATGAAGTTTCTAGATTGGTCTACTTATTATGCGCTATTCACAATCTATCACCTACCACCCTATCAACGGAATCATCTCAATCAGATCATTACTATACATATATGTACTAAGTTTCAGGTGAATATCTCAATTTTATGTTATCAATCAATTTAATAATGGAGTGGAAGTGGTGGAGGTGGGGGGGTTGAAAAATATTAGAAAGAAATCCGAGGTCTTGATTTCTAGTAAGTATATCCACCAAATCCCAAGTTTCTGAACTCTCACCAGTTTGTTTTACTTATTTTTCCCTATTTACTTCTACCTACCTTCACTTCTTCAACGAAATCATGTCAAAATATATTCTAGTTTCAGATGTAGTTATAATACGAGATGGTGGGGGTTGAAAGATATCATAAAAAAATCTGATGCCTCGGCTACTAGTACATAGGTACTCCGAATTCCAAGTTTGTGTTTCTGCTTGCTTTATTTATTTTCTTCTATTTACCCCTAATGTAACTCTAATCTAACCTACCAACAGAATAATTTCAAAATGTAATCTGGTTCCTGATGTCAACAGAATATATACGTATACCAAATTTCAAGTAAATATCTCAATTTTTTTTATCAACCTCTTTAATAATGAAGTGGAGGGTGGTGAAATGTGCGGACAAGAAAAGTTACAGACAGACAGATCAACAGACAAACAAAACAAAATTTTTTTACGATTACTATACTTTCAATCCACCACGTGGATGTGGAAATAAAATTAAAATGCTCGTTACTATACACAGTTAATCCGAATTATGTAGGGTAATCTATTTTGCCTAATAAATATAACTAATTTAATTAATTTCAATTCATTAAGTATTACTAAATTATTTAAAGATGAAATGAAGTCTCGTCTTGATAACTCACGGCATTCCCGTGACAGGAGAGAGTTATTTTTTGTACTTCTACACCTTGTGATGAACTTCAAAAAATAACTGTCTTATAACATGCAAGTGGGCCTAAATAAAATTTACGAAAATAATTATTTTTGTTGGTAATTTTCAACAATGTATCATTGTTTGTTAAAATAAACACTAAAGTTGACTCTGGCACAATTTAACGCGATTAAATTTAATGAGAATTTTCCAGCAACTTTGTTTTCTAAACAAAACAAGAGAGTAAATTTTCCTCAACCATAAATTTCAGCGTAATGTTGTAACGCATGATATCGATGTATAAATCAGCATAAAAGGGTAAATATACGACTATACAGGGTGATTCACGTAGGTCATTCATTAGAAGTTTTTGAACTTGCAGTTGGATTAGAAACTTGAATTTTGGTATGCGGCCATAATAGATCATGCCCGTTCTATCTAAAATATTTTCAGTCCTCCAACTATACAGGGTGTGCCAAAAATTGGTACCAACTTTCTTATTTTAAATGGAAACCTATATTTTTCTTTACATGGTTCAATTGGTCTTCTAATTCTGAGTTTAGAGAACCTAAGTTATGTTAACTTATCTATTGCAATTTTTGACATATGTCCAATTTTTTTTTAAATTGTCGCTGTAGTAGTTTACGAACAAATTTGTGTCTCGCAAACCTTTCAAAATTATGATACCAAATTTGTGAAGCAGTTAGCTGGAAGTCCAGGCTAACTTTTGATGTCCCATCGTTGGTCCCATTTTGTACCATATGGGCGCAGTCGATTTTCAAATGTCGCAATCAAAAATTGTCAAAAAGTCAATTTTTTCAAATGGCACCTACTATTTTTTTTCACAACATTCGAAAAAAAATTGAATTTTAGTGTGAGTTACTTAAGCATTCCCTATACCTAACTTCACCCCATATCGAGTTATTCAATAAAAATCAAGAAATACCTTATCTTGCCGAGAGATTCCTTACTTCATCAGGTATGCCATGGAAACAAAAGACAGTTGTAATAATTTTTAAAGAAAAATATGGATTCTTATTTAATTACACACAACACCAACAAATTATTATTAACGAACAAGAACAATGTTGACGAAATTCTGTCAGTGAAAACGGTGCACACATTGAGCATTTGTATTGAAATAATTAATTTGTTAATCTGTTCATTTGTTGTCATTATTTATTATTGCAATACGCTTTTTGAATAAAAATTAAAATGAAATGATTGTTTCCAAAGCCTACTACCCTTGAGAAAAAAAAACAATATTTTTTTAAAAAAATGCCAATAACTCAAAAACGACTGTAGATAGACATACACAATGTTAATAAAAGTGGCCCTAAAATTCAATTTTGCATTAATTTCTGGCGTCAGAAATGGTAGGCGCAAAGATGTGCTACGCAATCTGTTGAAAGTAGAATAATAGAATATTTGAACAAAAATATGGTGGTCACATTGAACATTTATGTCAGAATTTCGTCTTGTTCGTTAATAATAATTTGTTGGTGTTGTGTGTAATTAAATAAGAATCCATATTTTTCTTTAAAAATTATTACAACAACTGTCTTTTGTTTCCATAGCATACTTGATGAAGTAAGGAATCTCTCGGCAAGATAAGGTATTTCTTGATTTTTATTGAATAACTCGATATGGGGTGAAGTTAGGTATAGGGAATGCTTAAGTGACTCACCCTAAAATTTAATTTTCTTTCGAATGGTGTGAAAAAAAATAGTAGGTGCCATTTGAAAAAATTGACTTTTTGACAATTTTTGATTGCGACATTTGAAAATCGACTGCGCCCATATGGTACAAAATGGGACCACCGATGGGACATCAAAAGTTAGCCTGGACTTCCAGCTAACTGCTTCACAAATTTAGTTTCATAATTTTGAAAGGTTTGCGAGATACAAATTTGTTCGTAAACTACTACAGCGGCAATTTTTTTTAAAAAATTGGACATATGTCAAAAATTGTAATAGATAAGTTAACATAACTTAGGTTCTCTAAACTCAGAATTAGAAGACCAATCGAACCATGTAAAGAAAAATATAGGTTTCCATTTAAAATTAGAAAGTTGGTACCAATTTTTGGCACACCCTGTATAGTTGGAGGACTGAAAATTTTAGATCGAACGGGCATGATCGATTATGGCTGCATACCAAATTTCAAGTTTCTAATCCAACTACAAGTTGAAAAACTTCTAATGAATGGCCTACGTGAATCACCCTGTATATTGACAAACTTGTCGTTTGACTAGTATCGTTATTTGTTTGCTGATATGTTAGGCAACGTTTTTATTCAATTTGATTAGTGGCTGTAATTGCTCAATTTGCAATTTTTGTAAAATATCTTGCACCTTTCTTGCAAAAATAAATGTGTTTCATGTCTCTCAAATAATTGTTGTACCCATCGAGAACCACTTTCTTGATTTTCCCAATACTTGTGAAATGATACTAAGTATTTTTTTAAGAACAATTTTATAGGAAGTATTGGGCATCGAGGGATGGACACCCGATTGAAACGATCAAACACTGAAAACTGTATAGTTCACTTCTTTCTCTCTCCACTGACTTATCGTAAGAAATAGCACAAAGTAAGAGTGTACCTTACCATCCATTGAAGCACCGTAGTAAAATATAACACTTCCCATTATATCGTTAATCTGTCTATCTATACTCGTAATATATGGCTGTGGCTGCGATGCCATTCGCACAACACCATTGTGGTTAATCATAAGAATTTCAAAACATATTGTCTGGATACAATTTTGTGAGATTTAGTCATTATATAAGTAGTAAGAAAGTAGGTAAACATTTATTTCTCACTCTATTATCACAATAAATAAAACAGGTGATATCAATATACTTATAATGTGACAACACAGAAAGTTGCTTGAAGGTGTAGGACAATAAAAAGATAATGGGTATATACACATATATATATGACCTATAGGTCATACACGTGATAAACGAGTCATGCAATGAATAATCTACACTTAGAGAAAACTGAAACATTAAATGATTTGGACGTTCTGCAGATAATATAGGAGATACCGTGTAACTACCTAACACATTGGGATCAGCTAGTAGCTAGAGAAATGATTAAACCTTCCATTAATAATCAACTTTATACATATTAGTTATGGCTTAACAATAGACGTCTTCCAGATTTATCATATCTGCTTTTTCCTCGAGGATGGTCGAAGATGCTAGACCAGCCACGGCATACTGATACACCACACATGAAACTTTGAATTGTTCTCAATTCTGCCTTAGACTATTCTTATTCCCTTAAATTGGCCATAACTTTTCACCATCAACTTCAATTTATTTCAAACTTCAAACTCAGTCCAGATATGTCGACAAGATCGACCAAGCCACATAATACTTTTGATTTTTTCAATTTTTCTGAGATTTTTTTCTGATCGGGCTCTGAATCGGACAAAATTTTTCGCGGTCAACTTTAATCGATTTCAAGCTTGGCATATTCCTCGCGAATGGTAGAATATGCTGGACCATAGCTAACTACGGCACACCGACTAGAAAGACCAAGACACACGATACTTTGGATTTTTTAAAAATTTTCTCAAAATTTGTTTCGGCCGTGCTCCATGGATCGGTAATAACTTTTCACAGTCAACTCCAATTCATTTCATGGTCTATATCTTCCTTTAGTCCAGGCGAAGATGGTAACCAGATTTGAAATTGATTGGAGTTGACTGTGAACAGATATGGCCGACTCAAGAAGCACGAACCAAAATAATGTAGAAAAGAATAAATACAAAATTTCGTGTGTCTTGGTCTTTTTAGAGGGTATGTCGTGGCTCGATCTAGTCAAGCATATTTGTACATCCTCGAGGAAGATGTTGACTGAGTTTGAAACAGATTGACTTACCCCTGAAAAGTGACGGCCGATTTAAAAAGACCGAATGAGAAAAATGCTTCATGCTTTCGTTTTAGACGAATGGTTCTACGAGTACAATTGAAATATCGCGAGTCTGAAAGGTTGAAATAGACTACAATAATGAATTTTTAGGGCAGTGAACGGAATTATTCTCCGAGATATAAGCGCTACTAAAGCAAAATTTTTATTTTTTCCAAACGGTTTTTGCCATTTCTTGGTAACAAACGAAAAATGTATTGATTTCGGAGTTTCCAAACCAGCATCATAGTATTTAGTGGCCAAGAATGCATTTTGTAATTACTAATTGCCTAGAACTAGGCCTAGAAAATTTCGAAATTACAATTGACATATCTGATTATAGTCCAGTCGATAAAGTAAAAAATGCACCAGAAGCTCGCAAAAAATGTTATCTAAAATTTTCCTTCTGTAACTGTTAGTACGATGATTAAACATCACAAAAATTAGTTCTGGGGGTGCCGCGCAACCCCACAAAAAACACCCCTTCGGCGAAAGCAGCCTTATTTTACTGATAACTCGTTAACCATTGAAGGTATAAAAGAATTGCTCATTATAACCAAGAAAGGTTGACTAATTGCCTAAAAAAAAAGTCCCTTGTCACTTTCTTGTATATGTCATAGTTTTTGAGAAAATCGATATTGACAAAAATTGCAAATTTGTATTTTTAATTCATGCGAATTTTCGTTTATTTGAAATTTATTGCGCGCGGCCTATAGAAAAAAATTGAATTGCTCGAAAACCAAACAAGCTAGGAAGAAAAATCAAAATGAGTTTTAAAGGGAATAATAAATACTCTCTTGTGTTGCCATTTTTGAGGGCTATTGATATTTATTAGTATATAAAAATAACAATACAATATAGTTATCTCTTGATTTCTTATGCATCTAACAGGCCCATAAAAAACAATTGACTAATATATAAGTTATAAATGCATTATCTTTTAGTTCAAGGTAGTACTTCAATGCAGAAAAAGTTAGGAATAAAAATATTTACTTACATTTACAAATTTAGCAGCGTGTTAAAATTAGCCAAAAAGCAAATCCAAAAAATATCATCAATTTTTTTATGATATTTTTTTAATACAATTTTTTAACTATTAAATGATTAGAAACAATAGTTACATGATATTATACTCAAAAAAAATGTTTTGAGCCACTTTTTCAAGACGGTTTGGACCTTTTTTTATTTTTAGGATACGGTAAAAAATTGGCCAAAATTTGGCCAGCTGTAACATGTTGGTAAATTTGTAAATGTAAATATCTTTATTCCTAACTTTTTCTGTATTGAAGTACTACCTTGAACTAAAAGATAATGTATTTATAATTTATATTAAAGTCAGTTGTTTTTTATGGGCCTGTGAATAGTTAAAATTGCAAAAAATCAAGAGGTAACTATATTATATTGTTATTTTTATATACCAATAGATATCAACAGCCATCAAAATTGAAAACACAAAAAAATATTTTATATCCCCTTTAAAACCCATTTTGATTTTTCTTCCTAACATGCGTAGTTTTCGAACAATTCAATTTTTTCTATGCGCAAAAAAATTGAAATAAACGAAAATTCGTGCGTATTCAAAATATAAAGTTTGCAATTTATTTTCAATATCGATTTACTCGATATGGCACATATAAGAAAATTGCAAAAGGACTTTTTTTTAGACAATTATTCAAGATTTCTTTTTTATCTTCAACTGTTAACGAGTTATCAGTAAAATAAGGTCTTTATAATCCCTCCACTAACAGTTAATGAAGAAAACTCCCAGATAACATTTTTTGTTATGGAAATCTTTATAATAATTGGACTATTAAAAGTGTATTTTAACATCTTTCTCCTGTAATAGCAATAAGCTTAAATGATTTTTGTACAAAACAAGTCTAACGATATGAGAACACTGCGACCAGCTAATCTGGTGCGAGGATCTTGGGCTTTTATTTTACTTTGAGTCGGAGTTCAGAGCTACACTTTTCACTGTATTGTGTACAAAAGATTTATGTTGTGGCCAAAGGAGTATTTGCCAAGTAAAAGATAATCAGATCTTTGCAGATAAATTCGAGAAACCGGCAGGGACTGAAAATAATAGTAGATACTTTATAACACAAAAATTATAACTAATTAATTTTCCATTAACGTGGTGTACAATATAATGGTGATAAAATAAATAAATTATAAAAAATCTTTGAAAAAATTTACATTGTTCTAATGAAGAGATCACAAAAGATTATGAAATATGACTTCCCTCGCGTCGCGTCGTCCGGTTAATTGAATACTTTTACTTAATATCGGTAGTGAAAATAGATTTGACTTATTTTTAATTAACATATTCAATGTGGTATTGGTGAGATCTTAAAAAAATAATATATGTGATATGGATATAAAAAGTAAAAATGGTTCATGCAAAATAAAAGATTTCTATTAAACACAATAATCATTCAAATTGTATTGAATTACTAGCCGCGCAGAGGTTCTTTTGCTTTCTATCTCTTTCTATTATTCAGACATTATAATTTGACTCACGATCTTGTAACACGTGAATATTTTTAATATGTTTTTAATATTTTAAACAGGATAAAAATTTTAGAAACAACGCACAGACAGAAATCGCTTTGGACCATTTTGCACAATGTTGTGGAACAACGTCTTGTTGCATTTTTTTAAACAATTGTAAAATTTTAAGACACAACGTGATATAGTTTTACACATTTTAATTGTGCATAATTCTTGTGCGTGTTATTTATCCAATATAAAGATTTAGTTACGATGAATTTATTGAAAACTTCGACCAACAAATTGGCGAAATTTAGAGTTAAATTTATTTACTTTTTCTCAACAGATCATAGCCAATTTATCTTAATTAATTGTTAATAGTATCCTCAAACTATATATTTTGTTGCCATTCTATTTACAATTAGTGTTAAGTAATTGTTTAAAGGATTTGCACAACTTTTGTAACATAAAAGTGTGATTTTATTTTATAAACGGTTGTTGACAAACTTGTGAAAGTAGGAGTCCCAATATATTTATTTCCGCTGAACAATAATAGCATTGATTAATTTATCAATGATAATAGTAATCTATGCCGCCGCACAAATTGCACAATTTAATGACATACTATTCACAATCAGTTTGGTGATATTGTTTTAAAATGTTGTATAATTGTTTCATTTGTTTCACGTAAAGTTTATTGGTTAAAAATTGTACTGACTGCGCCGGCCATGCTACGCATATACGCGCAGGCAATTACGCATCAGATTCAGGTGATATTTCGTTAAGTGAAGACGTACACTTTCGAATTATACAAGTGCTTACATTTGTGATGGAATTTGCGGAAAACTTATTAACCTAGTGGGGTTTCCTAGATCTAATTCCATGCATCATTCACAGAGGTAAGTACTTCACACAGAGATACGGATTTGCATATATGTTCTCTTAAATTAACTTCGTCAACATATAAATATAAAAATGGTTTCTTGTTTATATGTGAAGAATGCATGATACCTATCTTCTAATACTTGATTTCGTTTACAGCTTGAGAATAATTTCGTTTACTTATGCGAAGCGACAGAAAGCTGTTCCTAAACTACTAAACCCAAAAGGCAAACTTGTAAATGAACTGCTTCAAAACGAAGATATTCTGATAGTAAGCAATACATTTGATTTTGGTGATGAACTGATAAATGTTATTTTACTTCCACACCCACCTAGTGGATTGGAAGTATAGTAATCGCAAAAAAAAAATTCAAAAATTTTGATTCGTGAAATAGGTTTAGAATGTCATGAAACGTCGAGATTTTAAATTTGAGCGAAAAAAAATTTCTGTCTGTCGGTTGTTGGTTTTGGTGTAAATTAAACTACAAAAACTGTATTCACTTCTAGCTGCCTTAGACTAAACAAATAATTATGTATCAATAACAGGCTCCAGCTTTATTTTTGATGACGTTCTTATTATGCTTAGCAAACATATTAATGCTCTGAAGATTTCTGTAACCATACCGACAACACCACGACCCTATATGAGATATAAAAAAGCTCTTGAACTGTAAAGACGTAATAAATAGAACTTATACATTCACAGTGTTTTATGATAAAACCATACCTTCCTTTAGGTTATGGGCCCAGTTACCGCGTGTTATCACAAGTGAGTGTTTATTTGTAATTTGAGACAGCGTAAAATTACAGTGCAAAGTAACGATGGCCAGTGGCGTATTAAATGCAGTAAAGCGCAATCTAAAACCATTTAATGGTGAGAATTATTTAATGTGGAAATTTAGACTATTAGAAATTATTGAGCAAGAAGGTGCAAGTAACGTGCTAACTGAAGATCCACCAACACCGATTACTGAGGAGTGGATAAAGTGGGAACGATTTGCCAGAGGGACATTAATAGAGTACCTAGACGACACAATAGTATCGCAAGTACCGCCAGGTCGTGCGACAGCCCGGCAAATTTTGGAGAAATTTGACGGTATTTACGCATGTAAAAAGGTGTCAACACAGCTATGTCTCCAGGATAGATTGTTTAATTGCAAACTTAAGCCAGGTACGTCGCTGAAAAAGCACATGATAAACATTGACGAAATGGTACGGGATATGATTGCCAGTGGCGGGGAAGTTAGTGAGACGACTAAAGTATGGTATACACTAAACTCTTTGCCACCAAGTTATGCGCAAATAAAAGCTGCAATTAAAACTATGAGTGACGATAGACTTACGCTAGCATTTGTGAAAGGAATGCTGTTGGAACATGAAGAGTATCTAGTACGAGAAAATGCTGATACAAGTATGAAAGCCCTTCATTTTCGCACCACAACTGCACATGAAAATAGAAACAGAAAGTTTACGAAAAGTAATCAGCCTGTGTTTAAAAATCGGCAAGTAAAAAAATGTTTTTATTGTGGGCGAAAAAATCATCTTAAACGAGATTGCTATTTTTATAAGCAATGTTTAAAGGCACAAGACAAACATAAGAAAAGAAACAATCATGAAGCCAGTGCATCAACAGCAGTAATTGATAAATCATTTGCTTTTATGATTTGCAATGAAGAAGAACATGCTTCAAGGCGTTTTGTATTGGACTCCGGAGCAACAGAGCACATCATAAAGGATTTCAGTCTTTTCACCGAATGCGAACAGCTGGAAGAACCAATTCGTATAACTGTGGCGAAAATAGGGACTGTCATCGAGGCGACACATATCGGCAGGATAAATGTCACCACTTCACTCGGCTACAATGGCGAGCTGAAGAATGTCCTCTACAGCAAAAGTGTACCAACCAATCTCATCTCCGTAAGGCGCATCCAGGAGGCTGGAATGTCGGTATTATTTACGGAAACTGGACATGTGGAGGTCATTAAAGGAGATACAACAGTAATTAAAGGTAAGCGCATGAATAATTTGTATATTATAGAATTAATAGTACAAAATGCGCACAAAACAGCACGGGCTGTGGGCCACGTGGCTGAGGCGAATATTATTGATAAAAATAAAATGTGGCATGAGCGTTTGGGTCACATAAGTAAAGAAAAATTTACAAAAATTAAAGTAAATGAATTAGCATCTGATAATGTTTGTTTAAAGAATATTAAACCTATTGATTCGCTATGTGAAGCTTGTATTAGCGGAAAACAAGTGTGTCTTCCTTTCGCCAGGATAAAAGATAAAGAGTATATACAAAGGCCTTTATTTGTGGTGCATTCAGATTTGTGTGGGCCGATTACACCATCTACCATAGATAGCAAGAATTATTTTGTGAATTTTATCGATGATTATACTCATTATACTGTAACTTATTTAATGACACATAAATCAGAAGTATTCACTTGTTTTAAAGATTATGTTGCAAAAAGTGAAGCTCATTTTAATACAAAATTGGTCACTTTGTATAGTGATAACGGTAGCGAATATTTATCTGGCGAAATGAAGGAATACTGTAAACAAAAAGGGATAACGTATCATCTTACGGTGCCATATACTCCACAACAAAACGGAGTGGCAGAAAGGATGAATCGAACTTTACTGGAGAAGGCACGTGCAATGTTGCATAGTGCGGATTTAAATAAACGTTTCTGGGGTGAGGCAATTTTAACTGCAACCTATTTGGTGAATAGGTCACCAACAAAAGCGATTAAGTTCAAAAAGACACCGTATGAAATGTGGCATCATAAAAAGCCAAAATTAGGTCATTTAAAAATATTCGGATGCACGGTGTATGTGCATAATAAAACGAGAAAAGGTAAATTCGATAGTAAATCGTCTAAAGGGATTCTCGTGGGTTACGTGCCAAATGGATACAAAATTTTTAATCCGGAATCAGAAAAATTCATAATTGCACGTGATGTCGTTTTTGATGAAATTACATATAAAACATCAAGGCAAGGATTTGACGACGTTGTTAAAATTGGTAGTGAAATAAATACAGATAAAAATGTACAAACAGGTACAGAAAATACTTCAGCAGGGGGTGCTGCTGATTGTGAATCTGTAGGTAAAATCACACCTGGCCAAACGGACGATAAAAAGTGCAAACAAACCCTTAGTGAAAAAGGTGTCACTGAAAATTGCACTCAAGGTCAAACATCCTCAGTAAAGGATGTCTCTGAACCAACCAGTATGAGCTCAGACAGTGATAGTGAAAGTCCGTGTACCTCTACAAAAAAGAGGAAATTAAATAATGTGCAGGATGTGAGAAGGAGCGAAAGGCTGAAAAATAAACCAATAATTTCATATAAAGATCATGATTTCGATATAAATAATTACTTGATAGGTGATCAAATGTTTGAAAATAATATTCCCACGTGTTATCAAGACGTTTTTAAAAATGCGCATAGAACAAAATGGGAAAAAGCTATAAAAGACGAGTTAAAATCGTTAGAACAAAATAAAACCTGGACATTGATACAGAGGCCAAGTAATGTAAACATTGTCGACTGTAAATGGGTATTTACAATAAAAGCAGACAGTAATGGAAATTTGGAAAGATATAAAGCCCGCTTAGTAGCGCGCGGTTTTAGCCAAAGAAAAACATTAGATTATAACGAAACATTCGCGCCGGTTGCGCGTATTGGCACATTTAGGTGCGTGCTTGCGTTAGCAAATCAATTTCAGCTTTTTATTCACCAAATGGATGTAAAGACGGCATATCTTAATGGGACTTTAAAAGAAACTATTTATATGAGAGTGCCTGACGGTGTTGTAGTTCAAACAAATAATATTGTATGTAAACTAAATAAATCTTTATACGGTTTGAAGCAGTCAGCTCGATGCTGGTATGAGTGTTTTAATAACGTAATGATTGAAAGAGGTTTTATAAATTCGTCGGCAGATCATTGTTTATATTTCTTAGACAAGGGTCATGTTCATAAAAACATCTATGTAATATTATATGTGGATGATTTAGTCATCGCCACAAAAGATATAAATACAATGAATAATTTTAAGAAGTTTTTAATGAAACAATTTGAAATGGTAGATTTAAAGGAAATAAATTATTTTCTTGGAATTAAAATAAATAGATCTGGTTCTGAAATTTTACTCGATCAAAGCACATACTTAAAATCAGTACTAGTAAAATTTAAAATGAATGAATGCAACCCAGTCAGTACACCGTTACCTATGAAACTGGACTATTCAGCATTAAATTCAGAGGATAACTATGATGCACCTTGTAGAAATCTAATCGGCTGTTTAATGTACGCAATGCTTTGTACGCGGCCAGATTTATGTACTGCAGTAAATTTACTAAGTAGATATCAAAACAAATGTAATAAAGAACTTTGGCTATGTTTAAAGCGAGTATTAAGATATATTAAAGGAACGATTAACATGAAATTAATATATAAGATTAACGAGAATTACAAAGAAACATTAACAGGGTATGTTGATGCCGACTGGGCAAATAATGAATTAGATCGTCGAAGTACAACAGGTTGTTTATTTAAAATGTTTGAAAATTGTACAGTAACATGGATTACACGACGACAAAATTCAATTGCTGTGTCCTCAACAGAGGCAGAATATATGGCTGTATTTGAGGCAGTAAAAGAGGCGTTATGGATTAAATCTTTGTTAGTTAGTATTAATGTCAATATGTCAAAACCAATAATATTGTATGAGGACAACCAAAGTTGTATAGCACTGGCAAATAATCCAGTTAGTCATAAACGTTCTAAACATATTGACATTAAATACCATTTTATACGAGAGCAAGTAGAGAACAACACTGTCTGTTTGAAATATTTGCCTACAGGTCATCAGGAGGCCGACCTACTGACCAAAGCTCTACCATCACCTCAGTTCAGGGATCTCAGGGAGAAGATGGGAGTGCAAGAAAAATAGAAAAGGAAATTCTATGGAAACATTAGTTATAAGTTGCTTATTAAAAGTACTCATTTAAATAGTTCATGGTCTGGTTAGGTTTTTGAGGGGGTTTTCCCTTAACCCTTGCAACGAATGTTGGACCATCAGTTGTTAAGCTCCCCGTAAACTAGCAAATATAAGTTCATACATTTTTGAGGGGGTGTGTTGGTTTTGGTGTAAATTAAACTACAAAAACTGTATTCACTTCTAGCTGCCTTAGACTAAACAAATAATTATGTATCAATAACAGGCTCCAGCTTTATTTTTGATGACGTTCTTATTATGCTTAGCAAACATATTAATGCTCTGAAGATTTCTGTAACCATACCGACAACACCACGACCCTATATGAGATATAAAAAAGCTCTTGAACTGTAAAGACGTAATAAATAGAACTTATACATTCACAGTGTTTTATGATAAAACCATACCTTCCTTTATCGGTCTGTCTGTCTGTAACTTTTTTTTTGTCCGCACGTTTTCTCCGAAACGGTTTAAGATATTGACTTGAAATTTTGTGCACGTATATGTTATAATGAGATCTGGAACTGGATTGTTTTTTGAGGATATCCGGTGAAGGGTTGGGGGTTAAATAGGGGTAAATAGGGGAAAATAAATAAAGCAAGCTTGTAAGAGTTCTGAAACTTGAAATTCGGTGTATGTACTAGAAGTTAAGGCCTCAGATTTTTTTATAATATTTTTCAACCCCCCACCACCTCTACCCCATTATAAATGGGGTTGATAAAATAAAGTTGAGATAATCATTTGAAATTTCGTACGTATGTATTATAACGACGTCTGGAATTAGGTTATATTTTGAGATGATTCCGTTGAAGGGTTGGGGGTTAATTTGGGGTAAATAGGGGAATATAAGTAAAACAAGTTGGCAAAAGTACAGAAACTTGAAATTCGGTGTATGTACTAGAAGTCAAAGCGTCAGATTTTTTTATAATATTTTTCAACCCCCACACCCCTACTCCAATATGAAAAGGGTTGATAAAATAAAATTGAGATATTCATTTGAAATTTGGTACACGTATGTATTATAACGACATCTGGAACTAGATTATAAATTGAGATGATTCCGTTGAAGGGTTGGGGATTAAATAGGGGTAAATAGGGGAAAATAAGTAAAGCAAGCTGGTAAGACTACAGAAACTTGAAATTAGGTGTATGTACTAGAAGCCAAGGTCTCAGATTATTTATAATATTTTTCAACCCCCACCACCCCTACTTCATTTTTAAAAGGGTTGATAAAATAAAATTGAGATATTCATATGAAATTTTGTACACGTATGAATTATAACGACATCTGGAACTGGATTATATTTTGAGATGATTCCGTTGAAGGGTTGGGGGTTAAATAGGGGTATATAGGGGAAAATAAGTAAAGCAAGCTGGTAAAGTACAGAAATTTGGGATTTGGTGTATATAGTAGAAGCGAAGGTCTCAGGTTTTTATTTGTATTTTCCATCTCCCCACCACCCCCACTCCCTTATGAAAGGAGTTGATAAAATTAAATTTAAATTTTCACTTGAAATTTGGTACATTAATGTATTATAACTATATCTGAAACTAGATTATATTTTGACATGATTGCGTTAAAGGAGTGGGGGTAAGTAGAGGTATACAGGGAAAAATAAAGCTGGTAAGAGTACTGCAACTTGAAATTAGGTGTATGTCCTAGATGCCAAGGCCTCAGATTTGTTGATACTATTTTTCAACACTTCCACTACCTTTACTACATTATTAAAGGGGTTGATAAAATAAAATTGAGATATTCATTTGTAATTTGATAGACGTATGTATTATAACGACATCTGGAACTAGATTATATTTTGGGATGATTCCGTAGAAGGGTTGGGGTTAATAGGAGTAACTACCTCCCACCTCCCCTTCATTATTAATGGGATTGATAACATCAAATTGAGATATTCTCTTGAAAGTTAATACACGTATGTATTGTAGTGACATCCGATTGAGATGACTCCATTAAAGGGGTGGGAGTTGGTAGATTGTGAATAGTGGAAAATAAGTAGGGTAAACTAGAAACTTCGTTTTTAACGATTATGGTAGAAACCAACCCCTCAAACTTTTCTATGACATCTGCCCCAAATATTATTAAAATTCTATGGCCAATAATTTCCACATACTAGAGTGCAAATACAGTCAAGATGTTTCCTTTTAAGTGAAGTTGGATGAAGAATCTGGATGTGGAAGTAGTGATTCCTTAGGCAGCGGTTTTTGACGTGACTACGGCATAAGCTTTATTACTACAAACTGCGTTAATAGAAGCTAAAAAGAAGAAGCACTGGAAGACTTCCAAATTAGAATCATTAAATGGATTTATTATAAGCATAAATGTAAGTCACCTACTTCTTTTCAACTAGAACTTTATGCATATAAAATTTACTTGTATTTAAAAAAATTTTCATTTACCATATGATAATATATAAATGCATGCTCTATTATTTATTGTTGTTCTGTTTAAATAAAATATTTGTTCTTTAATTTTTTTTATTTAAATCCTTTAGGAATACCTCCAATTTTGGAAATAATATTTCACAATTTGTGTTACAGAATAATACAATTAAAATGAAGTGGATACATATAGTGTGTGAAATGAGTGCACAGTGAACCAAAAAATATATACATAATTTGGAGATTATAGAGTAATAAATTGTGCAAAACTAACCCCGGTTCATACATTACTGAACGGCTTCTTTGAATTGAGTGTATATATTGTGCAAAATAAATTACAAAGTTTACAAAATAAACGTACAATTTGAGGATTTCTCATTTAGAAATTGTGGAAAACTGAAATACATTCTTTTAAAAAACTATAAACATTCTGTCACTTAAGAGCATAATTTTTTGTAAATATGTTTTACAAATGAAGAGGTTTAGATGTGAATGTTTGTTTAGGAAACCTTCAGAATATATTTAAAAATTTCACACAAATTGTAGAAACTAACTTCCACAAGTGGAATAAAATTATGAATTTTTATGCAACCATAATTCAAATTTGTAAAGAATTCAATTTATGTGATTTTTAAGTTTGTACAAAAATTTCAAACAATGTTAATGCATAAACTGTACAAAATCATTGCCCCAAAAATGTATTATTTATTTGCACAAATTGTTCCTGTCACCATTTTAAGACCAATTTGGAGTACAATTTTCTACAATTGTGGTAAAATATCACACACATTTTTCTCTGTGCAGCATCGAGTCGATTTACCGAGAAAACTTGATTTTTTCAATATTTCGTGAAAAGTATAAGGTTATATACAGTATATTCCAAAACTTGTTTTTACATCAGATTCACTTATATTGAGGTCCTACCATAAATATATGCTAGATAGGTATGCCAAATTTTTTTTTATATAAGTTGTTAGCATTTATTTGAACCCAAATTTCACGAATTGTGGAGCAAAGATATTACTTATTAATATTTGTAAAATAAAGCGGGTTAATTTAATTATCAATGTAAATTCCCTTGAAGCGTCTTAAAGTACAAATTGCAAGCTTTAAAAGTCGCACCTACGGAAATCTAATAACAAGATTTAAACCAGAGTGGTTAAAATTAGTTATACATATAAAATTTTACCACTTCCTCAAAATTTTGAAATTTCGAAATTGAGATTTCCTTCACTCATCGGATTTTTTTAAACATTACTTTAAGAATAATATGTGAACGTTCCAGGGTTTTATTTTCAATATTGTAAAAATGGCAGAGCTTTCACTGATATTCTCGAAAACCTCTTCCGACTTCATATATGTACTATTCCTACATACATTCATTTTTGTATTTAAAAATATAACATCCTTTCTGCTGAGCTCAATTTCATTAATTTGCTGAAAAGTTACAACTAGTGTAGCGTTCCTGAGTCCGCGTGCGCTTCACGCTTCGTACTTACGTGTGGCCACGTTCCATTCTCGTACGTTAAACAAAAGAATCTGCAGCCTACATTTTGGATCTTACAGAAATACTTTATGTACATTTTTGATGTGAAATTTCCCGTACTTTTGAATGGCCAAGCAGTTCTTTCGGTAAAATTAAATTTTAAAAGTTATTAGCGAAAGCCCATAATTTTACACATATTTTGTTTAATTACAGACTATTACAGCGGCACTTTTTAGGAAGCGAACTTTTTATCACATATTATTGATACAATTTAGAAAAAAAATGGAAAAAGTTCCGCCCTGTTACAAAGGATTGCGAAGCTGATTCCTTTTTTACTGCACTAGTAACGTGGAATAAACACTTATCTGGTGGATAACCTAAGCAAACTTGTTTTTCTGTTGCACGTGTTCTGGTTTTGGCAAAATGTTGGCAAAAATATAATATTTCTAAAAAAATTGAAGCAAAAATTAACAAAAAGAATATGAGCATTGAAAGTTAGTAGAGAGATGACGCCTCCAGGCGTCATCAGCAGTCATAGTGTTAATGACTATGTCAAAGTTTTTCAAGTTACGTCACACAGTGACATCATCGGCGCTAATGTGCACATTTGTTCTTAATTCTGCATATAGAATAATAATAACATAAATAATAGACTATTATCATTGTTATTAATTTATTAACAATAAAGCTAATTTAAAGAAAACGTTGTTATTGTGCCCGCTATGGTCAATGTTTACGCACCTCATCATACTATGAAAAGCATTCTGCAGCATTAGTGAAGTTATGGATGTGTACTCTTCAACAATTCTTGGTTTCCATTCTTGCAAACAAAATAGTTCATCATGGTCAAATATGGTGACTGAAAATCGGTATCTCAGACGCCGATTTTCAGTCGAATCAGACGATAACGTTAATGATTATCAGCCGTATTGACGTCGTTATTTTGGATTTATCGTTTTGATCACATATTTATAATCTGCGATCTGAAATATTATTAGAAAACAATTTTTAGTGAAATAGTATTAAATGACTATGCACTGTTCGCCATTTTGGATTCTTCTATACAGTATGTCTCACTTTTCATAACTCCCATATCACAGCCCACTTATTAACAATGCAATTTTATTTTAAATTTGGGTAGAAGATACTTACCTATCAGGGTTCACCCTTATGAAGAAAAATGAACGTAATTTTCAAGAAAGAGATGTTAGGCAATGTTTTAACTGTAAAACAATATCATATTCTTATTCGAATAAAATTTTTAAAGTAACAATTGTTAGTCATAACTTTATTTTCGAACATAATTAAGAGTTAATTAAGCTGGATTCAGTTTACGTAACAGTCTGAATCAAACAATAATTGAATTGGAACTAAATAAGATAAATGTTAAACAAATTTAATTCATAAACAATTCCATAAATAATCAAACTTATATAGATAACCAAGTCACAGTTTGCTCAACATATCCTACACCTACATTATGCAGATCTCACACCTCTGGGGTCGGATTAAAAGTTTTGTATACAACGGGAGACCATAACATGCAGATCACCTACGGGATAGAATAAGAGAAGCTTGCCTACAAATAACATCAGAAGAATTACGGAAAGTCGTGCGGTACAACAAAAAAGTTATAAAAATATATCCACGTGGATGGAGGCTATGTTGATCAATCTCTGATTTAGTTACCTATGTAAGTTTTATTATTTATTGAATCAAATTTGTTTAACATTTAACTTTTTTTGGAAACAAAACAAGTTAAATATTCAGTTATTGTTTGATTTAGACTATTAAGTAAACTGACTAATGTCACGTGATTAATTCTAAATGTAAAGCCTGTCTTCCTCCGGCTCACTTAATTAACTCTTAATTAGGTTTGATAATAACATTATGACTGTAACAATTGTTATTTTAAAAAGCGAAATTTCATTTTCCTATTACGTGAGCACCAAGTACCCTATCTTATTGACATTCGGTATTGGTGAGTTTTTCATAACAATGAATCAGATTACGATATTGTTTTACAGTTGAAACTTTGCCCAATGTCTTTTTTGGAAAATTAGGTTAATTTTTCGTCATAAAGACGAATGCCACTGGTGAACTTTTAAACTTTACCATGAAGCAATATCCTGATGGGTAAGTGCCTCCCACCCAAATTTTGAAAAAATCGCGTTGTTATTATGGGAGCTACATATGGGAGTCATGGAAAGTGAGACATACATGATTTGTCATAAATAGTTACAAAGTTGCTTGTCAGACTAATAATAAAAGCCTGTTAAGAATTAAAATAATATTTTGGGTATGATCTTTAAACTGTATGATAGCTTGAAGATCGGAAAACTCTTCAGGACACTTCCTATTTTTGGAGGAGAAATTTACCTTCCACAACTGTGTCGTCAATCAAAAACACCTTGTGTGAGAAATTTAATAGGAGTAGTGCTACGATATCACAGGTTCCTAATGTCATCACGGCATATGTCAACAAATAAACATAATTTTCAATTTTTCATAAGCCCATTTTGAAAATTAAATTAACTCTAGTTTCACTCTTTCCGTGATCCCAATGGGTATACCATTTAACTAATTCCCAGACTGTACAAATATTTTATTCTGGATACTAGTCAAACTCCAATTTATATGTTTATGTTGTCACATATTCGCAGCACATCAAATTATGAATGTTATGGAAGTTTCAAGCAGTAAGAACAAAATTCATATTGCTTAATATAAATCATTCATCATTTCAGTGATTAATAGCCGTCAGGCCGCGCATAATTTATATTCCTCTACTTTAATTTTTTATTATAATTATTGAATTCTCTACGATTGTGATGTCTACGCTGTGTGTCATAAATTAAAATTGTTGAATGTATTTAAAGTCAGTTTTATGAATATGAGTATTTAATAGAATTGTTTACATTGAGACATGTTTGAAATTCAAGGAGAAAGTGCAATTTATTTCCACCCCACTCCAATAGGGTAATAACCTGTCCTAATATTTTGCGATGTGCGGAACAGTCTGTAAACAGATTTAATTCAATTACCTCTCCCTCTTGTTGAGTAATATAAAGTAGACGTTAAATATTATCAACTGTTGCTTTTTTAATAAATAGTGTACAAAAGCGGAGTCATACATTTCGGTGTTAAGCTAGACTAATTCAAATACAAACAAAACAAATGAAGAGAGCCGGTTGATATAAAGAGAAAAATATTGGTCCTTCGACCAGAATCTTATGTAACAAAAGTCAAATTAAGGGAGCTAAGTCCGACCCTGTTGCATAGAATCACCGTATTGTATTATTTCCGATCTCGCTAACATTTTAAGGGTCGAGACTTTAATACAATAACGTAAAATACTGCTCATAGGAACATCTGTTTTATGTTGCAAACTGATTTACTTTAGAGCCCAGGAAACGTGCTTTGTTAACTTTACTCTTTATTAGGTAGTCGACGTTAGCCACTTGGAAACAATAAATAACCATCCAAATTATTTTATGTCCAATTCGCTTTTCTTACTTGAAGTTATGGACACTTGTTAAATACGACCTCACCGGGAGGTCTAGTGATATTTTCAAGACTAAAGCAGTTGATAGAGGATTCCAGGAACATATGTAATAGACCATAAGATAGATAGACCACATAAGTCAGATTTTTCCCCCCATACAAAAGCAAAGTAAGGAACAAAAGGTTTTTTTTTCGTCTGTTTTAGTGGTGATAAAAATGTTCAGATAGGCCATATGATAAATACCATGGTCCTTTAGGTAATTTCAAATAGGGGTATGTTTAAAGTAGAGATTTTAATTGGTCGAGGGTTTAAAGTTTACTGCCCACTTTTGAAACGTAATTTTTCGAGGGAGAGAATATCGGGACTCTTGGCTTAACGTCTGAACGGTCGTCATCTACTTACAGGAAATAGTATATTCTCGTTTTGCGAACCTTTTTCAATTGTAAAGTTTAAGTACATTTGTTCAGTATTTCGCCAGTTTTAATAAGTAGAAAATTAATGTGTTGTAATTGAACTAAAAGTATTCGGTCGCGATTCAGCTAAAGATTTGAACTTGCCGCGGACCATTTCATTTCTTGATATAGTGTAGTTATCGTTTGTTAATTTATTTAATCGTTAAATGTTTGTAATTGTCATTTTCATTTTCTTTCATTTTCTTCTGTAAATATAGTGGTTTAAGTGTTTTGAGAAATCACGTGTTTTATTTGCTTGTTATGCAATTGAGTTCATTCCATATGCAGTAAAGTTTGTCTGTGAAGTAACCTGGTTGATGGACACCAAAAAGGATAGAATCACCTAGAAAGCAAAGGGTAAGCACAGTTTTGTTTTCGATGGATACACTATAATATCGACGGAGTCTGCAAAAGTAATTGGGACACTCCCTACTCTGCCAATGGTAATGTCTGATTAAATCATGTAATTAGGGAAATAAAACCCCAGTTATTACACTTAATTGAGTAGATGACTTGTTTTTGTAGTTAGTTAAAAATTTGAATACATTAGCTCATGCCTATCTTTCTTGAATGCTTGGTATGTTTTTCTTTTGGAGGCTGATGTAGGTTCAGGAATCACCAATCAGAATGGGTAAATTATTACTACTTTACACTTAGAGGGTAGTAACCTGTCCCATAATATTTACATTTTATTAAAGTCGACATGACGCGCGACGGTATTTTCTTTTACTTACAGTATGTAAGTTTGCAAATATAATTTAATTCATTTCATTCTTGTTAAGTTGTATAGTATAATATATGATCTCAATTGGGACAGCATAAAAACGAAAACTCGGAGTAAAGTTGGCATCTCATTTATGGGACATAGGCGGCGGCGGTAGAAATGTAAAAATGCTTTGAATACTAAATAATCATTTCTTAATTGTTAAAGAAAGGGATTTCTATAATACCTTTATTCAATAGAAATGGTTAATGAAAAAATATGTTTATCACATCTATCTATCTTCTAGCGGCAAAGTTATGTAATCTTAGGCGGGAGTTGCATAGATGGTATATAATCCTTTCGAAGGGGTGTAAAGCAGCGACTGTCTTCTTTATTAAATGTTAGGCCATGACACTATGAACTTTGCAGTATCATGAAGAAATGCAGGTAGGAGATGTCTACTATTCTATAAAGAAAAGACTCGGCAAAATTTTAAAGGGGGAACTCGTTTCCTGGCATTGGTAATTGGTCTCAGTAGCGGAAATAAGTCGACGTTAAATAAACAAATTTCAAAAAAGCTGTGTCGTGTCTATGAACTTTAAATAAACAATATTTCATTCGTCACTATCAGAGTTTTCAGAACTTGAATCGGTATTTACATTAATAATAACTGGATTGATAGGTGGTAATATAGAGTATTCATTTTCCTTTTTTATCACATGAGATACACACTTCTTACATATATCGCTTTTACCTATTTCGTCTACTATTATCTTTATATTCATTAAGACAGACTCACTTAATTGTGAGGATTGATTATATTGACGTAGTCTTGTGTTTACATCAGCCCACACCATTTCAATGGGGTTGAAAACGCTATAATATGGAGGCAGACGTAAAATAGTATAGCCGTGTGCTTCAAAAATATTTTCAACGGCATATTCCCTTTTAAAATTCTGCTTTCCAATCAGTTCTAATAGTCTTTTTTGTGTTTTTCCAAGCCTTTATCTTTCATAAATTCAATGATATCGCCTTTTTTCTATTGGTGTTTGGAATTCTTGCATGTTGCCGCAAATGGTATGACGCATTGTCCATAACAATTACATGATTTAATAAAAAATAAAACTGTTTTTACCTCCAGCATGTAGAATTATAATTATGTTCCCCTTAGAACATAGAGTACATAAATTACACTTTTTGCTGTTATCTACCTAACCGTGTTGAACTACATCATGGGTGTCAAACCATGTTTCGTCAAGATAATTTATGTCTCTATTTAAATCTCGGTATTCTTTTATTTTACGCAGGTACTCGTGTACCTAAAACCGCAATCGAGCAAACAGTTTCGGAAAGTCTCTAATAATTTGATTATATGAAGAATCAGTATTTTCGCCTTTTAAACACGAGTAAATATTATGGCATGCAAAAACTGTGAACAAGGTTTCGCTAAGTATCTAATCCCACCTATATTTCTATGTGACAGGCGGATCAAGTCCACGTGGACTGTAGATGAGGAGTGGTGAATATAAATCTGTAAAATTTTGTGCCCTCTCATTCAATGTGAAGCGATATATTGAAAATACCCCGTAAGATCCTCTAGTTCCATGTTGCTCCAATTGACTTCGTAAATACAAGGTTGGTGTTAAGTGTTTTCTTCAAAAACTGGTGCGTTGCAGTAGGTTAATACAACACATATTAAAGGTTTGTAATATTGTCTCTTGTTAAACCAAAGGAAACCAACGATTGCAACGAAGCAACACATGGTGTATTATTAAATTTATATATAATACAATGATTAAGCTTAATGGAGCATTAAGGTTCGGTAGGCGAAAAATAATGAGTGAGCAGAGAAATATGATCAATAGACTATTAAATATAATAAAAAAAATAGAGCTGCACATTTTCTTTCACAATTAAATATTTTTTCTACAAACTTCATACATCATATACATCAAAAATAAATATTTGATTTTCAAAATTTGGATCACTTTAAGATCTCTTTTGAACAAAATATCGATTGTGGAAACCGTTAGTTTGTGGAGTATACCGACATCAATAAAATATCTATTTATCCATGATCTTACTAAAACGAATACATAGTACTTTAGTGGGTTAATCGGTTCAATTTATAGGCTATTGACCATGTGGAAAAAACAGGGGTAAAAGGAACTAATTCGTTAAAGGTATTCTATTGCTTCATATGTTCAACTGTACCCTAATAATGATGAATCCACAAAGTGCTATTAAATTTAGGCTTAGATTTTGAGATCGGAGTAAATTTGTGCACTTTTAAGTTTTTTAACTTTAACTCTAAAAAACCGCTGCCTAAGGAATCACTACTTCCACATCCAGATTCTTCATCCAAGTCACTTTAAAGGAAACATCTTGACTATATCTGCACTCTAGTATATGGAAATTATTGGTCATAGAATTTTAATAATATTCAGGGCAGATGTAATAGAAAAGTTTGAGGAGATGGTTTCTACCATATACGCTAAAAATGAAGCTTCTAGTTTACCCTACTTATTTTCTACTATTCACAACCTACCACTTCCGACTCCTTCAATGGAGTCATCTCAAGCAGATGTCACTACAATACATACGTGTACTAACTTTCAAGTGAATATCTCAATTTGATGTTATCAATCCCATTAATAATGAAGCGGAGCTGGTGGAAAAATATTAGAAATAAATCTGAGGCCTTGGTTTCTAGTATATACACCGAATCCCAAATTTCTGTACTCTTACCAGCTTGATTTACTTATTCCCTTCTAAGGAATCATCCCAAAATATAATCTAGTTCCAGATGTCGTTATAATACATACGTCTACCAAATTACAAGTGAATATCTCAATTTTATTTTATCAACCCCTTTAATAATGGAGTAAGGGTAGTGGAAGGGTTGAAAAATATTATTAAAAATCTGAGGCCTTGGCTTCTAGGACAAACATCGAATTTCAAATTGCAGTACTCTTACCAGCTTGCTTTACTTATTTGTTCCTATTTACCCCTACTTATCCCCACTCCTTCGACGCAATCATGTCAAAATATAATCTAGTTTCAGATATACTTATAATACATAAATGTACCAAATTTCAAGTGAAAATTTAAATTTAATTTTATCAACTCTTTTAATAAGGGAGTGGGATTGGTGGGGGGATGGAAAATACTAATAAAAAAACCTGAGACCTTCGCTTCTAGTATATACACCAAATCACAAATTTCTGTACTTTTACCAGCTTGCTTTACTTATTTTCCCTCATATACCTCTATTTAACCCCCAACCCATCAACGGAATCATCTCAAAATATTATCTAGTTTCAGATGTCGTTTATAATAGATATGCGTACTAAATTTTACGTCAATATCTCAATTTTATTTTATCAACCCCTTGAATAATGGAGTAGGGGTGGTGGGGGCTGAAATATATTATTAAAAAATCTGAGGCCTTGGCTTCCTGTATATACACCGAACTTCAAGTTTCTGTACTCATACCAACTTGCTTTACCTATTTCCCCCCTATTTACCCCTAAATAACCCTCAATCCTTCAACGGAATCATCTCAAAGTATAATCTAGTTCCAGATGTCGTTATAATTCTTACGTGTACCAACTTTCAAATGAATATCTCAATTTTATTTTATCAACCCTTTTAATAATGGAGTAGGGGTGGTGGGGGGCTGAAATATATTATTAAAAAATCTGAGGCCTTTGCCTCTAGTACATACTCCGAATTTCAAGTTCCTGTAGTCATACCAGCTTGCTTTACTTATTTCCCCCTATTTACCCCTAAATAACCCCAAACCCTTCAACGGAATCATCTCAAAGTATAATCTAGTTCCAGATGTTGATATAATTCATACGTGTACCAACCTTCAAATGAATATCTCAATTTTATTTTATCAACCCTTTTAATAATGAATTAGGGATGGTGGGGGTTGAAATATATTATAAATAATCTGATATCTTGGCTTCTAGTACATACACGGAATTTGAAGTTTCTGTAGTCTTACCAGCTTGCTTCACTTATTTTCCCCTATCTACCCCTACTTAACCCCCAACCCTTCAACGGAATCATCTCAAAATATATTCTAGTTCCAGATGTCGTTATAATACATACTTGTACCAAATTTCAAATGAATATTTCAATTTTATTTTATCAACCCTTTTCATATTGGAGTAGGGGTGGTGGGGGTTGAAAAATATTATAAAAAAATCTGACGCTTTGGTTTCTAGTACATACATCGAATTTCAAGTTTCTGTAGTCTCACCAACTTGTTTTACTTATATTCCCCTATTTACCCCAAATTAACCCCCAACCCTTCAACGGAATCATCTGAAAATATAATCTAATTCCAGACGTTGTTATAATACATACGTGTACGAAATTTCAAATGAATATCTCAACTTTATTTTATCAACCCCGTTAATGGGGTAGGGGTGGTGGGGAGTTGAAAAATATTGCAAAAAATCTGAGGCCTTAACTTCTAGTACATACACCGAATTTCAAGTTTCTGTACTTTTACAAGCTTGCTTTACTTATTTTCCCCTATTTAACCCCCAACCCTTCACCAGATATCCTCAAAAAACAATCCAGTTCCAGATCTCGTTATAATATATATGTGTACAAAATTTCAAGTCAATATCTTAAATCATTCCGGAGAAAACGTGCGGACAAAAAAAAAAGTTACAGACAGACAGACAGACCGACAGACCGACAGACAGAAAATTTTTTTTCGCTCAAATTTAAAATCTCGACGTTTCATGACATTCTAAACCGATTTCACGAATAAAAATTTTTGAAAATTTTTTTGCGATTACTATACTTCCAATCCACTACGTGGATGTGGAAGTAACTATGCATTTTTAGTAGATACACATAATGCGGTTTTTTGTAAATAATCAAATTTCCTATCAAAATGGTACCTATAAAGACAAAAAACTTTTTTCAACAAAATAAGCCAGAAAAATTGTTTAAAAAAAATCGGTACAGATATTTACACAGAACTTCGCTCTATATTTGTGCATGGCGGTCACTCTAAAAAATTATTAATCACGAAATGATATTGAAAACAATAATCGGAATATAGTGATCACTATTTTTACAAAGAAAACCTGATAACTTTTGGTCAAAAAAATATACAGAGTGGTCATCCGAGAGTAAAAATTCAATACTAAATAACAGGTGCCAATTATGGAAAACTTGTGCAAATACCTTAGCAAATGTCCATCATGGTTGAATTATTTCTTGGAATGACCACCCTGTACATTTTTCAATAAAACTGTAATAGGTGCATATACCAAGTATTATTGCCATCTGCCACATTTTCAATTCCACCTTCACGTAGTGGAGTGGAAGTATAGTAGTGGTTAAAAAATGTCTTTTTTTTCGAAATTTTTCAAAAAGGTTGTTAAAAAGTTTTCATATTTTTTTTCTTCTGAAATGGACCTAGAATGTAATGATACATGGAAATTTTAAGGTGCAAAAACAATGTTTCCTTCTGTTCTATAGGGTAGTGGTAAAAAGAATGCCGTGAAATGTGGAAATTTTAAATTACTAGCGGTGAAAAAATTTTCCAAAATGGTAAAAAAATTTACATTTTTTTTTTTCTGAAATAACTTTAGAATGTCATGAAACGTGGAAATTTAAAATTTGAGCAAACAATTTTTTTTTCATTTATTCTGTAGTAGTGGTCAAAATTATTTTTTTTTGGAAATAGGTTTAGAATGCCATGAAACGTGGATATTTTAAATTTGAGCAAAAATATTTTCTTTCCATCTATTCTAGTGGAAAAAAATGCTACAAAAAAAATTCTATTTTTTTTTTCCACGTTTCATGACATTCTATTATGAAACGTGGAAATTTTAAATTTGAGCAAGAAAATTATTTTTTCATTATTTATAACCTTTAGACGGTCCACCCTGTATATTTTCCAGTGAAAGTTTACCCATTTCTTCGCTGACAGTAGCGTTAGATACCTACCAAAGGACCCCGCACGGAACATATGGAAATTGGCCCTCGGTTAAAGTGTTTGATACTCGGGGATATTATCCAAATATCGATGTTGATCAAAAGTCTCCATGGGCTCAAGGTCGGAAATTGGACGGTTTTCCAGATATCGGGGGTGTAAAGGGGGATGCTCATTTCTTGTGGGAAGTGGCCCTCGCTCCAGTAAAATTCGCTGGAATCGACATATGTTATTCCTCTTGACCTCCTGATAAAAATTCTCAGGGGCACAAGTTTGAAAAATGGACAGTTTTCTAGATATGGAGGGTGTAAAGCGGGGCGCTCATTTCCTTTATAGGAAGTGACCCCCAGTGAAATTCACTGGAATCGACATATGTTGTTCCTCTCGACCTCCTGATCAAAATTTCTCATGGGCACAAGGCGGGTACATGCACAGTTTTCCAGATATCAGGGGTTGCAAAGTCGACTTTGAACCCCCGATATCTAAAAAATTGTGTATTTACCGACCTTGTGTCTATGAGAACTTTTGATCAGGAGGTCGAGAGGAACAACATATGTCGATTCCAATGAAATTCACTGGCGGTCACTTCCTATAGAAAATGAGCACCCCCCTTTGCACCTCCCATATCTAGAAAACTGTTTATTTTCCATACTTGTGCCCCTGAGAATTTTTGATCAGGAGGTCGAGAGGAATGACATATATCGATTCCAGCGAATTTTACTGGAGTGGGGGCCACTCCCCACAAGAAATAAGCCCACGATATCTGGAAAACCTCCAATTTCCTACCTTGAGCCCATAGAGACTTTTGATCAACATCGATATTTGGATAATATCCCCGAGTATCAAACACTTTAACCGGGGCCAATTTCCATATGTTCCGTGCGGGGTCCTTTGACTGTTCTCCGTCAAAGTAGTTTTTTTAGTTAATGCACCAACAGACAGACAGACAAACAGACTGACTGACGGAATTGAAAAATCTATATTTTCATAATCTGTATGATCTGGAACGTGAGAATCCGAAAAAATCTAGGAGGGTGATTTTTTCTCGAATACAATACTTCCCTTCAGAGACATTTCAATTTTTTGTTTGATTTTTTTATTTTTGTGTATAACTTTTTTCTGAGTGGATTTAGGTGTAGGCGTTGGTTCACAAAAAAAAATCTGACGTAATTTCCCGCAAAATGGTGACCGATAAAAGTATCTTTGATTAAAATTGGCTGAAACACAGTAGTTCCAAGTTACCTACTTTTTTTACGATTTGACCACTCTTTACCTTTATACTGTGTTATTTTTAATCATTATATGCAAAAACCATTTTTATTCAATAAAAAAATAATTTTCGGTTTACCAATGCTAATAATAAAGGTGCTTGTTTAAAATTTTAATATTCATATGATCTTAGACAAAATAACTTTAATGTTATAGTAATTTATAGCCGTTTGAAAGATACTTTTTTAGAAAATTACGTATATTTTACTTGTTTATTATTTGTTCGTATGTATTATACAAATATTAATTAACGTAATGTAATTAACAAGTTCTTAAAGTAAAAGTTTTGAATTAGTTGCTCGATGTTCTGCAAAGAATATGTGGGCTTAAATTGTGAAAATGCTGATGTTCCCGAAGTTATGGAAGAAGATGACGAAAGCAATGTTGATGAAGATATTGATACACAATACGAAAACATTATGGGATAAATATAATAGATGTAATTTTTAAAAAATGTTTAAAAGTGAATTATTATTTGTTTGCTTATAATTGTATTGAAACATATTCTTTATGGGATTTTGCAAACAGCAGAAAATCTATCTATGAGTTCTCATAGATATATTTTTCTGCTGTTTGCAAAATCCTATAAAGAATATGTTTCATTTCAAATAATGTACCTTTAAAACAGCAAATTAGTACAATAATAAAGTTTCTATATCTAAGACCATATGAATATCAAAATTTTAAATAATAAATATAATTTTTATCATTATCATTGGTAAACCGAAAATAATGTTTACTTGTAAAGATTAAAAAAATAACATGGTATAAAGGCAAAAAGTGGTAAAACTGTAAAAAAGTGGGTAATTTTGAACGATTTCCACTAAAAGTTCTCTTATCGGTCACTATTCTGACGGGAATTACGTGAGCTTTCCCTTTTGTGAACCAACGCCTATACCTAAATCCACTTAGAAAAAAGTTATACACAAAAATAAAAAAAAAAAAACAAAAAATTGAAATTATTCGTTTTTTTAATAGTCTTTTTGATTTATTTTTGTTGAAAAACAGTTTTTTGACTTCATGAAGTGCCACTTCGATTGGAAATTTGATTCTCTACAAAACATCTATTATGTGTATATATTAAAAATGTATAGTTATTGAGTTAGTTAAAAACTAAAAAGTGAAAAAATTTACTCCGTTCTGAAATCCAAGCCTAAATTTAACAGCATTTTGTAGATTTATTTATCATTTTTCGGGCTCGGTTTAACAATAAAATACTTTTAACGAATTAGTTCCTTATTCAATTACATAGTCAATAGCCTATTACTTACATGTCACTTAATCTATTATTATTATTAGATTCCTTGGTACTTACATATGTATGGTAGATTGTATATATGTATTGTTACTTATGTATAAGTGTATTTATATTCACACTTACATTTATGTACATGCACCAAGTTAATAATTATATTATTATTATTAAAACCAAATAACTCTTGCTCTTTTCAAAGAAGCGAGACTTTATAACAACTAATAACTTGCTATCATGAAATCATCTCTAATCCAGCTAATGAGGATTTTCTCTCATTTATTACTCATTTAAATGAAAATGAACCCCGCCTGATAATAATAAAAGATGCTGTGCTTCTCAATCGCCAACGAAAATATATAAAGAGCTGCCCTCAGAATATGCGAATAGTTTTATTTGCATCGATAAACTTTTGAACTATCTGTCTTTCATGTTGTTGAAAGTGGAAGTATATGTCTAAAATTCTTAGCAGGCTCCTTTTAGATATCTCTAAAATGAATAAATTATTACTACCGATACCAACGGACTTTTAAAGTTTACTGATATTCAAACACAATGCGCAGTGTGTACTTTCAAATCTTGATTCAACCTTTTCAAATTTTCTGATGAACTTCATTAAAATATTTGACTCTTAAAATGATCTTTATAAAATTTATTATTATTAACATCTTAAAGCATAATCATTCTCTATATACATATACATATTTTTCGTTATGCTTATGAGATACATAAGCATAACGAAAAATATGCATCTTAGCAGCAATAACCAGTATTTCCTACTACTGTTAAGTGATCACTTGAATTTATTTTTCAGCTACACACCGGTGAAGTGCAGTGAGTTGTGAACCAAGATCAGGGTCAGATTCAGAAAGACTACCACATAGAAATAGTACTTCGGTTATTTTAGCACTTATTGAAAATTGACAGAATTCCAAAATGTTCTTAATAATGATGCTAAACACGCAAAATTTTCCATAGTTTCTTTAGAACATGAATATTTACACGATTTGATATGTTCAGAAATTATGGTATTTAAATATCTACCAGTTGGTTTTACAAATATCAGATCACAATAATATTGATTCTCGTAAGTAATATTTAACTGTAAATTGGGTGTTTCGAATTCACTAAAAATGTGTTTTTATTTTGAAGAAATTTCATATACAACGTGTTTTTTGCCAAATTTTGTTGTGACACGATTATGTTTTTATCATTGCGTAAAATTTAAGAATAAATTATCTGGGGTATTTATTTTTAGTAAATGAATCGTTCATTAACTTTAGAATTTTTCTTCTACATTTTTCATACGATAACTGCAGTCCTATACTGTACTTTAAGCTCTAATAATATCTATTCTGTGTAACTGGAATGTACAGAAGAATAATTCAAACATCTTTCTTGATTCATTATTGCTTTTATCGTTATCACAAATTACGATTTTAAGAAGCGTTTGATTAATTGGAAACCCGATTAGAAATCCTCAGATGTTAACATAAATCGTAATGTGAAATAAATTTGATTTGATATCTACCACCGTACCCTGCATGAGAAGTTTGATTTATTACGTGTTAATAATGCCAAGGTATTAAATAATGATAATAATTCCACATCCACGTAGTGGACTGGAAGTATTGTAATCGAAGACAAATTTCTTATTTCTTATTGAAATAGGTTTAGAATCTCATGAAACGTCGAGATTTTAAATTTGACCGAATAAAAAATTTCTGGCTGTCTGTAACTTCTTTTTGTGAGCACGTCTAAGATATTGAGTTGAAATTCTATACACGCATGTATTATAGCGAGATCTGGAACTGGATTGCTTTTTTAACTAATCCGGTGAGTAGATGGGGGCTCATAGAGGAAAATAAGTAAAGCAAGCTGATAAGATTACAAAAATTTGGGATTTGGGGTATATATTAGAAGACAAGACTTTTGATTTTTCTATATCCACCACCACCACCACTACCACTCTATTATTAAAGGGGTTGGTAAAATAAAATTGACATATTCACTTGAAACTTGATACACGTATATATTATAAAGACATCTGGAACAAGATTATATTTTGAGATGATTCCGTTGAAGGGGTGCGGGGTAGAGGGAAATAGAGGAAAACGTGTACGCTGGTAAAAGTACAAAAACTTGAGATGGTGTATACTAAAAGCCAAGGCCTAAGATTTGTTTATAATATTTTTCAACCCCGCGCCCCCTCTCCGTTAACTCCACTTCATTATTATAGGGGTCGATAAAGAAAAATTGAAATATTCACTCGAAATTTGGTGCATGAAAATGGATAGAGCAATCTAATAAGAGTTCAGACTTCATTCTTGACGTATAGAAACCAAACGCCGCAAATTCTTTTACGACATTTGCCTCAAATATTATTGAAATTCTAGGACCAATTATTTCCACATACTGGAGTGCAAATATAGTCAAGATGTTTTCCTTTAAAGCGACTGCTCGATACGGAGGAAGTGATTCCTTAGGCAGCGTGTTTTTTTTGCTGATTTTCAGTTTCACTTAAGATTGTTCATTAATGAAGATAATTTCAAAACCCCGCCATTGCATATTTCAATTCTCGTTCTCTGTCATTATTTCGTCGAGTGTCTAATAGACGAATTGCTAGTCTAAAATAAATTTTCCATTGAAATTATTGCAAATATAACCAATTTGCAAAATACGGAATCATATTGCTTTATTTCTGCAGTATAACTGGAAATTTGGAATTTTATATACTCCAACTGCGTATGTGATGAAATTACCGACCTTCAACATATGGAACGTATAATATAAGATTAGAATATAGAGAAGTTATATAAACACTTAGTCGGAGAGAAAATTGAGATGTCTGCAAATATTTGCCAAGATAAAATACAAGGGTGGTATCTTTTCTGTAAACAATTTTTGCAAATACTTATTCATGAATTTACCAACAGTTATATGAAATAGTGTTTGTAAAATGTATATATACAATGTGTGTCCTAAATAGATTTTACAACACCAAACCCTTTTATTTATGATTTTACGAGAAAAAAATTTTTGTGACAAAAATATTTGCTGAACTGACAATCATAGCTGCAATTATCAAATGTTATATGGAATATACGTGGAGCTTAAAAAGTTAAAAGAGCCTTGAAAGTTATTAGAGCAAAGCTATTGTTTTATATCCTAGAAACAGAAAAAAATATTTCAAAATTGTCGTTACTGGTATCAGGACAATCCTTAAAGAGCAGTTCGTCCAGTATACTCTTTATTAAATATTTTACTTTAATTAATAACTTTCTATTCTCTGAATAATGTATTAAATCTAAGTATAAAATACTCTGTTTAGTTACAAAATAAAGAAACCGCTGCCTAAGGAATCACTACTTCCACTTCCAGATTTTCCATCCAACGAAAACTTCTCAAGTTAATTGGCACTCTAGTATATGGAAATAATTGATCGTAGAATTTAAATATTTTCAATATTTTGGGTAGACATCATAAAAAAATTTGAGACGTTGGTTTCTAGCATATACTCCAAAAATGAAGATTCTGGACTTTTGTTAGCTTGCTTTACTTATTTGCCTCAATTATAGCCACACTCCACTCCTTCAACTGAATTATCTCAATCAGGTGTCATTAAAATACAAACGTGTACCAAATTTCAAGCGAATATCTCAATTTTATTTTGTCAGTCCCTTTAATAATGCAGTGGATGTGGAGGTGTTGAAAAATTTTATAAAAGATCTAAGTCTTGGCTTCCAGTATATCCACCAAATCTTAGGTTTTTGTACTCTTACTAGTTTGCTTTACTTATTTTCCCATATTTACCACTAATCAGCCCCCAACCCTTCAACGGAATAATCTCAAAACATAATGTATTTCCAGCTGTCGTAATAATGCATACGTGTACCAAATTTCAAGTGAATATATTTTTTTATTTTATCAGCCCCTTAAAAAATGGACTGGTGGAGTAGTTGAAAAATATTATAAATAAATATGAGACCTTGGCTTCTAGTATATAGACCAAATCCCAAGTTTCTGTACTCTTACCAGCTTGCTTTATTCGTTTCCCCTATTTACTTCCACTTACCCACCCACCCATTCAACGGTACCATCTCAAAATATAATTTAGTTCCAGATGTCATTATAAACATATACGTGTACTAAATTTCAAGTGAATATCTCAATTTAATTTAATCAGCATCTTTAATCATGTAGTGTAGTGTAGTGTAGTGTAGTGTAGTGGGAGTGGTGGAGGGGTTGAAATATGTTATAAAAAATCTGCGGTCTTCGCTTCTGGTATAAACAACAAATCTCAAATTTCAGTACACTTATCAGCTTACTTTACTTATTTTCCCCTATTAACCCCTATTTAACCCCCAACTCTTCAGCTGCATCATCTCAAAATATAATCGAATTACAGATGTCTCTATAATACATGTAAGTACCAAGTTTCAAGTAATAATCTCAATTTTATTTTAACAACCCTTTTAATAATGGAGTGGAGGGGTTGAAAAATGTTATAAAAAAATCTGAGGCCTTGGCTTCTAGTATATACATCAAATCCCAAGTTTCTGTACTTTTACCATCCTGCTTTACATATTTTTCTCTATTTATCCCTATTTAACACCCAAACCTTCAACGGAATTATCTCAAAATATAATGAGTTCCAGGTGTCGTTATAATATATACCTGTACCAAATTTTAAAAGAATATCTCAATTTCATTATATCAACTGCCAGAAATGTGCTGATTTGGCTATTGCTAGCGGATGGTATACAAATTGGAGCTGTTAATATATTAATTCGTTCTGTTAAAGAATCGGCAGCACTCGAACAATGCCAGGCACCATTAGATATGTTTATGGAAAAGGCACGTTCGATGATGTTAACGGAGCCGAGGGGATTTGACGGAGGGAATGAGGACACTTGGTTCCAAACTATCAATAGATACGCATGTAAACATATTTTCTATTCAAATTGTATTATTTCTTCACTTCGCGGAATATACTGTTATTTTTCTAAAGTACTAGTTTTATTTTAATTTCTAACACAACCACTTTAATAATGGAGCGGGGTTGGTGGGGGGATGGATATTATTATAAAAAAATCTGAGACCTCGGCTTCTAGTACATACACCAAATTCCAAATTGTTGTGCTCTTACCAGCTTGCCTTAGTTATTTTTCACTATCTACCTCTGCTTATCCCCCAACCCTTCACTGAATAAATTCAGAAATCAATCCAGTTCCAGATCTCATTATAATACATACGTGGATAAAATTTCAGGTCAATGTCTCAAACCGTTCCAGAGAAAACTTGAGCACAAAAAAGTTACAGGGAAACAGACAGACAGACGGACCGACAGACTGACAGATCGGCAGACCGGCTCACGGTTTCTTTTTAGCAGTAACTTTCGTGCCTCGTATATACATTACTTTTGACAATTTCAATAGTGTCTTTTAATTAAGCGGGTGTATTTATCGACGATAGCTTTTTGTCACAAAATTACAAATAATGTAATTCTCATAAAGTCAGTCTTTGGACTGTAGTACGTCCCCAGATATATATACACTTTTCTGCAAAACTAATGCATAATTATTGCGAGAATTCAATTCTATTTTCAGGTTATCTTCAATCATCTAAACAATTTTGCATGTTGACAATATGTTAATCGAGGTATTCAGTATAATTTACGTTTTTACTCAACATTCTATTAGATAACGGAAATATACATGATATAAAGAATGCTAATAAAGTGAAAAAAATAAATTAAATGGTTTCAACATAGCGTGCTTTCATCAACGATACTAGTAAGGGCTTAGTATCGGTTTTATGCTCAAAGTAAAGTTTTTGATCTATTCTCCAATAGTTCACTCTCAAATCTCTGTTTTAGAAAAAGCTTAATATGCTGTTTGCTGCAGAGTATGAACTCATCTGCTTGGTCTCATATAAGATCTATAGGATTTAAATCTAAGCATCTTGATGACTATTTCATTATGAGTGACTTCATTTCTAGAGGATATTAGCGTACCATTCGAGCTGGAGCCCTATTCTTGACGGTGGGAGAGAGGAATGTTTTCCGATGAATAATCTCTCATCCAGTTGCCATGAAAACAACAGCCAATGAAATTATAGTAAATTCTGATAGCTGTCATTGATGACTAATATCTGGTGTTTGTATACATTTTTTATTAGTCGAGCGGACGTGTAATAATTATCTTATTTAAATGGGAGCAGTACGTTTATTTCAATTAATCAGCAGCAAACAAAAAATATGAGTGAGTTTATTAGTAAGTCCACTAATGGTTTTGAAGGTATAAATATATATAAAATAGGTCCATATAGCATAAATTTAGGTGTGTTTACTCAGCATCTTGTGCATTCTCTATATCTTGCATAATTTGGACTGTTAATAAGATGTCAGACACGTCAATATTATTGTAAACTTTTAATAAAAAACGAATTAAACACAAATCATCAACACAAAAATAAACAAATTCATATCTCATTGTACAGGCAAATTAGCCATTTAGGGTAACAAAAATTAATAAAAGGATCGTCTCTGGGATTTAAGTAGATAACAACCTTGAGAATGAGATGATGCATTCTTTGCATTTCCAAGTTCCGGGAAAATTCAAAGAAATTTCGAAAAACTTTTTGATTTTTGTTTTTTTTGCTCTAGCGGCCAAAATAATGAAAATAGAGACAAAAGTTCCCAGCAAAAGTTGTAGCTCGTCTCTTTCTCTACAAAACAATTCTTTACAAGTTTTTGTCTTACTAAAGCCGTTTAGAAGATAAATCGGGTTTTCCAGTTATAGTTTTAAGCCGCATAGGCTAAAGAGCGTGGAATTGAATCTATGTAGTAAAAAATCACCCATTGTTACGGGAGAAATAGACAGGATGCATAAAATTCAAAGATATGAATAAATCAACTGTATAAAGTTTACTAAGCTTTTTATGAATTTTGTGATTAGTTCCACATTAAATCTGAGACTTTTCTCTACATTCTATGTCGTTTTCATTTTTTTAGCGGCTCTAAATAGCAAGAATTATCGATCGATCTGTCCGGTCGTACGAAACTCTTAGAGAATTCTCATTTTACGCACGTTTCTGAGCGGCTCAAAACTATAAGCGGAAAACTGGATTTATTTCCTAAACGGCTTAAATAAGACAAACATTTATAAGGACCTTTTTTTGTAGAGAAAGAGACGAGCTACAAGTTTTGTTGAATACTTTTTCTGTACTTTCATTATTTTAGCCGCTAGAACAAAAAAAAACGAAAGTTTTTCCAAATTTTTTGAATTTTGGAACTTGGAAGTGCAAAGAATGCATCATTTTATTCTACAGGTTATTACCTCCTTAAATCCCGGAGATGATTCTTTTATTAATTTTTGTGAGGTTTTTATAAAATGTTGCCTTCATTGCCTGTACTAATAATACATATGACAGATAGAAGACGAGTGCGCTGTCAAATTCCGTTAGGGAGGGATTGTTCCTTTGGAAATTGGTAAGAGATGAAACTGCGCGTTCTTCTACCTACCAGAAGAAGTTGTGTTCAAGAATACGATTTTCTATTCCCCAAGTGAACCACGCTCACTTTCTCTTGATTGTTCTGTTCATCGGAATTCAAGAAAAAGGCGCCTGTGGTCTTGAATTGTCTTTAACTAGCGTATTTTATTGCATTCTATTGCTATGAGCTATTTTTTAGCAATAAAGTTACGTAGGCAAGTTTCTATTTATTAGTACCATGCCTACTTTTGAAAATAGGACCTGCTGATCTTTGCAGCCTGTTAAAAAATGTTCCTGGCCTGTCCTGGAAATGCCCCGAATGCACCGCCGACTATTTAACAATTAACGAAGTTAAGCTAAATGATATTGTGGACAATAAAATTGCGTTAGCTGTATCCAGTATAACTTCAGAATTCAATTCATTTAAAGATGAATTCTTAAAAATTGCAACTGAAACTTGTTCTGTTAACTCCATCATCTGTTAACTCCATCGACAAAAATCACCGAACCTGTTAAGTATTAGAATTAGAAATCCCATCAACATGCCTACTACTAAGAACGACAATATAGCAAATGACATGGCTGGCACCTCAAATAAGATGGAAGATTTAGGTAAAAACAAAATCTTAATTATAGGAGATGAATTTGGAAAGAACTGTGCTCAAATATTATATCCACTCCTTGACCAATCCAAGTATACTATAGAAAGTTTCGTGAAACCTAATGCATGCGTTGCAGAGCTGGCAGAAAATATTTTTACTAAAGTTAAAGACTATAAATCAGGTGACTATGTTGTGGTAATGTGTGACGAAAAAAATATTGTTAATTCTAGATATTTAGATTCACTTCTAAAAAATATTTTTCCGATTGGTAAATTCACAAATGTAATTATACTTACAAAGTTTTTTTATAAAAATAAGTTTTATAATACAGCAATCTATGACAAAATGATAAAATTCTGTCAACTTAACTACAATGTGTCCATTGACTACATGTATCAAATAAAATTAAAAAATAACAGACAGTGCAAAATGAGTGCTTGCAAAAAACTGCTCAAACATATCACACTCAATAAACACAAACATAACAATAATATAGTAATAAAAACTGTTGATATCATGCCAAATAATATTAATGAACTTAATTTTAATATCGATAAAAATCATCTGTGTGATAATTCCCCTCCTCTGATAAGTAGCTTAGTTTTAACGAAGTCTGTAAACAATGTGATTAATTTGACAACAAACATACCTACAGAAACTATACCTAATGTTAACTTGTCTCTACCAATAAATAATATAGACTTAACTAGCTCTATAAATAATGGAATTAATTTGACTGCAAACATACCCATAAAGACTGTAAGTAATGATATGTCACGTAATATTAATAAGGATTTTTTATACCCTCGTCTGTCGGAACTTCAGATTATAGATTAACTCAGAACTGTGTTAAAAATATTCCCAATATATTTAATACCAATCAAAAAGCTAGACTAAAAATCTGTAATGTTAATGTGCAGGGCATGCTAAATAAGCTAGATAAAATTGAACTATTTCTAAATAGTCACCGCTTTGATATAGTGAGTATATCTGAACACTGGTTTCAGCGGAATGACTTAGATAACATTAGCTGTCCTAATTATAAAATTATTAGTCATTTTTCCAGGGTGGAGCATTTACATGGAGGAGCTTTAATACTCGTAAATAATAAGATTCAAGCTAAGGAACTACCCCCTGATTAAAAATTGAATTGAATCACATTGAAATATGCGGCATAAGTTACCTTATAAGCAATTCAAAAATGGTAATTATATCGCTATACAGACCTCCGAATGGTAATATACATGACTTCGCTGTCAACCTGTCGGAGGCTCTAAACATTGCTTCGAAAGTATCAAGGAATATTGTCTTATGTGGCGATTTTAACATAGACTATAACAAGAAGAGTTTCAATACTAACATCCTCAACGACATCATAAACGCCTTTGATCTAACTGTAACTTCACTGGAACCCACACGCATTTTTACATATGCCAATGGCTATACCAGTAGAACTTGCATTGACTACATGATTACTAATTTAAATCACAACACGTATGACTGCAATATTATACAGCCGAATTTGGCCGACCATTTAGCACAAATATTAAATGTTAAATTTCCCAAACAGTCAACAACCGTCACTGGATCATTCACTTATATGTACCGTGCTATTAACAAAAATACAATCGACACTTTAAATTACCATTTAAACTGTACTAACTGGTCAAGTATTTATTTCTTAGGGTTTACTGATGCCTTCCAATACTTTATTGATAGTATTGTATGGTGCTATGAAGTCAGCTGTCCATTAAAAGAAAAAATAATTACTAATAAAAATAACAAAGGCTGGATCACCCAAGATTTAATACGACAAAGTATACACTTAAAACATTTATTTTGGGTCACAGCAAACTCAAATTGTCCTGAGCATAAGAAAACCTATGATGAAGAAAAAAGAAAATACAGAAGAAATATAAAGCTAACTAAACAATCCTACTACCACAACAAAATAAATAATTCTTCTAACAAAAACAAAGAAACCTGGAAGATTGTTAATGATTTACTAGATAGAAATAAAAAAGATAACAAGGACAAAATCATTATTAAGGTTAATGACCGCGTTATAAGTGACAAAACCGAAGTTATGGCAACCTTTGGGCACCACTTCGCCACTACTGCACCAAAAAAAATTATTGATCATTTTGGGTCCAACCTCTCCTTACCCTGTACAATAAAGGCTAACAATGGTAACTCAATGTACTTTGAACCCGCCACTAGTGAAGAAATACATAATATTATAATACAACTCAAAAATAAAAACTCTAGTGGTTTTGATGGCCTAACACCCAAAATCATAAAAAGTGTCGAAAACAATATCCTGAAACCATTTACGTATCTGATAAATATGTCAATAGAAACATGAATTTTTCCGGATATTTTAAAACTGGCTACTATCTTTCCGCTGTTTAAAAAAGATGATCCTTCCGATTTAGATAATTATAGGCAAATATCGCTCTTAAGTATTCTTTCTAAAATACCTGAAAGACTGGTTTACAATAGAATTTCCAACTATGTAGAAAGATATAACATACTATCAACTGCGCAACATGGTTTTAGGACAAACAAATCTGTCGAGACGGCTGCCTGTCATCTTCTTAAATATGTTTATGAATCCTTGGACAAGGGACAGTATGTTGTTTCACTGCTATTTGACCTTTCCAAAGCTTTCGATACTGTCAACAAAGACATTTTAAGCCAAAAATTATATAGCATTGGTATTAGGGGAAATATTCTCCAATGGGTAATTTCCTACATGGAAAATAGAAAGCTAAGAGTAAGCTTAGATGGAGTAACGTCTGAAACTTTTAATGTTACACTAGGAGTTCCACAGGGTTCTGTGCTAGGTCCGCTATTATTCATGCTGTACGTTAATGATCTGCCTTACTTCACAGACCAAGGCCACGTGACTATGTTCGCGGATGACACCACTATTACAGTGTCAGCTGATACACCGGATAAACTTTATAAATTGGTCAAAGACACAACAGAATCTCTAAGTACATGGTGTCAAAGAAACAAGCTAATATTAAATGAAAAAAAAACTGTTTGTCTTAATTTTCACCTTCAAAAACCGCTTCCTATAAATTTAATGAATAATGAGGAACTTATATTTTCTGACTCAGCTAAACTACTAGGTGTATTCTTGGATCATAAACTTTCCTGGCAGAAACATATTGACCATGTATGTAGTCAGCTAAACAAAGCATTTTTTGCACTGTTACAGATGAAGTCAGTTCTAGATCAGGCTAGCCTTATGACCATTTACTATTCCATGGCCTATAGTCACATGTCCTTTGGTATTCTCGCGTGGGGTGGAGCCTCCGACTGTGCAAGAGTGTTTATCTGCCAGAAGAGAATAATAAGGCTCATTTTTGACCTCAAAATAAATGTCAGTTGTAGAGACACTTTTATTAAAAATCGCATTCTTACCGCTCCTTCTGTCTATATTTATAAATGTCTAACCTATGCTAAAAATAATTTAAATCTATTTGAAAGAAGGTCAAACTATCACGAGTACCCCACAAGACATGGCAATCTCTTGAGTATACCAATGCATCACAAAAGTATGTATAAGAGATCGCCTTATTACAACTGCATATCTCTATATAATGCTCTTCCCAGTGATATCCGAGATATTTCGCACTTCGCGAAATTTAAAAATAAATTAAAACTCTATTTATATGAGAAATGCTACTACAGGGTATCAGATTTCCTTAACGATAAATAGTTTTAATTAGTACTATCTCAATGTACTATCTGTTTATTTGTTACGCTTTTTTTTTACAATGTTTGTTCTCTGTTTCTAGTTTAATATTATATTTATTTGTATTTGTTCCTTATTTTAAATCTTAATATTGTATTTCAATTATGCCGACATATACTTGCACTTATACTTCTTTCCTTCTTTATTCTCTTCTTGACTTGTCACATATACAATTTGTATCTAACGTTGACCAATAAATTATTATTATTATTATTATTATTCAGATCTCTTAAAAAATAAAACTACGCCAGCTATTATTATCAAGCCGAAGAATCTTGAACAGGGAACCTCTCAGACTAAAGTCGATATTCTACAAAATGTTAATCCTGTGCATAAAAACTTACAGATCTCAAAAATCAAGGAGATAAAAAATGGAGGATTATTGATCGGATGTAAAAACAAAGAAGAAAATGCGAAATTTAAAAAAATTGTGGAAGAAACCCTTGCAGATAACTATGAGGTAAAGGAGTTACATGGCGTCAACCCTAGAATTCGCATTGTTGGCATTACCGAAAAATTCAGTGAGGAAGAACTGACCAACTACATTATTAAAATGAACAGTGACCTTATCAATCCTAATTGTAATCTCATCAAGTTATTCCCAACTAAGAAAAATGTAAATGTGTTTCAGGCTGTGCTCCAGGTGGATAAAATTTCTTACGAAAAGGTAATGAAAGCTGGTAATTTATTTATCGGCTATGACAATTGTAGAGTATTTGACGCAGTTGATATATACATATGTTTTAACTGCAATGAGTTTCATCACTCGTCCAAATTCTGTAAAAATAAGGCCTCCTGTCCTCGCTGCGGAGAAAGTCATTCGGTCAAACAGTGTAAATCCAAAGTATTAAAATGTACAAATTGTGTCTCTCTTAACAACGCGGAAAAACTAGATATATCTACAAGCCATGCGGCTTGGGACATCAACAATTGTATTTCGTATATTCAAGCTAGGGATAAGTTGAGATCTGACTTAATAGGTGTTAAATAGCAATCATCTACATCTCCAAACATTCCAGCCATCACTACCTTAACTGCTACTCATAATCTTATCACTAATTCTACTCAGTGTCGTTCTCGTTATAACATGAACATTTATTATCAAAACGTTAGAAGCATCAAAAACAAAACATTTGAATTTTTCAACTCGGTAGCCGCCTGTACATTCCCTATCATTGCATTAACCGAAACATGGCTTGATTCCTCAGTGTTTGACAATGAGTTATTCGACCACACTTACAATATTTTTCGGGAGGATAGAAATTTTACTGCTGTCAATAAGTCCAGAGGCGGAGGAGTTTTACTCGCGATTGATTCCAACTTACATGCAGAAAAGTTAAATTTACGTTTTGGTGATTTCCTTTCTATTCAGAACATTGATATAGTAGCTGCCAAACTCACAATTAATCGACAATCATTTTATATTTTTGTACTGTATATTCCTCCTGAGTCAAGTATTAATGTTTATGAAATTCTATTTGAAACAATTTCTTCATTGGATTATATCCAAGACAGTAATACGCTTATATTAGGTGATTTTAATTTGCGTCTGTACTCTCTTCATGTCTCGAATAGTGTTAAATGTCCTAAAGTATCAACACTTATCAATTTTCTAAACCTTCAAAACTTGCGTCAATACAACTCTGTTTTTAATAATAACAAGTCTTTTAGACCTGGTTATATGTAAGTCACATTGCGTTGCGGAAAAATCAGTTGAATTATTGGTTTCAGAAGATATACATCATCCTGCTCTTATTGTTAACCTCGAAACTCAGTTTGTAAATCCGAATATCAAATTTCCAATGAAATCTACTAATTCTTTCAACTTTCGAAAGGCAAATTTTCCTCTTCTGTATGAACAATTACTGCACATTAACTGGTCGTTCCTAAATGACTATGATGATGTTAAAATCTGTGTTAACTTATTTTATAAGAAATTAACTGAAGTTTTTAATGAGAACATACCCAAGTTCAAAACTCCAAAAAATAAAAGTCAGTTTCCCCCTTGGTTTAACGGTGAAATTATAAAAAATATAAAGGTAAAGCATACAAAATTGATATTATTTAAACGTCATGGTAATAATGAATCGCTAACTGAATTTCGTAGACTTAGATCACAAATCAAGTCGGACATTAAAATTGCATTTCAAATTTATACAAATCGAATCGAAAATAATATCACATCGGAACCCAATAAATTCTGGGCTTACATCAATGGTAAAAAAGGGAAAACTAGCATACCTAAAGACATGACTTATAACAATGAGCATCTAGAGACCCCTAATGATATCGTCGATGCATTTGCTAACTTTTTCGAGCAATCTTACTTCCTTAACATCTCGGACGCCCCTGTAACCGAGTCTAATAATCCTTCGTTTGACTGTTTGGACTTTAAACGCTTTTCCGAGGCTGAAGTTTGCATGGCGTTAAAAAGAATTAAACCTAAACTTTCTGCGGGCCCAGATGGAATTCCAGCATTTCTACTGAAAGACTGTGCCAGCATTTTTGCATATCCTCTCTGCATAATTTTTAATTTATGTCTTAGAAAATGCTATTTTCCTGATATTTGGAAATACTCCAAAGTGTGCCCTGTGTATAAAAAAGGTGAAAGAAATGATGTTACCAATTATAAACCGATAACAATCATATGTAACTTTGGTAAAGCTTTCGAAATCCTGCTACATGATAACATTTATGCACATGTTCAACTGAAAATATCTACGCAACAACACGGTTTTATGAAAGGTCGCTCCACCGTAACGAACTTAATCTGCGCTACTCAGTACATTGCTGAATCAATTGATTCTCAAATACAGGTAGACTCAGTCTATACTGACTTTTCTAAGGCGTTTGACAGACTGAACCATAGGAAACTTCTCTGTAAACTTGACAAATTCGGATTATCTGACGGTTTACTTCAATTTCTTAAGAGTTACTTGACTGATAGAGTTCAGTTCGTATCATATAATGGATATAAATCTGTTGAATACCGAGCCACGTCAGGAGTACCCCAGGGATCAATACTTGGACCCCTTTTCTTTAATATTTTTATTAACGACATCAGTGATCACTTAGACGTATATTTCTTAATATATGCCGATGACGTCAAGATGTTGCATAGGATTAATGATTTTAATGACTGCAAAAAACTTCAAAACAACTTAACCAAGTTATCGGCTTGGTGCGATGAAAATGATCTTCACCTAAATGTTGGCAAGTGCAATGTTATGAGTTATACAACCAAGGAATCCCCAATTATATATAATTATAATGTTGATGGCGACATGCTGAACAGACCATCTACGTTCAAGGATCTAGGTGTAACTTGATAAAAACCACTACGTGGATGTGGAAGTAATTATGTTCTCCTCGTATCAACTTAACTTATAATTAGTGCAAAATGTCTTTCCTTCTGAATGGAAAAGACCGTGGTAAATGTGCTACCTAAACCGTTTAGTTTTGATGAATTTAAAGACCTTACGGCAATAAGCATTTTGGTAAAGTTATCCAAAGTAGTTGAGAAAATAATTAAAATGCAACTTAGGAAATATGTTGTGCAAAATAGTTTAATCCCTACAACTCATTTCCGATGTAGATCTAGTCACAGTTGCACCACTGCTTTGCTTCAATTGATTATATTATAGTAGCAATGGATTGAGGAATGTGCACGTGCTTACACAGGTGTACCTGAAGATTCAGAAGCATTAATTGATAATTATATGAGAAATTTCGAGCAAATTGTGCTGCTAAATAACATAAATTCAAATTATTTATCTCCAAAATCCGGTACACCTCAAGAGTCCATCCTTAGTCCACTATTCTTCACAATTTATACAAGTAATCTTATTATTAACTTCAATTATTATAAAATTCACTTATGCAGATGACGCGTAACTCTGCACTTTTTTCTTATAAGTGGAGAAAACCAATTTTCTTATAAATGACGATACTAATAGTCAAAGCGGCAGCTCAAGGGCACTCTTTGGTGGCCAATTCAAGCAAATTAGAAGTAATAATTTTTGGACCCAAGAAATATAGAAATTCTCTTAAATCTATTTGAAACATCGCTCTAGAAGATATTTCAAGGTTCAACGGAATCATTTCCAAATATCAAGTAAGAATCTCAATTTTATTTTATTTTACAAATGTTATAAGAAAATTTGAGACCCTGGTTTCTAGTATATACTCCAAACCCCAAGTTTCTTAACTATTACTACTTTGCTACTTATTTTCACCTATTTACCCCTGTTTACCCCAATCCTTCTCCAGAATCAGCTCTAAATATAATCTAGATCCAAGTTAGGACTTGGTGTATATACTAAAAGTAAGGGTCTCAAATTATTTATGAAATCTACACCACCACCATCCACACACCAATATTAAAGGGAGTAAATGAGTAAAGCAAGATAGCAAATGTTCAGAAGTTTGATGTTTCCTGCATATTGTTATGAATTACACCCCCTTGGAACTGGAGATTGATACGCCTATGCCTAATAGTGAGTGACTGGAAACTTGTAGAAAGAGAATGGACTTTTCTAGAGTGTGGTTCTTGATTGTTTCTGGATGAATCTAGATGCAGTTTCAGAGTATATAAGATGCGATTACCGGCGCAGAAGGGGAAGTTTGATAAACGTGACGTTCGGTAAAAAGTGAGGTTAAATATCAAGTAAACCAAGTGTAAAGGTTATTTTGAAGTATTGTATAGTAAGTAAATTATTAAATAAAGTGTTAGTAGTTTATCTCGTGTTAAAATTATTTAGAACCCACGGATTCCTACAGGGTGTTTCCTAAGAGGTGAAAATACGTAACAATATATTAGAAGCGAATACCAAATTTTGTTTATGACATTGGCCATCAATGAAATGGTCATTACTAAGGCGGCTAATAAAATAATAGAAACATATTGATTTGAAATCTGCTACTGGATTATATTTTGAGATTATTCCGTTGAAGTGTTGAGTGTGAAATAAGTGAAGCAAGCTAGTAAGAGTTCAGGGACTTGGGATTTGGGTTTGACGGCGGAACTTTGAACGGATTCTTATAAACAAATGGTGCACAAAGAAAGAAAATTGAAAAGAAATGTGGATAACGTTCAAATAGAGTTTTTCTTCAAAGAGACCGCAAGATTAATTTGTAAACAATTGATAATTTTTTAGGCAAAATCATTGTTACATATTTTGAGAAAAACCTAAAATTTCAACGTAAGAAACAACAAAATCCGTTCAGCCGTTCACGAGTAAAAACGTTGATCATCGTGTAACATTAAATTTTCATAGCTTATACCTTTTGCGAAAACATTTACTTTGCAACGAAAACCTAGGAAACCTTTTTAAATATTACAGCTATCAAGAAATCGCTTTAGAGTGAAAAAAACCATTTTATATTTTTGGTGGCCCACTTGGGATAATTTGACCCTAACCAAAAACTTAAACTGAAATAAAAAAAACTAGCAAGCAAAATATTTGAATCAATTCAGATTTTGACCATGGTGAATTAACACTACAATGTCATATTTGATAGCGCACACTTCTTTTTGTATACCTGTGTAATATGTTGAAGTAAAATTAACATATTTCTCAATTTACGTAAAATTCTTTCGGACCTGAAAGACGCTCTGCATATCGTACGGTCTCGGTGCTTAATCAAATCTTAGTAACATTTTGCTCTAAAATTATAATAACGCACAGCTTATATAATACTTTTCGTGCTTTTGGGGATCACCATATATAATGAATATCGCCCAATTCCAAAAGGGAGCTTTCTACTATGCTGTTTTATATATATACCTTTGAAACATTTTTTTTTTAATATAACAGAGGTTATCTTTATTACAGGAAATGATCTACACAAACACACGTATACCTACACACATACATACTAAAAAATTTTATTCGATAATTGAATTCAGTGTGTTATGGAACCGTACATAATTTTTTTTCTACAATGAATAGTAAAAATATTTGTTTGGTTATAATAAAACTATTCAATTAAATCAAATAGATAATAGTAGTTGGCTTACAAAATACAGATATTAAGAAAATTTTGTTAAAGCTTTAACGGATTTAGGAAGATAAATATTAACTATGATATATGTCCATATAAAGAGATCACAGCACGTGAATGGTTGCAAGATAATTGTAATAGATGATGGATTGGTCATGGTCTATTTTAGAGATCGCGGAGCTTTAAAGGAAAGGGTAAGATAAGCTGTGAAGCTGTGTTACTTAATACCTCTAAGGCGTTGTGGATATGTGGATAAGTTGAATTATGTGTCGGAAGTGGCGGAGATCCTAAAATGAATAATATATTTCAGAAATTTTGTAAAGTTCTAATTATATTCATGGTAGATTGGTTTAAAATTATGAAATATAAAACATATTTATAATTTATATTGACATATCTGCTTTAATAATTTTTGGTCACATTCAATATGAATAACATAATCCCGAAGTAATCGTTAGTAAGTACTAAATTATAGTGCACTAATGTAATTTAGTATCACCAAATCATAAAATATTGCAATTACTTTGTTTGGTACACAGTAAACAAACTATTATAAAACCAAATCATTTTCGTCATAGAATTATTAAAATTAATTATTCTGTTAACACAGAGAGGTCCCGAATGGAATAAGTTAGATAGAAAAAACCGCTACCTAAGGAATAACTAATTCTACATCCAGATTTCCTACCCAAATATTTATAAATGGAATCACCTTGTTATTACATTTGCACTTTAGTATGTGTAAATATTTGTTCCTGAAATTTTAATAATATAACATTTGAAATTATCGGTCTAGAGGTGGTAATGGGAGTGAGGTTGCAGATGCCCAAACACATTTTGAAAATTTTTGTTCTCAAGCACAATTTTGTCTACTCCTTTAATACATGGATTATGGATGTTGTAGATGGTGGTGTGTGTGGCAGATGTCATAAATAAAACTGAAATCTTTACTTCTATACACCAAATCCCAAGTTTCTGGACTCTTGATAGCTTGCTTTACCTTTTTTCACCTACTTACCCATATTTTTCCTCCAACTGATGAAGGTAATCATCTCAAAATATAATCTAGTACCAGATGTCTTTATATTACATACTTACGAGTTTCAATTTTCAAGTGAATATGTCAATACTATTTTAGTAACCTCTTTAATAATGGCGACAGATAAAATTTGAAACACTAGCTGGTATAGCGAGCGATTTAGTTTGGTATTCGCGCCCCTGTATCTTTTTCATTTCGATAATAAACTTGTAAAACCATATGTATATTTGTAAATTGCTTGTAAAGCTCCATAAAATGACATAATTAAATCATCTCTGTGATCACATATGCCAAAGTAACTACTTTATTTATCAAATGGTATGCTATGCTTCTTTATGCCGATTGCTGTAGAAATTCTCTTTTTGCATTCAACTGTGTAAAAAAAGTATATACTTCCATAACAAAAATTTCGAGAATATTAATAAAATATGATAAAACGTAGTTCAAAGGTTTTGTTTCTGACTCAGCGTAGTTGGCCATGGAAACGGTTGAATTTTCATATTGTAAATAATGTAACTAGTACCATCTAGGCGAATCAGATTCGAAAGAGGGGGATTCTATCGAATATTGTATACGACACTGATGAGACGTAACAATTACTAAACAATGTTTGATGTTTTAGTTATGTAATTAATTTTTATATAAATAAAGTGTTAATATCGTATATTTGGTTAATTAATGATAAAATGTTCAACAATGATATTAAAATAACAATTACAAATAAATAATAAATACCAATAAAAAAACTACTAATACTAAAGAAAAGTAATCAATAATTAAGAAAATAAAAATATTATTCATTACTTCACATGTTCAAAGAGGCTTTCGTTCGTTTCTAACATAATTGCCCTCTGTTCATCACGCCTTGAATACATACACGTTGAAGAACTTCCACATTTAGTCAGCGAAGTTCAACTCGCATTCGATTTTTAAGGTCATCGACGTCATTTAGAGGTGTAAAGTAAACTTCTTCCTTTATATAGGGCTAAAAGAAAAACTCCAACGGCGTAAGATCCAGAGTGTAGTAGATTCGTTACAATTATAGCATTATATGGCGGTGCCCCATCTTGTTGTAATATCATGTTATGCTTATGCTTAATATGTAATGGGACATTCTCTATGAAATTTAACAAATCTCTTAAAAATCGTAGATATGTTTCCCCTATAAGTGCGCCTCCATGAAACTTTGATGCTATAATTTGTCCCTTAAGAATTCCACACCATGCCCTAATTTTGGAAATTGGTTTCTTGATACCACTAAGGATTATACCGAGACCAATAATAGGAGTTATGTCGATTGACTATTCCATTATTGTAAAAACGAAATTCATCTGACCACATGATACGATATAAGATAGTAATTTCTTGAGCAACTGACAACCATTCAGTTGCTACAAAATTTTGACGTCTTTCGTAATATCCAGGATACAGGAAATTAATTTTATATGGTCGAAGTTATGCAGTTTATTGTCTCTCAGAATTTTTTGTATTAAATAATGAGAAATATCAGTCTCATCAACTGTATGTTCTGGGTTTAAAAACGTTTCTATTTCTCAAAATTTCGACTTTCGCTCATATTTCTGATCAATTTTGCCGCCATGTTTTCTGATGGCGCCAGTCTATTTCGAAACGTTAACAGTATAAACTTTTGGCTTCTTTACTGTTTTTTCCACACTCTCCATAAATTAATATCATGTCCAGTTTTTCCTCATTATTGTAAATCTATTTATAAGTATAGCATAAAACAAAAACTAATAACACAATCACAAATAATATTTTCAGTTTGACGTTACTAACAATATTGAAATTAAATTTTTTCCATGGCTAACTATGTTGATTCAGAAACAAAACCTTTCAATGAAGTTTTATCATATTTTATTCATTTTCTCGAAATTATTCTTATGGAAGTGTATACTTTTTTTACACAATTGAATGCAGAATTAAAATCTCTACACCAGTCAGCAAAAAATTATAGCATACCATTTGAAAAAAAAAAGTTGACTATCGTTACTTTTGTGACAAATGTAATAAAGCGTAAAGGAATTAAAATTACTTGCCATAAAATAGCGCAATGTTTGTAGAACTTGGAGACATTAGTTCACAGACTTCAAAATGTTGTAAAATAGTCGTGTCAATGTAAATTTCTAATTTTTAACAACCAAACACAACAAACTTTTCGGTCATACTATAAAGTATTCTGCAGTATATTTTCTAAATCGGAATTATTTTATTACCGTTTTAAAGGCTTTCCATAAACTCATAAACTCCAAAGCCACTGGAAAGTTCGACTGGGTAAGGTCTTTGTCAAACCGTTTTATTGGAAATGCCAAATCGACATCTGATTAAGATGATTCCATTGAAGGGGTGGGTCGTGGTAGGTTGTGAATAGGGGAAAATAAGTAGGGTAAACTAAAAACTTCATTTTTAACGTAGTTGGTAGAAGCCAACGCCTCAAACTTTTCTATGACATGTGCTCCAAATATTATTAAAATTCTATGACCAATAATTTTCACACATTAGAGTGCAAATCTAGCGAAGATGTTTCCTTTCAAGTGACTGATGAAAATCTAGAAAAACTAGAATACATTGTATAAAATTAATGACACCAACACTGCATTTAATACATTTTATCAATATTTTAATGAACCATTTGAGAAAGATTTTCCTTTGCACAACACTGTACATCGTTGTAAGATGGTTTACAGAGGATAGATCAGCAAAGGTATTAAAGTCTCATGTAGAAATAAAAGAATTTTATTTATATTAAAAAGATATACTGATAACGACAACATTTTAAGTTTTATCAATAAATATACTGATATATTGAAAAAAGTAATTTTCCGTGCAAAATAAAATTATTTTGAAGGCAAGATAGTAAACTCAGACAATAAAATAAAATGAACTTGGAACGTAGTTAAACACTTCACTAATACAAAAGATGATATTGAAAAAAAGAGAATATGACAGTTACAATAAATAATAACTTAATTACAAATTCATCTGAAGTGGCAAACAAATTAAAAACTCATTTTTTTAAGGCTGCAAAATTGGTATTACTTCACATAAAATCCAGACAAACAAGTGAAAATTATGATAGTAACATAATGATTAACAACACAAACCAATTCTTTAAACAGGTCACAAGGTGTCAAGTAAAAATAGTGAGAGAAGCATTAAAACCAAAGGTATCCACTGGCTACGATGATATTCAAATAACTATAACAAAAAATAATGTTGATATTTTAACTAAACCCTTAAAGCTTGTGATCAACCTGTTATTGGCAAATGGAAATCTTCTCACAATAACTTTATAAAAAAGGAGACACGTTACTTGCCACGAATTATCGAGGTATATGTTTATTGCCATCTTTTTCTAAAATTCTAGAATGCGTAGTGAAGAACCAATTCATATTTCATTTAAATTTTCATCCAATGTTAAACAAATATTAGTTTCGGTTTCGAAAAAGCTGTAATACCACTGATGCAGCTTTTAATGTACTAAAGAACATTCATGAATGCTTTGAGAATAAAAAGACACCGTTAGTTATTTTCTGTGATTTGTCCAGGGTTTTGACTGTGTTCATCATCAAATATTACTGCAAAAATGGAATATTATGGCATATATGGCAGCAAAAATAACTGCTTCAAAACCCATTTATTCGAAAGGCAGATGTGTTTTGAAATAATCGAGACAGAGAATAATGTAATAAAGAAAATTCATTTTGATTATGCTGTTGTTAAGAGTGGAGTTCCACAAGGATATATTCTAGGTCCAACATTATTCTTGATATACATCAATGATATAGTCTCAATATCCCAGAAACAAAATTTTCATTATTTGCAGACGACACGAGTATAATAATAAAGGACAACAATAGAGACAATTTCGTAAATAACGCACAAACTTTATTAGAGGGTATATCAGATTGGTACCATGCAAATAAAACAAATAGTATAACTTTTCAACTACAGGGCGAGACAAATACTATTCTTAAACTGAACGACTATGAAGTACAACCTACTAGTTCTTCAAAATTTCTCGGTATCCACATTAATTCACAACTGAATTGGTCTGTACATATATAAACAACCTAAATGTAAAATTAAGCAAAGCTATATATGTCATTTATATTAACCATTAAAAAAATGTCGACTTGGCCTTAGCAAAAATAGTTTATTTTGCATACTTTCAGAGCTTGCTACAATATTAAATTGAATTTTGGGATGGAGCCAGTAGTTCTGAGCCGTTATTTTTGGTCAAAAAAAGCAGTTAGAGCACTATGTGATTTAGCCCCTAGGAGTTCCTGCAGAAGTCATTTTAAAGAGATAGCAATATTTAGTTTAACTGATTTATATATTTACATACTTTCAAATTTAATACACAAAAATAAAAATTCCCTTAGTACACCAGATAACATACATAATTATGTGACACGTCGTCAATATTATTTAATGCCAAAGTATAATTATAATAGAACTAGAAGGGGTCCTCTATATTCAAAAATTGCGAAACATAAAAATACTGCTACACGATCACGAACACGTGTTTATAACTTAACGAATATGTCGCAGCTACACTTTGAAACAGGAAGAGAGCGCCATGTACTTTTATCTACTTTTGTTCTTTTTTCGATTTTTTTCTTGTTTAATTAGCTTTGTTTTGTGTTCTTCTAGATTAGTGTACTTCTGCCGTACTTCCAGAATTGAGTTCCCGGACGAAAACCTGTGATTACTGAGTTTATATTGGTCCCATATAACCCAACTTACCTTGATCCAAAAATGAATCACTGAGGTTGTACAGTCTCTTAAAGTGACGCAAAAGAAAAATTTTTTCCAACAATTTCCGTTATATTGAAGACAATATGTTCAAATTTTGATGGGAGCTGGACCTCAATAAGTATTTTTTAAAGTGAATCATTTACTACTTGTTTGCTTATAGTAATGAAACATATTCTTTATAGGATTTTGCAAACAGTGAAAAAAACTATCTGTGAGAACTAAAAGAAAAACTATATTTAAAAAATATTAATGAAATCTTTGCATTCTTTCTATAACTCAACTTCTGGTTATGCTAGCAAATCAAAATTCTAAAATAAATTTGTCCAATTTCTTATTTGACATTCTCATTATAACACTACCACCCAACATAGTCCCCTACGGCTAAGCAGATTAAACTAGTATTTACATGATCACCTACGGTATGAAGATTCAATTAAAAATGAGAACAATGGTCTAGTATGAATGTATTAACCTACCTTGTCTTAATTTTTTTTCATTCTAATGGATTACATTTTCATAAACTCTCTCATTCAGTTTCTTGGAAATGCTTAGCATTTGAAACATTTTTCGCCCTTATTCTGAGCTCATCACAAATTCACAAAACCACTCATAACGATGTTTTATGCAAAGCCAAGGCAATATCCATGAACAAGTATGAAATTTTATATTTGACGTTGACAGATAAAAAACAACAGGTCTTCACCTATCTATTAGCTAACTAGTATAGGAGCCTATATACTCTATGCATGTTTAAATGTGAATTATTTATTATTAGTTTGCTTATGGTAATGAAACTTAGTCTTTATAGGATTTTGCAAACAGCGGAAAGAAACTATCTATGAGAACTAAAAGAAAAACTATATGTAAAAAATATTAATGAAATCTTTGCATTCTTTCGATAACCTGACTTCTGGCCATGCTAGCAAATCAAAATCCTAAAATAAATACATCCAATTTCTTATTTGACATTCTCATTATAACACTAGCATCCAACACGGTCCCCTACGGCTAAGCAGATTAGACTAGTATCTACATGACCCCCTACGATATGAATATTCGTTTAAAAATGAGAACAAAAGTCTAAAATGAATTTAATTACCTACCTTGTCTTAAATTTTTTTTCATTCTAATGGATTATATTTTCATAAAATCTCTCATTCACTTTCTTAGAAATGCTTAGCCTTTGAAACGTTTTTCGCACTTATACTGAGCTCATCGAACAGACACAAAGGCTAAGCATTTCCAAGAAACTGAATGACAGATTTTATGAAAATGTGTTCCATTAGAATGAAACATTTTTTAAGACAAGGTAGGTAAATAAATAAATTTTAGACCTTTGTTCTCATTTTTAATTGAATCTTCATACCGTAGGGGGTCATGTAAATACTAGTTTAATCTGATTAGCCGTAGGAGACTATGTTGGATGCTAGTGTTATAATGAGAATGTCAATTAAGAAATTGGACAAATTTACTTTAGGACTTTGATTTGCTAGCATAACCAGAAGTAAGGTTATCGAAAAAATGCAAAGCTTTCATTAATATTTTTTACATATAGTTTTTCTTTTAGTTCTCATAGATAGTTTTTTCCGTTGTTTGCAAAATCGGAATATATTTCATAACTCTATAAGTACTCTCTGTACACTTTATAACAACCAAATATCTTTTGTTTCTCAATATTTTTTCATAATAATTAATATTTCACTGGTTATAATTTTTTAATCAGCCTGTAAAATTACGGAATACTTTAATATTTTTATAGAGCATTGAAAGGTCTGCAAAAAGGTACTCTTAAAAATGTTTGTAATATCAACCAAAATACAAGAAATTATCGTTTTCTTCCTCTATTTGTATTTAATATTTATTTACAATTCTAGAACAAAATGTTGTAATAACAGACAAATATTTTATTTAAAGAAATTTATATTAATAACATGTGGAGCATCATGATGTCCATCTGTTTCAATATACAAATTAACACTTTTTAAATTTTGTGTAATATCAACCAGAAATCAAGAATTACCGTTTTTTTCTCTGTAGGTCATAGATGCTTATGAAACAGGAAACCAGTTGCATTTGAGAAACAAAAGATTATAGTTGTCTCAAGCTTACATAGAGTAGGTACCTACAGGGTGATTCTTAATGACGTGATAATATTTCAGGGTGTGTTTCCTTAGGTCATTTTATGAAGAAAAGTTCATATGAACATATGTCCGACGGCTTACATTTATTGGTACAGGGTGTTGAAATTTTCTTTTCTAATCGTTATTTTTTAATATCTCCGAACTTATTTTCAATTTTGGTATGTGTTAATAGGATATAGAGCCACATATATTAGTTATAAGAATTCATTTATCGCTCCTTCAGTGGCGTCCCTGCGAGCATATCTTCTGATATTTTTTACCAAAAAAGTGATACGCCACTGGCATATTTCCATGTAGATATTTTTCCTGATTAGTCTGATTAATTCCACATGAAAACAGTCTCTTGGGTTTTTTTCGTCAGTCGCACAGTTCTTGATTGCGAGCGTCTCCGTACAAACAGATCAAGTGACGGAGATATATGTAAATTTTCATTAGTAATTCTAGTAATGGTAGTATGTGGTATGTTTGGATTAGTTAATTAAATAAATATTTAAATTACTAGAGCAAATGAAGCCAACAAAGTAAATACGCGTATCTAGATAAGTTATTATCTCATCTCTAAAAGTGGTTCATCATTTTGCTGAATTTGATATCTTGCAGTAAGCCAATATTGCCTTTATTCCACTTACAAATGTTGATTCTACACAAACAGTAGTTTGATACGCTCGTTAACTCATAACTACCTGTTTGATTTGTAGCCTGTTTGAACTACGTACAAGAGAGGAAACGGTATCCAGCAAAGTGGAAAACTGCGGTGTCAAGTTTATAAACAGGGGATACAAAATATAATTTATAGATACAATCTTTAAAACCAGAATATTCAAAGGCACAAAGCATCTTTAAATAACGTGAGGAAATGTTAAGGGAAACAAAAATTATTAAAAACCCTATGACTTACGTATAATCAAAAAATATGTGATTTATTTCTTTGCCATCGTTTCAATTTATCGATTTTTGGGGATTGCTTCAAAGTCTCGAACATTTTTGAATGTAATCATTTCCTTTCACTGCTTACAAATATTTGAACAAACACGAAAAAAGAAAAACATACATAAAGGTCCAATTTATTACCAGCTTCTTTTTAAAAATATTGAAAATCAGTTAAAAAGCTGTTGAGTAGTGAAGTGCGTCTAGACAATTGCAATTTTCACATAAATATTTTTGGCGTAAACACAAATTTACTATACATGGTTAAAATGTGAATTATTTATTATTTGTTTGCTTATAGTAATGAAACATATTCTTTATAGGATTTTGCAAACAGCGGAAAGAAAAACTATATATGAGAACTAAAAGAAAAACTATATGTAAAAATATTAATGAAATCTTTTTCGATAACCTGACCTCTGGTTATGCTAACAAGTAAAAATTCTTATTTGCCATTCTCATTACAACACTAGCATCCCACATAGTCCCCTACGGCTAGACAGGTTAAACTAGTACCTACATGATCCCCTACGATATGTAAATTCAGTTAAAAATGAGAACAAATGCCTGAAATTAATTTATTCACATACCTTATCTTTCAATTTTTTTTTCATTCTAATGAATTACATTTTCATAAAACCTCATTCAGTTTCTTGGAAATGCTTAGCCTTTGAAACGTTTTTCGTCCTTATTGTGGATTCATCGGAAAAGGCCAAAACCACTCATAACGATGTTCCATGCAAAACGAAGACAGTATCCATGAATAAGTATGAAATATTTATATTTGACATTGACTGATAAAAAACAATAGATCTTCACCTATCTATTAGTTAACTAGTATTGGAGCCTATATACTCTATTTGCTTTGGACATAAAATAATTTGGATGCTTATTTATTGTTTACAAGTGGCTAACGTCGACTACCTAATAAAGAGTAAAGTTAACAAAGCACGTTTCCTGGACTCTAAAATAACATAAAACAGATGTATCTATGACTGGTACTTTACGATAGTTTGCTAAAATCTCGACCTTTAAAATGTTACCAAGCTCGGAATACGGTTATTCTGTTGCACAGGGCCGGACTTGGCTCCCTAATTTGACTTTTGTTACAGTTCTAAAGATACTTTCGAAAATGAAGAGTAACTCTTGTGGCTTAGATGGTACAAATATTTTAACTATACAGCTTTGTTTACTTTTCTTGCTTCCATATATTACACATATAACGAACTATTGTTTAATTAACTCTGTCTTTCCCAATACATGGAATACTTATACCAAAAATTACAAGTCGTACATATTTAAATAACATAAGACCAATTAGTATTTTGCCACGGTTCTCAAAATTATTAGAAACAATTGTGGAAATACAATTACAGGGGCATCTAAAAGAGAATCAGATAATACCATCAAATCAGTCCGGGTTTAGGCAAGGCCACAGCTGCAGTACTGCATCGATGAGCATTACAGATGACTTCATAGGGGCATGCGACTTAAATAAACTAACAGTTTTAATTCTTTTAGGCTACTCCAAAGCGTTTAATACCATCAATAATAAGATGTTGATATCCATTTTGTATTTCATCGGCTTCACTGAAGGAGCAATTAAATTGTTAGAGAATTATTTAAAAAATAGATCTTAACTGGTAATATATGGAGGAGAATCTTCAGATATGTTAACCGTTAACACAGGTGTGCCCCAGGGGTCTATTTTGGATCCTCTACTTTTTATAATCTACTCGTCTAACTTTTCATCCATTTTTCTCTCACGTAAACTACATTATTATACAGATGACACACAGTTGTATTTGTCTTTTGACGCGAGTGAAAGTAAGCAGGCAATCGCTGCCATAAATTATGATCTTAGCTCTTTATTTGATTTCTCAAGTAAAATGTGTCTTCAACTTAACTCTAGCACATCAGCTGTGATTGTTTTCGGCAGAAAATCGGAAAGAAATAAATTCGCTTCAGAGTTTAAGAACAGTTTCAAAATCAAAGATGAGCCTATTTTATTTCAAAATACCGTGAAAAATTTGGGACTCATTATGGACCAAGAATTGAGATTCACACCACATATTAATAAATGTCTACAAAAGGCGTACTTAAATTTAAAACTAATATATCAAAATAGATTTGTATTGACCAAAACCTCTAAATCTGTACTCTGTGATTCTTTAGTATTGTCACAGTTGAATTACTGTGACACAATACATGGACCTTGTTTAAATGGTACTGATAGTAATCGAATTCAAAAACTTCAGAACTCCTGTTTGCGGTTAATTTTTGGTCTAAGGAAGGAAGTTTAATCGTATCCGTATCGTAGCCACACGCTAAACCTAAATAACTGGCTTAATATGAAAAATAGACGATATTTGCACTCTGTTTGTCAGTATTTTAATATACTGATTAACAAGATCCCGCCATACTTGTATTCTAAAATACGTTTTCGGACTGATGTCCACAATTTAAATATTGGGTACAAGGGTACACTTACTCCTCCCTTTCATTATACCCAAAATTTTTTAAGAAGTCATGTTTGCACAATATTACAAAGTGTATTAACGAATTACCCCAGGAATTAAAAACTAAAAATACATCTGGTTTTAAAAAACTTGTGATTGAGTTAATTATGAACAGGCAGTGATTTCACACGAAAATTTGTTGTATGTCTTTTGTTGTTTCCCATATTTTATACCCCCTGTCCAAAACATAGGTTTTTTATTATTTCTTTCTTGTAAGCATAAGTTAGGAAAATTCGATTTAGTTATTTTGGCTAATATTGTTTGTCGTGGGACAGGTGGAAGAACAGGATGCCTTTAGGCTTTATTTAACCTCGCCCAATAAAATCGTTACTCTAAATTGTAATATTAATTTGGTTAATAAACTCCTTTATTATTATTATTATTATAAAACCTTTCTCTGACACTGAGCTGTACTTTATCTCATGCACATCGGCCTGACGGCAAGATGTGCAATAAGTGAGTCATATCTAAACGAGAAACTTGCGGAAGATGCTACAGGTGTTCAAGATCACTGATTTTTGAATATCCCTCACGACACTAGGATTTATATTTAATGCGGTCAAGCTGTCCTTTAAACTATTTTGAATAACGCCAGTGGACGAGATGATTATGGGCACCACTCGGACGTTATCTTGCTGCCACTGTTGCTGGATTTCAATGGCAAAATCCATGTACTTTGTAACTTTTGCTGCGTAAGTGTCACGGAGATTATTAGTGTTAGGTACCGCAACATCTATGATAATGTTCTTTTTCTTATTTTTACTGACCCAAATAATATAAGGTCGATTTGCGGTAACAGTTCTATCCGTGAGCACAGTTCTATCCTAGTACAATCGATGATCTTCGCTTTCAAGTACACTTTGCGGGCTATATCGGTAATATGGCACGCGTTCCGTATTCAGTCCGATTCTTGTTGCCAATTGCTGATGAATAATTTTCGCAACACAATTATGGCGGTGCAGGTACTGACGATGATAGTAGCGTACAGCAGTGATGTGCTGACTCGTTTCTGGGGAACTTCTGCATTTTCGGCACCGATCATCTGTTGTATCTTGATCCCTAACAATGTATCTCATGTAATTTTTCGTGGCAATAACTTGATCTTGGATGGCCATCATGAATCCTTCAGTTTCCGGAAACACTATTATTATTATTATTAATATTATTATTATTATTAATATTATTACTAAAACATACCTGCCCAGCAGGTTAAAAACAATTAATATTAAGAACAATGAACATAATACTCGGGCACAAAACTTTATTTCATTTTGGTTGCTGGTACGGGAAAACTCGACATGAACACCCGCAACTCGCGCCGTTGGGAAAATCGGGAGAAACCGGAAGTTTAGGTTTATTTAAAAGAAAATTATGATGTTTGTTAATTTCTCGACCGAGGTAGAATTTTGAACAAAATATGACAAAATGACAAAAAAGCCAAAAACAACGCAATAGATGGGATAGAATGGAAGATATGAAAGATATAGTGTAGGGTTGAAAAAAGTTGTGGTATAGGAAGGTTTGACCAGATAGGTTTCTCGAAGATAGGCAACGCCTGGTATGGTAAGGGGTCTTTGATCTGGAATGGGGCATTATGAATTCTGATTTGAGTAATGTTGTGCGTTAGCGGACTGCCGCCCAATTGAAAGGAATTAATTTTTGTGAGATGTCTTGGATCTAGTCCGCTAGTGGCATTCATTAATAGCATTTGCTGGTTCTTGGAAATGGCTCTCATTATTGATATCAAACGAAAGTATAATTTTTTAGAGAATTGTCTAAGAAATTTAAAAATGTCACCACAAGTTTCAAATATTAATTTATATCAAATCTTAAAGGTTAAAAGCATTATGGGCGTTCCACCCCTAGCTTCCTAGGCCAAGTACGAAAAGAGCCACGCTTGTCAATTAAAGATATTTGTTTACTGCATATACAGGATCTTAGGGTATATATATATATATATATATATATATATATATATATATATATATATATATATATATATATATATATATATATATACAGCTGCAAGAGAGGGCCACCTAGGGAAAAATTAAAGGTATTTTTAGTGTTATTTTGCCACAAAATATAGGCTTCCGAAATATTTCTCCATAATCCTGGGATACATTATAATATTCGGACATGCTCGGATTATTCTATAATATGAATTTAATTTAGGAAATTTCGTTTAGTTTCTGTACTCGTATTAATTTGCCTTACTTATTTCCCCCTAATTGCATGTCATTCCAAGACACATGTACCAAATTTCTAGTGAATATCGCAATTATATTTTAACTGTCCCTTTAATATTGAAGTGGGGGTGGTAGAGAGGTTCAGAATAATCCCAAACCCTTCAACAGAATCATCTCAAGACATAACCAAATTCGAGATGTCGTTGTGATACATACTTGTACCAAATTTCAAGTGAATGTCTCAATTTTATTTTATCAGCTTCTTTAATAATGGAGTGTGGGTAGTGGGGGTGCAGGGGGGTCATTATAAAAGATTTGAGACTGTCGCTTTAAGTATATACAGCAAATTCCAAATTTATGTACCCTTACCAGCTTGCCTTACTCATTTTCCCTCATTGACCCCTATTTAACCCCAACCCTTTATCAGAATCATTTCAAAATCTAGTTCTAGATGTAATTATTATACCTATGTCTATCAAATTTCAAGTGAATATCTCAATGTTATTTTATCAACCCCATTAGTAATGGAGTGGTTGTGAGGGGGGGGGGGGGGGGGGGATGGAAAATATAAGAAGAAAAAATTGAGGCCTTGGATTCTATTATATACATCAAATACCAAATATCTGTACTCTTACCAGCTTGCTTTATTTATTTTCCCTTATTTACCCTTATTTAACCCCCAACCCTTCATCAGAATTAGCGCAAAATATTATAGAGTTTTAGATCTCATCATGATACTTATGTGTAGCACAAATTTGATCTAAATATATTAAACCCCTTCTGAGAAAACGAGTTCATAAAGTAAGTTACAGACCGACAGAAAGATAGAAATGTCCGGACGGACATTTTCTTTTGTTCAAATTTAAAATCTCGACGTTTTATGACAATAGGCTTACTATTTAGACAAAAAAACTTTTGAAATTATTTTTATTACTTTTCTACCACTCCACTTTGTTTTACATGTTTATAGACTGATTGTACAAACATTTCTAAAATTGTTGATGTTATTCACCGTTGTTGAATGTTGAATTACTGGTACATATTTTAGGTGAAATTAATGCAATATTATTTGCTCTCAGCTATTCTGAATAGAATTTAACTAGATCGGAATTGTTCCCAGTAATGACCATGGAATAATATGTGAACAGAGTTCGATTGCAAATTAGAGCATTAACTGATATATTATGTTTGATAACATTAAATGTTTCTGACAGAAAATCACTAAACTAAATTATTAATAACCAAAATATCAGATATTTAAATTTTATTTTTATTTCTGCACAATGAACAGCTTTAATAGTATGGTGGTTTAAAGATCGCTCTCGAGTATTCATAAGTCGAAATATAATGTTCAAATCTGAAATATTACGCAAGACAATTAAACTGACTAACGTTTTTATTTCTATTCCTCCATCTTCAAAAATAACAAAGTTGTACGTGCAATACAATATTTTTAAGATGCTTTGAAGGAATATTTAAAATATTCCTGCTATCATTGACAGTAGGATGGATATTAAGAACACTCGCATTGTTTTTTATTAACATACATACGCTCTAATTTTGTAGTATATTTGAAGCGCTCACATTAGAAAATACTATACTTTAAAGTAAACAATAATTTCACAGTTTTACTGGAAAAATTCTTCTACAAATAACTGAGAAACTGTTGTATTGAACAGAAGGTCATAAAACACAAATTAAACATCGCTTCATAAGCTTTACATCTACATTCTATCGTTGTCTAGCACACTACAACACATTTTCCGTTATTAATTAGGACATGTAGTAATATTGCGCCATATCAAAAACTAATATGGAAGAAAATCCATATTAGTTTTTAATTCTAATTCTATTTTAATTCTAGGATGAAACATTTTAGAGAATTTTAAGGCTTTTAATTTCTATTATATGTATTTCTAAGGTCAGACATATTCTTTTTTAGATACTTGAGATGTAAACATTATATTTCAACTGGTACATGCGCGATCTCCATTCTTAAACTGCCGTATTTTTAAAACTGTTCATTGAATGAATAAAGATTCAAATACTTGACATTTCATAGTCTTGTTTTCTGTGCTACAGCGCTTTTTCATTAAATGAAATATTTTGAGTTATTGACGAAAAACAATATCGAGGTAACGATCCTTCAAAGCGAAAATTACAATATTCAAATCACTACAAATTGGAAAATATTTACTATCGTGAAAAATGATATATCACACCTTCTCTTACAATTTAATTCTGTATATAATCCAGTCATTAGTTTTTATATTTTTACCCACCTTTGCGTAACCGGTGCGAACTACCTCCAATTATTTAAATAAACAGTTCGCATTAATTCTTAGTTCATAAACGTTTTGACATTTTTTATTCCTGATGTATGTAGAAAAAAATTAGTTGCGAATTGTTACCGAATAAAAACTTAAAATGCCTCCAGCCGGTCGTCAGGTAGATTAATATCGTTTTAAATCCAGAAACAGATTTTATTGTTGGAATCAGTTCAATATAGGACGCTTTTAAACATACTAATTTTTCCCCTTCGCCGCCCCCCGGAACAATATCTCTATTCTGAATTATTCTACAAAAAAAGATGGTTATCAAAGTTAAAGATAAGTAAATTGTCTATCAAAATATTTCAGACACATGTTTACGTAGTATTAATATTCTTGGAGTTATAGGCGGGAATGTCTACAACTATCGGTGGTTACTACCATTATGCGCTCGTTTCCGCACCATCACCTACATGCGGCTTTGCAGCCTCTTGTACACTTGCAGCATAAGCTACAACAAAGTTGACCATTGAAAACAATAATGTTTTCAATAGTTCTTTTGGAGCAGCTTCGTTTTGGGTAGTAATAGGAAACAAACAATTCTTTTCTCATCCAACCCCAATCTTGAGGACTCTTGTTTTTCCTGTACCGCCGCTGAATTTGATGGTACGTTCTAAAAGAGTGTGCAGCAGACTCGTAGCAGGTAACGATGCAAGGTTACATGTACTTTTTGTCACTGACTTATTAAAGCATTTGTATAGTTCTCTACATTCGTTTAATGCACATAAAAAACTCCAAAGCTGTTCCGCTTAGACTTGACTACAGCATTGAGGGGAGATCAGGGCATGTGAATTTTCGAGCTAATTCCTCTGCTACATAATAAATAATAAATATATTGTATTACTTAATACATGAAACATCACTATTCAATAGATAGGTGAAGATCTGTTGCTTCTATCAATGTTAAATATAATGTCAAAATATTTTACATTTATGGAATTTGTCTTTATTTTTTGCATGAAACATCTTTGAGTGGCTTTGTGTCTTTCTGATGAGCCTCAGAACAAGGGCGAAAAACGTTTCAAAGGCTAAGAATTTCCAAGAAGTAGAATTATAGATAACTTCATGAAACTTTAGTCCATTAGAATGAAACATTTTTAAGAAAAGGTAGGTAAATAAATTGAGTTTAGGCCTTTGTTCTCATATTTAACTTAATCCTCATAGCCGTAGGAGGTTATGTAGATACTATTTCAATCTGAATAACCATAGGGGATTATGTGGGTATACTAGTGTTAGAATGACAAATTCATTTTAGGATTTTATTTGCTAGCATAACCAGAATTCAGGTTGTCGAAAGAAAACAAATATTTATTTTTACATATAGTTTTTTTTTTAGTTCTGATAGTCAGTTTTTTCTGCTGTCTACAAAATCCTATAACAAATAATAATTCACTTTTAAACATGCATAGAGTATATAGGCTCCAATACTTGTTAGGAAATAGATAGGTGAAGATCTGTTGTTTCTATCAATCAATGTCAAATATAGCGTAAAATATTTTATATTTATGGAATCTGTCTTGGTTTTTTGCATGAAACATCTTTGAGTGGCTTTGCATCTTTCTGATGTGTCCCCGAATAAGAGCAAAAAATGTTTCAAAGGCTAAGCATTTACAAGAAGTAGAATGATAAATAACTGCATGGAAGTATAGCCCATTAGAATGAAATGAATAAATTCAGTTTAGGCCTTTGCTCTCACTTTTAACAATCTTCATGGCCTTAGGAGGTTACGTAGATACTAGCTATGCATAGCCGTAGGGGAGTATGTGTATGTGAGTATACTAGTGATAGAATGAGAATTGTCAAATAAACTAGATAAATTCATTTTAGGATTTTAAATGCTAGCATAATCAGAATTCAGGTTATCGAAAGAATGCAAATATTTCATTAATATTTTTACATATTATTTTTCTTTCTAGTTCTTATAGTTTTTTCTGCTGTTTGCAAAATCCTATAAAGAATACGTTTCATTACAATTACAGGCAAACAAATAATAATTTACTTTTAGAAATTATAATGGTTGTAAATACCAATTGTTTTAAATAGTTACATAAAGCGTGGAAGTGTGGGAAAGTGTAGCGACACTACAAAGCGAATGTTTGACTTCCCCCGTCTATAATTAAAAGCATATTAAGTCTACGTAGAAATGTGTATGAACCATTTCGACAGAGAACTTACTTATCTTTAACTTTTATAACAATTTTTTTTCGTAGGACCTTTCAGAGCTGAGATATTGGCGAAAAAATATTTTTTTCTGGGGGGCACGCGAGGGAGAAAAATTAGTATGTCTACAAGATTCCTATAATGAACTGGCTCCAACAGTGAAATATATTTCCCGATTTAAAACGGTATTTACGCACCCTGAACTTCCTGACGCATGGCCTACCATTGGAGCTCTTGTAGATAATATAGGCAACTACGAATACGAAATTCAGCAAATAATTCAAAAGGCAATATGGGCTGTTACATGCTGGTTAAGCAGAATTTGGAGCGACTGAAATATCACACTTCCTAACGGGTTTCCTAACGCCCATAGTTTCCTCCATGTTTCTCTACAGCCCTTAGACATAGACCAATATAGAGATTACGGTGGTCCAAAAAAATTTTTGTTTTGATGATAGTCTGGGCCCCCGCAGTTATTATTACCTTTCCCTAGTATTATTACAGTAAAATTTCAGCTTCCTACTTCAAGTGCAAGGGGGTGCTCAACCACCCTTTGATATTCTAAAAATTATTGTTATGGCGAATTTGTAGCTAATATTGCATAGCGAGGTGTAAAACTTTTTGAGGAGTTTAATTAACTGTTAACCTAAGATGAGGAGGGGAAACAATTTTTGCTGCAGGTTATTGAAGCAAACCGAAAAGTGATCCCTACGGAAACAACTAAAAAATGAATGGTAAAAGCGGTTTCTGATTAGTTGTTTCTGATTAGGACATTTTTCAGATATAATATTCTCTATTGCAAACTCACATTATAATCTACTTGTTAATAAAGAAAATCAGCAGAATTTGTTGAAATATACAAAAAGTATATTACCTGAATTCCTGAAAAACTGTATTTTAAAGCTCTTTGAGCACTGTCTCCCACGTGGAGTAGGAAGCTAAAATTCTACCAAGGATATACTGTGGCTAAGTCTAAAGAAACTGGAGGGTGCCTAGGAATCCAGAAAAATTTTTTTCTCATAGCATTGGGAACCACCATAATAGAGATGCCCCTAGTTGATAAGTTTACAAATCGGAAATAATTTTATTAAGACGTTTTTCTCTCCTTTGCAGCAGTAGATGAGATTTACCGTGTATCAATTGTCACAATACGCAACATTTGATTCAGTCTGGCAAGCCTTGCATCCGTTTAAGTATAATTATTTTCACTAAACTTTTTTTTAAAAGTCGTGTAGGGAACGTACTTCAAAGCAAAAATACAAAAGTTATTTGGCTCATTTGAGAGAATACCTAATAATTTGTCTAATGAATTTATTGGTATTGGCATACTTGCTGTAAACAATGAGCAGTAAGTGAAGTGTTGAATGCGTATACCACACTAAGCTTAATGGAGATTTTAATTTACTCAAAGATATAACATAAATGAGCTAAATTCACTGCTGGACCTGATGATCATAAATAATTCATAAAATTCAGACCGTCCGACGCGTGAGTTGCATAACATCTCTCCGAGTAGATATTGGGTGTAGATGTCCGTACTGATATGTTTCCTAACTTAGTTCAGGATATTAAAATTATTGTTTTAATTTATATTAATTTCTTTCGCACAAACCTCTCATTTAATTTTTAAACGAATTTGAATTTCTGGCGAATGCGCCAGTAATAAGAAACATTTTATTAAATACAATTTCTTAAACAACCCTGCACACTAGGATGGAACGAAAAATTAGATTTTTTTTTTTTTCGGGAATTATTACCACATAGTTATCAGAAAGTGCATTTTGTTGTTATTGATAACTGTCCAAAAATTGAAAACGCTTTGTTATTTTCAGGTTCCTCAATGGGTTCAATATTTAAGAAGGAAGCTTTATTTATACCATTTATTTTTTCTTACTTATTTTTTAACCTTTGGATACTGGTAATGTCATAGTCGCCAAGAAGTGTCTTACTGTACGACAAATGACTGTGCAACATTTTTAAATGCTATTATCCACCCAAAATATGCACTTCTAAGCAAATTCATCCACAAATACTTATTTGATCTAGTCGTATTTATTATCGTATCGTATTTTTTCTCTACAATTAATAACTATAGAAGGATGAAAGTCAAATAAAATGCGATGTTTCATAAAAAAAATCACAAATATACATGAAAAAACAAACAAAAACAGAACATGATTAACATTTCAGTTATTATCCATTTTTAAAGTAATTTGATTTCGTTTCAAATGACGGAAATATCTTTTTTGATTTTATACGGGCTTGAATTAATCCATTCCGGTTCTTGGCAATAGACAGCTAGTGATGCCACAGTTGAAAGATGAACGAATCGTTCAATGGATTCTGTATTGCGAGGAGTGTGGATAATTAGGAAAACTTACGTCTAATGCTTTGGTAACACACATTTTCATATTGGCAGCCACTGGTGGCCCAGTAACATTTGCGTCATTCCAAAAGGTTAATTCCTAGTAATGTTTGGCCTCAAAATTTGCTTTCGATATAATAAATTCTGGTATCGCTGTTGTTTTAACGGTTCGTGCCGTAAGAACCCGTTGGATGCCATATTTATTTTCTTCATTAAATTCATACCGGTACTAAAGCTGAATGACAGGTGACAGGTGTGCTTCTTTAACAGATGAACTTCTATATGATGTCATGATTTTCAATGCCCTCGATGTTTTCCCTTCTGCTGTCATTTTCAGTTTTTTTGTTTTTATGGCCGCAGTATGTTTTCTTGATGTTCCTCTGAATTTGCTTATAACGCCTATGATATTTTTTAAATTATCTCATTTGCGAGTTTGCAAAAGTTTTTGAGTATTTCAGAAACACCTAGATCTCCTCCAGCATTTCAGACCATTCTGAACAAGTAAATAACGAAAAATAACTTTCTTAAAAGTAGGTAACACACGGTCACTTAATGTTTTACATTGACCAAATATCTTGCAACGAACCTGACTTATAGTTGCCATAGTAACTTAAATATTGTAACACCTGACGAACAGTCGCCATACAACTACGAAACACGTAAAAACCCACCAAAAACACACAACTAAAAATAATTCTTATTAGAAGTAATTAAACAAATGAAACTAGATTGGAACTTACTACCTCTCCACCTCGGTCATAGACGCCTGTCGCTTTGACTGTGATTGTATTCGAGCGCGTTATTTGTGGCGTAATTCCCATAAGACAATGAGGAACCGGAAGATATTAGTAGGTATAAATCAAACTGACTTGGAGGGGCTTTTCATCATATTGTAAAAATTATTTAAAAAACTATGTCTATCAGAAAATACATATTTCTTAATCAACCAATGAACGTATTAAAAACCGGTAAAATCACCAGAATTTCTAAACTTTCGGTCCCGTGACCTGAAAATAGGTCGATCAGCTTTTGGAAATGATTTTTATTTATGTAAATGCACATTTTGACACCTATGACGAAACAACTTATAAAGGAAGAATTTTTCGCTCCACCATATAGTGCACACTTCTTGTGAAAAACAGGGTTACGTTAAGTTGTCCCATTTTTCTATATGTTCTAATTCTGACATTCTTAACCAAAAGTCTCAATGGACACTAACTTCCACGTCCTCACCACCCTGATATTTTGGAGGCATAAATCTTAAATGGCACTATCAGAGAAAATGGATTTCGTGGCAATGAGAATCAAGCGAAAAGGAAGAATATTCTTAATCTTTTTGGATCGAACCTGTTTCTAAACGTTCACGCGGGATTTGCCTATAAGGCCATCCCACAATGAGTGTATCATCTTAGGGACTAAAATGGGATAAAATGGGACGATTAACTTCAAAATATCGTTTAACGTCTCACAATTCGTGATAAACCGAGGATGTTTTCCCACAAATATTCTGAGTGTAGTTGATAAAATTACCAAGGAAGAAAACCTAATATACTTTTAGTGAATAACAAAAATAGCGAAACGTTGACGAAAGGATAAGGTTGTTTTATTGTCTTCAACTGAAGATTTTTCCCACCAACATGGTATAAAGTTGTTAAATTGCCAAGGACGGAAACCACTTTTAGCCAATAGGAGGTATTTCTAATAAGTTTATTATGAAACAATTACGAGATGCAGTAGGGCGTTGCTGAGTGCGAATACCTATTTGATCAATAAAAATATACAATATTGGTTGTGTATTTAAGCGCAGTGAATCAGGTGAATTAAGGCGTATTCGAATAAAATTGTTGTGTAAATATGACCTTCATAGGTCAATTTTGTAAGTGCCGAAGGTCATATCCGAAGGTAAAATTTTCTACCCGTTTCATTTTCGGGGATAAAAGTAGGGGGTTTCATTTAAAAAAATCGACTTGACTTTCAAGGACAAGGACAAATCAAAAGTCACCGTGAGATAGCCAGGGAAGTTTACTACAACTTTTGTATTTAAAGTTTTTTTCTAGGATTCGTATTTTTCAAGTTATCCTGCTGTTCCCATAATTTTATGCCACCCGGTATAATAATACTCATAATTGGGTTTTAATGTATATCCTTGAAGAAGTTTGCGCCTAGTAAGCGAAACGTTGGCGAAAGAACAAAGTTGTTTATTGTGATGAATCGTCTAGTTTTCCTGACTATTAGTAGTAAAATAACTGAAAATTATGAATTGTATCATTTTGAGCTGCATAAAGAGCATAAAATTAATATTATTTTGAATCGGTAATTTTTCTAGAATTTCCTATTCACACGTTACTTGTATCTAGGTGTCACCGTATTGATTGATATAAACATACTGAAGCAGACATATATCCGTGTACAAATAAAGCAGAGGATAGAAGATAAATAAACAAAAGCCGGGAATTCTTTACATAGCACATTTGAGTTTATTGACTAATTTGTCAAGCAAATCCTTTTTAATTTGTTTGAATGTCTGCTCTAGAAAGGATAAAAATAATGTTGTTTTGAGAAAATAGATACATTTGTTAAACGTTGATAACTCTTCGTTGATAACTGTTTTAAGGGCTTTTAATACGTTCGAAAATATTTTTTTCGCCGAGTGACAGCAAAGTACTAACTTTGCTGACTAATAAATGTCAATCAGCAAAGTGTCACTTTCCCTGCCTATGCAGGAAAGTGCTCACTTTCCTGTCTAGGCAGGGAAAGTGATTGGTCATCAGTACAAGTAAATATTTGACCCTTTTTGGTAACATTTATTAAGAAACTGCAATTAAATAACATTTCTAACAGACATTTACTTATTATTAACTTACAGTAAAATGAGTACAATTTTGTATAAGGATACTTCCTTTCTTCTCTTCTATGACGTGCCAACAAAATATTACATTACAATTATAAGCAAACAAAAAATAATTCATATTTATGCCTAGTTAGTAATTATAAACATTATAAACAGTTTTCAGATTATAAATACATTGTACAAACTCGTGTACATTAACTAATGAATCCACTGTTTTATTTGTATGAAATATTCATCTAAAATTCATTATAACGCAGCGAGCGTAGAGAAGGAAACTTTTCTGCTCTTCTGATACTGAAGAAGGGCGCCGCGATGCAAAGGAAATAATCAGAAATGCTTCGCTTATAATTGTGGAGTCGGTCTGGATTTCAAAGTGACAACGTTTTTTTGAACTTTTCTCTTTGTGATATTGTAAAGCCGGACCTCCCAAAACTTGTGGTGACTAGTGTGGGCGACATGGGTGGTGGAAGGGGGTAAATTTACATGTAAAGATACGGGAAATCAGTTTTTTGGATATAACTCGCTTAGTTTGGTTCAGATCTGCACCTGCGGCGAGAACGTATCGAGAGCCGTTCTCGCGTTTTTGGTGGGAAGAAAGCGACTCAGCGACTTGATATTTTTTTTCCCAGTAGATAGGAGTGTCCAAAATACTGTGCCTAAATTACAAGTCGCTAGGTCGATTAAGAGGGGTGGGGGAGGGGAAAACGAAAATCAAATTAAAACTGCTGTAACTTCCGCAGTATAGGCCACATATCGCCCAGCAAACGCGACATTGTGTATTAATGTTCATACTTCTACGCGCGTGATATATTTATAAAATATAATAATATGTATATAATGGTGTGTGACATGACGAATCAACTAAGACTGGAGTGATATATTACGGGCAAATAAATAATAGACTGTCAGGACTACGTTTTTATATATGTATCACGCGCGTGTGCAGGCCCTAATGCAGTTCGAGCTTCGTGGTAAAAAAATCTAAAAGAGAATTGATTGCCCTTGCAAATGAGCCTGGTCCGAAGTCCGCAACCCTTTCCCTTGCCCTTCTATGGGTTAGAAACTTTGCGCTCCCCTCTCTCTCCTTCTAATCTGGCCCGGCTTAACTCAAAGAGAAAAAAATTCCACATCCGTTGGCGAAAAAATTTCTTCCCCCACCCCTTTCCTTCATGGTGAAAAATTACTTTTTCTAAAAAAAGTCGGTTTTTCTGCAACCATTTATTTATTTATTCCGAAAATTATGAACAAATGATAAAACGTTGAAGCAGGAAGAAAATACTGATAAGCGAAAACTATTTCACTGTAAACAGTACAGCAAAGACTTTAACTCTGTATGAAGACAATAAGTGAGTAAAGGCATATATGACTAATATAGAGGAGAATAATATTCTTATCGAACGCCTTGAATAGAAGCGTGCTTAGAATTTCAGATCACACAAGCCGTTGAGAAGTTAGCACAGGGTAGTTTGGTGAAGCGGTAATATTGTTATATTTATTAGATGCACATAAGATAATTTTAAGTACTATTTTAAACAACATGTCTAGGATGCCACGCCGTAGAGACCTGTTGATCTACGTGGAAAATGTACTTTGTAATAATATCCTGTCTGCATATTATATGTGTCATCACAGTATCAACTAGTGTTGTCTTTGGATACGTTTTCCTAGGGCGTCTTGCGACGACCCATAGATTATATCTACAAAAATATTAGTGTCGTCTCGCGATTAAATCATTAAATTATCAAGAAGAGTAGAATAAGTGCAGTAAAACTTTGAGAAATGGTTTTGATCACGTAACAGAAACATCGGTTTACTTATAGTTAGTTTAGTTTTTTCAAAGCAGTTTTCAAACAGACCACATCGATAATATAGCGAACAAATGTAGGTTGTGTAGGTGGGTGAAATAAATAATTACGTGCATAGAAAGTTGCATTCGTAGGGAACAGTTAAATGTACATAGAATAGTCCAGTCGATAAATGATCAAAAGGGGAGTGTAGAGGACATGGTAGGTAGCAGAACTTTTGACTTCAAGGCTGTATTTGGAGTAGTTAGGAGGTAAACATACCAAAAGTTCCTAAACCTACGATCTGAGCGGGATGCAGGGCGGCGTATAGAAGACCACTTTTCTCGATTTCTTGCTCATATCTCAATGACAATGCATCGTAGCGAAAAGATTATTCTATCCAGAATAAAAGTTGACAAAAGTTGCTACAAGGTTAGAACTATTCATTATTTTTCATTATCCAATAGCTTTCGAAATCCGATAGAGAGAATCGCAAATTTTACTAAAAACGCTTTTCAGCCTCACGCGTTTGGACAAACTTTACCTTCTAGTGCGCCAGCCATTAGTTTTACAGTAATGTCCACGTAGTAAAAGTTGTGGAGATCTGTTTAACGAAGCCCCACTTGATAGGATGCGTGAAAAAATATTTTCACTCCCGACGAACATAAAGTGGAAGTACCTGCTGTGGGGACTTTGCTGTAAAACTGATGGTCGAGGCAAAAAAAGCGTTTTTCAAAAAATTGCAATTTTTACCAACGAATAATTTGAAAGCTAAGTATTAGAATAGAAAAAAATAGTAACAATCTTATGCGACATCAATTTTCATTTTGAATATAATGATATTTAAGCTTAGCTGCAAGAAACTGTTTTTAAGATATGTGAAAGGTAAGTGAAAAATCAAAAAAATTATTTTCTACGTGCCCCCTTTCACCGCTCACCTTGTAGGTTCGGGAACTTTTAAAATATGTTTTCCTCCTGACTACTCCACACACTACCCCGGAGTCAAAAATGCTGTGTCCTCTATACTCTCTTCATTGACTCGACTACAATTGATAACTGTTTATTCAATTTTGGAACTGGTTACGTCTTCTACCGTTTGTTGTAATTATACCAAATTTATATTATTGATGTGCATTTTTGCGTTATTTTATTGATTAGATAGAGTTACGTTACTCTTAGAGCATTTGTTCTTCCAAAAGTTATGTTTCATTTCTATTAATACATGTGATATATTGCACTTCAAGTATTTCTTTTTAATTATAAGAATTAATTTTATTGTCATCAAGGATCAAAAAAGGTTGCTGTTTTTTTAATCGCTAGATATTATGATTCTGAAAACGCATCTACATCGGCTAGCAAAATTTTCTTCCGTTTAATTTGTTGTTGTCAAAAGAATGTTAAAAAACATTGATAAATAAAACAGTTATTTTCACTTGTTCTCCCAAGTGCATGAATTATATATTGCCGGAAATTTTTCCAGTACCTACATGAATTTTATTAAAAGATTCATGTACGAGAAAAATTTCCTGCAATTAGTTCAGGCACGCGGGGGATTCGGTAAGAAAATTTCACACGAAAATAAATTAAATAAACTCTAATTTCTACTGACATTAAGATTATAAGAGTTATTTGCAAATGGAATACCAATATACGTAAAATAGATAAATAATATCTTTTCCACCCATTTTAGTTTCAAGAAATGACTGAAAATTGTTTAGGACAACTCTATTTGTGTGTTATGGAATAAGTTTTATTCATTAAAATAGGTGGAACATTGTTTTCTTTATATATTTTCATGTTTTATACACATACCATAGCACAGTTTCAGCACAGTATAACTTAACAGAGATGGCTTTGAAGGAAAACGTCATTACTTATTTATCATTATTTCATTGACAGTTTAACCAGTTTAAGCTCAATATTTTTTATTGTTGAAGTTATTTTTGAGGTTTTTAAAGAATTAGATTATAGAGTATGGAAAAGGAACATAATATTTCTCGTTTAATATGAAAAATGAAATTCCACTTTTATTTTATAGCAAATGTCAAATATGATGATATGTCAATAATTTGACAGAAAAATTTCCACTTATTAATTTCATTCAGTGTACCCTGCTGTGGTAAAGACACAAAAACAAACTTCTGATTGGTTAAAAAGGTGACGTGTGAAATTTTCACACTAACTTTTTCTCTTCAGTAGAGAGAAAAATTTTTTCACAGGAAAGTTGTAAACAATGAAATTATATATCGATTTGTTTCAATCCGATATCAAAATAATTAAATCTAACCTCAAAACTTTAATTGAAAATTTAGCTGATCATAGCTAAAAGTGTCTTCCGATTTGAAAATATAAATTTTTGGGTGACTTAATCTCAAAATAGTGAAAGTTTTTTAGATCGAGCATCAATGCAGACTTTCTCACGCTCATATTATAGATTTTTATCTCTAATTTCATGACTCAAAGAAAAACTGTTTATTGTATACTTTTTAATATATTATTTTCAAAAAATTAATAATTTTTTTATTTGCATGTAATTGTAATAAAATATATTCTTTATGGGATTTAACAAACAGCAGAAAAGCAATCTATGAGAAAGAAAAATGACTATCTAGAAAATCATTAATTTCCAATCATTGTATTCTTTTTTTATACTAATGAAAAAATTCTCAAATGTATACACCTATTTTACTTGATAATTCTTATTATAATGAGACTAGTATTAATTAGTATTCACATAGTTCCCTACGGCCATGGAAATTAAACTAATATACGATTTATACGAGGAGCTGAAAAAATTTAAAAATTATGCGTTCATTATTAGTCTATTCTAAATCAATCACTGAAATTTGAATAATGTCCATTGAACACTTTTGAAGTTCTGCTAAATTATGTTGAAAAATGTACTACTTTTTAAGGAAATATTGACCATACCCATTTTAAATTTATTATATCTTGGAAAATATGCATACTACGTAAATAGCATTTTAGACACCGGTAAAATACGGCATTTTTTTGTATGAAGAAATTTTTTCATAATTTTTAGTATTGAAAATACTACTGGGCGCATAATATAGGACCCATCTTACGAAAAACTATCGAGAGCGACAGATTCTGTCGTAACCGTACCGTTCACTCAACGCCATGCTATTGGGATATCACGTTTCGATAACAATCACGTTTCGATAACAATCCAAGCAGTGAAAATGTCTTGTGCTTGTGACAAATCAATTCTGTTATTTGATTGTAGATGATAAAAGAACATTTGTAACTTAAACTTGTATTTTGTGTATTTAGTTATGTACAGGGTGAGTTCCCTGAGAGACATTTTCGGTTCCATAAACGAAATGCCGTGCAGAATGAAATAGAATCGGTAAGTACGTATTCGGTTACTGGTGCAAATTAAAAATCCCTTTAATTGCGAGAAAATGCCTTGTGATCCTCTAAAGATCCTCGCATTTGTAAAAAATGCTTAAAATTATTACCAAGATTTTTTGTCGTTATCACTTATTTAATAAATATAATTAAATATAAGTACCTATATGTGTTAAATACAAAGCGCCAAATTTTGTGTTGCCAGTTTTTATATAATATAAATCAAAATTATGTTAAGACATTTGCAATAAAAATTATGGAATGTCACCTCGCATTTTCTCTTATCACTTACTTTAAACGATAGATATATTTACTGGTTTCGTATTTCGTATTTAGTTCAACTTCTGTTTCCGCCACATATTGAACTAGTTGCAACATCAGACACAAAAGGTAAGTATATGGAATTCGAATATTCTTTTATTATTACTGTAAGAAATACCAACAAATCAACAGATGTACTATTTTAATTATTTACAAAGTACTTCACGAACTAAATCTGTATGAATAATCAAGTCTATCTTATAATAATGTTCTAACAATCAGACTTTTCCCTGTCATTCTCACTTCATTCCAAACTATCTTGAAACTAAAGTATAAACATAAACACTCCTAAACTTAATGGTCTCATGTTATACATGCCGACACTTACTTGCATTATTTCTTACTGAACTTTCAAATTAACATTAAAAAAACAAAATAACCCAATAAAACATGTACTAGCTTAATTCGATCGTATGGACAAATATATTTAAAATTATGTAAATAAAATTATCAAACACATCTAAGTATGATATAAAAAATACAGTAGAAAAGCACTATAGAGGGTGTTCTACAAGCTTTATGATAAAATTTGACAGACAATTTTATCAATGAACATGGGTCCAATTACAATGAAACCAAGTGGTATTATTAATTTGATAAAAGTTTTAACTTTTTTTAAATTTTATCACTAACGGCTAATGTCCTAATGCCAATGCTGAAAATATCTATCATCCCAGCCATCCATCCTTGGGCTCCAAGAGAATTATAGTTGCATCTGGTATTTTGAATTCGCTTAAGATACTGGCAAAAGATGCAAGATCTGTGAATTTTTATTTCAAAATTTTGCAGTTATTCTCAAAAACGTGACGTCATGTTTTTTTTTTTTTCCTTCACTGGCTTTGGATGTCTCCATTAAACTAATCGACCTATAACCTAACACGAGAGGACCAGCTAGTGTTGCAAGACTCAAGGATTATTGGACAGGGACACACACTTCACGTCAAGGTGCCCTTCAGACGTCATGTTTATTCGGTTGTTTATCAACGTATTTAAAAATTTGAAATAGTTAATTATATAAAAAGCATTTTCAGAAAAAAATAATTGGTATATATCAAATATTAATTTAGTTATCAAGCGTAATAAATAACATTATTGCAAACTTGCAATGATATTATCCTTTACGCTTGATAACTAAATTAATATTTGATATACACCAATTTTTTTTCTGAAAATGCTTACATTTTATATAATTAACAATTTTTTCAAACGTTTTTTAAATACATTCATGAATAATGGAATAAATATGACGTCACGTTTCTGAGAATGACTGCAAAATTTTAGAATAAAAAATTATGAAAATATTTTCTCGTACAAAAAATGCTGTGCTTTATCATTGTCTAAAATATTATTTATATAGTATGTATATTTTCCAAGATATAATGGGTTTAAAACTGATATGGTCAAAAGTACCACGCACGGAACATATGGAAATTGGCCCTCGGTTAAAGTGTTTGATATTAGGGGATATTATCCAAATATCGATGTTGATCAAAAGTCTCTATGGGCTCAAGGTCAGAAATTGAACGGTTTTCCAGATATCGGTGGTGTAAAGGGGGATGCTCATTTCTTGTGGAAAGTGGCCCTCGCTCCAGTAAAATTCGCTGGAATCGACATATGTTATTCCTTTTCACCTCCTGATAAAAATTCTCAGGGGCACAAGTTTGAAAAATGGATAGTTTTCTAGATATGGGGGGTGCAAAGCGGGGCGGGGCGCTCATTTCCTTTATAGGAAGTGACCCCCAGTGAAATTCACTGGAATCGACATATGTTGTTCCTCTCGACCTCCTGATCAAAATTTCTCATGGGCACAAGGCCGGTACATGCACAGTTTTCCAGATATCGGGGGTTGCAAAGTCGACTTTGAACCCCCGATATCGAAAAAATTGTGCATTTACCGACCTTCTGTCTATGAGAACTTTTGATCAGGAGGTCGAGAGGAACAACATATGTCGATTCCAATGAAATTCACTGGCGGTCACTTCCTATAGAAAATAAGCACCCCCTTTGCACCTCCCATATCTAGAAAACTGTTTATTTCCCATACTTGTGCCTCTGAGAATTTTTGATCAGGAGGTCGAGAGGAATGACATATATCGATTCCAGCGAATTTTACTGGAGCGGGGGCCACTTCCCACAAGAAATGAGCATCCCCCTTTACACCCCCGATATCTGAAAAACCGTCCAATTTCCGACTTTGAGCCCATAGAGACTTTTGATCAACATCGATATTTGGATAATATCTCCGAGTATCAAGCACTTTAACCGAGGGCCAATTTCCATATGTTCCGTGCGGGTTCCTTTCCTTAAAAACTAGGACATTTTCAATGTAACTTAGCAGAACTTCAAAAGCCTTCAATGGATAATATTAAAATTTCAGTGATTGATTTAGAGTAGACTCATAATGAACACATACTTTTTCCAATTTTTTCTGCTCCTCCGTTTCGGAGATATTCGCGGTTAAAGTGAGGGGTCAATATATTTGAGTCGTATATTAGTATCCACAGAGTGCCATACGACCATGAAAATTAAATTAGAAATAAGGACAAAAAGCTATTCAATAAAAATTTATATATACTGGAAATTATGCTCTGCATTCCTCTGACAAACTACATCTTGTTGTGCTAGAGAACAAAAAAGCCCTATGGTGAATTTATTTACTGATCTTATCTTTAAACCATATACATTCAAATGGATTACATTTCATGAAGGATTGGTTATCTATCATTCTATCTGTTGGAAATGCTTAGCCTTTGAAAAGTTTTTCGCCTTTGTTCTAGAGCTCCCCCAGAATGACATGAAGCCACTCTTAAGACGTTTTATGCAAAATCCAAGACAAATGCTTACAAAATTTAAGTTGTTAATTAGTCATCAAATGCTTGACAGAGAAATACAAAGCTTAATTATGAGCAGATTTGAATTTTTATTGTTATTTGTCGTGGCCGTAAATAATAAGTAAATAAAAAACTATAAATGTTTTCAAATATATTCCACATTCACTTCTCCGGCAGAATTTTAGTATTATCGTATTTAATAACGATATGTATTAGGTGCAAAGCAGCAAGAAAGATAGATGTAATTGAATCATCAAGGAGCAATCTATCATCGTTAAAAATGTATTGCGAAACTTGTTGTTTTGATATAACGATGCAAACTTTATACCGATTTTCCTCGAAAACATACTTGTTATACTTATTACATATTATTCACTACACCTTACACTCTACATATTCATTTCAAAGAAAAACAATAAATAAGCTACAAATTAATTAGCTTGCTTGAATAACAAGTAATGAAAAACAAAACTGAAAATATGCCATAAAAATGTGCATATACAGTTTGACTGTTTACTTATTTATTTTACTTTCAGCAATGTATCATATTACGTATCAAGTCAGTAAAGTATTAATTTAAAGGTTGGGTAGACAGTCTCGATTACTTCCTGAAATAGGGTTCTCAAATGCGAAAATACAAGTTGAAATATTTTAGTCCTTTCCACCAAAGGTCAAATCGCGGAAACCTATTTAAAATATAGAAATATGTGTTTTATTGTATTAATCAATAATTACATAGTATATATTAAAGTAAAATAAATCAGTCACAGTCTCCGTTAACAGCGACAGATACGTGCTAGAGGATAAAATTTGAGGATTCGTGGACAAATCAAAATAGGAAACTAGTACAAGAAGTAACCTTAGATGCAATGTATTAAAGGAAGTTTTTGGCGCAAGGGCAATTTAAAAAAGTATTTGATACGTTTTTTCTATGACTCTCCCGATTAAAACTCTTGAATATATACTCAACCATATGGCCAGCTTCTCAGATACTGGGTGCATTGATAAATAGTTAAAATATATTTATAAATTAGAAGTTTGACTTCTGGAGTAAAAATTATCATTAAAATCTATTTTAATAACGCACTGTCATCTGTTGTTATCGTTGCAGAATCTAAGTATACTGGGTGTCGACAAAATTAAGTAGAAAGGTCTTACCAAGTCTTTAGCGTTGTCAGAATCAGTTAAATTCGTCCAACCATGACACTATTTTTATATAACGATACAGGGTGTCCCATAAGTAATGATACACAGAACAATGGCAAATTCCTTACGTAAAAATATTATGATTCAACCAAACTTACCTTGGTCCAAAAGTTGATATCAACAGAGATACAGGGTGTCAAAATAACATTTTTGTTTTGGTTTTTTAAATAATTACTTTAAAAATTTAAATATTTCAACAAAATTTGGTTATTGGGGGTTCTTTAAAGCAAGGGGTTCAAATCCATTCACAGTTTTGCTGTAGATGGCACCACCTGCGGTAGTTTTTATATATCTTTGATGAACTAAAAAAAAATAAATAAAAAAAGCCTATTTTCCTGTTCTTTCTAACCAAAAAAGTATACCTGCTAAATGTCGCTACGAGTAACCTTTCTCGAGATCTTCGGTTTTAAAGTATTCGACGCAACTAATTTAAATTATGAATTAGGGATGTACAATTTTTCAAAGTGGGCTTTGCTTAAAAAAACAGTAAATGACGCTTTCAAAGTTAATATCTGTCAAACCTACTTGTTGTTTGTCAGCATTTTTTGGGTTGCTGAAAAATATGTAATAAATAGTAAAGTTTAAAATGCCAAATTATAATTTTTTTTCAATTCAAGAGATGCGCGATATGGTTTGCATATACACGCAAGAAAATCGTCGATCTTTGCTTTATCCAAATAGGAGGCAGCCGAATTTTAAGTTATTTCATAATATTTACAGTAGATTGGGGGAAATTGGTTCCTTTCGTCCTAAGCGAGATGTCGTGGGACGCCCAAAAACAAAAAGAAGGAGGAAATTTTGGTCCGTGTTGCAGAAAACCCAGAGATAAATACTAGGCGTATGGCTGCTGCAACTGGAGTAAGTAAGTCATGGATTTCAAGGATTTTTCATGCAGGAAAACTTTGTTCGTACCATTTTACGCCTGTTAAAAATCTGCTGGAGGCCGATCTTCCTGCCAGGTTACAGTTTGCTCATTTCTGTCGTGCCCAGCAAAACAGAGATGCAATGTTTTTAAATAAAGTGTTGTTTACGGACGAAGCCACATTTACACGGAGAGATGTATTTCACTTTAGAAATAAAAATGTATGAGACATAGAAAATCCGCACTTAGTAGCCGAACGCCACTTTCAACATGAATTTAAAGTACCTAAGTATTTGGTGTGTAGGTTTTGATATAATTTTTTTGGACCGTATGAGTTACCACCTAATTTAAACGGTGGATTATACTAAAATTTTCTACAAACTCAGCTAGGCGAGTTCTTGGACGAGGTACCAGTTTTAAGAGAAAATAGGTTTTTCATGCAAGAGGGAGCTCCAGCGCATTTTTTATACCGATCAGAAACTATCTAAATACAAATTTTCCTGGTCGCTGGATAGGTCGTGGGGGTAATATGCCTTGGCCTGCGCGGAGTTCCGATTTTAATCCGTTTGATTTTTGCAAATGGGGGTACATGAAATCTCTTGTGTATAAAGATTCAATAAATACTCGAGAAGAATTATTGCAGAGAGTTAGAAATGCAGCCGAATCGTTTCAAAACGAAAAATTATTATTTAAAATAAGGTGCTCATTTAGTAAACGCAATGTTTTGAAGTAAACGGAAGTCACTTCGTGCCTTCTTGCTAGTGTTGGAATGTAATAGATTTAAAAAATCTGTAAAAAAGAATTTATTTTTATGCCCTATATTATCCTTCAAATTAAACAATAACAATATTTAATTTAATTTAAATTGGTTGCATGGAATAATTTAAAACCGAATATCTCGAAAACGGTTACTCGCAGCGACATTTAGCAGGTATACCTTTTTTACGTAGAAAAAACAGGAAAGCAGGAATCTTTTATTTAAAAAAATTTTCAAAAATTCGCCAAAGATTTATGACGAATACATGGGAAGAAAGCTACCGTAGGTGGCGCCATCTACAGCAAAACTGTGAACAGATTTGAATCCCTTGTCTTAAAGAAACCCAATAATCAAATTTTGTTGAAATATTTCAATTTTTATAGAAATTATTTAAAAAAAACCGAAACAAAAATTTTATTTTGACACCCTGAAAGTAATATTAATAATCTAGCTTATAAACCCATTGTATAGTGGAGATATGTAGATGACATTTTTGCTATATGGCCTTATAGTAAACAATGTTTAAGTCAATTTTTGAATCAGATTAACGAAAAAGAACCTTCAATTAAATTTACAATAGAAATAGAGAATAATAATGAATTGCCTTTCTTAGATATTTTAATTAAAAAATTAGATAACACATACCAAACCAGTGTGTATAGAAAACAAACACACACAAACAGATACTTAAATTTCAATTCAAATCAACATATTAGTGTTAAGAAAGATGTTGTTAAGTGTTTGTGTGACAGGGCCAAAATTATTTCTTCAAATGATGTAATATTAAGGAACGAAAAACAATTTATAAAAACTGTCTTATTAAATAATCAATATCCTGAGAGTTTTGTTGATAGTCAGTTATTGAACATTGGTAGTAGAGAGAATATACTATCACAACCTGAGGTATTTAGGTCAATGGCAGTAATCCCATATATACATGGTTTATCGGATAAATTACGAAAAATTGGGAATAGGATTTCCGTACGAACGGTTTTTCAAACGGGCTCCACGCTAAGATCGGTTTTATCAAGAACCAAACCTCCAAATATTGTTCAAAATTCAAAAAATTGTATTTATAGTGTTCCGTGTGAGTGCAGAAAACATTACGTAGGTAAATCATCTAGACCTTTCAACGTAAGGCTTGGTGAACATAGAAATTACGCTAGAAGGGGAGAATTTGAATAATCCAAAATTTGTGAACACGCGTGGGATAATAATCATAGAATTAAATGGGATTCGGAAAAAACCGAAACAAAAATTTTATTTTGACACCCTGTATCTTTATTGATGTCAACTTTAGGACTTTATGATAAAGGATTTAGGATTTTTAATAAATATTTTGAGAGTTTATTACATGGAGAATTAATTGAACAGGTTCCTCCGAGTCTTATATTAAAAATAGCAAACATTTTTTGGAAAAGCTGTCAGAAAATCATTTTAACAATAATCATCTAATGGTCAGTTTTGATGTAGTAAGCCTATTTACAAATGTTCCTGTAGATAAAACATTAATAATAATTAAAAACAAATTGCAACAAGATGGGAATTTCGCGAATAGAACTAAGTTAAGCATTGAAACTATAATGGAATTACTTACAGTTTGCATTAAAACAACATACTTTCAATTAAATAATGACTTCTATCAACAAGACTTTGGGATGGCCATGGGTTCTTCATTATCTCCAATATTAAGTAACATTTTCATGGAAAATTTCGAGGAGAGTAATATTAATAATCTAGCTTATAAACCCATTGTATGGAGGAGATATGTAGATGACATTTTTGCTATATGGCCTTATAGTAAAGAATGTTTAAGTAATTTTTTGAATCAGATTAACGAAAAAGAACCTTCAATTAAATTTACAATAGAAATAGAGAATAATAATGAATTACCTTTCTTAGATATTTTAATTAAAAAATTAGATAACACATACCAAACCAGTGTGTATAGAAAACCAACAAACAGATAGTTAAATTTCAATTCAAATCAACATATTAGTGTTAAGAAAGGTGTTGTTAAGTCTTTGTATGACAGGGCCAAAATTATTTCTTCAAATGATGTAATATTAAGGAACGAAAAACAATTTATAAAAACTGTCTTATTAAATAATCAATATCCTGAGAGTTTTGTTGATATTCAGTTATTGAACATTGGTAGTATAGAGAATATACTATCACAACCTGAGGTATTTAAGTCAATGGCAGTAATCCCATATATACATGGTTTATTGGATAAATTACGAAAAATTGGGAATAGGTTTTCCGTACGAACGGTTTTTCAAACGGGCTCCACGCTAAGATCGGTTTTATCAAGAACCAAACCTCCAAATATTGTTCAAAATTCAACAAATTGTATTTATAGTGTTCCGTGTGAGTGCGGAAAACATTACGTAGGTGAATCATCTAGACCTTTCAACGTAAGGCTTGGTGAACATAGAAATCACGCTAGAAGGGGAGAATTTGAAAAATCCAAAATTTGTGAACACGCGTGGGATAATAATCATAGAATTAAATGGGATTCGGCGAAGATTTTGGAAAAAGAGAGTAACGGAACTAAAAGAAAACTTAAAGAATCCGCGATTATTTTATTAAACGAGGATAGATGCGTTTCTAATTATTCAATAGATTTTTGTACTAGTTGGTTGCCCATCCTTAGAGACGAAGTAAGTAAAAATAAGATAAATATAATTTAATGTCTCACGTGACTATGGAAATACATAAACAAAGAACTGTCATGGTTGACGGCCAAAAAAGTTTTGAGAACGGAATTAGATTCTCTTCCGAAACGTTAACTACCTATAGCTTTGATTTTGTGTTTTTAGTTTATAACATTGTTCTAGTTTATATATTTTTAGGTGTGAGACTTTTTGAAGCAGTCAAGTACTCAAGAACCAACCTCTGTCTGATCCGTTTGGCGCAGAGGTTTTTTCATTAAAATTTTTAAATATTTTTCAGTCGAAAAATACCCAATAAAAAGTAAGAAAATCTGAATATGCCACAAATAAACAATTACAGACAATATAATATATATTATTTCCACAAATGTCGACGGGCGATGGAATCAACGCAGGGTTACTAAAATGATGTTGTCCTCATATAATATCTTACATAACACTCTTAATAAACTTCTGCTTCGTTCAAAATGTCTTTCCTTCTGAATGGAAAACCATCTTAGGCCAATAAGCATTTTGCTAACGTTATCTGAAATTTTTGAAAATGCCACTAAGGCAACATCTTGCGCAATATAATTTGATTGCTACAACTCTATCTGAATTTAGAACCGATCTCAGTTGCACCACGGCTTTGCTTCATATATTTGATGGAATTATAAGAGCAATGGATCGAAGAATGTACACATATTTATATCTGTTGGATTTCAGTAGAGCCTCCATCACTACGAGTTCTGCAATGACCTAACCATACCCCACTATATAGATATAAGTTCAATTGATTTATCTCCAAAATTGGATCAAGGGTACATCCTCGGCACACTAACCTGTCCAATTTATACGAGTAACCTCTCCAATATCATGAATTATTGCAAAATTAACATAATATATGCAGATAACACGCAACTTCACAACTCTTCCCCTTTCTTAGAAGTGTAGAGAGAACCAGTTTTCACATAAATAAAATAATTAATAAATTCATAACGGCAGTTCATGTCGACCGTTTAATGGTCAATCCAAGCAAATCAAAAATAATATATTTTGGTCACAAGAGACGCAGAAATTCTGTTAAATCTATTTTGAATGTTGTTTTAGGACATACTGCTCGTATGGAATTCGTGAAAACCAAAGAATATTACGCACATTACGCAAAGTAAATCTTCAACTTATCTATACAGATATAATATCCGAGGATTTATTCCCCCAATTACATGATTTAATCTGACATTACCATTGGTATAGTACGGAGTGTCCCAATTACTTTTGTAGACTCCGTCGATATTATAGTATATCCATCTAAATCAAAACTGTGCTTACCCTTTTCCTTCTAGGTGATTATATCCTTTTTAGTGTCCCTCAACCAGGTTACTTCACAAACAAACCTTGCTAAATATGGAATGAACTCAATTGCATATCAAGCAAATAAAACACGTGATTTCAGAAAACACTTAAGCCACTATATTTACAGACGAAAAATCGAAAACAAATGAAAATGACAATCACAAACATTTAACGATTAAATAAATTAACAAACAGTAATTACACTATATCAAAAAATGAAAAGGTCCGCGGCAAGTTCAAATTTTTAGCTGAATCGCGGCCGAATTAAAGTTCAATTGCAACACATTAATTTATGTTTATTATAAGCGGCAAAATAGTGAACAAATGTACTTAAACTTTAAAATTGGAAAAGGTTCGCAAAACGGGAATTTACTATACCCTGTAGGTAGATGATAACCGATCAGACGTTAAGCTAAGAGTGTCCATATTATCTCAATCGAAATAAGACGTCTCGAAAGTGGGCAGTAAACTTTAAACCCTCGACCAATTAAAATCTTCTCTACTTGAAACCGTACCGCTATTTGAAATTACCTAACGGACCCTGGTATTTATCCCATGGCCTATCTAACATTTTATGCCATTAAGACTGATGAAAAAAACCCCTTTTGTTCCTTACTTTGCTTTTGTATGGGGGAAGAAATCTACCTTATTTGGTCTATCTATCTTACTGTCTATTACATATATTTTAATTTGACTTTTGTAACACAGAAAATCAAATTCAGAATAGACGTACATGACTTGAATATTAGGTTTGAGGGTATTCTAATTCCTCCAATACGTCATTCACGTTTGTAAAAAGATAGTTATAATAACACAACAGAAATATGAGCAGCAGTGGATCTCCTCTCTCCTCATTTACTTACATTTCGATCGAATATCGATAACTGCCAACAGTTTGCCCGCAGTCCTCGCCAGAGCCTCTACTCCTTTTGCACGTTAGTAAAAAAATGAGAATGCCATTATTCTCGGAAATGACCGATCCGACGAAATCGCAATCGGCGGTGCCGTATAGTCCAACCAACGTCTACTAGTCGGTTTCCCTCCATCTATTTCGGTTTGGTATTCACGGCGTCACCTCCAATTATGGGGGGGTGGCGCGTCGGAGTCGTCCGAACTCAACACGTCCGGTCCATGTAGCGAAGCCGACCGATCGTTTGGAGTCAAACCGGACGTCCTTTCCACGATAGGAGAGGGAGAAATCATTTTAGTATATTGGAGTAGAACAAGAGCTAACTGTTAAAAATTAAGGTCAGATTCACCTTCAGCACCCTCAAAGGAATAAGAATTTGATATTCTGGTCGTTTTCATTCGCAACATTTTTGCTTTTTGTGTGCCGGTGTAATTAACCCACAACACACTGTTCTTATAGGTGAAGCAGGAAAACAGAAGAAGATTATCGTAGCGAGAAGAGAAATGAGATAGTTTGATTTTTCAGAATTAAATATTGGACATGAAATATATATTTAGTCTTTTAGATCAAGACCTAATGGGATTTTGGGCAACATTTAAACATACGAATATGAACACGATCCAATAATTTTTCGAATATATCCCCACGACTTCTCAATTATATAGTATATGGCATTTAATTCTGAATAAGCTGTTTTAACAATTTTTCACTAAACTATGAAATTGCTTTACAGTTTACTTTAAATAAGTTGTTTTAACAATTTTTCTCTAAACTGTAAAATAGCTTTACAGTTTACTCTGGAATCGTACTTAAATGTGTTCGCATTCTTTATACCCTGTAATTAAATAGGAAGAATTTGGTTTCGGAGGTATGTAATCAATATTTCAGAAAATACAGTTTTTGCATTTTTTATAATTTTGAATAACATTTAATGCCACAGAGCTAATTGTGATATCCTTTTGAAAAATTACTAGTATAGAGAACATATATCCTCTTTTTTTTATAATGTACCACTAAACCATGGATATTTGGAATTGTATTTAGAATATTTCTTTTCAATGCGGTAAACATTATGTAAATGAATCATCTAGAACTTTCAACATGAGGCTTGATAAACACAAATATTATTCTAGAAAGGGAGAATCGAGAAATGTAAAATTTGTAAATATGGAGATAACGATCTTATGATCTATTGGAACTCGGCGAAGATTTTGGAAGAGAAAACAACGAAACTGAAAAGAAACTTAAGATACCGTTATTATATAAACGAGAATTAAAATGTATGCAAATATTCCATAGATTCTTGAACCAGCTGGTTGCCTATCTTCAGAGATGAAGTAAGTTAAATTGAAATAAATATGTAATTTGATATTAAACGAAACTAAGAAAGTACTTGAATAACAAACTGTCATTAACGTATTAAGAAGCCTTCAAAATTTTGAGAACAGGTGAAGTGAAAATGACTCCGAAACGTTAACAGCTTATAATTTCAGTTTTGATTATATAATAGTCTATTTAACAATTTTCTTTCAATTAATATATTTTTAGGCGTGTAATATTTGATATTAATTAGGAATGCTAAAAAACTAAGCCATATCTGACTCATTTGGAGCAGAGATTTTTTCATGAAATTTTTACAGAAATGAAAAAGCGCTCAGTAATGAGCAGAAAAAATGAATATAATTCAAATAGTGATAGACAAATATTTTACATATTCTACTCTAGATTTTAATATATCTGATTTATCATGTATAACAAAATATTAATACTTTGATAAAAAAAGTTATGAAATATTGATCTATAAAAGCATACAGTAGATGCATTGGATAACTTCCGTCATATGCGTTAAATATATCTTAGCAAAATATTTGTGATTAGCATTTTAAAATATGTTTTTCGGTATAATGGAGTTTGAGGACATTTATTATGATGAAAATGGAAAACAACAATAACAATTATGTATCTGCCAATATTGGCTTGATTGCTACTGTTGTTGCATTTGGCGAGATGCACAATTTATGGTTGCAATTATTTTCGTAAATTGATGAAATTGAGGCATGACGTTTTATTGCAAAATTGTAAATCAAATTATAACTATTATTTTCACGTGGAAATGTATACTGCAAGAAAATTCATTATAATGTTACACCATAAACATATCTGAACAGTAAGTCAGACATTAGCTTTATGTCGACATATTCAGTGTAGCTAGTAACTTTATATTGTAACAAAAGTATAAACATTTCTTGTGACGTCAGGTAAATCCGTGAAGTATTTAAAGCATTCTTTGAATGTCCATAATGTATTATTAAGTTTCATACTTATGCATAATCTTTCATTGCCAATTACAAAGTGTTGACGAATTATCGCATATGTAATGACCTGCCTGTCCTCTGGGAATTATCTTCGTCAGACACACCCGGCTAATCTATTCTTCGCAGTACGCATCATTATTTTCAAGGAAGTTGTGACATGCATTATTAACTTGTTAGAATATAGCAATATACAGTATAGTCTAGCGATTGAACCTGCAAGGTTAACTGTTTTGCTTTTACAAAGAAAGGACATTTTTGATGAAAATATCTACTTTACTTGATACACCAATAATTGATATTAACTAACTATACCGGGTATAAAACGCTCATGGAACACCCCACTTTTTTTTTACTTTTGAAAATAGATAATTGAAGTTTGGAAACACATGTATTTAATAAATGTCAATCTTGACACATAAGTGATTTTTATCCACTCCTGATTTCACAGAAAGTGACACTAACTTCCAAATCTAACACTCTATATCTTGTATTTTTGATAACTGCATAATTCCCTGAATTCAATGATACCACATATTATGTGGTATTTCAAACGTCAATATTTATTTAAATTTAATTTCTAGTTTTCCATTTAAGTGTGCCGTGACTGTTTCGATTTATTCTAATTAACCCCTGTAATGATAAAAAATTTAAATCGCATCGAAAATACTAAATAATATGACGAGCAAATAAATTTCGTCAAAATGATTTTTCAAATGGAATCATGCTGGTACCCTGGTACCATTTATTAGTACCACTAATAAGGAATTCATTCATATGTCTTATTAAAATGAGTGATAAATAAAATCAAAAAAATGTTTTTACGATTACTATACTTTGACTCCACTACGTGAATGTGTAAAAAAATACATGGTAAGGACCAAAACAACAGATCTTATCAGAACGATCTTGGCCCCATACTGCATCTTTTATGCGCACTATAAACTATCATCTGTCTCGTTTTAGAACAAATACAAGTATAATAAGGGATGTTGAAGCGGTTTCATAATTCAGACATTGATCTGCAATGTTGGTGATGACCTTGGTAAATCAAATCAAGTCTTTTAGCAGAAAGTATTCTCCAAAGCTATGCGACACATGGTTAAATTGGATACATGAGAGCAGCTCCATCGTCATCCACAATGGCATCACATCCTGAGGTCATCCTAATTCTCCATTTATACAAAAAGACCAATTGAATCGGCCTGACCAAATAGATGTCGAAGGTGGCCAGGCTTGCACGATCGGGACAGTTTTCGTAATTGAAGAAATTTTGCATATTAAGTTTTCGAATCATACTGACAGTATGTGTCCCTAATATATACGAATACATAGAGGTACTTATCACAGATTTCAATCTGAAGCGAATAATGATCCGAGTCGTGCTTTACTTTAATATAAGGTTATTTTTGAGGGTATTGAGTGTGACTTTACTATTTTATTTAATATTTTAAGAACCACATGTCGCATACCCACCAAACCCTATATCATTTTAATTAATAAAAAACAATTTGAAAATGCAAAAATATACAAGCTCATCCATTAAAAAATACTGTCGATGACGCCATATCTCGAGAAATAAGGTAGCCGTTTGATCAAAGTAAGACATTGAATAGAATATAAACAATACGAGTACTTCTGTCAAGAGCATTTTTTAATTGAACTTATAGTTTAGCCAGAAATGAGGTAGTTCGAGAACCTCTGTAGTAAATAAACAAAATATTTTAACTATACTAGTTAAATAATTGAACAAATGAACAATTAAGATTCTCAAAGCGTTGCACTCCATTTTCCGTTTTACACTCCTTGCGATTTAAACAGAGACTTTCAAACGCATTCCCCTGTGTCAATAACCTAATTGTTACAGGAAAAAATATTTTTAAGAGCATCCACGAGAGTGGAATAATTTCACGAAAAGCCACCACTTTACCTCCTGAACCAATTGTTACGCTCCGAGAATATAGCTGAAAAGAATGGCATAATACGGTAGATCAAGATGTTCTTTGTTATTTGACCTCGACGACCCCATTTTTATTTCTGTGATGTACTGTTTGACGCGTCTCTAAATTAAACTCTATTATAACGAAAATGATTTGAGCTCACTTTGTTCACTGCCAAACTACTGAACGTGACGGTACGTTTTCTCTTATTGCAAAATTCTACTTCATACCGTGAGATCAATAAAAATACGATCAAGGGATGAATTTTGAACATATTACAGTAGTTTGACAATTAGAGTAAATAAATAACTTCATTTTTCCTTCAAGAAAATGTGTAATGAATATAAAAAGTATTATATCTTTATAGGTAAAAGTTGCACAATATAACCACTATATAAACTATAACAATTGCATATAATTCTCGTATCCTATTCTCAACATTCTTATGTTAATTGATATGTCAGTGTAAAAGGTAATATCCAAACAGAATATCATTATTGTCGAAAAACATTAATCTGAGTATTTAGCAAGCAACTTTCATTATCGCAAAATCTAATAATTAATATGAAAAATGAGAAATCATCTATTTCTTAAAGTATGTTTTCCAGAGAATAAAATTAATCGAAACTTGAATTCATTAGCTAACTAAAATATGTTCTTGCTTTCAACTTGTATGAAGGGTATGTAATGAAATTTAAAAAATTGTCAGGATAGGGCAGCAGCCTCGTCCTAAAAATAAAGTAAACCCCTACATAAATATAAAAAATATCGATGTATAGGGCAAAATGACAGATGAGGAAATTATGCGAAGAAAGGGTCTAGGCATATTTTTAGTAATTATTGATAACCGGACAGAGCTAATATCAGCGATACCATGTTATATTCTATTGCAAATAGTACTAGGTATATAATGTAACAGCAAAACATGTCAGTATTTATCACACATATCCGCATTTCCTTTAAATATAGGCCAATTATTATGTTCGTGACCAAACGTAACGATTTGAAGGGGTGATATAACAATAACATATTACGTAGTTACTTCTATTAATTATATTAAATTTGAAACTTTAAATTCTCAGTATTTGTGTCTCGATCATTATTGTGTACTGCATAATAACGTATAATAGATATATACTTATGTTTATGAATCTGTCGTATTTATTTTGTAGTGATATTATACTAAATGGGAAAATAGTACACTACCACACTACACTACAAGACAATAAATATAATTTAAAATTAAAACAAGCTAACCATTATACTTAAAAGTGAATTATACTACTTATTGTCCAAATTTCAATAGAATCGGACTTTTCGTTCTTAAGTTATCGTGCTTAGAAGAAACGTGACGGACGGACGGACAGACGGACAGACGGACGGAAGGACGGACAGACGAACAGACGGACTGACATTTTGAAAGTTGTTCAGAATTCGATTATCAACACAATGATATGCAATTTTTTTCTCTACGAGCAATATTACCGGTCTTAGAAATGTGCCGATCGAATGCAATGTACTCTTCGTTTTGTATTTGCGAAGAGTATAAAAAGCGGTCACTAAAAATTATGAAATAAAATTTTCCATCATTCGGTTAATAGATATGCCAATGGGTTATCTGAATTGTTTGTTTAATTATACCACTGATCTTCTTATGGCTGGATTAAAGCGAAACCTAATAAGGTTTTTACATTAAGAAGTGTCACTCATATTGTAGATGAACCTTCCATCTGACAATATCTGACTACTTTTGCAATTAGCAAGGTCCCTGTTCGGGCGCCATGTAGATGAACCTAGTATCGTTTGGTCTGAAGGACACGACAAGGATTGTATATAATTTAGGCCGGAGCCGTGTCGCCGCTACGATACTGATCAACTCTACTCACAAGGGGGATTCAAGATACCCTTCAGACTCCCCAAGACGAGAATAGACAAAATTATACTTGCTGTGATTGCTACAGTCTGCTCTCTCCGTCGAACTCTTATGTCGGGCAGTGCACTTTTAATGAATGTAGCTTATAATTAGCACTTTCTTAGAAACACTTCTTAATAATTAAGACCGTCGATGGATTCTATGAGTATTCGGACAAGTACACAGACTTGGCGGGATCAAAGGTGACCCACGGAAAGTAATTGCCCGACTCACGCCACAGAATCGCCCGTCGATCACAAATCTTATAATTAGTGGATCAATAAGAAATCGAATTAAAAATATACTTTCATTTATTGAAATAATTCATAAAATGTAAAAAAATATAAATATTCAATACTGAGTCAATGTGTATAAGGCAAACATCAAAGAGCACCACCACTCGGCAAGCCGTTACCTCCCGTAGGAGTGTAACTCATCCAGCGTCGAGAGAACTATGACAATCGACTGTACAAACAGATTCAGACTCCCAATTAGTAATATTTGTAAAATGTATGCAAAATTTTAGAAAATTGTTCACTCTGAATTTGGCACTAAAATTATCGAAATGAATGTCAAGATGCTTAAAGAAGCTATCTATGTTATATTTGTTATTTTGATTTAGACTTTTTAAAAAATATTTATTTGATTAATTTGGAGTCATCGATGACTCTTAATAAAATGTACAATTGTAGGTTAAAGAATTTAATATGAATGTGAGTATAAAACTGAATACAAATGCGTCTGCTGGTCATATTTATAATATTAGGAAAGCAGTGTCAGCTAGACGGAGAACAAAGGAAATGCAAATGTGCAATTTGGCATAAACTATGAGAACGGATACAAAACAATAGGTGAAACTTGATACGTAAGATAAGCAATTACCGAGAGAAGTCGTTATCAACTTATGTAACTTGATACCACTGAGGAGCTTATTTATAACTCAGTGTCGTACTGTTATTTTTTAATATAACATCTATATGTGTCCGATGGTTTTCCAGCTTTTATAAACGTACTAACGGCATCGAACACAAATATACTTTTTTTTCCGTCGACTCGCCTTCGAGCGATTAGTATGGCGTTGTCCGCCTGAGCCGGGATAAAAAGTATTTTGTGTTCGTCGGAATCGACCCTCCAACTTTGAATTCTTTGACTAGTTTTCTGTACGTTTTTGGGGTTTTGTATTAGGATTATGCCCCAACCCTTTGAGGAATATTAAATGAGGATTTTGGTTTTTATTTGGAAAACCGTCCCATTGATTTTTTCCTTAATTTTGACGTTTAAAATAGCTACTCGCTACATCCGGACTGACGATTTCGACTTGTGAACCACCAAAATCATGGTACTTTCGAAAAACCAAATCTGTGGTACTTTCGAAAAATTCATCTCGAGGAGCGGTTTTTTGCTTTAATTGCGTCTTGTTATGGTAATTTTGTAAAAATAATTTTTTGAGATTTTCAAAAATTAAATTCGTTGTACTTCCGAAAAATTTGTTGTGCGGAGCAGTTTTCCGTCTTGATTTTATTCGTTGTACTTTCAAAAAACCAATTTCGACGTACTTTCGAAAAGTTCGTCGGGCGGAGCGGGAGCGGTTAACCGCTCCGTGCAACTTGAAATTTTCGTCAATTTTCGGAGTACTTTTGAAAATTAGAACGACGGAGCTCAAAGGCGATTGACCGTCGTCCTCGAGATGAAAAATTTTTCAAGTCAATATTTTGGTTATTTTTAGTAAAATAATTTTTTACGTAGGTTTCAATTTAATATTAGGCCCAAAGGTGTTTAGAAGTCTTTTTAATGGTTTTAATGTTATTTTTTCATGGGATTTTTGTCTGATTTTACTTTTATAGTAAATTGGATATTTTTTCAAATGGATCGTTTTACTTGGTTCAATAACAATATCACAGACGACAGAAGCGAAAGCTTGGCCTTGGTACCTTTGATATCCGAGGGTCTGATTTCGGTAACCTCGAAGTGACTGTAATATGTCGTACTACACTCAGAGAAATGGTGTACACACAAAATATATCAATATTCAGTCCAAAACAGTGTGCACTGGGAAAATTGTCAAATTATGTGTTTAATAGTTAGGTACATGAATGTGAATGCATATACATAGTACTACTGTAGTTGTGGCCCAAGTCACTGTTGTATTGTAGAATATTTATAAAAGAGAAATGAAAATTTATATTTATACTCCGTATTTCAGGCATCATTAATCATAATTTCCCAAGCTTGTCTTCCAATGTGACTGCATGTAATTTCGTATTATTCGTATCTATCAATGGGCATTGAAAGCAAAAAATTCTTTTCATGCTGCTGCCAATATCCATAATAAGAAAATACATGAATGCATTTCTTTTCGAAACGTTTCTCATGTAACTTATAATTTATATGCAGGTATATAGAGTAGATTATGCCTTCAACATACTTTCAAAGAAATTGCAGCCCTGAAAAGGCAAAATTCACATAAAATTATTTCGTTCTTTTATATTAGTTGAGCTTTCCTATGATGTCAAAGAACCCCATCCTTTTAACAAAATGTAATTCTCCAATACCCTTTAGAGTTCATTGTAAACGTTAAAAATCAAATATATAAATAAGAACAGAATAACAAATTGTCAAGATAGCCACCAAAATCACCAGCCACCGTGTAAGCTTTGCCCTTGGTATTGTCAATCGTACAACGTCAACAATTGTCATATAGCTTTTGACAGATATACATTATATCACCGTGGCGACTATGGATAAATTTGGTTCAGCCACAAAACCTAGCTTTCAGATCTGTATAGTTCCTGTCTTCTGTGCTTATATGCGTTGAAAAAGGATCAACTGTCCATTTTAAGTGAACGCACCCACTCAAATTGGAGAGTTGATGTTGAAATGCAAGCCACATAAGTACATTTCGAAAAAATGTGAAGGGTTAATTCGTAGATCTTTTATTGAAATGCTTTGTCTCCGCGAGTTCATATACACTGTTCCCTTGTTTATGTCTAAATCATCAATGCAAACAGATCTGGGTTATATAATAATATTCCCCTATCGGTCTGGACGATCATATGCAGCGGTCACGTTTTGAAGGAACACTCAGTACCTTAAATTAAATAAATGCATGTATAAAATTTGTGCAATTATAAGATTGTTTTCGTACGTTCGTAAAAACGTTAAATTCTAGCAGGTAAAAGACCGTTTGACCTTTACGTGCTACGGAGAGGAGAAGGATGCAGGGTGCACTTGTTTATTTCAAGGCGATGTTTTTGGTCGGTTTGAGGGAGACGCTGGAAAGATGGCATAGAAAAGGTTGGCCGTGTAGGGCCCTAAGAACTAAAAGCCGACATGCATTTGTAAATATCTGTATATAGTGATTAATAACTGCGAACAGAATCGGTAAAGTAGTTATTATAGTTTATATGTTCTGTGTTATTGTGTTTCATTGCCCATAGCTACAGCAAGGCAATGTTTTCGTCGAATTAGCTGTAAGTACAGTCTTTTATATTATGTATGCCTCTCGTGATGCAAATGTGGCTGTTTGAAGTCAATTGCGACAATGCAGAATTATTGATGGCTTCAATACCTCATTCCAAGATTGGCCAGTAATATTCTCTATTGTATCCAGTGTTACCGTACGGTAAAGACTTCTCTTACCCCATGAGAAGACTATAGTGCCTGAATAATTCCATGTGAAGGTTATGTTTGCGTAATTATATCGCCCCGTATTTTGACATCTCCCGCGTGTTTTGGGCATAAAAACATAGTGTTCAACTGCCGAACCAGTTTATGTCGAAATTATGAATTGTCGGGCCTTTTTTTGTTATTAATTTCATGTAGTCTATAGTATTTCCTTTTGTGTGTTTTCACGTAATTTAATTGTGCTTGTTTATGTTAAAGTAAGAATTCTTTGTTTTACCGCTCCGGCCAGATCGGGCTTAGTTTAGTTTAATTATTTACCGTATACCGATTCTTATTCTGTACAGTTTTGCTTTGTATTTTGCTCTATGTCAGATGGACTTTTAATGATTTGTTTACATACTTATTATGGCGAAATTTTTTGTAAAGTTTACTCACAACCCTCTGCCTTTGCTTGTGTATTTTTTTAGTAAATCATTAAAGTAAGTTAAATTCAATGATTTGTTTTATTTCCACATAAGAAAATAACGTTTCACATACAACCCTGTGTTTGAAATATAAAATGTATATGATAAGCATACACTTTTAAAATATTTGGCAATTATTCCAACCTTAGATCGATTCATTACAATCCTTAGAAGGTGGCTTAGGACTTTGGTACTGAAACAAACGAGAAAGCACAATTTCTGCGTAGTCTACTACTCTGTTATTCTTCGCTAGACTTTTTGAGATAACCTCGTTAATTTCTGTGTTACAATCGGGGCCCGGCAGAAACGTGCGGAATTATATGAAATTTATTAAAAATTAGTTATCAATCAAAACCACAAAATCACGGTCGCTAGAAGAGTTTAACAGAAGGCTTGAATTCAGTTAGTACATGTATATATTGATTAAAACTTTAATATGTATATAGCAATAATAATTCTATGCCCAACTAATTAAGTATATTATACAAATCAAATTGATATAATGCACATGGTAAGTGTGGAACTTTTGGTTTGCAAGTGATGATGATATTATCTATTGAAATTTTACTTGTGGGTGGCTTTACAAGTTCTTGTAGTCGATAACGAACGTTTGATTATCCAAGGAAATCTTGATGGTAAGGGGCGAAGAGGAAGACCACCAAAACTTTGGTTGGACTGGTGTCACCAGGGAGCTGATGGGAGAGAGATTTGGTGAGGCCGTGCGCCTAATAGGCAGCCACGAAAGATGGTGTGAGGTACTTACACATAGTTTTGTAATTGCCGAAGGTCATTTCCTAACGTAACATTTTTCGCTAGTTTCATTTCCGGAGTTAAAAGTTGGGGGTCTAATTTGAAATAATCAACTTGTCCTTCAAATGACATTTAAGGTCACGGTCAAGGTCATATCCAAGGTCACTTCAGATAGCCAGGGGAAGTCTTCTACAACCTTTGTATTTAAAGTTTTGTTCTAGGATTCGTATTTTTCATGTTATCTCGCTGTTCCTATACTTTTATGCCATCCGGTATATCAATGATTCCATGGAGGGATCCTACCCCACAGGTAAGTGTTTACCACCAGAAATAGAGGAAAAATTGATCTGTCTGACTTTCAGAACTTCTCTTTGCCGGTTATTCCCATTTAATTGAGACAAGAGGCTTGTTTATAATCATCTTGACAGGAAATTGCACTGTGTTTCGTATTGTTTTAAATAAAAGAAACATATAGTATTGTACAATGCCAAATTACTATATTTTGGCTACTTGCTTGATAAAGATAACACGACATTTGAATTTAGATTATAGGAAAATTATTGCTCTAGGCATGTTGTAAAATTTGCATTGTCCATTTAATTATTATAAAAAACAATTTTGAAATAATAAAAAATACGTAATTATTTTTGAAACCTAACAGTTATAACTATCGTCGTTCGGTAACTGTTAACTTTATATGTTATATATACAGGGTGTTATGAAAAAACTGTTGCCGTTGCGTCGGGTAAGTCCGCTGTTGCTGTGTTGTCATATCTCTTGTACTACCTAGCCTGGCGCTACACACACGGTATATTGTTTATCCAGAACCGTACCTACACGTTGATATAGGTAGTTAATAATAGGGTTTCCCATCTGCGGCAGTTTCCAATGCTTTACCGGCTATACCCTTTGTCTCAGAAGAAACATATGCTAAATATTTATATTTCAATATCATTGAAAATACTGTTCACTATTTTCGATCCTTTAAACATTTGAAATTTGTTAAATTTACAAACATTAGTCTCTAAAATAGAATATGAAGGTTTCACATTGATCGGTATTGTAGCAAGGTGAGTGAAACACTTCATATTTTATAGGAATCTGATCGTTCTTACTCTTGCCTGTTGTTCATTTCAGCGTGTTTCCTATCAACACACTTGGAAAGTTGAACTTTAGATTTACTTAAAAACCCAGAATGTATCTTCTAGAACTCCTGATAATTATATTACGCGACGTGTTTTCTGTTCTGGTTTGCCGTGAGCATACTAACTAACAATTAAGGCACATTGTATGCCCCAATTAACAAGTTGGTTCCAGACCGCCATGTGCACATTTATGCCGTGAAGCTTTAAAAGTAGCTGTTTAAATGAATTAAAACGTTTAATAAGTAAAAAGGTATATGTTTTATTGAGAGCTTTACATTTTTTAAACAAAATGCTAAATTATAAAATGATTTATATGTGCAACTACAGTTGATAAAATAGAGAATGTATAGCTCAACAAAACTAATCATTACCGGATTAAACAAAAATTGCTTAAATATAATATTATCCCAATTGTAGTAATTTAAACTCAACATAGTATCAAAGCATTAACTATGCTAAATCTAAAAATGATATGTCTGCGTAACTATAGTTGGCAAAATACGAAGGTTTTAGCTATATTGGTCATTACTTAAGGAAACTTAACATTAAAAAAATTTAATAAAAATAATACATGCCTTTATTTTTAAATCTTTATCGATATACTTATGATAAATATATATTAAAATCAATTTGTAATATTATTTTGACTGTTATAGTCAATTACTGTACACTCTAGTAGGTTGACTGGAATTTTATCCTTGCTTTTGAGGTTCTTCATTAACAACAGTAGTTGGAGCAGACCTCATTGACTCAATTGCTTCCTGATGGCGATCTAAATCTAATTGCAAACACGGTTTGATCAATTGGATGTTCTCACGCACTGTGATTTTAATTAATTGTTGTTCGCCAATTTCTGTTTTTGCCAAATATGATACAGCTGTTGTTATTGCGGAATGATTTGTATTCTTCACTCTTTTGGTATTATTTCAAATCAACGATACTGTCGATTTCAACCATGAAGAGGTTGTATTGTGTGAGACCGGACAATTTCTTCAACCCTTGCAGTTTGCGTGTTGCCAGCTTGTATTTGTGGTTAAAAATAAATGGTTCGCTTTCATTCGGTCGCTTCGTTTGCTCATCCATTTTTTGAAAAGCCTTACTGGGCATATGCTTGGATTGATTGCGATTGTTATTAAGTACTTACTGTCTTCCAGTTGTGTGATCCTCCTTGAGCAGTTTTAGAAAATACTGAGTTATACTCGACACGCCCTGATGCATCTACTTGATGATCCATTTCTTCCACAAAATAATCTACACGTGCCGAGTCCCCGCCTCCGCGCCTCCAAGCCAGTTATGAGGCACAATGTGAACAAAATGTATTTACAGACCTTCTGGGTTGTCTTCATACCAGAGTTTCATATATTTTTTTAAATCTTGTTAATGATGAAGCCGATATACTTGCTTTTCTTTTCGACGGGTCACAGAAGATACTATAAACGATTTTTTATACCCACGTCTGTCACAGATAATTCTAGTATAATTGGGAGAAATGACACTGTTAAGGTAGGCCATGTTAATGTCCAAAGTTTAATGTCAAATGCTTATATTAGTGAAATATTGCATATAAATATACAGTGTCTGCGAAATAAGTGTAATTCATTTGAACAAAAAATATTACAGTACAATTTTATTGGTATATTGGTAAGTGAACATTGGTTGAAAGAAGAAGAATGTAATCTATATCAAATAGAAAATTACTACATGGCCGCATCGTACTGCAGAAAGGAAAATATATACGGAGGTGTTTGTACTTTTATTAGAAATGACATTTCTTCAACTCCTGTTGTTTCTGTAAACTCCATTAGTGTCGATAAACACTTTGAAGTTTGTTGTATTTATATAACTAGCTATAAGGTAAATATTGTCACTGTATATCGGTCCCCTTGTGGTGACCTAAATATTTTCAAAGATAAACTGTATCAATTATTTGATATTTTACCCATTCAAACCAATAGAGTTATTGTTGGTGGTGACTTCAATATAAATTTTCTCAAGCGTTCTAATCAGCGTGAGGAAATAGTGAACATATTTTTATCAAATGGCTTTGAACAAAAAATCTTTGAATTTACACGGATACAAGGCCTATCAAAAACTTGCATTGATAATATATTTACTAATTTTGCGACCGAAGGTTCAAGTGTTCATAATTTTCATTTGTCAGATCATAGGGCCCAAATTTTAAAATTTAATTCAGGTGGTATTGCCATTAAAAAACAGACTAAATGGATACATAATAGAAACATGGCAAACAGGTTGAAATTTAATAGATGTCTTGAAAATGAAGACTGGTCTGAGTTAGTACAGGAAAAAAATCCTATTAAAGCTGTAGAAACTTTCTATAATATAATGAACTATCACCATGATGTCAATTTTCCTAAAATTCTAATAAACAATAATGTAAAGAGAAGAAAACAGATGTACAATAATGAGGTAGTGCAGGCTAAAAAAGAAATAAATGCTTTAGATACAATCTTTAATCAAAATTTACCAAACAAGGATGACATATTAAACAGACTAAAAATTAAAAAATATGAATACGAACAGCTCCTTCAAAAAATAAAGAAAGAAAAAGCAATAAATGAAATATCAAATTCTGAAAATAAACAAAAAACTATATGGAAACTCGTAAATGAAAGTAGAGGCAAAAAAAATGTAATCATTAATGAATGCTCTGTATCTCCAGAAAATTTCAATCACTACTTTACTGAAGTAGCAGAAAACATTAAAAAATATGCCAGCTCCCAATAAAACCTATCAGCAATACTTAAGAAATTCTAAAATTGACAACAGTCATTCATTTTTTTTTCTATCCTGCTACAGAACAAGAAATCTTACATATAATTAAAAACCTCAAAAACTCAAAGTCAACTGATATATATAATCACACTGTTAGTATGTTCAAAGACAACTTAACATCCCTTGTTGGCCCAATTACATATATTGTTAATTTAATACTAGAAAGTGGAACATTTCCTGATAAATTAAAAATAGCAAAGATCATTCCGTTGTTAAAATATGGAGATATAAATGATGTTGCCAATTACAGACCTATTGCTTTACTTCCAATTTTAGCTAAAATAATAGAAAAAATAATTGTACAAAGAATAACAGATTATTTTGTATCAAATAACTATTTTTCCCAAAGACAGTATGGCTTTAGGCAAAACCGTAGTACATCTGATGCTGTACATGAACTAGTGAATTTTATATGTGAGGGATTTGAAGAGGGCAAACAAAGCCTAGTTATTTTTATTGATTTAAGTAAGGCATTTGATTGTGTGTCACACGAAGTCTTACTATCCAAATTGCAGTTTTACGGGGTTAGAGGAATTGCACTAAAATTAATAAGCTCCTATCTCTTGAACAGATACCAATCAACACTATTTAATAATGAGTTAAGCTCAAGTTTGAAAATCAAACATGGGGTCCCGCAAGGAAGTGTCCTTGGGCCACTGCTTTTCTTAATTTATGTAAATGACTTCTCCACATTAAATGTCTTTTTTAACATACTTTTTGCTGACGACACTACCCTAGCTGTAAATATTGATAAAAACGTGAATACTGACCGTATTAGAGAGGAAATTATTGAGACTGCTTCTGATTGGTTCAATGCAAATTATTTATGTCTTAATAGAAATAAAACTCAATCATTAGAGTTCTCACTAAATTCAAAAACAAATGACACTGTAAAATTCCTAGGACTTAACATTAATCAAAATTTAAATTGGCAAAGTCATATCGACAATCTTTCGAAAAAATTGTCATCCATCATATATGCTATAAAAAATATAAAATATAAAATAAATATAGATGCAGCTCTAATAACATATCATGCTTTATTCCACAGTACTATGACGTACGGATTATTAAATTGGGGAACTTCTTGCCATATACAAAAAATTTTCATCCTCCAAAAAAGAGCTATTAGAACATTAGCTGGTATTCCAAATTATGAAAGTTGTAAACCGTGGTTCACTAAGCTTAACATATTAACTCTGCCTTCTGCAATTATTTACTTTAATTTAGTTTATGTAAAAGAAAATTTGAACAAGTTTGCTACTAATATGGAATTTCATGATCACTTGACCCGGTCACGGACAAACTTAGTAATTCCTTTACACAGATTAACAAACACAAATAAAACATATATGGGTATAAAACTGTTCAATAAACTACCAATAACTGTGAGAGAGGCACCACTGACTAGGTATAAATTAATCATAAAGAAACATTTAATTGAAAATGTTTACTATGACGTAGATAAGCAACTTCCGACGTTTGGCATTTCTTGCAGATTTAGCATGTGCAAATTCCATGTCTGAAGAGGAGTCAAATTTGCGTTTGTACTATTAATTAAAATGTACCTGCAGTTACTTGGCAATAGAATTCAATAACTCTTCAACTACACCCTTCTTGTGATCTGCTGAATTTCTCTTACCGCTTTGACTGCCACGTAATATGGCCTGTATGACCTGGTGGCTAACCTAAGGGTCAGGCTTGTTTTTCTGTCGCACGTGTACTGGTTCTTGCCAGATATTGCCAAAAATATAATCTTAAAAAAAACGGAAGCAAAAATTAAAAAAAAACATGATGTCCAAATACCGGATGGGCACTCATTATGAAATTTACACTTTTTAGCTCATGGCGTCCTTGGGCGTTATGACGTCTAAAGACGTCATGAGCATTGAAAGGTAGTAAGGAGATGACGCCTTAAGACGTCATCAGCACTTAACGTGTTACGCATATTAAATCATCTTCCAAAATCAGTGTCAGTTCCTCTACAGGTATGTTTTCTCTATGAAAATCATATGGCTTTCCGGCACAAGAGTCAGTAAACGACGGTTGATTTGGATTTCTCATTATTTATGGATGTTAAGTGCTGAATTTCGCGTCGTATAACTTGGGTACTTTCTTGACCGTACCGTAAACTAACCACAACTGAAAGGTCCACAATTTTTGTCTTCAAATTTGACATTTAAAGCCAATGAAAACCTTTTATGTTATACTGTCAAAGTAAAAACAAATTGTGGTATTACTTAATTAAATGCAACTTGGGGTGAAATTCTTTTACCAAATACCACTCGAGATTAAATTAAAAACCGAAAATTTATCCTCTACTGGTAGCACATGTAAATTTTTATTAAAGCTATACTTTGGGCCTATTCATAGAATAGCATAGAATAGAATAGAGTAGAAATATTTATTTGCTATAAAAAACTGGTTTCACAGAAAAAGGTTTCGTCAAGTATAATTAGAGATATATAAAAATAGAAAATGTATAGGTATATAAACGATAACATAGAAAATATATACAAACAGATGTACAAATTGTATATAACATAATGCGATCTTAATGTATTAAATAATCTGAATCTAAATTCAATGTGATGAATACAGTCTATGTCATTGATGAACAGAATTCGTCAATGGAATAAAAACACTTTTCAATTAAACAGCTTTTTAGTTCAGTCTTAAATAACTTGTACGTCTTTACTAGTTTTAATATATCTGGAAGTAGATAAAATAGATGGGCACCAGCACAGTACGGAGACTTTTTGCATTTACTAAGCCTATATAGTTGTGGATGTGTATGTCGCTAGCACTCCTTGTTCTATGATCGTGTACTGATCTATTGAGCCTAAATTTACTATATATTATTAAAAACAAAATAAAGTAATTTATACATGTATATGCATGGCAGTGCCATAATTTTCTTGTTTCTAAAAGTGTCACGACACGTATGCGTATAGGGTAAATTGAAGATTATCCTAATTAATCTACATGACAAACACCCTATTAATTCCCACAGTCTGTCCCCAGATGATAATATTATAGCTAGGCACTGAATATAAAAGAGAATAATAACATGTTATTAGGGCCGTTTAGTTAACTTCTTTTTTAATGTTCAAAATTTTAAATGCACATTTACCTAGTTTTGTGCACACACTTTCTATATGACCGAAGAAGTCAAGTGTTGAGTGTATGACGATGCCCAAAAACTTTGTGATGTTACTTGTTTCTACATGGTCAATATTAGGTAACAAAGTTGGTGTTAAAGCAGAAAAATACAGAAACACTGTTTTATTTTTGTTTACTATGAGCGAATTTTTATCACACCAGTTTTTAAATTCATCAGAAATTAGGTATGCCTTCGATTCTAGTTCCTATACGCTATTTGCATTAATGACTACATATGTATCACCAGCATAGATGAAGACATCACTCTGAGTCAGAAAAGATCAAAGGTTATTTATCAAAAATTGAAATAATAATGGGCCTACTATCGAGTCCTGTCTCACTCTAATATTCATATTGTATACAGGGTGTTTCGTGAGAGACTGGCCATACGCTAGTAAGGGATACTGAATCTTAAGACGATTTAAGAATGACCTTTATTAGATCTCTAATGCCTCTCGTTTCTGATATACAGCGTGTTTTCTATTTTTTGACAAAATTTAGATCGGTCGTATTTTCTTAATGGCTGTAGCAAATTGTACCAAATTTAAATCATATGTTTTAGTAATAGAGGTCTACATAATTCAGTATCGAAAACAAAAAAAAGTCAGAGCCTGAGCCAATTTTTTAAATTTTGGATCTTACCTAAAAACATCATCCTGTATATGGATTTTGGCAATGCCCAATACAGATTTTCAAAATAGTGTGTCTGAATCATATGGTTAGTTTTTTGGCACACTTTTAACGCCTCGAGAATTAACAGCTGAGTTTCACAATAAATAGATTTAAAAAGTGTTTGGCTGACTTTCGGTCACAAAAACATCAGTAGCTACATGGATGACATTAATTTTGTGTGGAAAGATTTAATTTTACTGTCTGAATTTGCTGCAAAGATAAAAAAATGTAAAAATATGTAAATGTCAACAAAAGTAAAAAAAAAATTAAATATGTAAAAATGTGAACAAACAAAATTTTTATTTATTAGAAAAAATACAAAATAGTAAAAATTATATCGAAGTGAAATAACTGAGACAATGAAGCTCCTAAATAGTTAGTACAATTAGTTAAAAATAATTTGATCCAGTATAATTACATGAAATTAAAATAACACACCTAAAATGTAACGAACAAAAAATAATTAAAAAAAAATGACTACAAAAAATTTTCAAAATGTCTGCCTCCAACTTCAATATAATATTATAATAATGTAATTGAAATATTTAGTCAGTTTTTACACAGTTTTAATGATTAGAGAACTAACAACCATATAAATCTATTTAAAAAATCTCTTGATAAGCATTTGCCATAGACAATACTCAAAGTACCTATCAAAAACTTTGTTCTTGCTTGTTTGAGTCAGCACTTAAACTGTTAAACTACTTAGTTAAAAACACTAAAGTTAAAATGTCTTATTCTGAAGAGCACGTTGACATTAGTTACATTTATGGTTTTTGTAAAAAAAAAAAGTTGATTTATTGGGAATTCGTCGATTGGGAAACCGTCGACGATATTCTCTAACGGCGGCCCTGGAGTTCCCACCAGGGCCGCCGTTAGAGAATATCGTCGACGGTTTCCCAATCGACGAATTCCCAATAAATCAACTTTTTTATTTTTGTTCGCAATTCCTTCAGCTCCTTTGCGAGGTGAACGTAATATTCGACAAGATGTACATGAAGAAAATGAAATTCTGGGGACAGTGCACCATAATCCTTCAATTAGTATACGAAGAGTAGGTGCAGCTTTAGGAGTCCCTCATGTAAGAGTTTGGAAAACTTTAAAAAACAACGATTTGCATTCTTTCAGTTTTTATACAGTTATTTGAATATTATGTAATTGTACTGGATCAAATTCTTTTTAACTAATTGTACTATCTATTTAGGAGCTCCATTGTCTCAGTTATTTCACTTCAATATAACTTTTACTCTTTTGTATTTGTTCTAATAAATAAAAATTTTGTTTCTTCACATTTTTACATATTTAATTTTTTTTTTACTTTTGTTGACATTTACAAATTTTTACATTTTTTTATCGTTGTAGCAAATTCTATCAGACAGTAAAATTAAATCTTTCCCCACAAAATTAATGTCATCCATGTAGTTACTGATGTTTTTGTGACCGAAAATCACCCAAATATTTTTTAAATGGATTTATTGTGAAACTCAGCTGTTAATTCTCGAGGCGTTAAAAGTGTGCCAAAAAAACTAACTACATGGTTCAGACACACTATTAGACTATTTTGAAAATCTGTATTGGACATTGCCAAAATCCATATACAGGATGATGTTTTTAGGTAAGATACAAAATTAAGAAAATTGGCTCAGGCTCTGACTTCTTTTTTGTTTTCGATACTGAATTATGTAGACCTCTGTTAGTAAAACATATCTATTAAATTTGGTACAATTTGCTGCAGCCATTAAAAAAATACGACAGATCAAAATTTTGGCAAAAAATAAAAAACACGCTGTATATCAGAAACGAGAGGCATTAGAGATCTAATAAAGGTCATTCTTAAATTGTCTTAAGATTCCCTACCCCTCACTAGCGTATGGCCAGTCACTCACGAAACAACCTGTATATCTGAAGAGACACTAGAGACACCAATATTTTTCTGTTTTCAAGATAGGACATGATCCAATTTAATATATTGTCTCTTATTCCTAAGGAAGATAATTTCAATTGCAAAATAATTGAGTTTACGCATCAAAGGCTGATGTTAAATCAAAGAGAAGCTCAGCAACTTTTTTACCTTTATCAAAGTATTCATGTACTTTTTGGATATACTCCAGGCTGGCTATATCCGTAGAACTATTAGGTCTATAACCATACTGGCTATTTGTAAATTTGTTTTTTTCTTCTAAATAAATATACAGGCGTGTGGCTACCGCTTTTTCAGAAATTTTAGATAGGTAACTTAGGATTATGATTGGTCGGTAATTTTCTTACATGTTATGACCTTCTTTCTTGTGTAATAGTATTAATTTACCTAATTTTAAAATGTTTGGAAATTGCCCAAATTCAAGAGACTTATTTATCAAGGTAGCAATTGTATCAGCTAATGCATGTTTGCAAAATTTGAGAAGCCGCAGTGGTATTTCATCAACCCCAAAGAATTTTTATTTTTCATTTTATCAATAATTTCTATTACTTCTATATTAGTTACCGGTTTTATGAAGATTGAGATACAGCTAATCTGTTGCAGAAGTGTGCAAAAATATTAGTATTGAAGTGATTTTCTAATTTCTTTTCGATGCAAGTGAAGAAGTAATTACCGAAAATATGAGTCACTTCTTGCCTATCACATATTAATTCATTATTAACTCTTATGTTAATGTTGGTATTTTTTATTACACTTTTGCCTATTTTATTGTTTATAATTTTCCATAAAGTTTTATTTTTTATTTTCTGAATTCATTATTTTCTCCGTATTACGTTCAATTTTAGTTTTCGATATTGAATCATTGATTAATTTTTTGTGTTTTTTATAGGAATAGAGTAATTCATTAGAGCCATATTGTTTGGCGATAATATAAGAATTTTAAGTTGTTATATTCACTCATAATGTTTGGGTCCTAATAAGGATTAAGGGTCTTGTTTTTAATTCCTTTTTTTGGTCATGTAACATTCATACACCACTGAATATATGTCATAAATTCATTGTAATGGTCGTCTATATTTTCGCATGACTGTGAGAGAAGATCGTATTGGTTAATGAAGATAGTCGAAGTTACTCATGTTTTGCTCAGAAAATATTCTTCTCAACCCTGTAGTACTGCTTATGAAAGCGGAAATAATACATCCTATGTTGCAAGTAACGAATAGAATAGACATTTAAATAAATTTAGAAATTTATATAGTGAAAGACAACATATTGAATTGCAAAACTTTCAAAATAATCCTTTAATTGACAAAACTGTCATCAACCTGTCAAACCGCGAACTAAATATATCCGAGAAACTAGTGTTAACTAAAGGCTTGAATTATGCGTTAACACCAAAGGCTATTCCTAAATTTGATATAATAACTGCAATTGAACAGGCTGCACAGTAGCTTCCATTAGATGATGCTAATGAATACCGAATTCGGTCTAAAATTGAATTAGAGAAACAATATAAGACTAAAGATAATTTAACATCCGATGAAAAACGTTCCATTTCATCTCTAAAAAATGTAATCTTAGATACAGCTATATATGATACAAACATTACGAACTTGATAAATGATGGAAATTATTCCAAATTAAATAAAGATCCTACAAATTCTTTAGAAAACAAAATATATAGAATCTTATTTAAACACAAAAACGAATTTACAGATATTGATGTTAACTCCACATCACAGCAAGCCTCCTCATTTCTATGGTTTGCCAAAAATTCATAAACCTGACATCCCCTTAAGACCAATTGTGAGTTCAATTAATTCTCCATGTAGTAAACTCTCAAAATATTTATTAAAAATCCTAAATCCTTTATCAGGTTCCTCCGAGTCTTATATTAAAAATAGTAAACATTTTTTGGAAAAGCTGTCAGAAAATCATTTTAACAATAATCATCTAATGGTCAGTTTTGATGTAGTAAGCCTATTTACAAATGTTCCTGTAGATAAAACATTAATAATAATTAAAAACAAATTGCAACAAGATGGGAATTTGGCGAATAGAACTAAGTTAAGCATCGAAACTATAATGGAATTACTTACACTTTGCATTAAAACAACATACTTTCAATTAAATAATGACTTCTATCAACAAGACTTTGGGATGGCCATGGGTTCTTCGTTATCTCCAATATTAAGTAACATTTTCATGGAAAATTTCGAGGAAAGTAATATTAATAATCTAGCTTATAAACCCATTGTATGGTGGAGATATGTAGATGACATTTTTGCTATATGGCCTTATAGTAAAGAATGTTTAAGTAATTTTTTGAATCAGATTAACGAAAAAGAACCTTCAATTAAATTTACAATAGAAATAGAGAATAATAATGAATTACCTTTCTTAGATATTTTAATTAAAAAATTAGATAACACATACCAAACCAGTGCGTATAGAAAACAAACACACACAAACAGATACTTAAATTTCAATTCAAATCAACATATTAGTGTTAAGAAAGGTGTTGTTAAGTGTTTGTACGACAGGGAAAAAATTATTTCTTCAAATGATGTAATATTAAGGAACGAAAAACAATTTATAAAAACTGTCTTATTAAATAATCAATATCCTGAGAGTTTTGTTGATAGTCAGTTATTGAACATTGGTAGTAGAGAGAATATACTATCACAACCTGAGGTATTTAGGTCAATGGCAGTAATTCCATATATACATGGTTTATCGGATAAATTACGAAAAATTGGGAACAGGTTTTCCGTACGAACGGTTTTTCAAACAGGCTCCACGCTAAGATCGGTTTTATCAAGAACCAAACCTCCAAATATTGTTCAAAGTTCAAAAAATTGTATTTACCTATAGTGTTCCGTGTGAGTGCGGAAAACATTACGTAGGTGAATCATCTAGACCTCTCAACGCAAGGCTTGGTGAACATAGAAATTACGCTAGAAGGGGAGAATTTGAGAAATCCAAAATTTGTGAACACGCGTGGGATAATAATCATAGAATTAAATGGGACTCGGCGAAGATTTTGGAAAAAGGGAGCAACAGAACTAAAAGAAAACTTAAAGAATCCGCGATTATTTTATTAAACGAGGATAGATGCGTTTCTAATTATTCAATAGATTTTTGTACTAGTTGGTTGCCCATCCTTAGAGACGAAGTAAGTAAAAATAAGATAAATATAATTTAATGTCTCACGTGACTATGGAAATACATAAACAAAGAACTGTCATGGTTGACGGCCAAAAAAGTTTTGAGAACGGAAGTAGATTCTCTTCCGAAACGTTAACTACCAATAGCTTTGATTTTCAGTTTTTAGTTTATAACATTGTTCTAGTTTATATATTTTTAGGTGTGAGACTTTTTGAAACAGTCAAGTACTCAAGAATCAACCTCTGTCTGATCCGTTTGGCGCAGAGGTTTTTTCATTAAAATTTTTAAATATTTTTCAGTGGCAAAATACCCAATAAAAAGTAAGAAAATCTGAATATGCCACAAATAAACAATTACAGACAATATCTGAATAGAATAGAATAGAATAGAATAGAATAGAATATAATAGAATAGAATAGAATGGAATGGAATAGAATAGAATAGAATAGAATAGAATAGAATAGAATAGAATAGAATAGAATAGAATAGAATAGAATAGAATAGAATAGAATAGAATAGAATAGAATAGAACGGAATAGGATCCTCCATCACCTCTGAGTATAACTTCGGGTGCCTTGTTTCGTGCTGCCACCATATCAGTGTTGGACCTTGAATTAGCCTGTGCAGTACTGAAGAAGCCCTTGACTATTAACTTGGTTAGATATTTATTTAGTGTGGACTCTCCTGTGCCCACATCACATACCAACTATTTTCTGCTAAGCATTAAATATTTCATAAAATTTGCCAATTTTACCATTATTATTATCATAAATTCAAAAGGTTCCTTCTGTGATGTTTGAGGGTGATTGGAATATAATTATTAATGATCTCAGTCCTAAGCTTACAGTACAATGGTTTCATTGGATTTTCAATAAAATAGTTCATTATACCAGTAAAATAAATTTAATTCTCGTCATATCTACCTCTAATTATATTGTTTTGTCGATCGTAAGTAATGCCTTATGTACTAAATGTACCAAATACTTATTACCCTTCACAACTGGTCGCTATTTTTCTTAAAGTACCTATTAAGAATTTGGAAGTATACTCACACCAAAGACTACCCTGAGATTTTAACTTTTCAGATCTCTGTTCACAAAATAAGCCGGCAATCTTTCTTTGTGGTATTGTTACGCGTTACGCCTCCTAGAGACTGGAGACTGATAGCTTACGAGTAGTTGCATTGGGTAGCATTGAGGGTAGGAAATTGTACCTAAAGTACGCTCAAAGCCTGTAGTGTGTGCCATCTCTGAGACACTGGTAGTAATACGTTTTCTAGGAAATTATTAGAAGGGGATCGAGATTTCTACATTATTCTAGATTGCAGTGCGAGAAGGGTACGGAAGATTTCCAGATACAGTTTGTGGGATATGTATGGCGAGGTTCGTGGCGGGAAAGGAAGTTTCTAATGATAAGTAAGACTAGAAATCCGAAGCGATACAAAGTGAAGAGTAGAGTGTAAATATCAAGTAATAGACATTCTTAAAGGTTTTTTAAGAGTGAATTATTATTTATTTGCTTAATTGTATTGAAACATTTTTTATAGAATTTTGCAAACATCAGAAAATATAACTATCTATGAGTACTAAAAGAAAAGCTATGTGTAAAAACATTAATGAAATCTTTGCATTCTTTCGATATCCTGAATTCTGGTTATGCTGGCAAATTAAAATTCCTTAAATGAATTGGTATAATTTCTTATTTGAAAATTCTCATTCAACAACTAGCATCCACACAGTCCCCTGCGGCCATGCAGGTTAAACTAGTATCTACATAACCCCTTATGGTATATGAAGATTCAGTTAAAAATGAGAACAACGAAGGTAGGTAAATAAATCCCTTTTATTTTTTTGTTCTCATTTTTAACTGAATCTTCACATACCGTTAGGGGGTTATGTAGATACTACTTTAACCTGCATGGCCGTAGGAAACTGTGTGGATGCTAGTTGTTGAATGAGAATCTTCAAATAAGAAATTATACAAATTCATTTAGGGAATTTTAATTTGCCAGCATAACCAGAAGCCTGGTTATCAAAAGGATGCAATGATTTCATTAATATTTTTACACATAGCTTTTCCTTTAGTTCTCTTAGTTATTTTTTCTGCTGTTTGTAAAATCCTATAAGGAATATGTTTCAATTGTTAAAGGTTATTCAATAAAGTGTGTTAATGTTTATCTTCTGTTATAATTTTTGAACCCACAGATTCTGAAGGATGGTTTCCTAAGGGGTAGAAACACGTGACACTATTTACACCCTTGTCGCGACGCCAATTTTTGAATAATTTACATGTGTCTTCGTATCGGATTGGAGAGTTTAGCAAATATGAAATCTTACTAAAACAACTATATAATTATAGTTTTCCATCAATCCCTCTCAATTTTTTTTCCAGTTTAATGATTCATAGGTATGATGAAAAATATAATATACATCGCGGGTCATACAGTGCGGTTCTGTGGTCTCGAATATTTGCAAACCTCCTGCGGGCCTCGGATAGTAAACTGTATTCTCTATCAAACAAGTACACTTACGACCCTTGGTACTAAATAACTACTGCCAAACCTCCTCCGTACATAGTTTTGTCTAAACCATATAATCATCCCGTCTTTAACGGATTACCTAATTCATTTACTCTTAATTACGGACTTGAGAGGTGACACCGTAAACGAAATGAGATTCACGTTCTACTTATTGTTGTTGTTAAATGTTTAATGAGTAAATTAATTTCCTTGCGCAAACAATAAGTGCGAAGTAAACATTTGCATATAATTATCCCGTTTAGCATCCCGCTGGGCATGTTCCATTTAGCTTGGGAACTGCAAATCTTAAATGGCTTATCCGATAGTGTAACAGAGTTGTCCACTAAATATACGGACTTTTGTATGTTCTGTGTAATGTGTACTTTTTAAATCAAATCTGCGCTACAAACTATATTTGTCTAATTTGTGACATTGTTACTCTGTAATAATTTAGCATGGCTAGATACTGTTGAAGCCAATTTGTCTATAGTTCAATAGTCTACTTTATTTAAAGTTTATTATTTAGTTTGATATTCGTTAATTTTATTAGTAAATGTTAGGATCATATGGTATGGTAACTACATACACCTGCAGACGTAATTTTCTAGGAAATGGCGAAGGCGCAGGTGATTCTTTAAATCTCCATTAATAATTTATTTTTCTTTTCTGCCCACCCACTACCTTGCGGTTTTGAAGGCAGCCTGTTACCATTCATCTCATGCAGCCTGGATATTGGTGGTAACTTCAATTAAATAGGTCGCCAGTAATTATGGAGTTAGAGGACATAATAATATACTTCACGAAGAGGTATGAATAAAAAACGGAATCCAGAAACTAATTTTTGAAATCAGTTAGAAATAAAAAAACCGCTGCCTAAGAAATCACTACTTCTACACTTCTACCAGATTTTCCATACGAGTATATTAAAAATAAATCATCTTGATGCTATATTGGGACTCCAGCACGTCGAAATTGTACTTATTTATTCCTATTTGCCCCCTACCCTTCAACCGAGTAGGCTCAAAATATAATCTTGTTCCAGATCTTCATTACTAAAAAAACTGTATCAAACTTCAAGTTAATATTTTAAACCGTTCCAGAATAATCTTGTGAAGAAAATAAGTTACTGTCAGACCGAACGACAAAGAGATTTGTTTTCGTTCGACATTTCATGCAATTTTAAATCTATTTCAAGAAAATATGTATTGATGTTTTTTCACGATTACTATACTTCACTCTACTATGTGGATGTGGTAGTTATTTACGAAGGAATGTGAAGCAAGCTCTGGTACAATTCAATTCTAAAAAAAAATCAACGTGAAACGTAACAAATATTATTTTACTTTACAGAATCCGGAGCCAGCGAGACATCCATGACACAACGCCTTGATAATTATTATTTTATTCACAGGATATAATACAAATAGGAAATACTACTATCAATTCGTTAAACTTTGCGTGTTTTGTTTCATTATGTAGTGAGTGTTGATAGATAATAAGGCTTAATTAATCGGTAAATTTTTAATATACAAGTTTTGATTTGAACATGGTTCACTTCCATTAAAAAATTTTGTTCAATGTTTTTATTGCCATTTCTCCTCCATTTTGAACAACGACAAAAATAATAAACATTATAATATCTCTATTTTCGGCAGTATTATATTTAACAAACAAAACAAATACATTGAAAACAAATAAATTATGAAAGGCAAAGTGTGCAATGGAATGTATTCTACCATTGGCGTCTCATATATTTCAATTGAATTAAATAGGAATAAGTCAACTTAATAGTAATAGGAACGAGTTGAAGTTACAGTCAGATATGGTCGACTGCGAATGCTTATTTGATTATTTCGCTCCAATACGATTCAATTCACTTTTACGTGGTGCCACTGGCATTAAGTACATTGTCAATATCTCTTGTATTTTTATTCAAATAAGCATGCACCGTCGACAACGCCTCATGAATTCGTAATAATCTTTTAAAAAATACCTTCTGACATCAATTTTTAATGAAACTGATAAATGATATCTACGCATAATAAGTCTGTGCAAAATTCGTTTGAACTGAAAGAGAGCATTTATTTAGCAGTTTCAAACATAGCTGTGTTATCTTTTGAAAAGAAGATCTACATATTTTTCTCTTTATTAAGAGTGTATCAGTTTTCCTTCCTTGGCAATATTGTCAACTATACATTAAATATTTTTCGTTTTTTAAATGTATTTACTACTTCAGGGTCACCACTCTATTTATTTTCAATAAAAGTAGAGCAGGTTTCTTCTTTGCAAATTGTGTTAGCTACATGGCAAATATTATTGTCCTTCATCATATTTTTTCACAATTTTTTTTAGAGTAAGTACCCTATAAAATGTTTCACTAACTGTATATTCCATGTTTTCCTTGGAAACTGCCATCGTTATTATCCATCAAATGTTGCTTTCCGTCACTAAATAGTTTTGTAGACATAGCGCCAATAGATATACACACGCTAGGCTGACAGACAGACGGATATGAGCACAAAGTGATGGAATCGAAAGACCCTCCTCTTCAGAACCTATATAGTCCGAAACATGCAAATTCAAAGACATCTCGTAGAGTGTCTTTCTCACGATTACAATACTTCCTGACGGAAGCAAAAACCCAAGTTAATTTTTTTTTTAATTATACCCTAGTAGCGCCAATATTGCACCAATATATAATCCATATAGGACCAACATATGAATATTGGTCCTATATAGGACAAATATTCATATATTAGTCCTATATGGATTACATATTGGTCCAATATTATGTGCTACTAGGGTAATACCATACAGTTTTACCGCTTAGACGCCATTTATGACCACCTTGTATAAAGGTTATGGCCCAATTTTGGTGGGTGACGTTTTACCGTGCTAATTTACATGTGTTTCATTCAAATATAAAAACCGCTCTCTACGGAATTACTACTTCCACAACCACATTTCCCATCCAAGTATCTTTAAATGAAAACATCTTGATACTGTATTTGAAATCGTCTGCCTCAAGGTAGTAATGGGGCGGCCGACTGATTCCACTCCACCACGTTTATGTGGAATTAAAATTAAGACAAAATTTATTATTATTGATATATTCGCAGTCGGTAATGCCCCACTAAAACTTTCAATCGTTTCTTAACAGTTGCTTTGAATCCACCTCAATAACAGTGTCTCTCAGATATATTACAGTTTCCAAATCTTGTACCTCTTTTTACATTGCGTACCAGGTCACAAACGTTAGTACCCTTTTACTCCAAAATTACAACAAAAAAGATGGTTTATATAAGACATGACTATTTACATGCTTCTGACGATCATCTACTCTTATATAACAGATGTGACCCGATTTTAATTGTATTCTATCTTGCTATTTCGTTATGTTTCAAATCTTAATTAAAAATTTTAAATTTAACAAAATTTATCATGTTTAATAGATGTACCCATTATATACCACTTGATTTAATTAAATATGTATAATAACAAGCTAACCATTATACTCTTCGCCGATTTACTATACTTGTTATATAATTGTTGCACATTCTATAGGATACTCTTCGCAGTTTTTTGTAAATGATATTAGTTTCAAACATTTTTTTTTACTTACAAAACAAAACAAAACTGTTTTCGTTTAAAACATTAATAACTGTTTTATTTATTTATCGATTTTGTTAAAAACAGGGTTCTTCCTCTAGGTAGCACTAACTTACTGTCCAAATTCCAAAACAATCGGACTTTTCGTTCTTAAGTTATCGTGCTTACAAGAAACGTGACTGACGGACAGACGGGCGGACAGACAGACAGACAGACATACAGACAGACAGACGGACGGACGGACAGACAGGCGGACGGATATTTTGAAAGTTGTTCAGAATTCGATCACGAACACAGTGATATCAAAATTCTTTCTCTACGAGCAATATTACAGGTTTTAGAAATGTGCCGATCGAAAGCAATATACTCTTCGTTTTGTATTTGCGAAGAGTACCTATAATAGTAAAACCGATACCGTACTCTTACCTTCATACTATGTTTATTAGGTGCATATAATAACACCGAACCTAAAATATAACAAAATCGAAGGGCTGAAAGGAATGAAACAAATCCACAGTTAACTCTACCATGATAAATGCAGACAAAGGACACTTTAAATTCCACACAATGCCATTCAAGCTGGGGACTAAGTATCTGCGAAACCTGATTGACTTCTAATTTACCTCTTAATTTTGATAAAAAATTTAAAAGAAGCAAACATAAAAAAGGAATGACGAAAAGAGATAGATAGGGGTGAAAACGGTAGAGTAATAGTAGTAGTAGTTCTGGTAATGTAAGAGAAGGCTGGGGGGCTATGTAGGTTGCCAAGAAATGAGCAGCTCCTGATATGGTAATTTGTACATATGCACATCCTGAGATATGAATTATATTTCTTTGTTTGCGTAATGTTGCTTATCAGTGGACTATTTCAATTTACGTTCAATAAATTTTTGGAACACAACGAGACTAAACCAATTTTTAGCTTAATATAAGATCGAATTTAGGTGACGATATTTGATTAACAATGCAATACACTAAAATTTTATTTGATAACTTTCAATGTTATTTCTTAAAGGACTTCAATTTTTCTTAATGTTAAATAACTTAGCCGATCCACCGCATTACATCTGTGATCGTGGTAATTTCTTATTTTGTCTGCTCACACTACTAACAAGAATTTAAAAATGAACAAATAACTTAACAACTGTATTTTCACCACACTATTTGGGTAATGAAAGCCATATAATCTTTTTTAGATCTCGGAATTTTAACTTCCACGTCCACGTAGTGGATTGGAAGTATAGTAATCGTAAAAAAAATTCAATTTTTTTCTTTCTTGAAATCGGTTTAGAATGTCATGAAACGTCGAGATTTTAAATTTGAGCGGAAAAAAAAAATTCTGTCTGTCTGTAGGTCTGTCTGTATGTCTGTCTGTCTGTCTGTCTGTCTGTCTGTCTGTCTGTCGGTCTGACTGCCGGTCGGTCTGTCTGTAACTTTTTTTGTCCGCACGCTTTCTGCGGAACGGTTTACGGTATTGACTTGAAATTTTGTACACGTATATGTCATAATGAGATCTGGAACTGGATTGTTTTTTGAAGATATCCTGTGAATGGTTGGGGGGTAAATAGGGGTGAATATGGGGAAATATGTAAAGCAAGCTGGTAAGAGTACAGAAACTTGAAATTTGATGTATGTACTACAAGCCAAGTCCAAGTCCAAGATTTTTTTATAATATTTTTCAACCCCCCCTACCACCCCTTCTTCATTATTAAAGGGGTTGATAAAATAAAATTGAGATATTCATTTGAAATTTGGTACACGTATATATTATAACGACATCTGGAACTAGATTATATTTTGAAATGATTCCGTTGAAGGGTTGGGGGTTAAATAGGGTGTATGTGCTAGAAGCCAAGGTCTCAGATTAGTTATGTTATTTCTCAACCCCCACCACCCCTACTCCATTATTAAAGGGGTTGATAAAATGCAACTGAAATATTCACTTGAAGTTTGGTACACGTATGTATCATGACGACATCTGGAACTAGATTATATTTTGAGAAGCTACCGTTGAAGGGTTGGGGGTTAAATACGGTGAAATAGGGGAAAATAAGTAAAGCAAACTGGTATGAGTACAAAAACTTGAAATCGGTGTATGTACTAGAAGCCAAGGTCTCGGATTATTCATATTATTTTTCAACCTCCACCACCCCTACTACATTATTAAAGGGGTTGATAAAATAAAGTTGAAACATTCACTTGAAATTTGGTGCGAGTATGTATTGTAACGACATCAGGAACTAGATTATATTTTGAGATGATTCCGTTGAAAGGTTGGGGGTTAAAGAGTGGTAGATAGGGGAAACTAAGTAAAGCAAGCTGATTTTTTTCTAATATCTTGCAAATACTTCCATTATTAATGAGTTTGATAACATAAAATTGAGATATTTACTTGAAAGTTGACGGATGTATTGTAACGACTTCTGATAGAGATGATTTCATTGAAGGGGTGGGTCGTGGTAGGTTGTGAATAGGGGAAAATAAGTAAAGCAAGCTGGTATGAGTACAGAAATTTGAAATTCAGTGTATGTACTAGAAGTTAAAGACTCAAATTTTTTTCAAATATTTTTCAACCCCCCACCACCCCTACTCCATTATTAAAGGGGTTGATAAAATAAAATTGAGATATTCATTTGAAATTTGGTACACGTATGTATTATAACGACATCTGGAACTAGATTATATTTTGATATGATTCCGTTGAAGGATTGGGGGTTAAATAAGGGTAAATAGGGGAAAATAAGTAAAGCAAGCTGATAAGAGTACAAAAACTTGAAATCGGTGTATGTACTAGAAGCCAAGGTCTCAGATTATTTACATTATTTTTCAACCCCCACCACCCCCACTCCATTATTAAAGGGGTTGATAAAATAAAGTTGAAATATTCACTTGAAATTTGGTGCGAGTATGTATTATAACGACATCTGGAACTAGATTATATTTTGAGATGATTCCGTTGAAAGGTTGGGGTTAAATAGTGGTAGATAGGGGAAACTAAGTAAAGCAAGCTGGTGATAGTATAGAAATTTGTGATTTGGTGTATATACTAGAGGCGATGGCCTCAGATTTTTCCATAATATTTTCTATCCCCTCATCAACCCCACTCCCTTATTAAAAGAGTTGATAAAATTAAATTTGGATTTTCACTTGGAACTTGCTACACGTATAACGATATCTTAAACTGGATTATATTTTGACATGATTGCGTTGAACGAATGGAGGTAATTGGTGGTAAATAGGGAAAAATAAGTAAAGCATCTGGTAAAGGTACAGAAACTTAAAATTCGGCGTATGTCCTAGAAGCCAAGGCCTCATATTTTCTGGTAATATTTTTCAACCCCCACCACCCTTAATCCATTATTAAAGGGCTTGATAAAATGAAGTCGAAATATTCACTTGAAATTTGGGACACACATGTATTATAACGACATCTGGAACTAGATTATATTTTAAGATGATTCCGTTGAAGGGTTGAGGGTTGAATAGGAGTAAATGGGGGGAAATAAGTATATCATGCTGGTAAGAGTACATAATTATGGAATTTGGTGTATATACTAGAAACCAAGGCCCCAGATTTTTTCTAATATTTTTCAAACACCACCATCTCCACTCCATTAATAATGGGTTTGAAAACATAAAATTGAGATATTTACTTGGAAGTTAGTACACGGATGTATTGTAACGACATCTGATAGAGGTGATTTCATTGAAGAGGTGGGTCGTGGTAGGTTGTGAATAGGGGAAAATAAGTAGTGTAAACTAAAACTTCAATTTTAACGTATTTGATAGAAATCAACGCCTCAAACTTTTCTGTGATATCTGCTCCAAATATTATTAAAATTCTATGAGCAATAATTTTCACATACTAGAGTGCAAATCTAGTCAAGATGTGACTTTGATGAGAAATCTGGATGTGGAAGTAGTGATTTCTTAGGCAGCGGTTTTTTAAATTCTTGCCATATTTATGCAATCGATACACGATACTATAATCTGGAATCACTTTAAATATTTAAATCATTTACGTATCTATAGTATATCTAGGCCATATGCATGTGACTGTACACATTAAACATGTACAAAATAATTTTAATACATTATTTGTCTGTGTCACATTTTAAGGACCAGAGTACACCCTTAGGTTTTGTTTTAATACTACGAATATTTATTACAGTCACGTAAAACGTTAGCCCTGTTTCTTGGAAAAAGTAATGACGGTTGTTCTTATTTCCAACTGTTATATTATATCACTGCATATGTTATATATAGTAGGGACACGAGCTCGGATAAGAGGGTACAATATAGTTTTTGTGCGTTCCCAAACAACCGATTAGCTTTGGGAAATTTATTCGTATGCCCTACTCATTTGTTATATTTGCTGAGAACAGTTAATGTTGTTAATAATGTAGCGGTAAGATTCTAAGTAATAAAATCTTTCTTGTGAAATAAATGTTTATTTAATTATACAAGAGATAACGCCTTGAAATACAAAATTATAAATACAACTTTTGATAATAATTGTTATATTTTCATAGTAACAATCCAAACAATATTAATTTATGGTAAAAGTTACTTTTTTTAGAAGGTTTTGTTGGAGCGGTAGCGTCATCAAAATGCGTGAATGTTGCTTTAACTGTATGTATCGAAATTGCATATTCTGAATTATCTTCAATAACAAAAAAGTTTTGGGTCTACTACAAAGGACCTTAATAAGGACCCTCGCACGGTTGGTGTAAGCTGGAAAGTTTTTTAGGAACTTTGGAATTTGAAAATTTTTTTAATCATTTTTTAAGCATGTGTCATGAAATTATTCTCCGAAAATCATAAGTCTCGAGGGGAGGGGGAGATATTTGCACACAAGGTTTTGCAAAAACTACTTTTTCGGCGATAGCAGTTTTTGCCAGTGGTTTCAAGTGATTTCTCCAGGAAAAAAACTATGACAGGGACCTGAAATTTTTGGTGGATGTAGGAAAAGTGTAAAGCTTAAATCTGATCAATGGGAAGTTGGAGAAGGTAAGAGGGAGACGGTAAAAATTTTTAGGGCTACGTAACTTCGCCCAAAATCTCGACACATTGATGGGTCTTTGCTCATTTTGCATATAATCTCATCAACTTCCATAGGTTGTTGTAACGTGCGGAATGCGCAAAAGCATCCTTCGTTACATTTTCTAACATTTATTAGAAAAATTTTAAAACCAAACATATTATTCTCCTATGCTCTTGTACTGTAACGAACTATTCCAAGGCAGATTTGAAATTGTCAGTAGTTTATGCTTACGCATCAGTATATTAATCGGCGCACGCTCGATAATATTCAAATTAAATAAAATAAATAAATCAAACTAACTTAAAAATTAAGTTGATTCGAGTATTTATAATAAAGTCGGTTAGTCACATGAAACGTAGAACTATCAACACGAATATAGATCCTTTATTTAACTTAATATTTCCTTATTAAAAGAGAACTACTTTTCGGGCGGAGAAACGTGACTGCCGGTCCGGGACATATCGAACAATACACCGCGCTAGACTAAATTCATTCTCTTTCACTCGAGCCGTCTATTGAGATGGACGTAATTGAAATTTTGTTAGACCCTAAAGAGGATATTAAAATAGAGGAACCTTATAGACGTATAAGGTAATAGTTAATTAATTACATATCGTTAAATACTATCTAACGTTTAAAAATATTGTTTTAGGTTTTTTTTCTATGAAATAACAAATTTCCTTTTAACGTTGAAGTGATCTCAATGTTACACTTTTGCTTCATGAAAATTACCTATGTTCAGCTTTTCTAAATAATTAGTAATTTAACTCTACGATGCTACGTTTCTCTTTATTATGGAATTTTTCAACATGACGCATCTTTAAGATTTTACTACTAAGCAAATAATTCCAAGTCAGCAAAATAGAGGTCCCAAACATCAAACTGCATAACATTTAAATCCGTATTCATCCCAGAACAAGAGCGCACTTAGGAATTTCTCTCATCAGGATATTAAAAATAAAAGATAAGTACTTTTGATTATTACCTCATATAAAAGGGATTATTTTCACTTATAGTAGTTTTTGCTTCATGAGAGCAAGGTACCTAGTTTTGATTCATAAAGCTAAGTATCTTAAGTTTTAAATCTTAGACTCAAGCGTCTTTTGTAAGATTTTGCTTCTTTTTTAATTCGGTGTAATATATTAATTCACAGTTACCTTTTATCTTGATTCGTTGTTGTGAATATTTCATCGTAGTATTGTATATGCACTTTTGTTTGGTTATATATGGTAATAGTCGTGGTGCATTTTGTTGTAACAAGTGTATATAGAGTTGATGAATTTTGAGCTACTTTACGAGATATATTTTGTAATATAGTTATTTTGCCTCTCGTAAAAGTCTTAAGTTTACCTTGAAGTTAGGTAATGGTAAAGCCATGGGGCATTTCGTTGTAATATATGTTTTATGAGTATTGAGATACCGCTACCAGACGTTTTTTTTGTAATATAGTTATTTTATCCCTCAAAATTCTCAAGTTTTCCTCGAAGTCAGGTAATGGCAAAGCCCCAGGCCTTATATTGTATAATACACAATTTTTAGTATTGAGGTAAAGTTACGAGGCGTATCTTTTGTAAGATATTTTTGTCTCGTAAACACCTCAAATTTATTTTGCTGTTGTAATATAGTGTATCTTGTAATATAGTTTATTTTGTACATATTTCTGGTTGATATTTTGGTATTCAGTATCGCTGATGCTGTGGTAGCTCATCCTTTTTTTTGTAATATAATCTTTTGTAATATAGTACTATTGTATATATGCAACATTTGTCTTTTGTTTATCTTTATCTTTATTTTTCCTTGATTATACTCAGTAATCATGGTACCCAAGCCTTGAACTCACTGCCTTTCTGCTGCCCGTACTTTTACTGTGCTAGCCAGGTTAAACCAGTGACGCTAACCACGTCGCTTGTAGGGTGGCCTACACAAGAACAACTTGGGCAATATTTTAACACCGTAACACTGATAAACGTTACACAAAGTAGCGTGATCAACGCGTTAACTCTATCTTAGCCACAAAGTGAAGACGTATTTTGATTTTTTTTAAATTATCAATTTCAAATTATCAATTTTTCATTTTTTCAAATCTCGTTTTTGCACAAAAAAGGTTATATTTAAATAATGTTTGCATGTGGAGGGACTTTTTTCCTCTTTTCAATTTGCAAAAAAAGTCGTGGCAATAGGATGATCAGGACGGGAGTTAGAACTGATAGATAATGCTCTTGCCTCTGTGGATAGAGAACAAAAAGGGTTATCGACTTCAGATTAGGCTCATTTGAAGCTCAACTCTTGTGTTAGAACTCAAAAGCTCAACTTGTGTTAAAAGGGAGATCAAATCAAGCAATATTTTAGGGCTGAAAAGGTGAGCTATACAAGGTGTTCCTTAGTGACGTCCTAATATTTAGGGGTGTGATTCCTCAGGTCATTTTATGAAGAAAAGTTCACATGAGCATATGTCCGCAACAGCTTAAATTTTTTGCTACAGGGTGTTGAATTCCTTTTTTTAAGAGGAATCCTCGCGTGCGGAAATATACGTGAAATATGGCAAGCGCGCTTAGCTCTAGCAGCTTTATTTTTACAAGTATCACACTCATATTTTTTGTGGAAGAAGTTAGCTACTAGTTCTACAATGTGACCATTGCTTTTTCAAATCCGGTGAACCAATCTTAAGAAAAAAAATCACAAACTTTATCAGTTGATTGTCTGATATTTATTTAATTTTCACATACTTCTAGATATCATTCTAAAAAAAGCATCCGTCAGATAATTCTATCATATTTTGTTTACACATTCGTTTAAACATAATTCAAAAACGTCAATTGTTTAATGAGTTATACTTCAAGGCAATTACGCATGTAATTTAAAAAATATTTAGGAATGTTTTCCATCTCCACCTAGCCAGAGAGGCGGATCATATACGCATTGGCTCTTTATCTAACTTGAGACTTCTCATTCTCCAGGCTTTGACTGTTGCCACAGTAGAGAAATGTTGCGTACCTATTTTAATTCAATTTTTACCGGAACACATTTAATCGCGCAATGGGTATGAACAATAGTTAAAGGCGCAAGGTGTACCAATGTGGTACAAGAAAAAAAAGGGGAATTACTTCCACATCCACGTAGTGGATTGGAAGTACAGCAATCGTAAAAAAATCAAATTTCATTTCTTGAAATAGGTTTAGAACTTCATGAAACGTCGAGATTTTAAATTTGAGCGAAGAGAAAAAAATTTCTGTTTGTCGGTCTGTCTGTCTGTAACTTTATTTTTGTCAGCACATTTTCTCCGGAACGGTTTAAGATATTGACTTGAAATTTTGTACACGTATATATTATAACGAGATCTGGACTGGAATGTTTTTTGAACATATCCGATGAAGGGTTGGGGGTAAATATAGGGATAAATGGGGGGAAATAGGTAAAGTAAGCTGGTAAGAGTACAGAAACTTGAAATTTGGTGTATGTACTAGCAGCCAAGGCCTCAAAAATTTTTTGTATTTAGAAGCCGAGCCCTCAGATTTTTTAATAATACGTTTCAACCCCCCCACCACCCCTACTCCATTATTAAAGGGGTTGATGAAATAAAATTGACTTATTCACTTGAAATTTGGTACAAGTATATATTATAATCACATCTGGAACTAAATTATATTTTTAGATTATTCCGTTGAAGGGTTGGGGGTTAAATAGGGGTAAATAGGGGAAAATAATTAAAGCAAGCTGATAAAAGTACCGAAACTTGAAGTACGGTGTATGTACTTGGATCCAAGGCCTGAGATTTTTTTACAATATTTTTTAACCCCCCACCGCCCCTACTCCATTATTAAAGAGGTTGATACAATAAAATTGAGATATTCGCTTGAAATTTGGTACATATGTATTATAACGACAATTGGAACTAAATTATATTTTGAGATGATTCTTTTAAAGGGGTGGCGATGTAAGTATAGGTATATAAATAGGGGAAAATGAGTAAAAGCAAGCTGTGTAGAGTACAAATACTTGAGGTTTGGTGCGCACCTATACGGGAAGCCAAGCCCTCAGACTTCTTTATAATATTTTTCATCTGATATCTAAATCTATGTTCTCGCATTTTTACGTCTCGACTCCGACCGACGCCTAGCGTCATTTTTGTAAAACTCGTGTATTTGATAAATTTTAATTCCTAGATTCATATTCTTACGTCTCGACGCTGACCGATGACCCTCTTAATGAAAATCAAACTAGAAATAACCTTAGAAAAATGCAATGGAATATAATTAGTCAACCGCCAAACCGCACTAACACCACGACGCTGCGCGACGTGGTTGTGCGGTTGGCTCCGGCAATGTTGTATATTTTAATTATTGAATATAATATGTTAAGGCAGTATTTTTTTGAGAGATGTTTTTTAATGTCTTTCACTAAATGCAAATGTGAGCTTTGGCAATTTAAGTAATGTCCGGCGGCTTATTTGAAATATAAAAAACATTTAAGAAAACGGTAATAAATTAATTAAATTGCGAAAACTGATATTTGTTTTTGGTAAAAAGAATTTAAAAATACATTTGGGATAAAAATACTGGACATTTGCTAAGTACATATTTTTTAAATAAGATTACGAAAAAATGATTAAACATTCATTTTTTCGTAATCCCTTTTAAAAAAGTGTAATATGTACTTAGCAAATGTCCAGTATTACGTCCTGTACGTAATTTCTTAAAAAATAAATGCATAAGTGAGGACGTCCCTGTTTCTGCTGCCACATGTCCTGGTAAATGTATAACTGTATAATATGTTGGTAGGAAAATGTTAACATTCTTTTTCATAACTATAAAAGCAAATTTCCGGGTAATTTGTAAAAATTTTGATATTCAATAAAATATTTAAATGGGGGAATGCCACTCAATTCTGGTCTTTGTTCAATAATATAAAACCAACAAATATTTATAGAATGATGTATTTCAGGATACTGAATAAAATATAAAAGTTAGTATCTGGCAATACGGTAAACTTTCGTCAAATTTCCTAAAAAAATTCTATATGGTATTTTATATCTTACATAAACACCCATAATGTTTTTTTATATATAAATGCCTATAACTTTTCTGCGAACAAATAAGAAAAAAAGCAGCAGGCACCAGGTTGTGAACCCAGGACCCCGCGATTGAAAGTCTGATGCTACATCAGACTCACCACCTGTTCGTGTCCCGTAATTATCTGTTTACACTGTTTTCACTTCAAATGTGATCCGCATCATATAAATTATAGGTTATCTCATGTAATAAATAATGCTATGAAATAAATCTGACGACTCTTCCCACTTGTCACTGAGGTTGAAACAGAAGATATATCCGTTCTCTCTTCAGTAGCGAATAAAATCTAAAGTTATTTCTCCTACAATTGGTGTTGCCGGGGGTAAACTAAACCGCAATCCTTGAAACTTCGCAGGGGAACTAAGGATATTCCTCTTAATCACAATTTTTTAGTATGTCAGAAAGTATTTTAGATATTATTTTCCATTTTGGTTTGTGTTAATAAAATATAAATTAACATATTTTAGTTAGAAAAGTTATTTTGTAGCTCCACCAGTAGCCCACTGATATTTTTTACCAAAAAAGTGGTACGCTGTTACGATCTATTTTCGCATCTATGCATTTAAATATGAATCTCATAATTGTTCCCATGTTTTAGTCGAGTCTATATAGTATAACTGGTTGCCTACCGTTGGAACTCATGCCTCCCGCGAGTTCCTAACGTCTCGATTATAACCTTTTCAAAACCGTTATTGTGAACTAAACTTATTGCTTTGTTAATGGAATTACGTAATACAATGTTATGTGTGGAATATAGACGTCGTTATGGAGATTTATCAGATTTGTGGGTTACGTTGTATAGTGGTCATCTGGAAAGTACCCATGAAGAGGTTTGGTTATCCTCGGATTTTTGACAGAGGTTTCTGTCTTGGGAATTTTTGAGGAAATTTTCCGTTTGCCTGCAAAAGATAAATTGTGTCGCTGAGCACGTGTTATGAGTTTGCTTCTTTAATGGGATATGGTGCTGTAGTTGACAAATTTAGCAGTATTTTATTTTGATATTTTGTATTATTTTCTGTTGGGAAGTACTGCTACGGAATTTTTCGGACAAATCAACTTGCTGGAAGCACATGGCAAAAAATTATTTAACCCTACTTAACATCTAGGGTATGCCTTTGAAATCTCTTTAGAAAATAGATTTGTAATGTTCGTTATTTCTTTATTGCAGGGCTTTTTAATTTCCCTTTTAGTGTCATTTTCACTTCTCCCTTTACGTTACTTTTATTCTGGACTTTTACTGGTATCGTTTCCTGTATGTTTAACCCTACGTCTTACCTTTTTGGTTATTTGTGCATTTGAGTCTGGATGGTATGTGAACTTTGGTTGTGCTGAAACTTGGTTGTCAACTTTTGGTTGGAGTTGGAATCCTGAGTTGTACCGGTAAGACTCTCCTGCCTGGTTCCGTTGGAAGCTACGCTCCTCTGGTAGGCCTACGGTAGACATTTTGAAACCTGCTGGAGGTAAGCGTCTTTAAATAGCTTAACGAGGGACCTGAACATCCCACTTTCCACGTGAGGCATAGAGAGTCCGTCAGGTTTTTGCGGTACTAAATTGCTGTCATTCGACCCACGTAACTACAGTTTCTATATCTATTTTGTTTAATATTTTACACATTAAATTGTCACTTTTATTTAAATATTTTGCATATAACCAATTGAATTTTTAGTAGTTTGCAGTTTTTTTACTTTTGCCAATTTAACCTTTCGTCACTTACATAGTTCACATTAACTTGCTCATTGTAACGTTATTATTCAGTAGTTTAATGTAATTTTCTAATCTAGTATACTTTGGGTTATATATTGCAGAGTATTAGTTAAGATTTTATTAGTTTTAAGTTGTCGTACATTTTTTGTTAGTTTAAGTGTGGGCCACACATCTAGGTATAGTGATTGTGTGTAATATTATTTCTGTGGTATATGGTTGTAAGCGTACCTAAATGTGATCATTAAATCTGTTATAGTAAGACGGTTATTTGTTTTCACCAGTGTAAATCCAACACTCCAATTTTTCGAATTCACCCCCAAAGACTTGACTAGTCGGCCGTGTGAGCCTCTTTCGCCAACAATTGAATGCAGAGAGGCGACTGCACGTAAAACATAAACATTTTGTTCAGGGCACAGGGTGACCACCCTGTCTTTTATACTATTCCCCTTTTATCTGGGAGCCCTGTAACAACGCCACTGAAATTTTTCAATATGGATATTTTTTCTGATTACCCTGGTCAATTCTACATGAAAATTGTGTCTTGGGTTCATCTGGACAGATGCACAGTTCTTGATGAAAACAATTAAATTCAAATTGAAAGTAATTGAATTTGAATAATTTGAATTTAGTTGTTTTAATCAAGAACTGTGCATCTGACGAGGAAAATGCAAGAGACCGTTTTCATGTAGAATTGACGAGGCTAATGAGAAAAAATATCTACAGTGATAAATGTCAGAGGCGTACCACATTTTTGGTACAAAATATCAGAGGGCATGTTTGTAAGGACGCTACCGGTGGAGCTATAAAATAACTTTTCTAACTAAAATATGTGGTTTTATATCCTACAAACCATAATTGAAAATTATATCTAAAGTACTCTCTGAGATATTAAAAAATAACGATTTAAAAAAAATCAACAAATTGTAGCAAAAAATTGAGGCCGTTGCGGACATATGTTCATATGAACTTGTCTTTATAAAATGACCTAAGGAATCTCACCTCGAAATATTAGTTCGCTATTGAGGAACACCCTGTATAACTCGCCGTTTCAGCCCGAAGGTAGTCTTTGATTTGATCTCCATTTTAACACAAGTTGAATGAAGAGTTGAAAAAGAGCCCAGTCCGAAATCGATAACCCATTTTGTTCCCCCTCCACAGAGGCAAGAGCGTACAGAGTCCTGCCGGCAGTACGAAAACAACTCATTTAAGTACGCTAGAAATCGCTAAATATTAGGATTATGAGACCTACCTGTAGGACAAATTTGTACATTTTCCAGAAGCCAATGAAATACTCTGAAAGCGCATCTTTGTTCGAAGGCTTTATTAGTTCCAAAGTTAACCTTAAACGATGAAGCCAGGCACGCGTATTGCCACGCTGGCAACCATTTTTGATCCGAAAAATGGAGTATATCGTAATTTGGCGATGAGTCAAATATCGTCAGGTGTTTCAGAGTAATAAAAAACATTTCAAATCAAAAGTGGCAAGTGTCAATTGGGCCATTGTAGTCAAAGATCCGTTTGTAACCAACAAACGTAGACTGACGGATGAAGCTTCATCGGAAGATTGTTCTTGTGGATCACATCCAACCACTTCGTCTCCTTCTTTGTTGGACTCCAATTCAGATGACGTTGGTGGCGAAATTTCTCCGAGTCAGAAAATGCTGAAACCCCAGTAAATGAAAAAATTGTTTTTGATAATAATAATATCAATGTTAATAAGGTGACGGTCTATGATACTACTTGGACTTTTGGAGAAACAGTCACCATAAATTCTTTCAAAGATGCTCAATATAAAGCCCAATTACACGTCCATAATATCCAGAAAATGACGGAGATCGATTTTTGGCTAGCTTTTTCCCATCTGAAGATATTGTCCTAATTGTTCAAAGCAGCAATGCAAGATTGAAAGAACATCGAAGGATTATGTTATAACTTATTATTTATTTGTATCATTTACAATACGCTCCAGAATTTATTTATTACACAACTAAAAATATTTTTCCGTTTAAAGAGCTGTACTTCTGGCAGCACAACTTACGATTAAAGTGAGTCCTGCCAGCAGGTCTTCGATTTACGAAATTTTATAACAATATATATTTTAGTCATATTTTGCTGCATATACTGCTCAAGTCCTGTATACAGGATAGCTTTACGAGCGGAATATTGGTCTGCTAGCAGAACCGGGGTCTCTGTATAAAAGTCATCCCGGAAGCGCTTCCAGCAGGACAAAGCTCTATATACTCTATCATTAACTAATCATTACTGATCGACCTTGTCCATTTTTACTTCGATCTTATTTTTGAGTTCTTCAGCGACTGCAAACAAGACATTCTGTTGGGTATCTGTAGGTTTCCTCAATTCATTATATTCCCCTTGTCGCTGATTCTCTTCTTGACGTCGTCTCTCACGTTTTCTTCCTATTCTTCTTTCTTTTCCAGGCATTTTCTTTCCTGTTATTCTTTCTCTTCCTAGCGTTTCTTTTCTTGGTCCATCATCATTTTTTGCATTTGTGCGAATAAGTACTGTATTTGTTTTTCAGATTCAACTAAATTTTTCACGTCAGTATCGGTACTGTAACTGTCAAAAAAAATCTCGAAACAGCATGAAAAAAGTCTTATCTAGAGTCTTTGTCACTTAACCACTAATGTCCAAATAGAAACGTTCTAGGAATTTCCCGAAAATGCACTAAACTACACGAAAAATTCTTGTTTAGTCTGTATCACTCCTCAGTTCATAGGATTTAATTACTACCACTAAAGCCCTAATAAAATGTTCTACAATATCTTAAAAATGCACATAACACTATATTCCTCTTCGAAAATAATCCTCGAATAATGTCCAGTAAATCAATTCTCCGTGTTAGCACTACTTCCCGAGAATACACTGTCCAAACCTTCTCGAACACTTCCAAAAAAATCCTCTTGTTAAAACTCCGCTTCTGACACCAAATTGTCGCTTATTTTTACCCTGAAACCACCCATCAGGATCCGTGGGTTCCATAATAATTTCTAAAATAACCATAAACAATGTTTACTACTTTGTACTCCTATCACCTCGGATTTCTATCCTCTCAGTTGTTACTCTTTAACTTCGTCTTCTTCCACCAGGAATATCGCCTCATATACTCTAAAATAGAGTTATCTAGAACACAGTCGAGAATCTTCTCCCACCACACTCCGGAAAACTCGATCCCTTTCCACAAATTTCTATTAATTTCACTATTAGTCACGGGCGTATCAGTCTTTACTTTCTAGGGCGTGTAATGCATAACGATACAAAATATTTTTTTATTATAATATTTAAGGTTTCATCAAACCCTTTACTTTCGTTATAATAATCCAAATAAATCTTTATTTTCCAAATGAAGCTTTGAAGATCTATTTTATTATTTTAAAATTAGAGAAAGTTTAAGTTCAATGGTGTAGATACCGAGTGTTGTTGAAACATGCATTGAATTATAGGAAAGCGGATAACATGTTTAATAACTTGCGTCGGTTTACTAAAAAGAAAAATTCTATCAATCCCGCATTGCATCAAGGATCTTGCAATCCACTCTAAATATACATAGAGCACCATTTTAATTTGTCTCTATAAAAATCAATAGGAATTAAAAGAGGTATTCGCGATGGCCATACAAATGGTCCTCGGTGTCCAATCAACTAATTATAGAAATTAAGATTCAGATTCTATCGTGTCAAAAGACTGAAATAATGTGATGCGTAATCGCATATATACACATATTCGGGGGTATTCGTATATATTTAATACTTTTAATTTATTTTTGTACCTATAAATATATATGTTGTTTACCAAAGTTTTGTTAAATTGAAATTATTCATCTTCAGTGTCCTGAGGATATCTTAAAATAAGAACGAACGTCGACATTTTGATAAACTTGTTTTCTGTTAATATTAGACAACCGTCCAAACATATTCCTAGTCAAACTCAAGGGTACTTCTTCAATGACCCGCGAGTTCATTTCTCAAAAACTAAACAGAATGTTGTTGATTCAACGTATTTCGAAAATCCAGGACCAAGCAAATAATTGTCAAGAATAAATGTGAAATTCGTTAATCAGAATTTTCAACAGTTCATATATGGTTGTTTACCTTTAAATAATGTTTATCAAAAATTGCTAATTAATGTTTCCGTCAATCAAATAATTGGGCCTTATTACCAAATATATCGATATTGAGGTAGGTTAAAAATGTTGGTTTTGTTAATTGTTCATTTTTACACTGATTTCAATATTGATGTTGGATAACAAAGTTCAATTAACCGAATCACGATCAAGTATTTGGATACTGACGCCGACGGAGAAGCCGATTTATTTTCGCCGCTTTTTGTATCTTCTTATGTAGTTTCTAAAAAGTAAAAAATATATCTACATATGTAATTTTAATAGGGCTCCACCTGCGAGTCATAATCTAGCTTAAGCGATTCTTAGCAATGATTGAACAAACATAAAAAACATACGAAGGACGTTGTATGTGATATGTATATAACTCTTGGCTATGAGGAATACTCAATTTCGATTCATTTAATATTCCAAGCTCAATTGCAATTTTGCTAGTGCTGCTGATGCGACAGGGTGGTTTCAATGATGTGGAGAACTTGCTGCTCTAGGGTATGTGTAGTACGACGATGTCTGCGATTTCCTTGAATATGAACCTTGACTTTCAATTTTCTCGTTTCCGCCAGTCGTAAATGAAAGATTAAAATAAATTTCTCTGAGGAACAGGTGGGTTAGGAAATATTTTTTGGTATAAGGATAAGGCTTCAACAGAATTGCTATTTAGAAAATCGAATATAAAATACAATAAAGAGTAATAACCTAAACTGTGATTAACAACGGAATTTAAACCTACAGACTCAACCAATTTTAATATCTGAATTCGTTATCTATTTCACAATATCGAAATTAATGCATTATAAAACAATTGGTTGCATTCACAGCCATTTTCTAATTATAGAAATATTCGATACACTGAACAGAAATACTGCTGGAATTTATTATTTCAAAAAAGTGATAAGATGCTTTTTTCTAAAATCTTTTCTCAAGAAATCAGTAGTGTAATATTTTTTTCCTGAGAAGTTTGTATGAAGACTAAGGATGCACAGGGTACCCGGTATACCCGTTCATATTAGGAAAAACTCTGTTTCACCAAACAGCAGAACAGTACATGCCTAGGTACCAGGTAGTAGCGGAAAAAATTGTTATTTTTTGAGAGTGTAACGGTTTTCGCTCTGGGTAGCTGGAGTCGGAGATTAGTTCAGGATCCAGATTAGTTTAATAAGACAACCCAATCAAAATTAACAATTTTATTATCTTCAACAGGTAAAATATGCAGGTTTACATAATATACAATAGTTACAGGTTATCGGTTTTCCGGTCCGTATCTTTTACGGTTATTGGTAATCAGGTGACATTTAAATCGTATGAGTGAGAGAGACGACGAGAGTGTAATGCAGTGATGCGACGAGTAGGGATTTTGACGGCGGAAACGGCGTCGGGCTAATAACCGTCAACCCGAGCAAGCTATCGGCTCAACTCGCCGGGTCACTCCTCTGTTAATTTATATTTGCTCCGTGTCGGTTTCGTCGGGACGACGGGACATCGCTGGACTAAATAACATTTGGCACAAGGTCCGTTCTTCGGTTCAACGCGCCGTAGAACTTTTCTAGGTCAAGATATATTCGCTCCGGAGAGTCACGTCACTTGGTGCATAAATCAGCAAAGTGTCTTCGGCTCAGCGCGCCATCGGCAGTTTACGGAGAGATGTACCCAGTGCTCTTCTCGATCCGCGGCTGGGCTTTTATACACGAAACTATCCCTCCTTTTTGAGACGGTCGGAGTCGGGCGGTGTGCAAATTTAGTATATCGAGTATGAATCGCCGTCGTGTGGCAAATGTGCACACGGCACTACACTGAAACTTCTTAGTAATGAGGTATGACTTTAGGATGCTTCATTACACTCCCCTCGTTCGTCGGGTGAAAAAATTGACATCAGGAACAATTTTTAAACATTTCAAAACAACTCTAACCTATTAAACATTTTTATCCAACTAACGAAAACATGGTAAGATTTCGTAAACACCCTGTATAAACATGTGAATATACAATTTTTAAACATTTTAAAACAAATCCTAACCTATTATACATTTTTATCCAACTAACGAAAACATGGTAAAATTTTCGTAGACACCCTGTATAAACATGTGAATATAAAATTTGAAGTTTTGTCAACAGGAATCTATCTGTAAAACAACGGTAGAGATAACAGGGAAAATAAAATGTACTATGCAAAAAATAACTCAACTAGGTATGGCATAAATCGAAATAAATCGTAAGAAAACATTGGTATAAAAGATAAAACAAATGGATTCTAAAGCATAATTAACAAAATTTACACATCGGAAAATAACATAACATAACAAATTCCGTTTAATAAGTTTTTCGCTCACTCGTATGCCGCGCACTTAGACGTTCCCGCGCACTCGTGGGGTTGCGTTAGCGGACGTCTGCGGCATGGGTGTTGGCGTACAGGGGTTGATGACGGTCAGGGCGGTGATTCCCGGAATGCGGGTGGTTGTTCCGTCGCTGCTGCGGTGTCTGAACTTCCGTCTCCGTTTTGGTATTTTAGAGTCCTCTACCTGAAACAAGGCCCTAAGGCAGGGAATTGACCTACCTGGGGTCGGTGGTTTTGGAGGGCTGGGGCTTTCTCCAAATAACTCCCTGAACTTCACTTCCATAGACCTGGACAGTGGAGACATCATTTGTAGCCCAGGGGACGGTATCGGGGACGGCACATATTTGACTGGCGGTGAGGGGGACGGCTCAGCTCTGGAGGTTGAGGGACACCTCGGGGACGGCAGCAGGGATGGCATGACTAGCGGTGGAGGCGTCGTTGTTACTCCAACGTTTCCCTGGCAGGGGAGACTCTTGGTTTCCGGCGTCGGGGGTAGGGGTGACAGTAGGGCTGGTATCTTGGTGTCGGCCCAAACTTTTGTGAGTGGCGGCGTCTGTGGATTGATCGTCCTGGGAGGATCATAGTATATATATAGGTTTTCAAAACCTGGTCCGGGCGGAGACATCGGGCGTGGTGGAGGAGACGGCGTCGGGTCGTCTGACTCAGGGTACCAGGGTGGTAAGCTTGGTGTTCGTGGCCACGTCTTGGTCTGATGCTTCTGGTCGACTGAATATTTGCTGCGAGTGCATGTTAATTTATATGTTTTAGACATGCGCCGGTTTCAAATCTTTTACGTGTACGCGCAGCTTCCTGCGACCGGTGGGGGATCTAATTTCGACGATAACTGGTGATATAGTCTGCACCACGATGTATGGTCCTGAGAATTTAGGTGCCAGTTTTGCGTTAAAATTTCGGATTGCTGAGGACAAAGGGTGTTCCCTTTTCATGACCCTGTCTCCCACACGGGGGGTCCATTCCCTGCGACGCAGGTTGTAGTGGTGACTCTGTGTTTGGTATGCTCTGGCTAGGTTTACTCGTACAAGTTCAAATATATCGGCCATTTTCTGCAACTTTTCAATGTGTTTCTTCGGGGTATCTGGATTTGTTGGGTTATTATTCTGGTTTTCTTTGTTGAGAGAGCTAGGTAGTGTTAACTCTCTACCGAAATTAAGCATTGCCGGTGTGAATCCCGTGGATTCATGTCTGGACGAATTTATGGCTAACGTAAATTCTGGTAAAAATTGGTCCCATTTTCGGTGGTCGTTTTCGGTATATTGGGCAATCATCGTCTTTATTACTTTGTTTGTCCTCTCTACTGGATTACATTGGGGTGAATACGGCGTCATTGTACGGTGTGTAATACCGTATTCAGATAACAGCGAAGTGAATTCGTTGCTGGTAAACTGTTTTCCGTTATCGGTGATATTTTGGGTGTGTTTGTACAGTTATCTCGGGTGTGACTCTGGCCTCCACAACGCCAACAGTTTGTATTTCTATTGTAGTTATTAACTACGCTGTGCCTGGGATTTGTTTGTGTGTTATTCCTAGAATTGCTTTGTGTTGTGGGGTACTTGGCGGCGGTTTGTCTCTGTACCTGATCTTGTGATCTAGAATAATTCTGGGTGGCCGGCCTATTGTGGTTTTGTGTGTTGTTTCCATAATTATTTCTATAATTCGGTGCTTGATAATATCTGTCTGGTGTGTAATTAAAACCTAATCTTGGTGTGCCTGTTTGTAAATTTTGTTTCGCTGTCTTTTCTTCTTTACAAACAGTTTCGTGTTCATTTGCTAGGGTTATTAATTGATCGAGTGTCTGGAAATCGGTTCGTTTGATATATTTTCGGTATTCTGGTTTTAAATTTGAGTATATTCGGTATAACTTCTGTTCTGGAGTGATACTTTTAAGCCTCCGCAGTAGAGTTTGGATTGCTACTACATAATCTTTTATATTTTCGTTGTCTTTTTGTACACGGAGAATTGCTTCGTCTTCCAACTTTAAATGGTAATCTGAGGGTGCGTAAAATGCTGTTAACTTTGTGACAAATTGATCCCACGTATTGCAGGACGTTTTATTATTTCTGTACCATAATAATGCATCGCCTTGTAGTAGTTCGGGTAGGGCTCGTAGCATTTGTTCATCATTGAAATTGTATCCAGACTGTAGCTCCTCTACACGTTCTAGAAATGAGAAAACGTCTTTTCTGCCGTCGAAACGAACGTTCCATTTGCGAACTTCAGTTAAAACCGTACCCATGGGTGTTGGTATAATGTATGACCTGTCTGGTATTGTAGGATTTATTTGGGTGGGCGTGGCATCAACTTTCTTGGCTGCCTCGCTACGTAAATAACTTTTTAGTCTACTTCGGAGTTCTTCCACTGTTCCAGTTGTAATTGCGCCGTACTTGGATAATTCTACTAGTAGTTCATCTTTCTTTAATTTATAAATCCATCCTACTGTGGTATCTGCGACTTCTAGTCCATAAGCACCATCTGTGTCTGACAAACTCATTTCTATGGCTTGGAATATTTTGTGTCTCCCTCTAAATATTTTACTATCTCTCTCTTAGTATAAATGTATCCTTTTGGGTTGTCTGGAGTAAATCTACCTTTTAAAATCTGTTTCGGGTGTTAAATTATGTTACACTCTTTCGATTTGTCTATCTCTCGTTGGTCAATGTCACCTTTTGGGTTATCCGGAATGAACTAATGTCCTAAAATCTGCTCGGGCGCCAAATTATGTAACGGTTTTCGCTCTGGGTAGCTGGAGTCGGAGATTAGTTCAGGATCCAGATTAGTTTAATAAGACAACCCAATCAAAATTAACAATTTTATTATCTTCAACAGGTAAAATATGCAGGTTTACATAATATACAATAGTTACAGGTTATCGGTTTTCCGGTCCGTATCTTTTACGGTTATTGGTAATCAGGTGACATTTAAATCGTATGAGTGAGAGAGACGACGAGAGTGTAATGCAGTGATGCGACGAGTAGGGATTTTGACGGCGGAAACGGCGTCGGGCTAATAACCGTCAACCCGAGCAAGCTATCGGCTCAACTCGCCGGGTCACTCCTCTGTTAATTTATATTTGCTCCGTGTCGGTTTCGTCGGGACGACGGGACATCGCTGGACTAAATAACATTTGGCACAAGGTCCGTTCTTCGGTTCAACGCGCCGTAGAACTTTTCTAGGTCAAGATATATTCGCTCCGGAGAGTCACGTCACTTGGTGCATAAATCAGCAAAGTGTCTTCGGCTCAGCGCGCCATCGGCAGTTTACGGAGAGATGTACCCAGTGCTCTTCTCGATCCGCGGCTGGGCTTTTATACACGAAACTATCCCTCCTTTTTGAGGCGGTCGGAGTCGGGCGGTGTGCAAATTTAGTATATCGAGTATGAATCGCCGTCGTGTGGCAAATGTGCACACGGCACTACACTGAAACTTCTTAGTAATGAGGTATGACTTTAGGATGCTTCATTACAAGAGGTTTTATTTATAAATTATAAATACAAAATGGATGTAGATATCCAACATTATTTTTTTATTTAATCGTCTTATTTATATTAACGTCCTGGCGGAGTTTAGCTAATGCTATTACACCACTCAACCAGGACACGTACACATAGACATCAACACAACGATCATTCCCTGCGATATTGCCATCTACTGCAGCTGAGACTCGAACTCAGGATAGATATCAGCGACCAGACATATTGTGCCACCCAACAGCGATCTAGTACATTGCTACCATCTCGGTAACACATGAAAAACGCCACTAAACATCCATATCCTGGCCAGGATTCGAACCCGGGACCCCGTGGTCGCAAGCCAAGCGCCTTAGCATTGCGCCACCGAGCCGATATCACATTATTTTTAAACTTGATTGATTGATTGATTCGCCAGCATATGGTTGGCATTGCTGCCGATTCCGGGCATTCAACGAGGTTCGTTCCAACACGCAGCTTGGTCGTCCGTCGAACACGCCCAACGAACGGCCAAAGCGCATGCCGGAACCAAATCTCGGATGTTTTATATACCGCTGACCGGCTGCATACCCTGTGTTGGACATTAGACATGCTTCTTGTCAGCAGCAAGAGCCGCATGACGCATGGTGTGGGAATACAGAGTGGGGAGTGTAGGTGTTAGTGACATGCTTTTTTAAATTTCCATGCTTGTATTAAGTTTCCATCTGCCATCATCGGCTGGGGTGTGTAGGTGTTTGCGAGATGCTTCTTTTCAGTTTTTATGCTTTTAAGTTTCCATCTATCGTCATCTTCTTATTTTTCTTCTTCTGAGTTTTCTGTTTCTTCTATTTCTGAATTTGGCAGCTTATTTTTATTTTAAAGGGCCTTATCTCGCGGCAACAATATTTTTTGCGCGTTATGAGAAAGAAGGTCCGAATAGTTTGCTCACCCTGTAGGTATGTCGTTTCTTTTAAACAATCCCTTCATTTACATCTGGGCTGACTGGCTGTTTATATTGCCCATGTTGCTCCCCATACACCATACACTTGAAGAAGGGACGGGTCACAAGTAGTATAAATTCTACGAACTTCCAGCTATAGTGCACTAATACAGACACTGGTTCTGTTTACTTTTATTTTTAGGAACCATTAGCAAACGCGCTTCATTAATTTTCAATTATTATTATTAATTCGATGCGTGCCTTGCTCCTCAATCTCTACGGCTCATTTTATGCAAAAATTTTTAAATCTACCACTGACTTTAATTTATCAAGTTTAATGGAGTTTAAACCGGTTTTTTCATGTTTTCCCCCGGGAGCATTAACACACACGTGCGCTCTCGACCGTACCCCAACTAGAATTCCACCACATTATTTTTAAACATATATATTATTTTTTATAAGTACTATAATGTAGAACACTAATATAGTAAACAGTAAACATTAAGTACAACAAAAATTTTTCAAATAACCATACAATGAACATACCGGAATTAAAACACATTCTTACTTATTTAACAAATATATCATTAAATTAGTTCTAGTATGTATACATTATGATTCAGATTTGCCCTATTTGCCCATCTGAGGATATTATGTTAGAATAAACATTACCGACTACAGAGGTGTGTCAACTAACACAGTACCTATTCTTTGGCCAACATTGTTTCCTTGTAGTTTCTCAATAGAAAGAGTTACAGATAGACCGACCGACAGACAGAAAATGCCGTTGCCTTCAAATTTAAAATCTCGTCGTTTTATGACATTCTAAGCCTATTTCAATAAAAAAAATGGAAAACTTTTCTACGATTACTCTCCACTCCACTACGTGCACGACGTGCACGTGGCATGACGTCACTAGCGGACTTCGTCCGGGAAACATCGCAGAAATTGGGCCCTCCTTCAAGTCAAAGATCCTCTACCATAACAAGCGTTGCCTATCTTCCAGCAACCTCTCTAGTCACACTCTTTTGTACCGAAACTTTTTTCTATCACACACTTCCTCCATTCACATATTTATATATTCTATCTATTCTAGACTCTTTCTGTTTGTTTGTCATTTATTTGTCTTTTTGTTTTTTTTTGTCCTTTTGTCCTTTTTTGTTCTAAATCCCTCTTGCACTGATAAAATTCCTTAACAATTGCAACTCTTAAAAACATTAACTTTTCGCCATCCCTACCATCCTAACGGCGCGGCGGGTAGACCGTGGGGACTCCAATTGCTTCGAGCAGGATTTTTTGTTGAACTTTTTCCTTTACTGCGCAATTATAGTATAAATTTAACGATAATTTGAAACCGCTATCGGCGGCAGGAGTATTAACTTATTTGTCCATTTTATTAAGCCGAACCGGTCGTGATCCACCCAGCGCTACATACACCATAGCGCTACGCGACGTGATTGTCTAGTTGGCTCCGGATCGCGATCTGGGGAGGCAACGCTGTATTTTTTTTTTAATAAAGTTATCATGATGATAATGACGTGGATGTGGAAGTAATTATCGTAACTTGGTGTTTATGAATGAGAGAGAATGAGAAAATTAAGTATTAACCATTAACCATTATTAATTTAATTACTGACAGTCAAATCAAGTTTCAAATCAAATCAAATTTAATGCCTATTTTTTCTGAATTTATCAACATTTCGTTTGTTTCCTCACTACTCAGAGACCTGAGATGTCAATATGTCAAATAAATATATGAAAAACGTCAAAATTTGAGTCTTGCAAGTATTTACTTATCTTCACTCTCGAACCGTAATCCTGGGCCTATTAAACTAGGTGAATCAGAATGCAGCATGGTTACTTGACAGCAAAACTAAATTCAACTTTTGTAACAATTCACACACTTTTTATGTGACTATTGACCATAGTAACCAGTCGAAATTGTACATATCATATCTAATCATTAACAGTAGTATTTGCATTATAGTAAAGAGAAAGTTAGTTTTCTTCTCATCATTAAACAATATTTTTTGCAATTAGACACAAATTTGTCAATGTGAATGTTTTGCAGTGGTCTGAAATACGAATAGTACTACCGCTTTTTAATTTCTAAGTTATTAATTCAGAACTAAATTTAATAAAACTGTTTACTTAAAGTGAATGTGATATTTGTGAAAAAATGCTTACAAGCATAAATTAATAATAAGGCTGTATACAGTTGTACCCGTTATTTTACTTGTAGAAGGGGATACCACCCTTAGTTATCCAATTAACCCCCTTTTCGGGGTTTTTCGAGGAAATCTTGTTCGAAGTCAGAGTGCAAAAGAACTCGAAGTCTTTCTCGAGAAATTTCCAAAAGGGAGGTTTATTTTCCAATTGGGAGTGGTTTCCCCCATCTAGGGACAAAATAAAGGGTGTCATCGTGTTCAGCATCCTCGAAAATGGGTAGCCATCTTCGATTTTTTAATAATTAACATTGTAGCTGCATAGTTTTTCGATACTATAAATAATTCATTCGAATAGTACGAAGATTGCGCTTCTGAACATCCATTTCAGAAAAGACTCTTTATAACATAACTTTAAGCAGCATGATTAAACAAGACTTTTATTATATTGATTACAGGGCGACTAACCATTTGTAGTAAATGTGTGAAGATTGAAAGATTGTGCAAGAACTAGAGTTAAAAATATAACTATGCAAAATTATACTCATGTGCATTGGAAGTAATAAAAACTCTCTAACAAACTGCAAACATTACCTCCCTGTAACTTTTTCTAAACGAAACAGTCGGAATTTCTATTACAGACTTTGCGAAATGCTTTTAATTACTTATCCTCCATAGTTACTATCAATTACCACAAATAAAACTAAGATCAAGGTTTTTGCCTACAGCATTTCAATTGAGAGAAATAATTTGTTATTCTACATAGTTGATAGGTCGTGTAAAGGGGTTTACCATGTTGGATAGGATAATCCATGTTATTATTGAGGACTGAAGTTATAATTCCCATTACTTGCAGGGTTCTAGGACAACAGTGTCAACATGTCATTATTGAGAGATTATTTCACATTTTGTAATTTTATGATTATATGTCCGAATTAGTTTATCCTTCAGCTTTAACCCTTAATAAATTAAAATCAATATTGTTGCATTTTTGTGACTGCTGTCGTTGAGAAAAACGTATAAAATATTATAAGTTGTAATCCCCATTAGCGATCTGTTTTGTCCCAGAAAAATACTTATTAAGCTCTTTTCATATTAAACGTTGTTTTAATATATTTGCATAAGGAATGTGGTACTTATGAGCAAGTGGGTTTCTCTAACTTACAACACTTTTAAGAAATAAGTATCTGAATAAGGTTATAATAACTGGTAAAATAGAAAACATTAGTGTTTACCTTAGTATTTAACCTGATTTAAATTATATTTAACTAGTAGATATCCAGTATTTTCCAGGCGCAGCCGTGTGGAGCTAGGACAGTGGTTCCGATAATATGGAAGGGCTTGTTAAGTTCATTCGTCTTGGGCCAAGGCCAAACGATGCCTCCAATATCATCCAACGTTGGACACATGATAGTTTATCTCATCATAAGGCCGCCCTTCGTACAAAAAGGGAAGCTTTCATGTCTCCAACGATGCGTTGGATGGAACTGAATGCATTGTCTGGCACCACTCTAACGGCACGGCGGTACGCTAAAAAAAATCTGCAGAAAATGTCTTCTGAACGACTGAAGGTATTGAAGTTTTACTCGTTCACAGTTTTTAATGTGTAACTATGATACACAGTAATAATGTTTAATATCTTAACCTGCTCTGTACAATATTAATAATCCAAATAAACGTTATCACGGCAAATATAAAAACAGGCAGATGACTGAGAATGGCTAATGACACGATAATAAACCCTATTAGTGGCAGTACAGCGTTGTTGAAATTGAGACACATTTCGGCAGCCATATTGCCATTGCTAATGGACCCAGAAACAACTTCCAAAAATAAAGAATAAGAAATTGAGGAAAAATTAATTTGTCCCAAACTGCAGTAAAATATTATTTATTCAACACATGCATAGAATATGGCTATTACTTGGTGATTTTAGATATGGAATGTGATATATTACACACTAATGGGAGAATATTCAAAAAGTCACTAGTGAGAGATTGTAAAAATAGCCTCTTTTGTTTGTAAGTTCTTGACTCACTTTTTAAATAAGCAATCAGTTTTCCATATTTAGAAATATGACTATTTTTATAAACATTTAAAGGTGCATTCAGCATACTTTCTCCACATTGAGGAAGGTGCAGAATTTTGATAACTAACGATTATTTTGTAACTACATTTGTTGGTTATGTGTATAAACTAGTAAACAGTAAATAACAATGAATACCATATTGAACTCTTTATTGACGCCAGAACACTATACAAAGCTTAAGAAGGATCCTACCCCAAGAATCGAAAGGCAAACGAGAGCAGCTATTACGAAATCGTTGATCCCAGTAGAAGAACATCGTCGCCTACTTCCGAGTGAATCCATTCCACCACGATTGTACGGACTACCGAAAATTCACAAACCTGGAAATCCTTTGAGACCTATTGTCAGCACATGTGGATCACCAATCTATGAATTGGCTAGATATGTCGCTAATATACTGCGTAGGCAAGACAAGTAGCTACGTGAAGAACTCAGGGCACTTCGTGGGAATTCTAGAGGGTTTAGAAGTAACGAATGAAGACATCATGGTTAGCTTCGACGCAGAATCTTTGTTCACGAACGTACCGGATGATGAAACAGTTGACCTGATACGGCGTAAACTTATACCAAAAGGACTAAGAGAAGACATCCCGGATCTGGTCCGCGTGTGCCTATCGGGGACCTATTTTCTATGGGATGGCGATTTCTACGAGCAGAAGTATGGAGCAGCTATGGGATCACCACTTTCACCAGTCATCGCCAACATATCCATGGAAGAATTTGAAGAAGAAACTATACGCTGCAGTGAGAAGAAACCGAAATGTTGGTTACGCTACGTAGACGACACTTTCATTATATGGCCCCATGGAGAATCGTCGTTAGCTATCTTCTTCGATCATTTAAACAATCGTCATCCAAACATCAAGTTTACGATGGAGACCGAACAAGAGGGAGGTTTGCCTTTCTTAGATGTATTGGTGAACCGTTCAAACAATGGTAAACTGACCCATGGAGTTTATAGGAAGAAAACGCATACTGATCGTTACCTGCATGCTACATCACACCACCATCCACAACAAAAGAGGTCGCTGATAAGAACTTTGTTCCACAGAGCTGCAACAATATGTGACGAAAAGAGCAAACCAGAGGAACTTAAGAACGTCCAACAAGCACTAGAAAAGAATGGTTAAAAGCAAAGAGATATGCAACGAATTATTAATAGACAGATAAGAACAATAACTGAAGAAAAGGAACAACCTACAACATATGCGTGCTTACCATTCGTCGCCGGAGTCACGGATAGGCTAAGAAGAATTCTATCGAAAAAGAAAATAGGTGTACGTTTTCGAACAGTGAAGAAAATACAACAGTTGCTTCCCTCAAACAAGGACCCCATCCCTAAACTGTTGACAAAAGGTGTTTACCAGTTGGACTGTATATGTGGAAAAAGTTACACCGGACAAACAGGGCGAAGTATCCAGTGCAGAATCAAGGAACATCAGAGATATACTAGACTCGGATACACAGATAAGTCGGCTGTAGCAGAACATGTTCATCATAATGAGAACCATAAGATCAAATACGAGAACGTTAGAATATTGGACAGAAGTGCACGTTATTACCCAAAAATTATTAGGGAATCACTGGAAATTATGAAAAATAAGAACAATTTCAACAGAGAAGATGGGTATCGACTAAGCAATACATGGAGACTAGCTTTGCCAAGTACCAGTAATGTAATCGGTCACGATCAACGGAGCACGACGAATGTGCAACCAAGCGTAGCAGCACCCAGGTATATAACGAGGAGCCGAACTCAACAACTTCAGTCTTTGGAACCCTTATGAAGAAGCTGGCAGCATGATCAGCGAAACGTCAAGTCAAGTTCGACGCGGCAAAACCCGGAAGAAACTCCTTCATTGCATTGCACTAATGAACACCATAGCGAACATTCCATGGCCTTCTCAATTACAATGATTTTTACAAGCTAAAATTAATTTGTCAAGTGAATTTATAAAAATATAATAATCAAATAAAATATCATTAAAAGAAAGTGTTGCATAAAATTTTGTATTGCACACGTGCGTAATTACACACTAGTACAATAAATAACTGTTTTATTTTGCTAACGTGAAAATGATACGAACACCTTATTGTATCGTCTTTCGTTGAAATCTAATCTTACCTTCTCTTTTCGAGTACCTGTGCCTATATATTTCCAAAAAATCTAACCGAAATTTACAAACACATTTAACTGGAAATCTGAATGTCTTTGTGCCACTTGTTCTTACATTACTTTCGCCGTTGTATAACTGATTTCATTTGACTCAATTTGATTTTCTAAAATAGCAAAAAATATAAACAGCCGGCGTAGTGGTAGAGACACTATCAAAATATCCCGCTTCATTAATTAGTAGATCACGCTTCGCCGAACCGAGACTTAGGTAGGGTCACGTATTGATTGAACTCGGTAAACCATGGCATTAAATACAAAATACATTTCTAAATTTATTTTGGTTTTAATTATCTTCAGATGATGCCAACATGGTTGACGAAACGCTTGTCGGTTTTCGGTATTCGGTTGTAGTATTATAGCAATCTGACGTTTATTTATACAAACTACTCCATAGTATGTGAATTTAAACTTAATAAATGTGAATTCCAAGATAAAATTGTGTATTCCGAGGAAGAGAAATATAGTACTCCCTTCCTATGCTTTCATATACTTTGACGTAACTGTTTTTCTATTAACCTGCAGTTAACAGTTCTCCATCAAAGCGTTACATTTTTATAGAATTTTATTTTACCTATCTCTATAAAATGAAACTAAAAACTGTACCAACTTTTCCAATTTACCTTCCTCCTTTATTTTATCCTTTAAAATCTGTTTCCAACAAATGGCCCGGATCACACCATAAAGTGTAGAGCCCCATTAACTACGCTTATGCAAATCTAGCAATCTTCTTTTCTAACACAAATTTAGATCTCCCAGATTTTAACGGGTGGAGTCAATGACTAGAAGGCGGTTAATAACCGTTCCTAAAACTTAAAGTGTATACAATCATGTACTGTACTAAGATTGGTTTTTGTAATTTTGTGCTGAAATGTCAAAATTTTAGTTTTTGTTATTAATAAAAAAGACATAATTTTCTTCACTAGAAGAAAAGTTTCCAAAAAACCAATTTTCTCGCAATTTTTTATTTATTAAAAACAGTTATCTTGTAATATTCAACTTAAGTGGAAGAGTCAAATATAACATTTTTATTAACTATTAATATTAATAATACAATTTTTTCATGAAACAGTGACATACTAGTATAACTGCAAGAATTACTAAGTGGACGTTCTCATCAAAAAATTATTAGAGATTATTTAATAACTTATATTAGTGCTTAAGTTCGTATGAATGAGAGTACATGAGTTTGCCTATACTTGTAATTCGATACGAGAATTCAACAACTTTAGGCGCAGTTGATTCTTGAATGAGAGCCGAGGGAAATACACCATCTTTCCACCTTCTAACGGATTGTATATCAGCGCATAGGTAGGAGGTATGCAATTTTGGGCGGGGGATTGCATAGCGCATATACCATCTTTCGGAGGGGATGTAAGCAGTCGGTACCTTGTCTTTTAAATGTCAGTAAAGTAAAAAATACCAACTTTTCGATAGAGAGGATGTTTGGCAAATTTATCAGACTGGGGGTAGCTCGCTTCCAGGCATCGGTGACTGGTCTTGGTAGTGGAAATAGGCCGACGTTAAATAAGTGAACTAAAAAAAGTTCGTACTCGTACTCGTGACAAATGAATTGACAAATTTCTGTTTTAGTCTAATTTCTTGTTACCTCCAGATCCTCGTAGTGGAGGTGAGGTATTGTAATTTTAAAGAAATTCAAATTCTATTTTTGTTCACTCATTGTAGAGTGATTCTTGATTAGTGTGTTTGTTATTTTTAAGCTCGAGACCAGGAAGATGGTTATATAAGAAGGTAATCAATATCTAAGATTCAGCACTCTTAGTAGCAGATACGCAGCCCTCACCCATCTTGGAATACGAGGACACTTCTCACCATCAGAATTCAAGACAGCCATTAGCTATTGTGTCACCAATTACTCTATATAAAAGAAAATAGTGACTGAAGGATCCTACCAACCACCACAAAAACGCTGGTATAAGATAAGGTCCTAACTCACCAGATCTTACCAACATAACACTACCAGTTGGTATCCTCTTATAACTTGTAAACGTTAAGCTCTGCTTGCGTACCGAACAAGTAAAATTAAATTGTAGTTTTGTCAGTAACTTTTAACCTTCGGTTAACGTTAATAGTTTAAGTAATAGTTTTTGTTAATTAGGTTTCGCTTAATATTTCTTATTGCCTAGGAAATTATAAATTTATTTAACTTTGTACATAGTTTTATCGATATTCTGTGATATTCTGTCTGATACGTTTTGTAACGTATTGTTTTTCAAAGTTCATTGTTTTACGTTTCTGTGAGAGTTTGAAATTCAAAAGTTCAGAGTAAACAAATCAAGTCAAACTAAGCATTTTCTTGTTGAGTTCAGCTGTTAAAAAAATTCATTGCTAATAATTTTTATTAGTAGCTGGTGCCAATGTTTTGTGTTTTTTTTCTTCTTCTCTTAACTCAGTCAAATAGAGTTAAATGTCTATTATTGTTCACTAAAAGTGACCAGTTGACAGATGCAAAAAGGTGGTTATTTGTTAACTTAACGTCTATCCTGACGAATTGCTCTTATTGCTCTGATTCTGATATCAAAAGTTTAAAATTCAAAACGGCGAATCCGATAGGGCTGTCATAATTGCAATATTTTTGAAGATTTACGTGAGATTTGGTAGATGAGGATATGCGGACTTGCTGATAACATGTCTGCTGTGGATGTTCAATATTCAAAACAATCCATATTTCCTTTTATTTTGTAGAAACCACTCAAGAAACCGCTAAGAAGGTGAAACAAATTAGATCATTCTTAGAACAATGATCACAAGAAATCACAAAATCAAGTTTTACCGCGGCTCAGTTAATTGGACCTTATTACCTATTATAGATATTGAAATCTGTGGAAAAATGAACAAATAACAAAACAAGAAATTGTTTTTAATTGACATCAATATAGGTAGTAATAAGGATCAATTAATCTATCGATGGTAAAATTTTATTTCAGTTTAATTTAATTTTTTGATTTTCCTTTTATAAATAATTTCATTACATTATACAGGGTGTTTGGTGCATCGTGTGTCAAATTGAAACTGCCGATAGAAAGGGTTATCTGCTATCCTTTCAGGCCCTTTAACACTTCCCATGCCCTGCGGGATTTTTCATATCGACTTTTTATCTTTTTAATGAAAAAAATCCCAAATTCTAGATTTAAATTCAAATTATAAAAAAATTATTAGGCGTAGACTGCGAATTTCATTTTTATTTTAATGTGTATTGTTGAAGGGTTCTTTTAAATTCAAAATTACTGGCATTAGTCATCTAATTGTTTTTTTATTCACTCGCAAAGTCTCGGAATAGGTAAAATTGAAATTTAAACTTAAGACTTTACATGGCTATAAAAAAAAAACGCAGAGCGACCGGAATCTTCCAACTCCAAAATTATTTTTGCTTAAATTATGCATGGGAAACAGGTAAAATCTATTATCTCACTCTTGCGAAGTAAAATCTATCTTCTATCTCTTTCCGTTCATGGGTTTTACTTGAAATAAAGGAACAAATGTATTTTATCATTTATTAATAAATTTTGAAAATCTCGCTCAAAGTGTTGTATTGGTATTTCCACAGTTGTTATATGAAGTCGTATTTCCTTCCCAAGTGTACCGAAAGCCATTTCTACGCGTTGGACAATTTCCTCCCTAGTCCCAACCTCCGTCGCATACACGAGCTCTTTGGCACGTCCCCACACATAAAAATCCAGCGGAGTTAGATCTGGGGAACGTGGAGGCCATTGGATAGGGCCATCCCGCCCAATCCACGCATTTGGGAACACATTGTCTAGATAGTCTCTTACAATCAATCGCTAGTTCGCGGGACAGCCGTCATTTTGAAAAACTATAGGCGTATTTTCATTGTACACGGGCACCTCGGCCAAAAATTCGGGCAAGATATTTTGTAAGAATTCTAAATCGTTATCACCATTGATGTTATCGGGCAGGTATTGCGGTTACGAATTACTCCAGCCCAAACGTTTATATTAAATCTTCTTTGAAACGATTTCTGTCTTTTCACATATGGGTTTTCCTCTCTCGGTGCCCAGTGGAGTAAACTGTGTAAATTGAGAATTCCTACTTTGGTAAACTTGGATTCATCCATCCACAGAATTCTTTTCAAAAATTGGGGATCATCTACATTAGTGTGTAATAAAAACCGACGAAGCTGTACTCGTCTTGTAGGGTTTTCCTCAAAAAGTGCCAGTATTCTCTCGTCAACTTCAACATTATGTCGCACAATATGGCCTCTTGGTTCGTTGAAATTGACACTGTCAGTCTCACGTAAGCATCGGTAAGTGTCTTGGAAGACTCTGCGGCCAGGAAATCATCTACCACGGAAGCGGTCTCGATATAACCGTTGCGCTGCATGAGCAACATCATTGGCGGCTCCATAAGCCATCATGATGTCCGCATATTGTTCATTAGAGAATGCCGCCATTGCAACAATAAAAAAGCCAACAAAACTTAACAACAACGCTAACAAAAGTCAATAAAACGTAACAAAAAACTAACAAAACTCAACGAAATGAAAGTAACAGTAACAAAATTAAAGAATCGCAAAGTTGCGGTGAATCACAGACGAGTCAGGTAGCAGAGGCAGTACAGTCTCGACTAAAATTTAAGGGGTCGACGCGGTGTCAGATAGCGATTTGTCCAAACGGGTTCACTCTATGCAAGAAAGGGATAGAAGATATATTTTACTTCTCAAGAGTGAGATAACAGATTTTACCTGTTTTTCATGCATAATTTAAGCAAAAATAATTTTTTATTCAGAATTTTGAACATTAGCCTTATGTGACCCGATTCACTAATTTAGTGAATTCACGATCTTATTAAACGATTTTTATAACACATGGCACATCATTAGCAAGAGGATAGACTAGAGAATTTTTGAAGGAGTTGGAAGATCCCGGTCACTCTGAGTTTGTTTTGTAGCCACGTAAAGTCTAAGTTTAAATTTAAATTTTACCTATTCCGAAACTTTGCGAGTGATTAAAAAAATAATTAGATGACCAATGCCAGTAATTTTGGATTCAAAAGAACCCTTCAACAATACATATCAAAATAAAAATGAAATTCGCAGTCTACACCTAATACTTTTTTTTATAATTTGAATTTAAATGTAGAATTTGGGACATCTTTCATTAAAAAGATAAAAAGTCGATATGAAAAGTCCCGCAGGCCTTGGGAAGTGTTAAGGGGCCTGAAAGGATAGCAGATAACACTTTCTGTAGGACATTTCAATTTGGCACACGATGCACCAAACACCCTGTATATATTTCCTCCCACCGTACTTGTTATCTCACTAACAACACCGAAATGAAGCATATACAAAAGTTCCAATTAGAATAATTTCCGCTCCCAATGTATCAGAACTATATTCAATAGATATTAAATTTTAAGTCATATCTGACAGGGTACATAAATCATTACTGAATAATAATTTTTAATAAAACTTGACTATTCTTAAGTACATATAAGAGCTGTTTCTATTTTAACTTTGGTGTATATTGTATACACCGATGTATGGCGTAGAAACTTCGTATCGACAGTTTTCGTTTCTGGAAAACTTTTATTCGTATTGCTAGTAGAAGCTATGGGCACAATCGAATAAAGAAGAGGTTGGCATATATATTTACAGTGATTCCAGTGTGTGTTATATATGTAAATCTACAAGATCTTGGATTGATAAAAATCTTCCTCGAAATTTAGAAATTGCTATGATATTCGTATCATATCAATTCTACGTCTGATGGCAGTCGAGATTAAATGTATCTTACATCTGTCTTAGATCTTTAAATACAACAATTTAAAGAATACTGTAATTACGTGAATTGTTTTTTTACTAAAACCTTACATTTGAAACTGTTAATGACTAATAATGGCTTTAAATAGAAGAAATGCGCCACTGACTGTAGCTAGGTGCCAAGGCTTGTGAAGCTTCACTCGGCCTCTTAATTGAGCCCACCGGGGTGGGGTGGAACAAGCCAGGTGCGATGATAGCGTCTTCAGTGCTCCGGCCATAGCTTCTCATCGCACAAGACCGTCCGCACGTGATGAAAAATCACATCCTACACGAGGTGGCACTGTTTTAGCAGAATGCGGCGGATCTAGACCGGGAGGTCAATAAACATCCTCCAAGCTAAGGTGTAAGCCATCGTGCCGAGGGCTGAATGGTACTGGGTGAAGTATCTCAAACGATGCCTATGGGAAACCGGGCGACCTCCCATAGTATTTAGCCTTGCCCCCGTAACAGGCTCTGCGGGGGTCGACCACATTTCCTGTCTACTCGTGGGAACAATCATGATAAAAAGCAAAATAAAACACAAAAACCCCCCCGAGGAGTGCTCTGAACACAGGGCCTCCTCTCTCACTTCCCCCGGGGAAAGTCTCGTTTCAGGGACCTCCCCACTCCTAAGAATGGGAGGCTCCACAGATGGGGCAACCCAATCCCTTGGAACCGGAGAAGGCTCCCCACAAGGAGCCTTCCCCAATCCCAATCCTCCCACACAGGAAGGGGGCTCCGATCCTGGGGCCCCCTCAACCTCAACTTCAGCCGTCGCTGGAGGGCTCAACTTAATAGATGGGCAACCCAAGCGACGGAATCGAAGCGGCGCGGCCCGTAAAAGGGCAAAAAAAGCACGGGCGGAGTGCAATGCTGAGAGGGGAACACCTCGGGCAACGGCCCCCAAAAGGGGCCGTCCTGAGGGAGAGACCCCTCCTAGCGCCTCCAAACCCACCAAAAGAGCCAGGCCTGACCTCTCCTACAGTCAGGCTGCCAAAAAAGGGGTCAAGGTGGCGGTGGCCGCATCTGGATTTCCAGAAATGCGTCTAACGACTGCCTTGACCCACAATTTGCAGGAGGCCCTCGACACTCGCCTGGATGGGCTCCCCTCAGGGGGGCCCCTCCCCGATTTCGATGGCTTCAAGCTGACAGAGCAGGGAGTGGTAGAGCTGTTCTGCGGGAATGAGATGTCCCTAGTATGGCTGAGATCAGCCATCGGGGAGATCTCTTCCGTGGACGGTGTGGCACTCCAGCTCTTGGAGGGGGAAGATCTCCCCAAGTACAGGAAGATGGTGGCTACGGTCCCAGGAAGGCCCGCGGACCAAGCCACCATCTTAAATAGACTCAAGCACCATAGCCCGGAGCTCCGTACGGAACTGTGGAAGGTCCACGACGCTAGGATGGTTGAAGCCAAGGGGCTCCGACTAATCCTGGGCGTCGACGAGGCCTCCGCGGCGAAAATCGAGGCTCTGGGCTATCGTGCTCAGGCGGGGGTGATAAAGGTGACCTTCTGGGACCCCAAACCTCATCCCCGGGAAGCAGGTGCCATCTCAAGTGGCAGTGATAAGCCGAGCACGGCAGACGCAGCGATGGAGGCGCTGTCGGGCTCGGAAGCAGTAGAGTAAGTTAAAAAAAAAAAAAAAAAAAAAAAAAAAAAAAAAAAAAAAAAATGGAAATACTCCAAATCAATCTGCAACACAGTGAGCCGTCTTCCGCAATAGTGAGTCGACAGGCCGCTGGGGGACAGACACAAATAGCCCTGATTCAGGAGCCCTGGGTCCGCCATGGCTCCATTCGAGGTCTAGATAAGCGGCATTGGGTTATATACTCCGCCGCCCACAAAACACCGAGAGCATGCATTTATGTCTCGAAAGGAATTAAAGCCACAGCAATTCCCGAATTATGTTCCAGGGATGCTGTTGCTATCAAAGTGAGTCTTAGGGAGGAAACCGGCAGAGCAGAGATCGTTTTTGGCTCTGTCTACCTCCCCTACGACTCGCCAACACCACCACCCTCAGCCGAACTTGAGGAGCTGGTCCAATTTTGTACTGATAGGCGGCTGCCTCTTATCTTGGGATGTGACGCCAATGCTCACCACACCTGCTGGGGCAGCACAGGGATCAACCCGAGAGGCAGCAGCCTACTACAGTACCTATACACTACCGATTTAGAGATAATAAATCGGGGAAATGCGCCCACCTTCGTCACTCAACGAAGGCAAGAGGTCATAGACGTCACGCTGGGAAACAGACTTGTGGTCCCACTGATTAAAAATTGGAATGTCTCGACGGAACCCTCACTATCGGATCACCGTCACATCAGGTTCAAACTAGACTCGGCTCTCTCCTCGGAAGAGAGCCGGTACAAGAACCCCAGAGATACCGACTGGGACGCCTACAGGCGAGCCCTCTCGGGAAAAATAACTAGGGTCATTATACCCAGGAACATTGAGGAAGTAGAATCCTCCACGAAACTTCTTAACGAAGCGATCACTGCCTCATATGAGAGCAGTTGTCCTCTAAAAAGAAGTAAAGGAAGAAGAAAAGTTCCCTGGTGGAACGGGGAACTTCAAAACCTGCGTAATGAGACACGCAAGCTCTTCAATGGGGCTATGCGCACTCAGCTCCCGGAGGACTGGGACAACTACAAACGGTCCCAGCGCCTCTACAAAAGCTGCATTCGCAGCAATAAGAGGGCAGCCTGGAGGAACTTCTGCGAAAGCATCGAAGTTCTTCCAGAAGCCGCCAGGCTCTGCAAAGCCCTCAAGAAAGACAAACCACCTCAAATAGTGAACTTGAGGCTTCCCTCGGGGGGGCTAACGGCCACCTCTGAGGAGCGCCTCAAGCATCTACTAGAAACACATTTCCCCGAATCCGTAGTGGAGACGGAGGACATGCCACCCCCTCGGCCCCCCCGCGCCGCTGTCACCACAGCGGATTGGAGGACAGCTTCGAGGGTGGTAACAGTGGAAAGAGTCAGGTGGGCTATTTCCACGTTTGACCCATTCAAAAGCCCGGGACCGGATGAAGTGTTCCCCGCACTTCTGCAAGAGGGGATGGAGACACTCATACGTCCGGTCTATCACTTGATGAGAACCTGTCTGGCCTTGGGGTATATTCCTATACCCTGGAGAGCCGTCAAAGTTGTTTTCATACCGAAAGCAGGACGCACATCGTACGACACTGCCAAGTCCTACAGAGCAATCAGCCTTACATCCTTCCTACTCAAAACATTAGAGAGGTTGGTTGAAAGGTACATCAAAGACGGGGCACTGACCTCAGTGCCTCTGCACCCGTCACAACACGCCTACCAGGCCGGGAAGTCAGTGGAGACGGCCCTTCATCCGATCGTTTCGAGGATCGAGAAGGCGCTGCTCCACAAAGAACTTGCGGCCGGGGCTTTCCTAGACATCGAAGGAGCGTTTGACAATACCTCCTTCGATTCTATCTGCGCCGCCGCAGCCTATCATGGCATCGAGGACACCATCATCAGATGGTTGAGGGCCATGTTGGCGGGAAGGCAAATCACAGCTGCCAACGAGGAAGTGGCAGTAAAAGTTTCAGTGAGAAGAGGCTGCCCACAAGGTGGTGTCCTCTCTCCTCTGCTATGGAATCTCGTTCTCGATGGCCTATTACAGGAACTCGAGAAAGAGGATCTCTTTGCGCAGGGTTATGCGGATGACCTCGCAATCATCATCTCGGGAAAATTCCCAAATACGGTCAGCGGGCTCCTGCAAAGGGCCCTTCTGATCGTACAAAGATGGTGCAACGACCAGGGCCTTAGAGTTAACCCCTCCAAGGCGGAACTGGTCATTTTTACAAGGAGACGCAGGTTAGACGGCTTCGTCGCACCTGTGCTCTACAATACCACTCTAACGATCTCAAGGACAGTGAAGTATCTGGGGGTCATCTTGGATTCTAAGCTGACCTGGAAAGATCACATAGAGAGACAAATACAAAGAGCCACTACAACCCTCTGGGTATGTAGAAGAACCTTTGGTAAAACTTGGGGGTTAAACCCCAGGGTAACAATGTGGTACTATACTGTCATAGTTAGACCAATGATCACGTACGCTTCTGTCGTCTGGTGGCCTGCAGTAGCCGGGCGTAACATACGGCAGAAGCTGACACAACTCCAAAGACTTGCCTGTCTGGGAGTCACAGGAGCATTGCGCACAACCCCCACGGCAGCTCTGGAGGTCCTCCTGGACCTCGTGCCCCTTCACTTGGTGATTGTGGCCGAGGCTCGGAAAGCGGCCTACAGACTGAAATGTGGTGGTCAGTGGAAATTCGGAGGAGAACAATTAGGCCACACAAGGGCCCTATCTGATGCGATAGAGGCCCACCCACTCCTGGAGGCCAGGAGTGATGACGTCGTGCCTTCCTTCTCCTTCGCACAACCCTTTGAGGTGGTCATCCCCAAAAGGGAAGACTGGAACCCACTCGAGGGCACACTCGGGCCTGCCGATATCGTCTGGTTCACAGACGGATCGAGGCTAGAGGGAGGTACCGGAGCAGGGATATATGGAGAAAGGCCCAGGGCTGAGCTCTCTTATGCCCTGGGCAATTTCGCCACAGTATTCCAGACTGAGATCTTTGCTATCTTGGTCTGTGCACAGGAGAATATCCGTAGGGAATACTCCAACAAACACATACACATATGTAGTGACAGCCAAGCGGCCCTCAAGGCCCTTGCATCGGCAAGAACCAAATCAAAATTGGTTCAAAACTGTAAACAGGCTCTCTGCGAACTTGGCTCATCCAATTGGGTCAGGCTCCTCTGGGTGCCTGGACACAGCAACATTGAAGGTAACGAGCGGGCAGACGCTCTGGCAAGAGGAGGCTCTCGGAAGCCTCTACTGGGTCCGGAGCCGGCCCTAGGTTACCCTAGATCCAACGCCAGGAGGTCAATAGAGGACTGGGCCCGCTCCCAGTTCATTGACTACTGGACATCCCACCCAGGACTCCGGCAAGCGAAGCTCCTCATCTCAGGACCCTTGCCGGAGAGAACAAAACAAATTCTGCGACTAAGCAGGAGACAAGTCAGAGTCGTAATAGGTCTTTTGACCGGACACGGCTCTTTCAGAAAACACCTGCATACCATGGGGGTGGTGGACCACCCCGACTGCAGGTTTTGCGAGGACGAGGAAGAAACTTCTATCCACGTCCTGACTTCCTGCCCTAGGTTGATGAACCTGAGGTATAAACACCTCGGCATTGGCTTTCCAGTGCTGGAGGAAATAAGAAATGCCCCCATAAGCAGGATTCTGGCCTTCGGACTAGAATCTGGCCTGAGTGGGGGCTTTCAATAAATTCGTTAGCGGTTGCACAATGGGCCACTAGGCCTGAGTGCGGCGACCATTCCTCGCCCCGCTAGAAGAAGAAGAAGAAGAAGAAGAAGACTGTAGCTACATTTCTTGCATCTACCTATCTCTCGCACTTTAGCCGCAAACATATTAGTGTAGTCATTACTTCCAACATATGAAATTTTATGAAAGTAGGAACATTACATGGTTTTAAAGTTTTATTTTAGACTCCTTTACACCATACAAAAAAAGTTTATTGCCGAATTAAATAGATTTTTAGATTAATACTTTCTGATTAGAAATGTTTTTCTTTAGCCAGTTGAAACATTAATTATTTTAAGAGTGTTATGACTTTATTTAGGAAAGGCTATATCCTAAAGATCTGCTAAAATGATAAGAGTTATACCGCGATTTATCGAAAATTTTTAGAAAAATGTTATAGAGAAAGCCAGTAGAATACCGATCAAAACAAGAGCTACTAGAAGAAGGTAGAAATATAATTTTATTTATTTAATTACTCCTAACAGAGTGAAACAATTGTAAACTCTATCAGATAGAACTTGAACCATCTTGAAAATGTCATTACCTCGAAAATTACAGCGGATATTATGCAGATGTTCTCGCAAGTATTGAGACAGACAATACATCTCATTGTGTATATCTCTATCTCTCTCACTTTCTCAACTGGGACAGAAAAACATTCAAAGTGAACAGTTTTCATAATTGATATTTTTTTTAATTATGGCCCGGAGGTATGTTGTGATTACAATTTTCTGACCGATTCTTTTGAAAAGATTGATATTACTTCCTTCTGATTACCGATATAATTTACAATAAAACTATTTCGAATAATTATTTTTAAACAATTTTATTTGTCTGTACAATATTTAATAATAAATTAGCATATAAATAAATCTATTTTCAATCTGACTACAAAATGGCAGAATTCAGTTTACTTTGGTTAATTTTGGCTATAGAATTATATCTCTGTTTAATCTCACTTACTCTTAAAAGGTCAATCTTTTATTTTATTTTATTTTACAGTTGAAATAAATGTCACAATTTCAATGGTACAAACTAAACACTAGTTGGCGCAAATAAACGGCCACATTTAGTTTTGTAATATGTCACAACAATAAAATTAACCGGAGACTGTTAGTGTAACAACGTTAGTTGTTACAATAACAATCGCCAGTTATCCTGAAATATTAATAATTGATACTGGTATACGCACGCCGACACAGATATCAATATTTCCATATATTACGCAATGCTACTTTATTAGTATGACAAGACAAGGATAACACACATATTTATATGACTTTTGAAATTATGTTCGTGGTGGTGGATGGATTCCTCCGTAAGTTACGTCAATCTGGCTTCGCCGTTTAGGGATCAGTTGATGATCTGGTTGTTACCGTGATAGGCAGACGAAGTTACGACTTGAAATCTCAGGTAAATTGCCTTAAGCATAAATGGCCCTTTCCAGATGGTCTTAGTGTTAGTTCGAGCAATGTGGGTGTTTAATTTACCAAAAGGAGAAAACTAAGTTTGAGAGCTCCTACGTTAAATGAAACAATGCTGGAAGTTTTCATGTGAAGTTAAATATGTCTCACAGTAACTATAGAAGCAATGCTAGACCTATTTCCTCTACACCCATACATAAGGAAAGAGGTACAGCAGCGCCCTAAGACTGCAGCAGATATTCTAATTCAAACCAGATGATTGATTGGTTATTTAAGGGTTTAGGAGCTAGTCCAATTATGGTCCATGACAAAAACCACTGACTCAATTCCAACCAAATAACCAAGGACGACTTCAATTGTCCAATCGGTATGCTGATCGAGAGCTCTCAAAAGAGCTAGATTGAAGCATTTTGGTTGGAGAAAGGGTCACTTATCTCAGATCTCAGATGGATTGAATGTGGTGGAAGGAGTGCCCAGGAATACATTAACAAAGGTATTCGAAGGGCAAAAATGTACCCAGGTAGTCGTGAAGCACTGGGAGCTCCCAGAACTAGCACCTCTGAGTGTGAAATTATCTGCTGATGCTGATACGACGTGTCCTAAATGAAAGTGCCTGGATATGAGGAACTAGAAGGTAATGAACGAGCTGGAATCCTTGCAGGAAAAGGTGCAGTTTTTGGGTCCAAACCGTTTTGTGGCTTACTTAAGGAGGTTGAGGCGTCAGAGGAAAATAATGAATAAAATCTGAAATAAAGTTTTTTTAATACATTTTTACATTACACAATTTTCTGTAAAAAATCCAGTCATTGGGAAACTCATAAAGTAAATAAATTTAAAAAACTTTACCACACAGTGGTAGAAAACATAGTGTGTGTTTTATTTAGTTATTTGTGCAAAATGAGTATTTACCACAGAGTAACGGCTCCTTCAATCAATTGTTTGGCACTTTTTAATTTATAGCAATTAACCAAATAGTGTCAGCAGTTCAGAAAACTAACAATGTAAAGCATTGATGTCTGAAGCATATTTTAATATTGTTTCCAATTTAATTAGGAGGCTTTTAATAAATAAAAAAAATTCTCTTTTCTTTAATGATTTTTAACTGATTTTTCGAGTATGTAATTAATGATTTAATTTTAATTTTTACTGCTTCTCATTTTTTTAAAATTATTTACTGAAACAAATTTGTAAAATACACAGTTATTTATCAATTTTTTTCTTAATTAGTTTGGACAAAACATCCAAAAGTTAGTTCATTAAGTAAAATAATTAAATCTATTTATATAATTAGTCAATAATAGAATATGACTTATTTATACTTTTATGACAATAATTATTGGTATCATCGACTTATAACCTCTTGTAATAATTTATTATGGAAAAGTTCCGATTTAGAATTCGAAATTAACGCCAGGATATAGGGAAATTAGCTCCTAGATATAGCTTCTTTGAAAAAAGTTTGGGAGTTCTGAGCAACGACTAGTTGTGGGGTAATCCACGTAAGATCTTTTAACTCGAGGTGAAAAGGGCTGAACAGCGACAACATAAACGTTTTACAAACTGGAATCTAACATATCCTCTGAAATTACGACTCGTATGAGAAGTCAAGAAACCTTGAAGAAACATTTGTTCAATGAAGTTTTATACGTGAAGTAACAATCAAAAAAATTTTTCTTTGCTATCGGAAATATCCAAAAATATAACTGATAATAAGAGGAACTGTGCTTAGATCTTAGGTATTTCTAGAGGTATATTTGCAACTTAGCTTATTTTGCTATATTGCAAATGCAAAGTTCACTAGATGAAGCTGGGCTATTTAGCACGCATTATGCACTTACCTATTCGCATATTTCATACGGTATTACTACTTGGGACAGTGAGAAAGATAAAGATACAGTATAAACACTCTACCAGAGAATGCTTATTAGGCCTATATTCCACATGAACCATAATGAGAGCTGTACAAATATATTCAAAACTAAAAAAAATATTTATTGTCTTGTATATTTATATTAAAATGGCTGATATAATTGGTATACCCTCACGTCATACATCAAAATATAAGCATTCGCCATTCTATATCTGTGTTACACTTTTTAATAGTCTTCCTGCTGATATCCGCAATACGCAAAACTGCAAGCACTATAAATTTATTACATTAAGGCAGTTTTTATAGTATTCGAGACTTTCTAAATAGAGCACCTTAAGAAATTATTCTTATTTCTTAATCTGGGCAAATTTTTTCTATTCAATTCTTTGGGACTTGCGACATGTATTTTTTCCTTTTAAACGGTACTCTGCTAATCTACAAAATATCACAATTAACCAGTATGTTACTGGTAAATAACCTCTACGCCTGTGACTTTTACGTCAAAGGATCAGTTAGAGGTTGCTTTTTAAATAACACAAATAAGTATAAAAACTCGAAATCGAATATTTCGACATTTCGGAAATTTAATCTGTTTCCTTTTTCAAAGCTTATTTGCTGTCTATGATAAATACACAGCTCTAAGAATGTTTGTTATATTTAATATCCATAGATACTTACTATTTACATAAAACTGTTGATATAGTTAACAGTTTTTTTTATTTTTATACAATGTTAAGTTTGTGAAGTTCTTCTTTTAACATTGGCAACCAAGTTGTACAGACATTTACGGAACAATGTTAAAAGAAGAACTTCACAAACTTAACATTGTATAAAAATTTTAAAAAACTGTTAACTGAATCACACAGTTCTATGTAAATAGTAAGTATCTATGGATATTGAATATAACAAATATAGAGAATATCTTAGAGCTCTGTATTTATCATACACAGCAAAAAAATTTTTTAAAAGAGCCTTGAAAAAGGAAACAGATTAGATTTCCGAAACATCGGCGAAATATTAATTTGATTTCAAGTTTTTATACTTATTTGTGTTGTTTATGTAAAAAAGCAACATTTAACTGATTCGTACAGACGTAGAGGTTATTTACCAGTAACATGGTTAATTGTGATATTTTATAGATTCCACGAGTACCGCTTAAAAGGAAAAAATACATGTTGCAGGAAGTCCCAAAGAATTAAAAAGAGAAAATTGAGATAATGTCACAAATAACATTTAGACAATATCTGGGCAAATTTGTTAAAACAAATATAATTTTATTCCATCTTCCTGTGTTTATATTTTTGATATTTATGTGCATGTCAATCAAATATCTACTGTGTATACTTATATCTCTTATAAAATAATTGTAACAAATACATATATAATATTTTATTTAATCTGTATATTATAGCATATTTTATATAGTATGTTTCTTTACTTTTACAAATGACTTACCATATATACATGTTATATCTGAAATGGTCAATAAATATAATTATCATTATTATATCATGTGCTAAACGATAAACCTATTTTGATACAATTGATACCGAAGCCTACCAACCATAAAGAACAGATAGACACTGTATAGTTCTCTTCATATATTTAAGGCAAATAAAAAATGTCGGGGTGTTTGATTTTTACTGAAAAGTCAATGGCACCGACACTTTTCATGTGCTTTAAATATATGGAGAGAAATATAGGCAGGTTATGGATTCACTAAATGTTGCTTACATGTAGTGTTCTGTATATAATTCAGTCGTATGAAAAACTTGCAAAAAAGTTTAAAAGAGACCGGAAATTAGTTTTCAATTTATGTACAATGAAAGTCATGAAGAAGGTGTTCGGCTTCTTTTATTATCATCACAAAAAATTGTCATAAATATTTCCTAACGAGTTAAGAACATGAACCAATCCCACTGAATACAGTTGGTTGAAATTTGTTCTACCAAATAGATGATGCCTTGAAATAAGCGATCTAGTCAACGTGAACTTCCAGGGGTAGAGTAACTGTTTCTTTGTCAGAAAAGTTTAAGGATAAATTTGTTAAATTTTTCACAGTATTGTTGACGACTCCGGCGGTATACTAATCAGAAGCGGTCGGTCTCTTTTAGGCTTTTCTTCTAGCTTTTTGTATCGCTGGATTTCATATGGAATCTACTATACCTCTAAGTACTCACCAGTCCTCAGCTACTAACAGTCATAGTTGGTTACTATTAAATTTAAAGAAAACTCTGTATTTATTAAACAAATGAGACAATTAATCAATAATTAATTGTAAATATGACAGAGGTCATCAACACACCTTTCTCTAGGTTTCTGTGACTCTCTATTCTTGTACACTTTATGTAAATGTTTAGCACAAATAAATATATTCATATTTTTAATTAATTATTGAAGGTGATAATTAACAAAATAAAACAATATATGGTAATTTCTAATAAACCACATAATGGACTATTATTCTGTAATATCTAATTTTGTATGTGATTAATAAAAAATACGTAAATTAGGGAAATATTTATAAAATATGGGACGTTTATACGAGACGTATCAGTGCTGAATCGAAAGCAACCGGTAAAGTTTCTCAGTATTTTATTTTATCTCTTTGTACGTGGAGATAATGATTTAAAAATATAAAAATAAACGATGACATATCTATTAGTTTAAGAAACAGGAACATCTCTCAGGTGTGGCTCAGTGGAGGATCGTGGGAAATATACACCTTTCGTTTTAAATGTATAGATTTTACAGGAATGAGCATGCCCACAAAGTAATTAATCATACAGGCATGAAGTCGTATCACATACATCAACAGTAAAAGGAATTCAGTTTACGGAAAGGTTTAACACATATTAGAAACTGAGATATTAACTTCAGACGGAAACCCTCTCTCTGTTGAATGCATTCATCATTTCCGTGTTTGACTTGAAGATGAGAAGGCATATTTTAAAATACTGAGTGATGTTAAAAAATGGTAAATGGATACTCTAAACTAAGAAAACATAATATTCCTATTATTACCCCAGCTTTACTTTGGGGAATTTTCAAAAAATCAATACAAATAGCTTATCTGTTTATCAAGATATCTCGGTACGGTGCCTTCTAGGATAAGAACATTCATTTGTAAGAATGAAAGCTACTAAATTTGCTATAAGAGGGTAATTGAATAAAATTATATTTAAAAAGAATTGCAAAGTACACATATAGATGTTATCAGTAAAGAAATAGAATAGATTGGAAATTTATTTATGCTAGGCAGGGTGCCTCACCGGGAAACTTAATCAATCGTTATAGGGAAAGGCATGTAACGAAAAATTTGAAAAATTTTGAGAGTTACTAAAAACAGTGTGGCCACTCCAGCTAAAACAAACTAACCGTTATACTCTTCGCCGATTTACTGCACTTTTTATATAATTGTTGCACATTCTGTAGAACACTTTTCGCAGTTTTTTTGTAAATAACATTAGTTTCAGACATTTTTAATTTAATTACAAAACAAGGAAAACATTATGTATTTTTTTTTAATTCAAAGAAATTTATAACTTTTTAATTTATCGATTGATTTTGCTCAAAATAGAGTTCTTCCTCTAACTAACACAAATTTACTCTCCAAATTTCAATACAATCGGACTTTTCGTTCCTAAGTTATCGTGCTTACAAGAAACGTGACGGACGGACGGACGGACGGACAGACAGATGGACAGACAGACTGACAGGCAGGCGGCCAGACAGACGGGCAGACGGACATTTTGAAAGTTGTTCAGGATTCGATCAAAAACACAGCGATATGAAATTTTTTCCTATACGAGCAATATTACCGGTTTTAGAAATGTGCCGATCGAAGGCAATATTGTTACAGTCTATTTTCGTATCTGCACATTTACAATTTGAATATCGTAATAGGCTATATATAGTATAACTGGTTGCCTACCATTCGTGCTCCATGTGAGCCACGCACAGTGATGTTAGCAGCGAGTTGCTGGCAACGCATTGCTAGCAACGCACTGTAACTGTACCTAATTAGGAAGCGAGTTTCGAACGTCTCGATTATAACCTTTTCAAGACCGTTATTATCAATTAAACCTATTGTTTTGTTAATGGAATTATGAAATACTGTATTATGTGTGGAATATAAACGTCATTAAGGGAGATTTATCAGATTTGTGGGTTATGTTGTATAGTGTTCATTCGGAACGTACCCATGGACAAAGTTTTAGTCATTCTCAGATTTTGACAGAGGTTTCCGTCTGGGCCATTTTTGGGGATTTTTTTCCGTTTGCCGGCTCGAAGAGAAGTTGTGTCACTGAGCACGTGGATAGCATTTTGTTAATTTGCTCCTTTAATGGGATTTAGTGCTCTAGTGACAAATTAACAGTGTTTTAATTTGATATTTGTATTATTTTCTGTTGGGAAATACTGCTACGGAATTTTCCGGATAAATCAACTTGCTGGAAGCACATGGCAAAGGAATTCTGAAAGCCCACTCAACATCTAAGGTATACCTCTGAAATCTCTTTAGAAAATAGATTTGTAATATTCGTTATTTCTTTATTGCAGGGCTTTTTGGGTTTTTGTTCTTTTTGGTTTTCTTGTTCTTCTTGTACCTTTTGTTCTTTTGGTTTCATTTTATCTTGGACTTGGGATGTTTGACCCCACATCTTACCTGTTGGATTTGTACATCTGTATGTGAATTTGGTTTACTGAAACTTGGTTGGCAAGATATTCTGTGAATTTGGAATCCTGAGTGTACCGGTGAGACTCTCCGTCCTGGTTCCCTTGGAAGCTACGCTCCCCTGGTAGGCCTAGTGGTTATATTTTGGAACCTGCTGGAGGTAAGCGTCTTTGAATTACCTAACGAGGGACCTTATATCACATACCACCTTCTACGTGAGGCGTTGAGAGCCCGTCAGCTTTCTTACGGTAGACATTAAATGTAAATTATCAGTACAAATTTTGCATATGACCAATTAAGTTTTAGTACTCTTACAAATTTTTCAGTCAATTTAACCTATTGTCACTAAATAGTTCACATTATTTTGTTCATTCCGTGTTATTTTTTCAGTATTTTAATGTAATCGTTTAAGCTAATATATCTTGGGGGGGTCATATTTTGCCTATTAGTAGTTAAGATTTTATTAGTTTTAAGTTATCATATGTTTTGTGTTAGGTTAAGTGTGGGCCACACATAAGTATATCGATTGTGTGTAATGTGATTTCTGGAAATTTGGCTGTAATCGTGCCTAAGTATAATTATTAAATCTGTTATAGTAAGAAGCGTATTTGTTTTCACCAGCGTACATTTAAAGCCCCAATTTGTTCGAACTCACTCCCCAGGTACTTGAGTAGTCGGCCGTGTGAGCCTCTTTCGCCACCAATTAAATGCAGAGAGGGGACTGCACGTAAAACATAAAATTTTGTTCAGGGCACAGGGTGACCACCCTACCCTGCTGTATTGCTGATATATCAGCCTCTAAAGAAATTTTTTTTTATATATTCCCCTTTTATCTGGGAGCCCTGCAACAATATACTCTTCGTTTTGTATTTGCGAAGAGTGTAATAATCATAAGTATGTGGTACTTTCGGAAATCGATACCAACTTGCCTAATTTAAATGGAACACCCTATACATTTTCAACTTCTCGAAATAACCATAAAATTCTGAGTCAAAACATGTAGCATACCTTATACCTAACCCAGCAGTTTCGGAGATATTTGACGTTTTATAAAGAATTTGACAGGTGCAATATTTTGCAAGAATCGTTATAACTTTCTTCGTGTATGTGATCCTCATTTGCTCTTTGGCACGTAGAAAGAACACAAAATGAGCTACTCTCTGCAATAAAAATAGATTCCACAATAGTATATCTAGTATTTTTCACGTTACATTTTGTAAAAATTTTCTAGTATCTCAATGTAGGGATTAAAGCTATAACTTTTTGATATATTTGCGGTTTTCTGAAATGAATTTTTAGTAAAAATTGCCATCAATTTAGCTATGATTAGAAACAATCATTAATGTCAGTCATTCACTTATGTCAAAAAATGCCAGCACGTTTAAATTACACAAACGCCCACGGAGAATTTTAAGATTTGTTTATTGTTTATGGAGAATGTGATAAAGTAATATCAAGAACGTTTAGCATATTTACTACTCGATATCCATAAGAACAAAAATCATCCACCATACACTGTAAAACGTATGTTGGATAATTTGGCTCTGTCAAGGCAGGAGCTCTAACGAGGATTTTGATTCTCTGTTCACTAGTCTAAAGTATTTTAAATTTGGTGCATGAATTACTGTGGAAATTAATTTTGAAAATGTAAGATTGAAGTGTTCTTCTTGCTAAATTATTGATTCTGAAGAAAAACTGAAATGATCTATTGTTTGTTTTATAGATTTTGATACAAAATTGCATCCATCAGAAAATGAGTAATAGGCTTTGCAAGTACATCACCAACTAGTTTTAAAATTTCACTGATAAAATTGCATCTATCTTTAGATTTCATATTTAATTGTGATATAATAGTTCTAATTTCCAGATCACAAACTGGAAATAGAATAAGAATATGTTGGTACTAGGTGCTTTCTTTAGAAAATCTGAAAACTTTGTGTGCTCAATATTGTCGAAATTAATCATTAAGTTATTTATAACGTCCAAAAACTAGTCCGAGAAATCACTAGCTGTTAAATCAGAAGTTACATGTGTATTTCTTCTGGTTTTGTTGATAATATCTCATGCTGTTTTCTGTTTGTTAATGGAAGTAAGAATTCGTTTATTATTTGACTCAAATTTAGCGTGTTTTAGTAAAGTTTTCAAATTTCTTTCTGAAATAGGGTTAGAATGTCATAAAACGTGAAAATTTTAAATTTGAGCAAAACAAATTTCTTTCCATCTATTCTAGTGGAAAATTATTTTTCGAAAATGGTAAAAAAATTTTGTAATTTTTTTTTTCCGAAATAGGTTTGGAATGTCATGAAACGTTGAAATTTTAAATTTGAGCAAAAAAATTTTTTTCATCTATTCTATACTTAAGTAGATTAAAAATTTTTTCAAAAAAAATTTTAAATTTGTTTTTGTTGAAATAGGTTTAGAATGCCATGGAAACGTGGAACTTTTAAACTTGAAGAAAGAAAAAAATGTTCCATCTATTTTAGTGGTAGAAATTTTTTTCAAAAATGGTAAAAAAAAATTAAAAAAATATTTTTTTTAAATAGGTTTAGAATGCTATCAAATGTGGAAATTTTAAATTTGAACAAAAAATAAAAATTTTTTTCATCTATTTGAGTGGTAAAAATTTTTTCAAAAATGTTAGTGAAAAAAATTTTCATTTTTTTTTTCTGAAATAGGTTTAGAGTGCCATGAAACGTGGAAATTTTAAAATTGAGCAAAAAAAAATTGTTTTCATTATTTATTCCCATTAGACGGTCCACTCTGTGTATTTTCTAGTGAAAGTTTAACCATTTTTTCGTTGACAGTAGCGTCAATTACTTACCAAATTTGACTGATCTCCGTCAAGTGGTTTTTAGTTAACGCACCAACAGACAGACAGACAGACTGACAGAATTAAAAAACCTGTATTTTCGTAATCTACGTGATCTGAAACGTCAAAATCCGAAAAAATCTCGGAGGGCGATTTTTTCTCCAATACAATGCTTCCCTTCGGTATGCGAGGGAAGTAAAATTCATACATATAGTAATCCCAAAGACCTGTAGCCTCAAATTTTTGGGGCTCTATTGGACCCCACTAAGACCCTTAAAATATTTTAAAAATTTCTTAACGTCGAATATTTTTGTTATGATAAAGTGGTGCGGAAAATTTAATACCATCAGATTATTTGCGACTAAATAAAACATTTTTTAAGGTGGTTTAAAAATTTCCAAACCCCGTGCTTCAGGCCCAAAAAAACAATTTTTTCTTTTTTTTTAAGGAAAACTCACGTTAATTAGAAAGGAGGAGTAGCTTTGAAAGTCTGGGCAATGAATCAACTCCTGGGGCAAAAGACACTCCCCTGGGATCAAAAGTCACCCCTTGGGGTAAAAACATACCCTTTGGGGCCCAAAAACACCTTATTTCGTAAAATGTAATCCTGTTGGGAGCAAGAGTCATCTGGCAAATGTGAAAAGACATCCTTTAGGGTCAAAGGTCATCCAAATAATAAAGTTTCACCGGGTATAATTCGATTCGAAGTAAAATCCAGACACATATACAAAAACACATACTTAAGTAAGTGCTGCGTCCAATATGACTCGGAGGAGGCTGGTATTGCTGCAATTACTATGCGAATGGCCTCCTCACCGTAGGATGTTGCTTCCACGTGGCAACAATTATTAATTATTTATTCCATGACAGAAATGTATAAAAAATAATCTGCCCAGCCAAAACGAGTCTCTTAGACCTGAAGAATCTATCTGCGAAGAGAATTAAATATATTTTGAATATTTAGATATGCATTGTTTTTAATGTTGAAATATTTTAATTTTTAAATATTTCTAACAATAAAGTTTAATTTTGACTAAAATTCTTTTCTTCTTATTTTAAATTTCTTGTATATCATAATGAATACTTACCTCAGGGGAGGGGTTAATTGGATGTCCTTTGACCCCTGTGCGTGCCTTGTTGCTCTTTAGGAGACTATTCGCTCATGCCGGATGCTGCTTGTTCAAAAGAGGGAAACATTTTCCCCATGTGGTTGATTCATTAGCAGACCCCGGCTCCGAGGTAGTTATGACGTAAAAGCCAGAATCGGAATGGCTCAATATGTATTATATCATATTTTCATGCGCAATAATACATTATCTTACCTTATCATTGTATCTAGTGAATTACGTAATATTTAAAGGTAAATGGCTCTAAAAGGGTTATAAGTCAATCCTACTTTGATGTACTTACTGTTGGATGCACAAACACAAACACTAGTAACTATGCCTTATTAGAGTATTGTTTGTTCTAAATGGTCCAAAGCCTGTCAATAAATATCCGCTTGTGTTGTGAAAAGGATCGTTCAACGTCTACCGATGTAATCGGCGCATTTAAAATAAATATATTTTCTTATGGATGGCAGATGTATGTGTGGCATTGAACAGTCGATCCACTTCTTTGCCGCACACAAAAATTTTGAAAAACCGGGGTTGTTTCTTAACACTGTATCCAATTTGTATTTCACTGTCCCAGCAACACCCCCTGATACTATAAAAATATATTGACGTAGATCAAATATAATGTTCATTGCATCAATTACCGCGCGTAAACTGATCTGTTTCCGGCTTACGTTGAAAGTCGCTTATGGCTAGAGGGATTCGTTAGAAATATCCATATATATGCTAAATTTTAGTTTTTAAGACGTTCAGATGAAACATATTTTAAAATGTTCGACTTGCGTGTCCACGAAAGTGTTTTCTTCACAGCTTGTATAGAAACGTTCTACACCGTTAAACCGCAGTTCCAGGAAATCTTGAATCCACGAAAGTGTACTGTTTCATTTAATGTAAAGCCATTCGACGCCATAGTAATTTACGACAGATTTACTTCTATCAAAAGCTGAAAATATACTGTAGTGTTATCTCCATAATGCGTATGTGCATATGAAACAGGATCACATGTCATTGGTTGTTGTGTAATAAATTAATAATAATTGTTGGACCTTTTTTATTTCTGTGTTTTCTGTATGTTTAAATTTTTCTACAAAATATAAAACGCAATTTGCTGTTTCTTTTACTATTATTATTACTGTTTACGGTATCCTATTTGCTGTCGTAAAAAAAGTATAAAGAGATAGGACAGAATGGCGGAGTCTTTGTGATGTCGAAAATTACCGTTATATTTTATAAAATATAGTGCCATTATTTATTTATTATTTTATGAGCTTTATACCATACTTTTTGTATCTTACAGCAGTATTTGTTTCCGAGTTTGTTTCCTATAAATAATGTATTTTTTGCTTATGTGAATCATAAGATTCTCGATTGAAAACATTATATTTGTCTGTGTGTGAAGACCGACTCTGGTATAACTACTTTTGCGCCGGGTCTGTTTATTACCCAAGCTTTCAAAAGCCATTCCCCCTATCTAATTAACGTGAGTTTTCGTTAGAAAAAAACGAAATTTGAACTTTGAGCCTGACGCAAGGGCCTTTGGAAATTTTTAAACTACCTTAAAAATTGCTTTATTTGGTCTCGAATAAAGTGACGAAATAAAATTTTCCGCACCTCTTTCTCATAACAAAAATATTCGACTTTAATAAATAAAAAAAAAATAAGGGCCTTAGTGGGGCCTAATTGAACCCCAAAAAATTGAGGCTACAAGCCTTTGGGATTACTATAAGTATGTATGAATTTTTTCAGAATTTTAAATTGATTCCATTTTTGTAAAAAAAAAAATCGAAACTGGGCACGGGGCGCAATTTTGATATACGGACTCTGCTGACTTTATTTTTCAAGCCCAAGAAACGTTCCCATCAGGTTTATTCCAAAATCCGTGTCAAGGGGCATTGCATCTATCTTATCCCGCAGCTCCCTTTATAAAAGTTATGTAATTATGGCCACTCTATTGAATTCATCATTTTAAATCTTTGAATTTTGATATCAGATTCAGTATCAGCCACCCCTAAAATATACCCTAATATACCCCAGCCTGTGTCTACGCCATAATCTCGCATATTATCGAATAGAATGAACTTCTTTTCGATTTCTTCTTATCATATAATAGACGTTAAACTCATAATGCAATTAGTGCCGAGTCATACTCTTCATGCAAAATATTTCGTATAAGTTGCTTAATAATACAGGCAAATTAGCCATTTAGGGTAACAAAAATTAATAAAAGGATCATCTTTGGGATTTAAGTAGTAACACTACTACCTGGAGGATGTAATGATTACACTTCCAAGTTCCGGGAAAATTCAAAAAAATTCGGAAAAACTTGTAGCTCGCTTCTTTCTCTACAAAAAAGGTCTTTACATATTTTTGTTTTACTTAAGCCGTTTAAAAGATAAATCGAGTTTTCCTACAGTTTTAAGCCACTTCGAAATGCGCGAAAAATGGCAGGACGGAAATAGGCAGGATGCATAAATCTCAGAGATATAAATAAGTTTACTAAGCCATCTTCTAACACTTTTTTCTCTATGATAAAAATTTGTTTGAATTTTGTGATTAGCTCCACATTAAAGCTGAGACTTTTCTCTACATTTCATGTTGTTTCAATTTTTTTTGGGCTCATGAATGGTAAGAATTATCGATCTATGTGTCCGGTCGTACGAAACTCCCAGAGAATTCTCATTTTCCGCGCATTTCGGAGCGGCTCAAAACTATAAGTGGAAAACTGGATTTATCGCCTAAACGACTTAAGTAACGCAAAAATTCGTAAAGACCTTTTTTGTAGAGAAAGAGACGAGCTACAAATTTTGTTAAAAACTTTTTTCTGTATTTTCTTATTTTAGCCTCTAGCGCAAAAAACCGAAAATCGAAAATTTTTCCAATTTTTTAAAATTTTCCCGGAACTTGGAAGTGCAAAGAATGCATCATTCCATTATACATGTCATTACCTACCTAAATCCCGAAGATGATCCTTTTAGTAATTTTTGCTAGGTTTTTACAAAATTTTGCCTTCATTGCCTGTACTATAAGGCAAGTAAGGAAAATTAACACAAAAACACCAAAAAATTACACACGGGTTCAAATTGGGAACTTTCTCTTTTTAAAACATCTTTAAAGCCGGTTAAAAAGCACAGGCACTGGATATTTCCTAATAACATTATTGATCTTAAATAAACAATTTTTATGATACCAGCCCATATTGGCCTTTATTTTTAACCTAACTAGTTTAAATTGTTCACATAATGATCTGGCTCGCCTTATTTTACATCGCTATAATATTTTATATTTTTATTTTATGTTTCTATCAATAAACCACGCATTATATTTATTATTGTATCGAGGCTTTGAGTTGGGATTACTAGCATCCATAATATCGTGTAGATTACTGTATAAAAGGCTACTGGCCTTATCAAGATTGCAAAATCCAGTTAAACGAAAATTATACGACATATTGTCTTGAGGATTCGAAGAGAGAACTGTTGTTATACAAAGAGTTCCAAAACCAGTGGAGGATTCTTTACAATATCTTGAGACAGAAATCAAAATTTCGCAAAGAAAGTTCTCTTGTGCGAGGAAACCGATTTATTAAATTTGTAGGTATGCGCTGTAAATAGAATGAATTGTGACAAAATGACATTTTGGGCATAAGTAAAATAATTTGGATTGCTGAATTAATTGTTCAAAATTGCAACCGTCTGTTTGAAAATAACGATGTGCTCGACTGCCTTAATCCAGCACAGCTTTTTGCATCATTTCCGGTCTAACTGTCACTAATGCTTTAGCTCAAATAAATAGGGAGATTCTTGATTCAGATAATAAACAGAAAACGATTTGGAATATTATTAATAAATGCATATAAAAAGCAATAAAAACGAAGCAACCTCAATATCACCTGAGAGACATTATTTTACTTTCACATCCACGTAGTGGATTGGAAGTATAGTAATCGTAAAAAAATTTCCAAATTTTTTTTTTCTTGAAATTGGTTTAGAATGTCATGAAATGTCGAGATTTTAATTTTGAGGAAAAAAAATTCTGCCTGTCTGTCTGTAGGTCTGTCTCTGTCGGTCTGTCCGTCTGTAACTTTTTTTTTTGTCCGCACGTTTTTCCGGAACGGTTTAAGATATTGACTTTAAATTTGGTACACGTATATATTATAACGAAATCTGGAACTGGATTGTTTTTTGAAGATATCCGGTGAAGGGTTGGGTGGTAAATAGTTGGAAATATGTAAATCAAGCTGGTAAGAGTACAGAAACTTGAAATTTGATGTATCTACTACAATCCAAGGCCTCAAAATTTTTTATAATATTTTTTGGACGAAAAATCTGGATGTGGAAGTAGTGATTCCTTAGGCAGCGGTATTTATGTAGGTAGGCATTTTTGTCTTTTATTTAAGACATTATATAATATCAACAAATTTTGGGGGCCAATCACTATAATTAAACATGGCCAATCATTATGTTTATCTGGCCAAACACTGTACTATTATGCATTTATATTTTATTACATATTTCTCAATATTTTCAACATTTGGTTAAGCCGTTTAGTTGCTATAAATTTTCAGTGCTAATTAAAGTAGTAAAAAAATGTTCTGGTCAATCACTGTACTACTTACATAAATCCAACCAAGTACATAGCATTTTTATTATTCAAGAAAGAGCAATTAGACGTCTGGCTGCTTTGAGTCAACTTGTAAGTTGAAAATCTTGGTTTATAACATTTAATATATTAGCTTTGTCTTCAGAAATTATTTACTGTAATTTACTTTATATAAAGGGGAATTTGAGCAAATATGCAAGAAATTGTGAAAATCATGAGTATAATACTCGAAATCGCAATGATATACAAACGCCTTATCAGAGATTAGAGTCAACAAAAAGAAATAATTTTGGTGCTGATCTATTTAACTCTTTGCCTTAAGAATTGAAATCTTTACCAAACAGACAACTTAAACAATGCTAAGGAAGAATCTTTTGGCTAGTGCTTATTACAATGTGTCATATTTTAAATATGTACAAATTTAGATTAATGTTTGTTCTTTGTTAGTTCACTTGAATTGTCCTGTAGTATATTACACAAACCATATTAGGATTACGTCATTTACATATATATTTATATTTACAATGAATATACTACGATTACGTCCCAGTGTTTTATACAGTCATATTTTGTTTGTTATTTACTTTGTTTATATGAGTACTATGTCCTAATGTTTGTTACAGTTATATTTTTATCCATCATTCATATTTATATCTATATTCTTTGTTTTTGTTTACTTACTTTTTTACGTATTTATGTTGACGTGTTAAAACACTACGGTGTATTTTTAAATGACCAGTAAATTATTATTATTGTTATACCTACTACAATGAACTCTTCGCAAATACAAAACGAATATTATATTGCATTCGATCGGCACATTTCCATTACCGGTAATATTGCTCGTAGAGAAAAAAATTTCATATCACTGTGTTGGTGATCGAATTCTGAACAACTTTCAAAATGTCCACCGTCCGTCTGTCCGTCTGTCTGTCCATCTGTCTGTCTGTCTGTCTGCCCGCCTGTCTGTCCGTCCGTCCGTCCGTCCATCACGTTTCTTGTAAGCACGAAAACTTAAGAACAAAAGTCCGGTTGTATTAAAATTTGGACCGTTTTTGAGCAAAATCGGTGGATAAATAAAAAAGTCAAAAATAAAATTAAATTAAAAAAACATTTTTACATAATTTTCATGTTTTGTAATAAAAATAAAAATATCTAAAACTAACATTATTTATAAAAAAAACCGCGAAGAGTATCCTATAGAATGTGCTACAATTATATAAAAAGTGCAGTAAATTGGCGAAGAGTATAACGGATAGCTTGTTTATTATTTAAAGGACATGTCTTATAGTTGTCCCAGTGTTCACCTGTTGCTAATAGATGATTAGATCTGGCAAAAAGCCAAACAAGTACACCAAAATCTGTTCAAAACATTTTAACGAGGATTGTTATACTGTTACTGTTATGAGTAATTTCATAATTATGGGTTATTCTATTACTTCATACTTTCATTATCTTGTATATGTATTTTAGGGCAACGGAAAATTCTCAAGAAGATAGCGACTGCATTTACCTATAAGAAAACATGAAAAGAACGAAAAAGTGAAAAGTTATAGAAGAACAAAGGTGAAAGAAAAATTAGAAAAATGTACGTTTACTGTTGCGCACGTTTATAAAAAATAGAGGACATATTTACCTCTAATACAAAAATACTCCAAAGAAAAGCACAGTGCACCAATATGCTTGAAAGCTGCGGATATGCCAGCACCTGCAGGACATGAATATGAACACTGTAAAAGTTCTGGTTTATGCTTTTCATGATCCACTAAAACAATCTGAACTTGATATTCAGAATTCTTTTCTTGCTCCGCACGTTTCTCCTTGACAAAATACATGTTTTTATCTTTAGCCACATATATATTTCATAAATAATTTTAAAGCTAATATTCTGCCCTTTTCTTTTCCTTTTTTCGCTTTTCTTGCAAGAAATCACTTCTATATCGAATCATGGTCTGTAATCTTTAAATTTTTAAAAAAGTTGAAAGATTTAAAGAAATCATTGGCAGGAAATTCTTTCGGCACTCCGACATTAATGATATTAATGTCAAATAATGTTCCATGTTTCAAGTCCCTTTTCTTTCCAAATTGCTACACTAAAATCATAGACTAAATGTAAATAATTAAGTTGGGAGGTTAAGAAAACATAAATAAAATACATACCGCCTTTCAAGTATTTATTTTTGATCCTGCAGTGTTTGCTCCTAACAGACTTAACTCTTTTTGAAACTCCGCAATCTTCATTTCGAAAATACTCAACATAATGTCTAGATTTCTTAATGATAGAATAACTAATAATTCAAATCACTGCACAAAACAACTAGAATAAGGATGGTAATACCTAACATTAACGGTAGCACCTCTGTCGGATTATATTGATACTGAGTCATCATAGTAAATGCTCTATTTGGATACGTTCTGTTTAAAATTGGTAGCACTTGTAACGTACAACATGTTGGAGCACTGTCGAGTTGAAACTACATGTTCCGACGAGAATGCAAAGATTGGGAATTAATATTTTTCGGGACTCATAGATAGCTTATTATGCTATTTGCCAAATCCTATAAAATATGTTTTATTGCAATGTTGTAATTTTAAATAATCGATGACACCATTGATACTTTCCGTTAATTTTTCTTGTTAAAGTACGTTTGGAATGTCTGTCGGTATGGCGAACTTTTTTTGTGCGAACGTCTTCTCTGGGACGGTTTAAGATATTGACTTGGAATTTTGTAAACGTCCTATGTATTATAATGAGATCTGGAAGTGGTGTGTTTTTTAAACCTATACGGTGAAGGGTTGGGCGTAAATAGGTGTAAATAGGGGAAAATAAGTAAAGCAAGCAGATAAAAGACATACCTTTGGGACTTTGTGTATACACTAGAAGATTTTTTATAATATTTTCCATCCCTCCACCACCCTCACTCCATTATTGAGGGTGTTGATAAAATAATATTGAGCTACTCACTTGAAATTTGGTACACGTATATATTGTAACGACACCTGGAATAGGATTATATTTTGAGATGATTCCGTTGAAAGGTTCGGTGTTAAATAGGGGTAAATTGGAGGAAACAAGTAAATCAAACTGGCAAGGGTACAGAAACTTTGGATTTAGTGTATGTGCTAAAGTATATTCACCGAGAACTGAGGGTGTCAAAACAAGTACATGCGCTGTTCACGTGAAGTTGAGACAGCGTCTGGCAATCTCCTGAAAAATGCAACCAGTGGGGATGGAACACGTTACGATCACAAGGCAATCACGCATGTTTGTTTATTTTAACGCGCTCCCAGCTTTCCGTGAATATACTTTAGAAGCGACCCTACCGCCCCCACTCCATTATTAAATGAGTTGATAAAATAAAATTGAAATGTTCACTTAAACTTTGCTACATGTATGCAGCCTGATCTGCAAGCCACACCGCAAGGAGATAATGACCAAAAACATCCAATTACCCGATCCCGGGGGTACCAAGCAAACAACCGGCTCGGACCCTTACCCTAGCCCGTGCCGGCCTCTGACGCTAAGAAAGCGTCTCTGGCAGAACACAATCTTGAACTACACAGTTCATACTTCCTTCCGACGAAATCGGAGCACATGATACCAATTGGCACTCTGGGCTTCCGACTAGTTAACACCCCGAAATCCCTTTCAAACTCTGAGAGGGCTCGGTAACAGCCGTTCCCTGTCACGACAGACGAAAGGCGCTCCCGGGAGCCTATACATGCCAGCGAAGAAAGAAGACCAAGACAGAAGAGCGCCAGAAGAAACGACCCAGCTGGCAGGGTCCAACAGCCAGGACCAGGGGAGGTTTGCTAACATCGTCGTACCGTCCGCATTTGCGGGGGGGATAGGAGAAAAAGCAGGCCCACCCCTTACGAGGCCGGTCCAGGTCTACAACGATGATTGGGGCAAAGAGCTCAAGCTCGACCCCTAATCATCCGAGACCGTCTTCTTTAGTCAAGAATATTGCCGTTACATGTATGTATTATGACGTTTTGCCTAGATTATATTTTGAGATAATTCCGTTGAAGGGTTGGGGTTAAATAGAGGTAAATAGGGGAAAATAAGTGAAGCAAGCTGGTAAGAGTACAGAAACTTGGGATTCGGTGTATATACTAGAAGCTAAGGCCTCAAATTTTTCTACAACATTTTTTAACACCTCCTCCAACCCCACTCCATTATTAAAGGGGCTGATAAAATTAAATTGAAACATTCACTTGAAATTAGGTTCACGTTTAATAATATCATCTGGGACTAGATTATATTTTGAGATGATTTCTTTAAATGAATGTGGGATAAGTAAAGGTAAATAGTAATAGTATAGAGTAAGGCAATCTGGTAAGAGTGCAGAAATTTGAGATTTGGTGCATATACTAGACTCCAAAGCCTCAGATTTATTTATAAAGTTTTCATTCCCATTCATTAGTAACGGGGTTGATAAAATAAAATTGATGTTTTCCTTTTTATAGACTTGGACGGAAAATCTGAATGTGGAAGTAGAGATTTCTTAGGTTTTTTTATATATAAATAAAAATATAAATATTATTATTACTAAGAAAATGAAATCAGTATATGTTGTTCAAGTAATCGATGTGTATATTGTGTAAAAGTTTACTGTGGTATTCTGTATATTAATATCGCCAACTAGCAGCAAATCTGATGGATAACTGCACTCAAGAGACATAAAAAATTCAGATTATAGATTATGATACCCAGCAGGAAATTTCGGAGGCACATAAATTACAAAAATATTCAAATATTTTAAACCCAACTTAATTCTTGCTCCCAGCAGACATACGAGATACTTTTAGCATATTCTATATTACATTTTTACTTCGGTCATGAATAGGGTGGGAATATATATTTTCTCGGATAGGCAGTAACATGCCGCCAACTCGTTTAGTTTGTGTAACCTTAAAATCCTGAATTGGGAGATATATTAAGAAACTACCATTGAATAACCTATCCAATATTCTGTAGTTATCAAGTTTCAAATACTTCATAGTTGTTATGAGTCGCTTGCTATCCAAACAGTAGCATTAAATAATGACTAAATAAAATAAATAAAATGAAATAATGATTAAATTGTGTAAGTATGTGATCGAAAACCAAATAGATTCGACTCTCTTCTCCAGATTTCGAGTTCGAAACACTGATTTTTTTCTGAAAAGAAATTCACGCAAATAGTTTCACATCTTAAGATATGTGTCCTTTGTTTTTAATGTAAAGCCTCACCAGTCCAACTCACTTCAAACCTTTAGAAATATTGGGGTATTGTATTACCTGTGGAGTTACGTAATGCATGCTTCTTAGGCCCTTTTACCATCACCGTAATGCAAGACAGCACATATCGCTTTGGTCAATGAAACTGGTCTGCGACTAGTTAATCAGGCAGTGGTAAATTAACTTTTAAGGCTACATGCGACAGTTCCGTAGCAAAGTACTGCCCTGATAAATAAAACCGCGGTAACGGCAAAATCGCTTAAACGAGATAAAGGAGGTTAACTTCCAAATTACCTTCCAGCTAAACATTGTAGATACATGCAATAATTTTTTTGTGCGAATAGAACAATTTTGTTAGATATTTTAATCTAACTAATTGCAATTATTGTTATAAGATGATATTTTCTTGCATTAAGTGCTTCAATTCTGTTCTTATCTAGTATTAAGGTCTTTAAAATGTCGTATTTACTAAGTAAAATCACAGTGATAGGAGAATTACACTACTTTAATAGTTTATGGAATTCTTAAGTTAACACAATACTTATAGCAAATCAAAACTTGTTTTTTACAGCAAATTGAACATAACATTTACTCTTAATGAAACATTCAGAATTAATTAAATTGCACCAAAATCTCAGTTTGGACTTCTAATGCGCATTACTGAGAATTTCATATTATGCCTCAGTCTAAGGTCGTACTAGAGAAAAACCCCGCATCTAGAAATAAACTAATTAAAAACACGGCAAATTTTACACGATATATTTCTTTTGTGGTGTTTTAGCTTAGTAATAACAGTTTACTGTGTTTTTCTTTAGTATTACGAAGCATTTTGGGACATACGGGGTATTATAATATACAGTTACACACATTTAGATTTATTTTACTAGATTTTACTTCCACATCCACGTAGTGGATTGGAAGTATAGTAATCGCAAAAAAAATTTTCAAAAATTTGTATTCGTGAAATAGGTTTAGAATGTCATGAAACGTCGAGATTTTAAATTTGAGCGAAAAAGGAATTTCTGTCTGTCCGTCTGTCTGTCTGTCTGTCTGTAACTTTTTTTGTCCGCACGTTTTCTCCGGAACGGTTTAAGATATTGACTTGAAATTTTGTACACGTATATATTATAACGAGATCTGGAACGGGATTGTTTTTTGAGGATATCCGGTGAAGGGTTGGGGGTTAAATAGGGGTAAATATGGAAAAATAAGTAAAGCAAGCTTGTAAGAGTACAGAAACTTGAAATTCGGTGTATGTACTAGAAGTTAAGGCCTCAATTTTTTTTATAATATTTTTCAACCCCCCACCACCCCAACCCCAATAATGGAGTTGAAAAAATAAAGTTGAGATATTCATTTGAAATTTCATACAGGTATGTATTATAACGACGTCTGGAATTAGATTATATTTTGAGATGATTCCGTTGAAGGGTTAATTTGGGGTAAATAGGGGAATATAAGTAAAACAAATTGGTAAGAGTACAGAAACTTGAAATTCGGTGTATGTACTAGAAGCCAAAGCGTCAGATTTTTTTATAATATTTTTCAACCCCCACCACCCTTACTCCAATATGAAAAGGGTTGATAAAATAAAATTGAGACATTCATTTGAAATTTGGTACACGTATGTATTATAACGACATCTGGAACTAGATTATATTTTGAGATGATTCCGTTGAAGGGTTGGGGGTTATTTAGGGGTAAATAGGGGGAAATAAGTAAAACAAGCTGGTATGAGTACAGAAACATGAAATTCGGTGTATGTACTAGAAGCCAAGGCCTCAGATTTTTTAATAATATATTTCAGTCCCCCACCACCCCTACTCCATTATTCAAGGGGTTGATAAAATAAAATTGAGATATTCACATGAAATTTAGTACGCATATGTATTATAACGACATCTGGAACTACATTATATTTTGAGATGATTCCGTTGAAGGGTTGGGGGTTAAATAGGGCTAAATAGGGGAAAATAAGTAAAGCACGCTGGTAAGACTACAGAAACTTGAAGTTCGGTGTATGTACTAGAAGCCAAGGTCTCAGATTATTTATAATATTTTTCAACCCCCACCACCCCTACTTCATTATTAAAAGGGTTGATAAAATAAAATTGAGATATTCATTTGAAATTTGGTACACGTATGAATTATAACGACATCTGGAACTAGATTATATTTTGAGATGATTCCATTGAAGGTTGGGCGTTAAATAGGGGTATATAGGGGAAAATAAGTAAAGCAAGCTGGTAAAAGTACAGAAATTTGGGATTTGGAGTACATACTAGTAGCGAAGGTCTCAGGTTTTATTGTTACTATTTTCCATCTCCTCACCACCCCCACTCCCTTATTAAAAGAGTTTATAAAATTAAATTTAAATTTTCACTTTAAATTTGGTACATTTATGTATTATAGCTATATCTGAAACTAGATTATATTTTGACATGATTGCGTTGAAGGAGTGGGGGTAAGTAGAAGTAAATAGGGAAAAATAAGTAAAACAAGCTGGTAAGAGTACTGTAACTTGAAATTAGGTGTATGTCCTAGATGCCAAGGCCTCAGATTTTTTATACTATTTTTCAACACTTCCACTACCCTTACAACATTATTAAAGGGGCAGATTCTTCATCCAAGTCACTTTAAAGGAAACATATTGACTATATTTGTACTCTAGTATGTGAAAATTATTGGTCATAGAATTTTAATAATATTTGGGGCAGATGTCATAGAAAAGTTTGAGGAGTTGGTTTTTACCATATACGTTAAAAATGAAGTTTCTGGTTCGCCCTACTTATTCTCTACTATTCACAACTTACCACCTCCCAACCCTTCAATGGAGTCATCTCAATCAGATGTCACTACAATACATACGTGTACTAATTTTCAAGTGAATATCTCAATTTGATGTTATCAATCCCTTTAATAATGAAGCGGAGGAAATGGTGGAGTTTAAAAAATATTAGAAAGAAATCTTAGGCCTTGGTTTCTAACACCGAATCCCAAATTTCTGTACTCTTATCAGCTTGATTTACTTATTTTCCCCTAGTCACTCCTATTAACCCCAACCCTTCTACGGAATCATCCCAAAATATAATCTAGTTTCAGATGTCGTTATAATACATACGTCTACCAAATTACAAGTGAATATCTCAGTTTTATTTTATCAGCCCCTTTAATAACGTAGTAAGGGTAGTGGAAGGGTTGAAAAATATTATTAAAAAATTTGAGGCCTTGGCTTCTAGGACATACACCGAATTTCAAGTTGCAATACTCTCACCAGCTTGCTTTACTTATTTTTCCCTATTTACCTCTACTTACCCCCACTCCTTCTACGCAATCATGTCAAAATATAATCTAGTTTCAGATATAGTTATTATACATAAATGTACCAAATTTCAAGTGAAAATTTAAATTTTATTTTATCAACACTTTTAATTAGGGAGTGGGGGTGGTGGGGGGATGGAAAATACTAATAAAAAAACCTGAGACCTTCGCTTCCAGTATATACACCAAATCTCAAATTTCTGTAATTTTACCAGCTTGCTTTACTTATTTTCCCTTATATACCCCTATTTAACCCCCAACCCTTCAACGGAATCATCTTCAAATATAATCTAGTTCCAGATGTCGTTATAATACATATGCGTACTAAATTTCATGTGAATATCTCAATTTTTTTATCAACCCCTTGAATAATAGAGTAATATATATTAAAAAATCTGAGGCCTTGGCTTCTAGTACATACATCGAATTTCAAGTTTCTGTACTCATACCAGCTTGCTTTACTTATTTCCCCCTATTTACCCCTAAATAACTCCCTACCTTCAACGAAATCATCTCAAAGTATAGTCTAGTTCCAGATGTTATAATTCATATGTATACCAAATTTCAAATGAATATTTCAATTATACTTTATCAACCCTTTTAATAATGAAGTAGGGTTGGTGGGGGTTGAAAAATATTATAAATAATCCGAGACTTGGCTTCTAGTACATACACCGAATTTCAAGTTTCTGTAGTCTTACCAGCTTGCTTTACTTATTTTCCCTATTTACTCCTATTTAACCCTCACTCCTTCAACGCAATCATGTCAAAATATAATCTAGTTTCAGATATAGTTATAATACATAAATGTCCCAAATTTCAATTGAAAATTTAGATTAAATTTTATCAACTCTTAATAAGGGAGTGGGGGTGGTGGGGAGATGGAAAATACTAATAAAAAAAACTGAGACCTTCGCTTCTAGTATATACACCAAATCCCAAATTTCTGTACTTTTACCAGCTTGCTTTACTTATTTTCCCCTATATACCCCTATTTAACCCCCAACCCTTCAACGGAATCATCTAAAAATATAATCTAGTTCCAGATGCCGTTATAATACATATGCGTACTAAATTTCATGTGAATATCTCAATTTTATTTTATCAACCCCTTGAATAAGGGAGTAAGATTGGTGGGGGTTGAAAAATATTATAAATAATATGAGATCTTGGCTTCTAGTACATACACCGAATTTCAAGTTTCTGTAGTCTTACGAGCTTGCTTTACTTATTTTCCCTTATTTACCCCTAAATAACCCCCAACCCTTCAAAGGAATCATCTTAAAGAATAATCTAGTTCCAGATCTCGTTATAATTCATACGTGTACCAAATTTCAAATGAATATCTCAATTTTATTTTATCAACCCTTTTAATAATGAAGTCGGGGTTGTGGGGATTGGAAAATATTATAAATAATCTGAGACCTTGGCTTCAAGTACATACACCGAATTTCAAGTTTCTGTAGTCTTACCAGCTTGCTTTACTTATTTTCCCCTATTTACCCCTATTTAACCCCCAACCCTTCAACGGAATCATCTCAAATTATAATCTAGTTCCAGATGTCGTTATAATACATACGTGTACGAAATTTCAAATGAAAATCTCAACTTTTTTATCAACCTCATTAATGGGGTAGGGGTGGTGGGGGGTTGAAAAATATTACAAAAAAGTCTGAGGCCTTAGCTTCTAGTACATACAGCGAATTTCAAGTTTCTGTACTCTTACAAGCTTGCTTTACTTATTTTCCCCTATTTACCCCTATTTAACCCCCAACCCTTCACCGGATATCCTCAAAAAACAATCCAGTTCCAGATCTCGTTATAATATATACGTGTACAAAATTTCAAGTCAATATCTTAAACCGTTCCGGAGAAAACGTGCGGACAAAAAAAGTTATAGACAGACAGACAGACAGACAGACCGACAGATCGACAGACAGAAAATTTTTTTTCGCTCAAATTTAAAATCTCGACGTTTCATGACATTCTAAACCTATTTCACGAATAAAAATTTTTGAAAATTTTTTTGCGATTACTATACTTCCAATCCACTCCGTGGATGTGGAAGTAATTGAGATATTCATTTGTAATTTGGTAGACGTATGTATTATAACGACATCTGGAACTAGATTATATTTTGGGATGATTCCGTAGAAGGGTTGGGGTTAATAGGAGTAGGGGAAAATAAGTAAAACAAGCTGGTAAGAGTACAGAAATTTGGGATTCGGTGTATAAGTTAGAAACCAAGGCCTCAGATTTCTTTCTAATATTTTTCAAACTCCACCACCTCCCCTTCATTATTAATGGGATTGATAACATCGAATTGAGATATTCACTTGAAAGTTAGTACACGTATGTATTGACATCCGATTGAGATGACTCCATTGAAGGGGTGGGAGGTGGTAGATTGCGAATAGTGGAAAATAAGTAGGGTAAACTAGAAACTTCATTTTTAACGAATATGGTAGAAACCAACCCCTGAAACTTTTCTATGACATCTGCCCCAAATATTATTAAAATTCTATGACCAATAATTTCCACATACTAGAGTGCAAATACAGTCAAGATATTTCCTTTAAAGTGACAGATGAAAAATCTGGATGTGGAAGTAGTGATTCCTTAGGCAGCGGTTTTTAGTAATACAACTATCTCCATAACACTGTTTTGAGGACTTTAAAATTATTTTAGCATTAATTTCAGACTTATCACTTAAGAAATAAAGTCTTACTGTCGCAACTTTACCTCTCCTCTTTCTATGCTTACATAATTGGAATTACTATTAACAAATCTAACGTTGCCTAACTGCTCTGTATCGTTGATGCGATATATAAATTACTAAAAAATCGACAATGCGTCGTCTAGATTAAAGTAAATAGTTGCACTAAGACCAATGCGTGTCGATCTCGTACAAGTTTATTAGAAGCGGGGGACATGCGTAGGATCTAATTATCATACAAGGCCGGTCTCCTTCAGGCAAAGCGATTCATTATGTAAATGAAAAACCTTCGCGAATATTCATAAAAGTCTGCTCAATTCTTTTGTCATGCAGAATATGAAAATAGAATACTTTATTTAAAAGCAAAAGTATTTGATATTTCATCAAATAACATTATTGTGATTTCACAAGTATGTCATATTACGTACAAGATAATGTAACTAATGTATTATACAGAATGAATGTTTACTTTTCTTTATTAACAGAAATTACGCACATACTTTTAAACAAGCAAACTCTGATAGGGGCACGTCTCGTATAGAAAGTGTTTGTTTTTCCCAAAGTAATTTATGTACCAGTATAACTTTCCTTTGTAAAACATTTGAGTAAATATTAATTTGCTTACTGTGTTACAGGAATAAGTTAAAAGAGTACGGAGTAAAAATTTACTGCGAACTATCTTTGGCAGTTACGAAAATCGTGTGTTTAACAAGTTGTACATGAGCGGTATCTGAATATCTAAATAAGATTTCAGAACAAAACAGATTATAGTCTTTTGAGTATACCGGCGAAACAAGATTTTACAATCAAGTGCATCGCGCAATTTTACCCACTTACCACCAACCATCGCAACTTTACAGCAGTGAGCTCTAACCAACCCCTTGGGCCAGATTGAGCTAATGTTCGGTTAAAGTCGGTTTGCTTTTGAGTAAATATAGTTTTTAAACGCAAAAGTATTAAATGAATAAAAGTCTTAGAACAGTAAATGACATCGGACGAATTTTAGCATTTAAATAAATGCCCCGTTAAAAAAAAAATGTTTACTAAGAATCCTGAATTGTCAGATATATTTCTGATGAGAAAGAAAATAAACAATTCTAGGAATGTAATATATTTTCTGTTTCATTAAATTCGCTGTTAATATAAAGTCTGTTCGCGTGAAAACTTTGACACTTACCTATCAATTGTTTTAAGAAATATTTAGGTTGCAAATAATACGTGCTAGCCGCACCAGTCGCACGCTCCTTCTCATTTTAATAATTTGTGTATCATAGGAAATTTTATAAAGGGCTTTCATGAACTCAGAGAGAAACTATGTTGAGATGATTTTCTTTAGTTTTTGGAGCGAAGCATCTGTACTTCCACATCTACACCTGAAAGTAAGTAATCGAAAAAAATTTTGAGAAATTTGTCAATTGACAACTCAAATACCTTTTTTCTTTTTTTGCATTTTAGCCCAGTTGTCAGAAACAGAAAATGATAATAGATCAAGATCCCAGAGCCATTTTACAAAGCTAATATTTTGACAATAAATAGTGTGATATGTGATTAAGAACGTATGCATAATTGCTAGCTTAAGAGCGGCGCCCATTTACAGATAATCAGGTGCTAAAAGTACATAAGAACACTAGGAACTTACGCCATACTATCATGGCTGGTTTTTATATATGTTTGAGAGAATAACGTTAAAAGCTAACATTCATTATTGCCAGACACTTCCCGTGGGCACTAACTTTCGCCAGACTCTATAAAGTTCGAAAAATACCAAGTAAGCTAGCTAATTAACTAACTGTGGACGCTCTAAAGCTCCAAAAAACCTAATCTAACCTAATCTAACATAATAAATCTTTTGTTCTGTTTCGTATTTACTTTGTAAGTAGGTAGATCTTGATACCAGCTACAAGAAAGTAATTCTAACATTAATTTTCAACAAAAACGGGGGTTTTGATTGGCAAGGCAGAGTAGTAGTAGTAGTAGTGGTGGATTGTAGTGTGGCGACTGAGAAGTCAGATAAAAGAAGAAGAAGTTCGTTCCAGAAAACAACTCCTGTTCTCTAATTGTTTTGTTATTGTACATTTATTGGACATTACTACTAGAAGAGAATACATACGCGATAGATAACCCCAGAAATAAAAACATGGGCAGCTATTGGAAGCGGCTGCAACCTCCAAACTAAGCAACCTGCAGTTTTGAAACTGAACGGAACCTGCGTACCCCGCGTATCCCGCCCGAATTAAAATTTTACTTTCTATTTTTTTCAATGGTTCATTTAGTAACTGAAATATAAGTGCTGTTTACATCATTTTTATTTAGTTCTATTATATTTGTTATATTTTTATAGTGTAGTAAAACAAAAGGTCTAAGTCACCTAAGCTTTTATTCCCTTTCAATATACAAAAAAAAAAAAAAATTCGAAATAATTTCTTGCATTAGTTTAATTTTTTCCATCAGCACCTGTTTCTAATTAAAATAAAAGTTATTAGTATGTAATTAAAATCGACAAACAAATATACACGTAGTTTGTGCTTTCTCAAGGAATGGCAAAAGAAAATTATCGACATTCTGTTGAAATATCCACACTAAACTATTTTACGACAACGATGCCTCAAAAACAAGCTTATTTGCTGCGGGAAAAAGTTGCATTAAATGAATGTAAATGAAAGTCTAAATGTACGGTTCGGATCCAAGTAAAGATACATGTTTGAGTTATACGTTTTAACTGTTTCAAGAGAGGAACTTTAAATATTTCTTAAAATCTATCGCGTCCCTCTCCCACCAAGAAAGTAGCAAATATACTCTGATTAAGGGTTTATTTGCAAAGTTCATCAGTGGTTGAGCAATGAAGATAGAGACAAGGAATATGGATGGCAAAATAGAATAAATGGCTTGATGCCCATAACAGTGAAAAAATCACCGATTCCAGAACATTTACTAGAAACTGTTTCTTGTAATTGTAAAACAGGCCGCAAATCTAGAACATGCTCCAACAGAAGAGAAAAAAAAACACTAACTACTCCAGATGGCTAACCAAAACTATGAAAGGCACATGATATTCTTGCATAAAATTATTTTTAAATTGCCTCTCGAAGTGTGTTTCCTAAATTTCCGCCAATTCAAATGGGTATAAAATAATAAATTCACTTACTCAATAATATCTTCTATATGTGTCTGTTTTTACTGTGCTTTTTATTCTAGTTTATTGAAGTTACAATTTACCTTGTTGTTTCTAATCTATTCTATAATCTCATGTTACTAAAATTCAAATTCGTTTTTTGTAAATCTGGTTAAGGCTTGTTTATATGCATCTTTCGATGTCATAATTATTATAAGCGTAAACACTTGACACCAAATAAATATGTGTACACTATTGCAATAAGTAACTGCTAGATAATAATTTTTATAATTATGTGGTTTCATATTAATCCTGTTTGGGACTCAATTATACTACAAATTTATAAATATATTAGCTCCGTAAAAAACTACAAAAAAAGCAACTGAGTGAACAAAATCGACACGGTATGTGTAGAGTACCATAAAATTATCTATTTGATGATATTGCAGAAATCCTTTCTACGCAATTTTTGGAATTCTGCCCATAACTCAGCGGTTTTGTTTACGCGAAAGTTGGTCTCAAACTATTGCTAGTTTGAATTGCCGCACAGTGGTCCCAAATCGAGTTTATTGGTTAAATAATGGCTAGAGATCCTAATCGAGGCGCAAATTTTGTCGGAAATGAAATTTAAAAAAAAAATAATGCTCACCAAAATTCCAACAAATCTTCGGAGCCCGAATTAAAAAAAAATCATTTTTTTGTTTAAGTTAAAGCCAAAAACATTTATTTCTCATAATTTTTTATATAATATGGAAGTCCAAAAACCCTTACGTCAAAAAATGTTCTTCTTTAAATTAAAAAATAACTACAATTCGGATGTTTGACAGCCTATCTAAATTCTCCATTGACATCTTTTGTCCAATTTGACATCTTATTCGAATTTATTGACCCCAAGAACTTGAGAGCAACAAGATTTATGAGAAAAATTTGGAATATAAGTCAAGTGTCAATTTGGCAACTCTCAGTTGACACTTATTTGTTTAATTTAACAGCTAGTTTTGCTTTACTTTATTTTCAAACTAGCTTCAATTATTCAAAAAAAATCGAAGAAACTATTTTTATCTGATAATTGTAATTTTATTTTTGGCCTTTAACTTAAAGTAATAGTTTTCTTTCAAAAATCGAATTCAGAGGGTTTGTTGGAATTTTAATAAGCTTTAATTTAAAAATAAATTGTTCATTTCCGACAAGATTTTCGCTGTCTAGAAATTTTTGAACCAAAAAACTCGATTTGGGACCACTGTGTACCGCTCTAACATTAAATTATCATTTACGCGGCACAACTTTTTAGATAATCCGAATGTACAAGAAATCAGTGATGAACAATGTTGTCCAGGTTTTGTTATACGTGATTGTTGTTTTTAATATTTCAAAGATTTCATGGTATTAATTGTGAACAAGAATCTCATTCGTAGAATATTTCTCAATATTTATAATTTCTTTATTTTAGCCCTATTTTACGAACATCTTAAGACATTTTTTTAAACATGTATCGATTGATTTATATCAAAATTTAAATATCTGTTGGTGCAGACTGGTGTTGTATTAACGCTGGTATTAGTCTCTCTCTTCCAATTAAAGCGTCTAAGACGGCACTGCAACATGCCATTCTACTTCTAATTCAACATGACTGGTTTTATATCCTTGATTAAAAATGGTTGAAAAGAGTGGAAGGCATAACAGGAAGTAGCCAAGTATGGAATGGTATCGTATTGTGGATTAAATACAGCAAAAGGGGTTGTTCATGCAACGTATTATATTTTAAACTTAAATTTAACGAACAAGCCGTGGTTTGATTTTCATAATAATTTATTAAGAACCATGACGATCGTTTCGCCTAACATGGGCTTCATCGAATGGTGAGTTGATAACTAACTTACAATCTATAAACTATCTCCTTAAATACTGAATCTTTGACAATGAAAATAATATAAGAAGGGATACCTAAATAAATACATTTTCGGAATAATATTAACGGATGTCATATTATAAAAGTAAATAGCATAATAATAAAAGATATCTAATAAATACCTTATGCAAAATATTAAATTTGGAATAAATTTAGAAAAACTATACTACCTATGCAAATCATTTCCAAGTAATGTTAAGTAGTGGTGAAAGATTTATCTCGGTTTGATCATTTAACAAATTATCCAAACATTTATATTTATTAATTTCTAAACATTCCAATAAATCTAATCTCAACCCTTTACTTTCTACAAGTAAAATTTCGAAATCATCCTTAAAGGAATGTTTTTCTTCTAATAAATGATTTGCATATGTAGAGTCAGTTTTGTTCTTAATGTAACTATTTTTGTTCTCATAATGACGTTTCTTGAAACATCTACCTGTTTGACCAATATATACCCTAGGGCAAGAACCGCAAGTCAACTTATAGACTCCTGATTTATAGTGTTTTTGGGTTTTGTCTTTATTATTTTTAATGTATTTTCCTAGTGAATTATTTGTCTTATAAGCAATATTCAGATTACGTTTTCTTAAATATGCCGAAACTTTTTGCGTTGGGGAGCCTAAATACGTGATTGTTTTGAATTTTGAGTCGTTTTTCTTTTTTATTGGATATATTAATTCCAAGGCCATATTATACTTCTTTTTAGCTATAATTCATTCTATTACGAGGAGGTCAAACCCGTTATTGACAGCAACTTGTTTAATTATGTTATATTCTTTGTTGTAATTACTTGTTGACATTGGAACATTCAATAATCGGTATATCATGCTATGATAGGCTGCTAATTTATGTTGAAAGGGATGTGTCGAATTGTTATGTATAGTTGTCTCTGTATGCGAATGTTTATCATAGATCGAAAAATCATGTTCGTTGTTTAGTCTAGTTATAGTTAAATCCAGAAAATTTATACTTTTGTCGACTTCTTCTTCAATACTAAATTTTATATTCGGATGTAGGTTATTACTATGATCCAAAAACTTGGTTAATTGTCTAGTGGTCTCAGTAAAACAGGCAAAAATGTCATCAACATATCTATACCAGTACAAAAAATTGTTATGTAGATGGTTACCGAAGATAATAATTTCCAAAATATTCATAAAGATTTCGGCAAGTAAGGGACTTAGTGGGTTTCCCATAATTAAACCATTTGTACAGGTATAAAAATTATTATTAAATTGAAAATAATTTTGATCAAGGCATACCGAGAGTAAATTTAGTATTTCTTGTTTTTCAATAATGTTAACGTGATTTATGTTCAATAATTCCTCTACAATGTCTATTACGTCTCTGGGTGGAATACTCGGGAACAAGTTTTGGACATCAAAGGAAATAAGTTTAGCATTTGGCGGTAGCGTGCTATTTCTAATTTTGGAAATTAATTCATAAGAATTCTTAATACTATACTTCGGCGTGAATTTACATATTAAAGTGTATAATTTAGGTATTTGGGGATTCATTACAGTTAATTTACAAATATTGGTCTTATCTAGTATACTACTTGAATTGTTGATAACTGTTTTGATTTCTTTTTGAAATTTCTCTGTCGGGTCTGTTTTTAACTGTTTATATGTACTAGGATCTAAAAAGTTTAATGTTTTTTTAATGTAATCATCTTTAGTTATTGCTATGACAGTTTTACCTTGATCAGCTCTTGTGAATACGACATTGTCTTCTGTTGATTTATTTTTGATAGATTTTGCAGTTAGATATTCATTGTTATAAAAATTATTACTTTTGCCTGAAGCTAAGTATTCCGGTTTGATCATTTTTGATGTCGTATGTTTGTCAGCAGTATTATTTTCTACATGCTTCAGCGCAATTGATGTATCAACGCTTAAATATTCGAATGACTCAGAGCAGTTATTGGGTTTGACATTATGTTGAAAACCTTTCTCGAGTAATTTAGTTTCCTTAAAGGTGAAATTTGTGTCTGTGAGATTAATAAATCTAACATAAAACTTATGGTTTGAGTATGACGCACCTGATTGTTTGTTATTTAATTGTTTTTTAGACATTAAAGACTGAATTTCACTTTTTTTTAAATATTTTGCATTGATAATTTTTCTAATTTTATCTCTAACATTAGAATCTAATAAATCGAATTCTATTGAATGTAGTCTATAAGTTAACTCACTGTGTATTACCTTCAGGTATATATTGTAGACATCTCGTTTCTTGTATTGTATCTTTCTGTCTTCCTTAATCCATCCAACGTATTATATACCGAGTGCCCACGAGACCAGGGGGTCCTCCACTTTCTTCTTTATTTTTCAGAATAACAACCTTAAACTTGGGATCAGGATATTTGGCACAAAAATACACATTTTGACATAATCAAATCTAGAACTATACTTCCGGTTTAACCGGAAGTAATAGTAACTTACTTAGTTACTTCCCTCGCATACCGAAGGGAAGTATTGTATTCGAGAAGAAATTACCCTCCGAGATTTTTTCGGATTTTAACTTTTCAGATCATGTAGATTACGAAAATATAGGTTTTTCAACTACGTCAGTCTGTCTCATATTTAAAATTCCCACATTTCATGACATTCTAAACCTTTTCAAAAAAAAAATAATAATATTATTTAACCGCTACTATGCTTCCACTCAATTACGTGGATCTGACAGATGGCAATCATACCTGGCATACAGTTGACACCATCGGCAACGAAGACACCAGTTTCAGTTTTATTGAAAAATATACACACAGGTCATCTTAAGAAATAATTTAATCATGATGGAAATTTGTAAAGGTGTTTACGCAAGCCTTCCATATTTGGTACCTTTTATTTAATATTGAATTGTGAATTAATATGTAAATCTGTGAATATTTATTATTACAATGTCACTTTAACATAAATATACCTAAACATCCTCTTTGACTGATATTTTATTTATTACTACGTAATATGCATTTAAATATTATATACTGATTATGTGTTTAAGCACGAAAATATAACAAATGTAATGAAACCAAGTAAAGAAGATGTAAAAGGCACTTAAGTATATTTGAATAGAGCACTAGCAGTGACGTCACAGTATTGCCAGCTGTCAGTTGCCTGGGTGGTAAATTCAGAAATTTGACATTTGAGTTGGGGTCAATTTTCGTTCAATATAAATTAAAGTGGAGGATTTCTTAACATCAGATAGATGTAGTGATGTTTATAAATATATATTTTTTAAATCTACTGTGAGAGAAAATTTTATATATACTTTATTAGTGTTGTTTTTACCAGTGTAAAGTTTGGTGTCAAGAACGTTGACATCTTTGTGAACCCATAAATTAGTGAAAATAAAGGCTATATTGGATTTTTTACATTTTTTGTACATATATAATATCAAGACATATTTTAGTAGACGTTTAATTAATATACGCTCAATTACAGCTAGGCAGTGACATAGATTATGTAGTATTATTACACTAGGTTAAAAGTTATCAAAATACTCATCGATTTATGCCAATATATCAATCATATATTAATGGTTTTATAAACCTATTGTAAAATCTACGCTTTTCGACGATTTAAAATATTTCCCTTCAACTTTTTATTGATTTATATCTTACTTTTGTTAGGCTCAAAAATTTGTAACAAGTTTAAGTGTTTATCACATTAATAACAACAATCAGAGGTTTGTATTATGAAATGCAGGAGTAATAGTAAATCTAATAAAAAGATAGGACTGTGAGATCATTTCAGTTTCCATTTAATTTAAATTGCGAGCAAATATGCAACATAATACGCTCCGAATACTTTATATAGCTATATACCTAGTTTGGTATCTGTTCTGATTCTTACAATTATAATTACAGAGGTTCAAAATATTGATAATGTACACAAATAAAATACTAGTGAAGGTAAGTGAGCTAAAACACAACAGAATTTAAAAAATAACGCACTTTTAACAGCATCGTCTACCATCATTGAATGTTTCAAATTATACATATTATACATAATTATAAGGGTAAGTATGAATAATAATAGTCTTATAGTTTAGATATAAATTTTATTTTCAAGAAGGGTCACAATGGTTCATTAATTCAATGCTATATTATATTTTTGAAAAATCATCCAACGATATAGTTTCAATCTCTCGATTTTAAATCATATAGGTTGGCTCCATTAATACATTTCAGCTTAGGCATGTAATGAGGAGACTCGTAAAATGTAGAATATAAATAAAATTATAATAAATTCACTGAAATTCACTTACCATATCGAAAATTAATAACTTTTGACAGGTACGCAAGATAACACGCCGGTTGAAAAACACAAATAAAACACTAAATTAAAGTCAGATCAATAAATCGCGAAATGTATAATAGACAAAAAACATCCAAAATGATGTGACATGAAAAAAACGTTTAAAAAAGCACTACAAATTCTTTAAAAACTCGAATTAATCAGAAAGCACACAAATGCAAAACTAGGTTATCACCAACCAGGCAACTTTGGCGGCCATGTTGTGACGTCAGCTTCTACTGCTCTATTACTAAATGAACGATTGAAGAAAATAGTAGTTAAATTTTAGTTTAAAATTATTTTAGTATCGTTGAATTAGACAGTTTTTCTCAAAATTGTGCAACAAAACTGAAATTCACGAGAAAAAATATTTGTTAGTACAAAAAAAATATCGCGATACGATAAAATTGAAGGGTCATGAAGCAGAATTCAATACGCCGTGAAAACGCTCGAATGGGCGTTAGCGCGTTTTAGACTACGGAAATAGGCCATACGAGCAGTTAGGCAAATTAAATTCGATAATATTGTGATTAAAAATACTTCAACATAGTCAATTAATAGTTTTTAATATTATAAAATGTTTAGTGTTCATTTCAAGTCGCTTCATTTGTTTATAAATGACTAAAATGCAAGAAATATCATTTCTCGGCTCCCAGTTGGCGTAGATAAAAATGTATTTTTTTAAATTGATTCTTGTCTTATACTTATATTTTAAAAGTATGCTAATAATTTTTAATATTGGGTAAAATATTGATACGTAAAATGCATTAGTTTGAAAAAAATATTAAACAAATTTGAAAAAAATTAGTTTTCAAAAGTACTAAAAATGTTTCTTTTAATGCCGCTGAAAACTACCTCAAATCAATGGAAAAGAGAAGTTTGTTGTACGACTAGATGCCCAAAAGCGGCCAACTATTCAATTTTCGATTTTGTTATTGTTTTTTTGAGTCGTTGCTATAAACATTTCGACTTGAAATTTGGCATCATAAATGGTCTCCATTAGAGGCATATTCTTCTAAAATTTGATTAAAGTTAATCCATTATTGTTTAAGTTATTACCAATTGTTTAAATATGGCCACCCACAATTGTCTCTATTTTGCAATTTAACCAATTGACCAACATAGTTCAGATACATTTAGTTTTCATCGCAATTTCATCGTGAATCTTTTGTTTCTCTTTGCTTCTTACGATAAGAGTCATAGAACCAGAACCAAAATGCATCCGTACTGTTCAAAATTTGAACCACTCTGTGCACTGTAGATAAAGAAGACATGAATCTATTTTCAAATATCGGTGCCAATAGTTCTCGTATTTCCCTTTCTGAAATTTAGGTGATAGGAGGTTCCTCTGGATTTCTATAGAATCTTTGGACCATTTTATTTTGAATTCAATCAGCACAAGAGATCATGATGTCATTTTTTTAACCATATTAATTGGTAAATAATGAAGACTAAATATTTGAGAGTTCCTATCACCAACAATGTAGTCCACAACCTGTCCCATTCTCCATTGTCAAAAGTCTTTTACGAACCATAGACACATAGTATTTCCATAGTCCGAGCAGTAATCTCAAACATTATCGGAGGCAGAAGATCTATTTCTAAGCGTAATAGGCTTGTTAGGCATTTTTTTTTTATTTTATCAAAGGCTTTTCGTGGGGGCGGTTTTTCGGGACGCGTCCGGTGTCATTCGATTCGGGAATTAATTTGCCATTGTTTAGAGTAAACTCTGAGGGGTTCTTTTTAACGGTGTTTGAGTAATTATCGCAGAAAAGTTGGTTATCTCTCTCGCCTCTTAAATTTAGGAATGGGCAGTCGTTGGTGAATATGAGTTGGAGAAATGTTACCAAATGTCAAAATATGACGATTTGCCTTCGCTCCTGTAAGGCCGAATTTTCGATTTTGACCTTGCAATTTATGATGTCAATTCATCACCGACCTTCCCCTTGTCATAGAGACATAGGATGAGCTTCCAATCCCTGTATTTACTTAGTTACAAACGTTTGAAAATTTCATGTTTTCGAAGTTTTAGTTTAAATTTGTAAGGTTCCAGAGAGCCAATTTTGTCTCGCTCGCGACGGGCTGAATTTGCGATTTTTCCTATACAACTTGGTATCACGAGAAGGAGCCATCCTTTCTTCCATAGAGATGTCGAGCGCCATTCCACTCCAAGTATTTATTTAGTTATGAATTTTTAAATTACTTACGGTTTTAATTTTTTTCGAAAATAGCCATTTTTATTTCAGAACCAGAGTTATTGACGAAAAACTGCGAAAAAGCAAAATTTTGAACATTCTTTTGTTTCAACAAAAGTTTTTCACCATACGGATTTAATCCAAAACATTTCCTATACTTCTTGTAATGTCTACAGCAAGTTCCAGTTATAATATTGCGATAGTAAGACAGTTCCTTATTAGGTGATTTATACTCTTAGTTTTACTCCACTAAAATTCGCTCTCCTGAGATAGTGTCTCACATAAATTTATATTTATTTTTTAACTTCTCCAGCACAATAAATCTCTTTTATGTTAATGTAATGTAGTGTTTATGATTAGGCTAACTTTACGTGCTTGTGCCTTTGTCTGTATGATACGACTCCATTACCATAACCCTTCAGTGTAGTGTTGTGATAAAGGCCCAAATAGTCTCCTGGGCGAGTGTCTCTGTTAATTGCCCTTTGTATTTCTCATTCTCACAGTTAGGTGGGTCGAATCAGGTAATTATTTAGATAATGATATCAAGCATAAAAGATTCCGAATGATGCAATGAGAAGAGAGGAAACAAATAAAATATTAGTTGACTTAAAAGTCATGTGCTCTCATTACAATAGTATTCGGTGTTACACATCAAGCATTAGAAGTTCAGCAATACAGGAAAATACACACAAAAAAAAGTCCAGGGATATTCTTATAAATATACATTATTTTTTTAAATACTTTGGGAAAAGGAAAGAAATTTACATGCATTGCTAAGTGTATACTACGTCCCAAAATTAATGTTTTGTATAAAAGGAACAAAAATTTTCGAAAAAATAACTAAAGTAAAAATCATTGTCTTTTGAGCCATGTGTGGGGTTAGTAAAATGTTAGCGTTTCGTTCCGTGGCTACTCCGTGAACTCAAAAGTAAGGCTAGAGTAGCCACTGCCTTATACGCTTTTTCAACGAACTCAACATGGCCGCTCGTATATATTATTGTGATATTGGGATATTTTGTAATAAAGCTAAACTTTGCAACATTAAGGTATAAATAGCAAAATAATTGGTTCATAATGACAGCAATAAATTGTTCATTAATAAAGGTTTGCCAAAATATCAACTCATAACTTAAATAGAAAATTATAACGTTTAAGCCAGAATCTACCTCATCGCAGAACATGGAAAAGTTTTGCACGAGCCTTTTACGGCGGTAGTAAGTTTCAATATGGTAAGTTGTAATGGTAGAAAGAAGGGCTCATGCAAAATGTACAGGTAATAATAACGCGTAGTAGTAATATTTTAATTCTACCGAATACCAAATAATTGTAATTTTATTATTTTGAATATTTAACATACCTAATATTAAAAAAGGATATTGTTACATGGCTTAACTTACAAAATGCTTATGGAACAATATTAAGTAGTTAAACACAGGTAGAATCCTACCAGAGTGCATAGATGTAGTTGGAACTCAGCGTAGAACCTACAAAACAAAAATTAAACATTTTAAAATGAATGTATTAACAAGGAAACTTAAAATACAAATGTAATAGGCTATGTAAGTGCTTAATAAATCACATTTTAACTATAAAAATCAAATGGGAGACCTGAACTATGAGATAGTGAAAAACTATCCCACAGCTAACGTAAAGTTATATAAAATACAAATTTCAAGCTTCGTAATGAGTAAAATCAGTGCTAAGATTATAAAGACTTACCAAGTGCATGTAACCACACACCAAGCACTGGAACGTGTTGATTTTAAATAGTAGAAACTTTATAAAATAGTTGGTAGTAATCTTTGGTTAGGACCTTCTCCATAAAAGTTGCATAAAACATTTCAAATTAATGTAAATTTATTCAATTTGTAATTGTAGAGGCCATTTTGTAGTTTGATTTGATGTAATAGCACATTTCGAATACCATACCCAAGGACTGGTACATAGCTATGCATCGTAGGCATACCTGAAAAATGCAACATTATTATTGTTATTGTTACAAATGTTAAAAACTGTGTTTATAGGATTAAAAACGATTGTAGGTGATTAGATTTTAAGTTAAAATGGGAAAAGTAAAGTATTTCTAGCAGTTTTAAGCATTTGTGAACAGTTTCACTAAATATCGAAATTCCTATTAAGACACCTAGAGACATGTATGGGGTATCAAAATGTTCAGAAGAAGGTCAGAAAGCTTAAAACATAATCAGAGTAAAGATTTATTCAGTAAATTGCTAGAAAATTCAATATAAAAAATTTAAAATTTAAATATGTCAAAACTAGATTGCTTTGGTGTTTAGAAAAGTCACATCTGAGCCAATAGAATTTAAGTGTTAAGAAAAAAGGAGAGAGTTGTTGAAGCGTGGGTACGAAAACGACGCGTTTGTTGAGCTCCACAAAATTTTACAATAAATAAATTAAATTTAAATAAAATTTCGTAAATCAAATATAAAGTGAATGTTTAAAAGTATCTATAAAGTACGTGGAACACGTCAAGTATAAAAATAAAACGGAATAATATACTTAGTGGGCGAAATGATGTGGCGGTGAGATATAAAGGAAATGTCACACGCCACATCATGCATAAAATGGTAGAGTATCCAAAAAGTAAAAAGTTAATACAGACTACGACCTCCACGTTGGCTTATCACAATTCTTGGAGTGAACGTGCCCATTCTGTTGTCAGAAGCTCCCGGAATCTAAAAATATTGTGAATATTGTCCATATGTGGAACAATTCTACGCTGAAGCATATCCCACGCGTGCTCTGTTGGATTAAGTTCCGGAGATTGTGAGGACCATGGCAATACTTCAATTCCCTCATTAGTCAACCATTTCATCACAGTATATGCGATCCGCGGACAAATATTATACTACATAAGGTGGAAGTTTTCATCAACAGCACCCGAAAATAGACGCATAATGGGTTGAACAATATTATCCAGATACTGCTGAGCTGTCAGGAAACCATTTGGAAAACCGAGCTCGGTTCTACCGCCTGTATTTATTCCGCCACATACTGTTACTTTACCGCCTTTGTATGTGTGAACTTTCTGAACTTTCTTCAAACTTTCCGCATTTTCGAAACGTCTCCATACTCGTATCCGATGAGAATCTGGATGAAATTCAAATCGGGATTCATCTGTGAATAGAACTATAGCTTAAGAGTTTGCATCCCAATTTTGATATTCTGGACACCAGTATAATATGGCAGCGCGATAGCCATTAGAAAGAAGTCGACATCTGAGTGGCCGTTGGGTAGGGAGACTGGCTTTGTGGAGTCGATTTTTCACAGTACGTCGGCTAACGGTCGCGTTATGCGCTCACTGTAACTCCCTAACCAACTCAGTTGAGGTAATTGTAGGGTGCTTTCTTGTGTACCTAAGAAATCGACTTCTCGTAGCGGCAGATATCCTCCGTGGCAGTATCATAAAAAAAATAATTAGCCTTAAAGAAAATCTTAGGAGACAGTATGCAAGAACCAGTGATCCACTTATATACAATAACCTCAAATACATCAGAAGGGAAATAAAATATGATACCAATTTGGCCTACAGAAATTTCGTGCAGAACTCTAAAGATAATATAACAAATGATCCCAATAAATTTTGGGCTTTCACCAAAAGTAGAAAAGGGTCGGCCAGTGTATCCGAAGAGATGTTCTTTAAGGGATCTTCGCTAAATAATCCCTCTAATATACTAGATGCATTTACTAATTATTTCGGTCAATCTTATAATGAGTCCTCATTAGATATCGAGGAGCATCACATTGAGACCGATATACCTAACAATAACCCTATTGTTAGCATAAACTCTTTCAGTGAAGATGAGGTTATTCGGGCTCTAAAACGAATTAAACCCAAAATGACGACTGGTCCTGGTTCCATTCCAGATTTTTTATTAAAGGATTGCGCTATCATCTTTGCATATCCTCTAACTCTAATTTTTAACTTAATCTCCAAAAACTGCCTATTTTCTGACCTACGGAAATATTCCAAAGTATGTCCCATCTTCAAAAAGAAAAACAAAGTAGATATTGAGAACTTTAGACCAATCTCTGTAATTTGTAACTTCCGTAAAGTCTTAGAAATATTACTTCATGATAGAATATATCATTCAATTAACACCGAAATCTCTATTAATCAACATGGATTTATGAAAAGGCGTTCAACAACAACAAATTTATTCTGTGTAACACAATATATTTCTGAATCCTTAGATGAACGTGGGCAGGTAGATGTCATATATACCGATTTCTCCAACGCGTTTGATAGACTTGATCACCAGTTGTTACTTAATAAATTAGAAAAAATCGGCTTCTCATATTCTTTGCTCCTTTTGTTTAAAACTTATTTAATGAATAGGAGTCAGTAAATTGCATTAAATGGGTTCAAATCGATCGAATTTGCTGCCACATCTGGAGTTCCCCCAGGCATCTATTCTGAGGCCTTTGTTTTTTAACATATTTATTAACGACATAGTGAACGAAATTAATTTGCCTCACCTAATTAGTAAGCTTAATTTTCACGTTCGCAGATTAACCTCTCGTTATCACCAAGTTTTCTATTTACCTACGCCGCGTACCAACATACTAAATAATACACCTTTATATACGATTTGCAGTCCTTCTAACAAATTATGTAGCGACTTCGATATTTTTAATTGCAGCCTTAGTGACATAAAACAAAATGTTCTAAATTAAATAACCAGTGATTGTCTTTGTTTTTCTTAATTTACTTTGAATCACATATGTGTATATATGTATATATAGTTTTTATATTTAAACATTTTCCATGTTATTTTTTTCTCTCTCTTCGTATCATTAGTTATTCATAGTTCGTACAGTTAAGTAAATTTTTTCTTCATTTTACTTTTTTTCTATGTTGTTGTATATTATGCAATTAATGCTTTGTATGCCTTTATTCTTGTTCTGTAATTGGGTATCTTACCTGTTGAACAGTGTACGGAATAAATAAATAAATAAATAAATAAATGAATTTAACATTAAAAATCTGTCCTGAGCTGCAGTTGTAGAGCGGCCTCGTTCTGGATGTTGATCGGCTTGGTTTACCAGTTTCCCCAAAACGTCTCCATATCGACATATGGCACTTTGGGAAACATCCATCCGCTGAGCTACTTCGACTTGCCTCGAGTCGGCTTAAAGAAGACCTTACCGCTCGATTTATCTCGTCTGAGGTTAAATCTTCTACATTTTCAATGCAACTAGAAAACAAGAACACTATAGAATGATTAAAATTGAAACTACCAGATAATTTCACGGAGTATGGAAATTCTAGGTTTTTCATCAATCGTGTTGATCAAGTCTTTATTATCTGTTCTATGTGTTTTCCAAGCAACACGCGTATTCAGACTGAGAAATTGAACTAGCAACTAGCAAGTATGTTAGAAGTATAATTCAACCGATACAAAAATATCTCTCATGTTTTAAATGAGTTCCTGCACATATCCCTAGACTTTTCTTGTGTGTGTATTTGCCCCACATAAAGACTATCTTGTTTCGTTAAAATATACACATGATTTATTTTATTGCGTTTCTTAAATATGCATTCATAACTACATATTTATAGTTATCTGAAATTAATATTCTGGGTCCATCGTATGAGAATTATGTAGAATGTTTGTGTTTAATTACATTTAAAATACAATAACGTTATATAGTACAGGCAAATTAACAATTTAGGGCAACAAAAATTAATGAAAGGATCATCTCTTGGGATTTAAGTAGGTAATAACCTGGAGAATGAGATGATGCATTCTTTGCACTTCCAAGTTCCGGGAAAATTCAAAAAAATTTGGAAAAACTTTTTGATTTTCGGTTTTTTTGCTCTAGCGGCCAAAATAATGAAAATAGAGAAAAAAGTTTCCAACAAAAGTTGTAGCTCGTCTTTTTCTCTACAAAAAAGGTCTTCACAAATGTTTGTCTTACTTAAACATGAAATGTAGAGAAAAGTCTCAGCTTTAATGTGGAACCAATCACAAAATTAATAAAAAATTTTATCAAGAAGAGAAAGTGTCAGAAGATGGCTTAGTGAACTTTGTACAGTTGATCCACAGATTTATTCATATTTGCCGTAAGTCGTTAGAATGATAATTCATTTTGCTCATATATTCTTATATAATGATATATTAATCCAATTAACATTTTATTGCAATTACTTTTGTTGGAAAAATATGCCTTGCGATCAAAGTAGAAGATATATTTCTCATCGATCAATCACCTCCTAATTTTGGAGTTCAATTCGCTATATCTTAAGCAATAACAGTCTTGATTTCTGGATTATAAGTACAATAAAACATATTCTTTCGTGGAGTTCGGTTGAGTTTCTCAAAGTGAACGGACGCATCGAGGACCGCTCTCGAAATAAGCTCTAAAACACGTGTTTAAACACCGCTAATTTATATAAAATTTAGGCCATCGATAGGTCCAGAAATTCTGCGTGTCGGGAAGCGAAATAGTTAATATACAAAGTTTATATGGAATAAATATTTGATTATTTCTAGTACAGGGCTTTCTGTAATATAATAGCAAGTGCGGCGTGTTACGATAAGCCTGTCTGTACCCAAAAAGACCTCTTGAAGTGCCAGGGTAATAAATATATCAGTGTCAAGTAATATAAAATTAGACGTTGGCACCAGAACCCTAATGCTTTCTTGGAAAGTGTAAATAAACAATTCGCATGAAGTGGAGTTCCACAGATTCAACAAACATCACCAGCCTACTACAAGAAAGAAAGATAAGATATACCTATACCTTTATTTAACTGATTTATTATTTGTTTGCCCCTCTATTTTTTAGTATTATTTTTACTTTACTTTTATAATATCTTTTTTATTCCCATTTGGAAAACGGCAGTCTGAATTAGGCACTACAAAGATCAAAACAATATAGAGGGTGTGCGGAGGTTTCTCTCGGGCCGCTTTCTCATTTGCAACTCGCTGTAAAAAGTTATTTTACCGCGATACAGATAACATAATAAAAAGACTCTCTTACAGCAAGCTAATATTGGTTTTGAAAAACAAGGCAAATAAAATGGACATACTAATACAGGACGTTGAAATGAGAACACGTCAATTACTGGTACAAAAAATCGACGGCGACGGAATGCCTATATGGAAACAATTGCAGTAACAACAAATATGAAAAACAGGACAATAATAGTACATCAAGAAGAAGGAGAGCATATACTCTTCCATCCTACTAACCAACAGGAAAGAGAGAACACACCACTAGAGATAGTATATAGGAAGCACTGAAACGAAAGAAATCACTACGATAGCGCGATTATTGCACAAGAAAAACATGAAGCAGAACAACCAGAAGAAACATACGCTCGAACTGGAGCTATAACACCCCGCCCAGAATTAGAGGAAGCAACGCACATAAACATGTACCAAATATCACAAAGAACAGAGGAAGCCAACAGTCAAGAATTACAACAAGATGACATCATTCTGGCGACATGGAATGTCAGAGGATGCATAACGAGAGAGAAAAGAGACAAAATCGAGGAGGTTCTTATGATGGAACACATACACGTTGCATGCATACAAGACACACACGATAGATGGAACAGCAGTTACTCAAAACTACAAATGGCATCTAAGTGGAGGGGACAAAGAAAAAACCAGCAGAGGAGTCGCATGGGCAATAAGACGGAACACCCCTATCCAGATAGAGACAAGAAAAGTAAACGAAAACATAACCATGGCAGACTTACAAATTGGAAAGGAAAACATATGCATACTAGGAGTACATGTGCCCTCCGACAAACGGGCAGGACGAGTATTCAGACAGATTACCCAAGAGACTAGAAGAAATAGGAATAGAAAAATGAACACAATAATACTAGGAGACTTCAACGCGCATATAGGAAAGGACGACCAAACACATGAAGACAAGAATATCATAGGAAAAACCTTACTTCACACATGGACAAACGATAAGGGAAGCTTGCTAAAAAACTTGGCACATCTGTTAGATCTAACAGTTAGAAACACATGGAGCAAGAACCTAACCTGCCTTAATACCTGGAGTAAAGGAAACATCAACTCTCAAATAGACCATATCCTAGTGGATAGAAAAATAAGGGACAGGGTCAAAAATATTAAGGCAAAACAAGCAACAAACGTCAAAACAGATCACAAAATATTATATGGAACACTAGTAATAAAGAAACAAGAAGAAAAAAAGAAAAAAAAAGATACAGCAAAACAGCAAATGACACATGGAACATCTCACTGCTACAAAACAAAGGAATAAAAAAGAAATACCAGGAGGAGATAGAAAAACAGTTAACAGGAAAGGAACTAAATTGGTCAACAATGGGTTTAAAAATCAAAATAGCGGCGAGGAAAACGTTGAAAAGGAACAAATCCGCTATGAGCCCAACAAGAAAAGACACCAAAAGAAATTACGAAAAACTAAAGAAAATAAAGGCCACAGGAAAACAATATACACCAAACATAGACAAAAAGATAATAGAAGCGAGGAAACAAAGAAGAGACACAGAGAGGAGGCACGAACAAAAAAAAATGCAGGGAATTCTTCGAAAACATAGAATCTACTCCAGCAGGACAGAGATTAAACCAAACTTTTAGACACCCCAAAACATACAGGAGAAACAACAATACGCAGTCAAGAAAATACATACCACTACAGCATTGGGTCAGGAAACTAGAAGAAGGAAACGCAGAGAGAAGTCAAATAGAACCAATACAAGAAATGGACCACTGGCCTCTGGGAAAGCCACCGTCAAAAGACGAACTACTAGAAATAATGGCCATAGCTAAAAGAAACACGGCCCCGGGAATAGATAAAATAAATAACGAACTAGTATACTATGGACCGGACAACATAAAACAGCTAATCCTAGATATCATCACCAACGCATGGACGGAAACCACACCCCTGTCTGAGGAATGGAATACAACCATACAGATACCGCTCCCTAAAATCAAATCACCGCAAAACGTGGACGATTACAGAAGAATAATACTCTGCAGTGTAGGGTACAAATACTACGCACAATTCCTCCTCAGAGAAATGGAAAAATACATCGGCGAACTACCAGATTATCAAACGGCATTTATCAAGGGTAGATCGACAGACGACCACATGTACACCACCAGACGGATCCTGGAAGAAAAGTGGAAAGAAGGAACAAAACTATATATAGTCTCAATTGACCTCAAAAAGGCATTTGATACTATAAGGCATGAGGCTATAGTCAACACTTTGCTCAACAGGGGAGTACCGCACTACTTAATAAACAGAATAATAAAAGCATGCCTACACGAAAACACTGCAATACAATGGTTTGGACAGACGACGGAATCAAAAATGAAGAATATAGGAGTCAAACAAGGATGTCCCCTATCCCCCCGACTATTCACCACAGTCCTGGACCAAGTCAAAACAGCCTACAGAGTCACAACAGCTCTACTACCCTTCATTGAGGACAACAAACCACCATGGTGCCTAACCAAAAAGGTATACACGACCATCATAATGCCTACGATGATATATGGAGTCAAAAACGCAGCAACGATAAAGGCCAACCGAAGAAGCCTGAGAAGAGCTGAAAGGGACATTATCCAACTACTAGAAAAAACAGGAAAACCACAAAAACGACAGAAAACGTCAACATTACTAGAGGGAAGAACAATAATCAAAAGAATAGAATCATACGCAATGAAATACTGGGGACATGTCCAAAGACGGGACACTACACACCTACTGAAGAAAGCGCTGCGAATGAACAGCAACAAACTGAAAATAGGGAGGCCATGCTACACATGGATTACAACAATCGAGAGGATTATGAATAAGCTAGGAAAGGATTATACACACTGGGAAAAGTTGCCACAACAAAAAATGGAATACAATAAAGAAATATCAAGGATATACACACTGCCAGACTCAGAAACAGAAGAAACAGAAAACTCAGAAGTAGAATAGGAGAGAAGATGATCACAGACAGAAACTAGGAAGAAGCATATCACAAAAACCTGAAAGTAAAAAGAAGCACGAAAACCTAAAAGAAGCATCTCACAAACGCCTACACTTTCCATCCGATGAAGACAGAAGGAAAACAAGAAGAAACATCTCACAAACACCTACACGCTCCATCCTATACTCCTACCCCATGCGTCATGCGGCTCTCGCTGCTGACAACAAGCATGTCCAATGTCCAATCCAGCGTATGCAGCTGATCCGGCGGTATATAAAAGCACTGGGGGTTTGTTCTGGCACACGGTGGGATGATCGGTGGGCGATCGGGCTGCGTGGTGGAACAAATCTCCCTGCACCGGAATTGGCAGCAATGCCCACCTTACGCTGGCAAATCAATCAATCAATCAAATCAATCAATAAAACATATTCTTTCGAATGACTTTAGAGTTTTTTGAATGCGCGCAGTACTTTTTGAATTTGTCTACATTATTCATTCACGTTGAGAAAATGCACAATTATACAGGAAAACATATACAACTTATTTGTTTCTTAACATTCTTCAATGAAATATTCACGAAATATAGATTAAAGTGCGTGTAATCGAAACCATTCAGTGCAAAAGCACCCATTGTTACGGAAGAAATAGGCAGGATGCATAAAACTCAAAGATGTGAATAAATCAGCCGTATAAAGTTTACTAAGCAAAGTAGCAAGTGCAAAGAATACATCATTCCATTCTACAGGTTATTAGCTAATTAAATCCCAGAGATGATTCTTTTATTAATTTTTGCGAGGTTTTTTCAACATTTTGCCTTCATTGTCTGTACTAATAATAGTTGTTCTGATACGTTTGAATACTTTTCAAGCAATAGTTTTTATTTAAAGTTTCTTATATCTTACAGTTAAAGCAATTGTTTTGAAAGTGTTATGGAAATACATAAACAACGAACTGTCATGGCTGACGGCAAAAAAGTTTTGAAAACGAAAGTAGATAATCTTCCGAAACGTTAACTGTCTTCAGTTTTCATTTTCAGTTATAAGTTTATAACATTGTTCTAGTTTATATATTTTTAGGTGTGAGACTGTAACAATCAAGTATTCAAGAACCAATTGGGGCAGAGCTTTTTACTTCTCTCGCATACCGAAGGGAAGTATTGTATTCGAGAAAAAATCACCCTTCGAGATTTTTCGGAATTTAACGTTTCAAATCACGTAGGTTACGAAAATATAGGTTTTCCAATTCCGTCTGTCTGTCTGTCTGTTGGTGCATTAACTAAAAAAACTACTTGACGGAGAGCAGTCAAATTTGGTAGGTAGTTCACCATTAAAATAGATGACAAATTTTTTTCTTTGTTCAGATTTAAAATTTCCACGTTTTATGGCATTCTAAATGTATTTAAAAATTTTTTTTTTATCATTTTTGAAAACTTTTTTTGCACGGATGGAAAAAATGTTATTCAGCTCAAATTTAAAATTTGCACATTTCATGGCATTCTAAAGCTATTTCAGAAAAAAAATAATAAATTTTTTTTGTCAACATTTTTGAAAAAAAATGTACCACCGAAATAGATGAAAAAAATTTTTTTTTTGCTCAAATTTAAAATTTCCACGTTTCGTGGCATTCTAAGACTATTTAAAAAAAACATTAAATTTTTTTTTATCGACGTTTTTGAAAAAAATTTTCCACGAATAGATGGAAAAAAATTTCTTTTTGCTCGAATTTAAGATTTCCTCGCTTCTTGGCATTCTACTTCTAGTTCAAAGCAAAAAAATATAATTTTTTTTTAAACTCTTATTTTGCCACTAGTATAGAATACATGAAATATTTTTTCTTTTGCTTAAATTTAAAATTTCCATGTTTCAGGGCATTCAAGACATATTTAAAACAAAATTTGAAAACAAAAAAAAATAAATTGCCACTACTATTTATAGAATAGATGAAAATTTTTTCTTTTGCTCAAATTTCCTGGCATTCTATTCCTATTAAAAAAATGGTTAATTTTTTTGAAAAAATCTGATCTTTTTTACAACACAATAAAATTGATGGAATTTTTTTTTCCTGTTCAAATTTGAAAATGAAATAACAAAAAATTTTAAAATTTTTCACCAACACAAAACATAAAATAGATGTCAGGAAAAAATTGTTTTTGCTAAGATTTTCACATCTCATGACATTCTTAATCTATTAAAAGAAATGAAATGTTTAACCCCTCCATTACGTGAATATGGAGCTGAAAATATGACACATGGCAATAATATTTGGCATATGCACTTATTATAGTTTTATTGAAAAATGTACAGGGTGGTCATCCCAAGAAATAATTCTACCATTGCGGACATTTGTAAAGGTATTTGCCAAGCCTTCCATATTTGGCACCTGTTATTTAGTATTGAATGCTTGCTGTCGGATGACCACCCTGTATATTTTTTGGACCAAAAGTTATCAAGTTTCCTTTGTAACAATAGTTATGACTATATTCCGATTATTATTCTCAATGTCATTTTGTAAATAATATTTTTTTAGAGTGACCGCCATGCACAAATAAAGAGGGAAGTTCTGTGTAAATACCTTTACCGATTTTTTCATTAAAATTTTGAAATGTTTTTCAAAATACCCAAAAAAAAGTAAGAAAGAATAGATGAATGAAATGAAGAATCTGATGATAAACAGAAGGAACATTTTTAAATATGATTTTGTTTTCATGTTTTTTATTGCTTCCACATCCACGTTGTGAAGTGGGCGTATAATAATCTTAAAAATATTATCAAGAATTTGTGTCTCTCTGTCTGTAACTTTTTTCTTGCGAACGTTTTAAAAGGATTGAAAGGGTTTACGATATTGACTTGAAAGTTGACACACGTATGTACAATAATGAGATACGAAACTAGATTATATTTTGAATTTACTCTAGTGGCGGTTTGGGGGTGAAATAGGGGTAAATAGGGGAAAATGAATAAAGCAAGCTGGCAAAGGTCCAGAAATTTGAGATTTAGTATATATACCAGGGTCTTAAATTTCTTTATGATATGTGCCACCACCATCATAACTTCCGCTCTAGTCTTAAAATAAAATTGTGACTTGGTTTATACGAGAGCAAAAGTTCCCAAACTATTTTTTGGTATCAGCCACCCTCACCCCCAATAAACGTCAGTGAGTCGAAAAGGTATTGAAACAGAACTTTGTTTTATGGGTTCTTGAGTCAAACGATTTCAAATATTATATTGTCAAAATTCTATGGGTAATTATTTCCACACACCGATGCTTTCGTGTACTGAGACATGGATGCGAAATCTGGATGTGGAAGTAGTGATTCCTTAGGCAGCGTTTTTAAAAAATTTTTCTACTAAGAATCATAAAATACGATAAAGTTTATTAGCTTGAATATATAAACCGTTTGAAACAGAATGGAGAAAAATAATTTTATATACAACTTTCATTTTTTTTTCATATTATAAATTCCACCTTACCCAAAAATTATTCAAGCTACAAATTTACGATGAGGCCTATTCTTTGATAATTGTCCACTTCTTTAAAACGAAATTAAACTTTTGTTTGCCTGATCAATGTTTTTTGAGATATTTAAAAAACGAGGGTTTCAATAAATTTAACTGAGCTCCTTAAACGAAGCACCCCAAATACAGTGTGTCCATGGATTGAGTTCGGAAGATGGAAAACTTTCATATTTGTAAAAATGAGTTTTTCTCGCAAATTTCAACATAAATGAATACTTGTTTGATTAACATTTTGCCACTGAGATTAATCACAGCCAACATTTTTTGTCTGTATAATGGATATGACCCAGTTTTAAAAGAAATTATTATACTATGCCATTTTATATACATGCGAAATGAAGCAAAAATTTTAAGTCTAGAAGAAGTTATCGTGTTTACAAGAAATGGTCGACATACACATACATACTACACATGCACAGGCACACAGACAACTTATTTTTTATTTTATTCGATATTGGTGTTCAGTTTTTATGAAATTTATTTCTGTACAAAGAGTTTTTTTTTTCTAAGATGATTATCAAAAAAAAATTTATAAGGATAAAATATACCTATTTGATTAAATCAAATAGATGTAATAAATGTGTGAGTATGAAAAGATCGAATATAAATTATTTATTTTTACACATATGAAGATAAATGATCTTTAAGGTGTAAGCTTGTGTTTGGACTTTTCTAGTAACACAATTAGTTTTAGCGTCAAGAAACATGTAAGGAGTTCTGGGAGATTCAGCTCTCTCTAGAGATAACATCATGTAACGGCAGCCAATAATAAGAAAATTGTGTTTGCAGTAAAAAGAACTGATTGAACCAGGATATCAGAAAATCTCAAACACTACAGTAAATGTATTTTGCAGCAACTTTATTTCGGCAACCAATTACGAGGAAAATAATGCAACAAAAGGAAGGAGTAAATATTATCTGATAAATTTTGGGTTGAAACAATCAAGAAATAAATTCTTAACCTAGTAAAAAAAATCAAATGCATTGAAATGAAGACATTCCGGTTAATTTGATTTTTATTTTATTTTATTAATAACTTGACGATTGATTTGTTTCTGTACAGTGATTTACAAACATTAACAATGGTGTTACAATGTTTGTCTCATTTGATTAAATGATGGAATAGATTGTTTATACTTTCAATTTTTAACATGTTTAATACGAGACTGTAACGTTTTTTTTTTCGACGAATCGAAAGGGACAAGTTTTTATGGCGCTTTATAATATTAATCGGAAAAATAAGATTATACAGACTTAACACAGAAAGTACACATACACCTGCCTAATTTCAGAAAAATAAATCTTGGCGTTTGGAAATTATACCCGCCAGATCGTTAGTTTTCGAAAGCAAAAGTGTTTCCAAGGCACAAGTAGTCGCAGCGCCCTTAAAAAACTAGATAAACTAGACACTAACAATACGATAACGCATCAATACAAACATAAAGATTTTGATATTTTCTAAACTGTCTTACTGTTAGTTAATACTTATTATTTTATTTCTCAATATATTTTCGATCGACAAAGAAATAGCGCTTGTACTACGTCCAAAATTACTATAAATTAGTATTCTATAAACATTTGTGAGTTGCAATGGTGAAATTTACTATCTTATATACAAGGTGAGATGTAAGGAAAATGACAAACTCCAAGACTATATAGTACACTTAAGTTTATGGCGAGAAATTCCAAAAATTGTAATCCGATTTTTAGTTACTTTCTAATTACGATGTCATAGACGTTCAAACGAAAAAGTTTTTGAAACAGCTCCATGTAGCTTTGTATAAACTGTACACTAGCATTTTCAAATTATCAAACAAATAGAAAATATAAATTTATTCAATTCCGTCAGTCACTCAGTCTATCTGAGTGTCTCTGTGTGTCTGTAGGTCTGTCTGTCTGTCCGTCTGTTGATGCGTTAACTAAAAAACTCCCTGATGGAGAACAGTCAAATTTGGTAGGTAGTTTATGCTACTGCCAGCGAAGAAATGGTTAGACTTTCACTAGAAAATATATAGGGTGACCCGATAATGAAAAATTTTTTCGCTCAAATTTAAAATATCCACTTTTCATTCTAAACCTATTTTAAAATAATCTGTAAAGGTATTTACACAGAACTCTTTATTTATGCATGGCGGTTACTCTAAAAAATTATTAATTACGAAATGAGACAGAATAATAATCGGAATATAGTTATCACTATTATTACAAAGAAAATCTGATCACCTTAGGCCAAAAAAATATACAGAGTGGTCATATAGCAGCAAAATTTCAATACTAAATAACAGGTGCCAAATGCCTTTACAAATGTCCACCATGGTTGAATTATTTCTTGGGATGACCTCAAATAGTTGCATATTACCATCTGTCACATTTTCAATTCCACATTCACGTAGTGGAGTGGAAGTATAGTATTGGTTAAGAAATTCATTTTTTTTTATTTTTCGAGAATGTTGGTAAAACAATTTTCAAAATTTTCTTCTTCTGAAATAGGCTTAGAGACTTTTTGAAACAATCAAGTGTTCAAGAACCAACCTCTGTCTGATCCATTTGGCGCACAAGTTTTTTAATTAAAATTTTTAAATATTTTTCAGTGGCAAAATACCCAACATAAAGTAAGGAATCTGATTTTGTCACAAATAAACAATTATAGACAATATCAGGCTTAGAATGTTATGAAACGATTAAATTTTAAATTTGATAAAAAAAAATTACACTACTCTAGTACTTAGTAATAAATTTTTCAAAAATGTTGGTAAAAAAAGTTTTCAATTTTTTTTTCTCTGAGACAGGTTTAGAATGCCATGAAGCGTGGAAATCTTAAATCTGGGCAAAAAAAAATTTTTCATTATTTATTCCCTTTAGACGGTCCACCCTGTATATTTTCTAGTGAAAGTTTAACCATTTCTTCACTGACAGTAGAACAGCTACCCAACAAATGTGACTGCTCCCCGTCAAGTAGTTTTTTAGATATTGTCTAAATGTTATTTGTGGCATTATCTTAATTTTCTTCTTCAATTCTTTGGGACTTCCTGCCACATGTATTTTTTCTTTTTGAGCGGTGCTCGGGGAATCTACAAAATATCACAATTAACCAGTATATTACTGGTAAATAACCTCTACGCCTGTGACTATTACGTCAAAGGATCTGTTAGAGGTTGCTTTTTTTAAATAAATAACACAAATAAGTATAAAAACTTGAAATTAAATATTTCGCCGACGTTTCGGAAATATAATCTATTTCCCTTTTCAAAGCTTTTTTGGAAAATCTATTTTGCTGTGTATGATAAATACACAGGTCTAAGAATGTTTGTTATATTCAAAACCCATAGATACTTACTATTTACATAGAACTGTTGATATAGTTAACAGTTTTTTTAGTTTTTATACAATGTTAAGTTTGTAAAGTTCTTCTTTTAACATTGGCAACCAATTTGTACAGACATCTACGGAAAAATTCGACACGCATCTATCCTCATTCAATAATATTATCGCGGATACTTTAATTTTCCTTTTTTTTATTAGTTAATGCACCAACAGACAGACTGACGGAATTGAAAAACCTATATTTTCGTAATCTACATGATCTGAAACGTGGAAATCCGAAAAAATCTCTTAGGATTGTTTCTCGAATACAATACTTCCCTTCGGTATGAGAGGGAAGTAAAACATTGAAAATTTTATTACCACTATTAAATAGACCCTGAATTTTTTTTCAAATTTAAAATTTGCACGTATCAGGACATTCTAAATCTACTTAAGAAAAAAATAAGCGATTATTGGTCATTCCATTTAAGAGATTGTGTCATACTGTCATGTGCTTATATAAACATTTTATCTTACAACTTCATCAGAAATTATTGCCCGAAGTTTGATACATCGATTCAGTGATACCTTGTATAACTACAGACGACATTACGTGTAATATTGCCTAAAGCAGCCAAAGCAAATTATTGAGTAAATTAATGTTTTAACCCGGGCCTGAGGAAAATTAATCGCATTAACATATTTGGAACAAGTCTCGTGAGACCTTTATACACCCAGACTGTTATTAATGAATTCAATTTTGTGGCTTTATAACACACTTTTGCTTCGTCAATTAAAAAGTGAGTTAAAGTTAACATTGGTATTAATTTGTAACAGACATGTACATTGTACATTGTGTCCGAAAATTCTTGTCGTTAGTTTTAGCTAATGATGGCTTTTGTAAAAATTCAAAAAGTTACTATAGACATGTGTCCGAAAATATTTCTCAAACGAGCTAAAACTCTTTGCAGGCAGTGCCCAACGTATCTTTTATAATCCACAATTTTTTTGTTTCTTATTTTTCGTCGATCTGGCACCGTTAACAATGAGGACAGAATCATTATATTTTTGAAATCAGTTACTCGATTTCGATGATATTTTGTTCTAGTAAATATACTATAAGGTCGATTAACAAAAACTACGACCATTTACCGACCTCACATATCCGGTACTTTGCAAGATATAGTACATAATGCGGAAAAACACTTTTTCTTCTACTTTATAATCTCACAAATGTAAAATTTAAAAAACCCGCTGTCTTAAGAATCACTACTTCCACATCCAGATTTTTCTTACAAGTCTTTTTAAAGTTAAACTTCTTGATCATATATTTGCACTTTAGTATGCGGAAATAATTGGTCTTGGAATTCTAATAATATTTGGGGCAGATGCCATAAAAAAATGTACAGAAGTTGCAATTTAGCAATCTTCGTTAAGATATTGAAAATGAACTTGGCTAACTTTCAAGCCTGACATGATATTTACAAAATCTGCAAAATGTGCAGGGATAGAAATAAAGGAAAGTTTTCGAAATTTTCAAACTTTTATTAATATAAGCTGTGGATAAAAATTTTGAAAGGTTACACAACTCGGAGTAATTCTAATAGGCTCTACATTAATATTCCACAAAAAAATGGGTTTCGTAAAAATGGGAGAACATGAATCTAGGGATCAAAATTTATCAAATACGCAAGTTCTACAAAAACCATGCTAGGCGTCTGTCGGCGTCGAGACGTAAAAATGCAAGAATATGAATACAGGTATCAAAATTCGTCAAATACACAAATTTTACAAAATCTACGCTGGGCGTCAGTCGGCGTCGTGGCGTAAAAATGCAGAAATAGGAATCTAGGTGTCAAGATGTATCAAATACACAAGATTTACAAAAACGACGCTAGGTGTCGGTCAGCCTCGAGACGTAAAAATGCGCAAACATGAATTTTAATATTAAAATTGATCAAATACACAAGTTTGACAGAAACGATGTAGGGCGTGGATCCGCGCTGAGACGTAAAAATATAATGCGAATCTAGGTATCAAAATTTATCAAATGCACAAGTTTTACAAAATCGATACTAGCCGTCGGTCGGTGTTGAGGCGCAAAAATGCAAGAACATAAATTGAGGTATCAAAATTGGTCAAATACACAAGATATACAAAATCGAGGCTAGGCGTCGGTCGGCGTCGAGACGAAGAAAATGGAAGAATATGAATTAGACATCAAAATTTATCAAATTCAGAAGTTTTACAATAACGACGACAGGCGTCGGTCAGCGCAGAGACGTAAAAATAAAAGAACATGAATTTAGGTATTAAAATTCATCTAATAGACTAGTTTTACAAAAACGCTTGACGTCCGTCGGCGTCGAGGCGTAAAATTGCAAGAATATGAATGTAGGTATCAAAAGCTATCAAACATACTAGTTTTACAAAAACAACGCTAGGCGTCGGTCGGCGTCGAGGCGAGAAAATAGAAGAATATGAATCTAGGTATCAAAATTTATTAAATTCAGAAGTTTTACAAAAACGACGCTTGGCGTCGGTCGGCGTCGAGACGTAAAAATGCAAAAATATGATTCTAGGTATCAAAATTTAACAAAAAAATCAAATTTGGATCTTTCAAAAAGTACCCGATGCAACAGCACCGAACGCTTTCGTGTCCTAAAAAACAGCCAAATTTCCAAGGATTACATTCATTAAACATTATCATTGTTAAAATTAAGGCATTGGTTTCTAGCACATACGCCAAAGATGAAGTATCTGGACTCTTACTAGCTTGCTCTACTGATTTTTCCCAATTACATACCCCCCTCCACCAATTCAACAAAAAATAGATATGTGTACCAAATTTCAAGTGAATATCTCAAGTTTATCATCAACCACTTTCCTAATGGAGTGGTGGTGGTCGAGGGGTTGAAAATATTATGAAGAAATCTGAGGACTTGGCTTCTAGTATACGCACCAAACCTCAAGCTTTTGTACTCTACACAGCTTACCTTATTCATTATTCCCTATTTACCTATTCTTATATCCCCACCCCTTTAACGGAGTCATCTCAAAATAGAATGTATTTCCAGATGTCGTTATAATACATACGTGTACCTAATTTCAAGTGAATATTTCAATTTTATTTTATCATCCCCTTTAATAATGGAGTAGGGGTGGTGGGAGGTTGAAAAATATTATTGGAAAACCTGAGGCCTTGGCTTCTAGTACAAATTTCGAATTTCAAGTTTCTGTACTCTTACCAGCTTGCTTTACTTATTTCCCCTTATTTACCCCTATTTAACCTCCAACCCTTCAACGGAATAATCCAAAAATATAAACTAGTTCCAGATGTTATTATAATATATACGTATATCAAATTTCAAGTGAATATCTCAATTTTATCAACCACTTTAATAATGGAGTAGGGGTGGTGGGGGGCTTGAAAAATATTGTAAAAAAATCTAAGACCTTGGCTTCTAGTACATACACCGAATTTCAAGTTTCTGTACTCTTACCAGCTTGCTTTACTTATTTTCCCATTTACCCCTATTTAACCCCCAATCCTTCAACCGAATAATCCAAAAGTATAGTCCAGTTCCAAATGTCATTATAATATACAGTGTGTTCCAGGATAGATGTAAAATGGTACAACATATGCATCAAATTTCAAGTTTCTGTACTCTTACCAGCTTGCTTTACTTATTTCCCTCTATTTACCCCTATTTCCCCCCAACTCTTCACCAGATATGTTAAAAAATAATCCAGTTCCAGATCTCATTGCAATATATTTGATTTTTTTCATTCTTTTTATCTTCGAGGACCAGTAATTCTGCAGGGAAGTCATTAAGGCAGTTTTTTCATAAAACAACTTTTGTTCACGAAACCTTGAGCTACCCATTCCCAAAGTTTTAAGAAAATCAACCCTAATCATTTTTCTAATGTAAATTGTATGGGATCATAATGTTTAATTTACTGAAGTAATTAGAACATCATTGTTATAGTATCAAGAGATCGACAAAATTTAATAAAGGACTTAATTAGATTCCACTAAACCACTATCCAACATAATACATTTATCGAGCATCTATTCCATATATTTAATAACATTTTTGAGTTCTGGAAGTAATTTCTTAGAATTCTTTCCGAATACTGGGGATGATAATTTTTTCAAAAGTCTAGTAATTGTTTTGTTAAATATTCCACACCAAACATGAGTTTGAGAGTATTGTTTTTTACGAGTTAACACATTAATAGTATCTAATCTTGTGCCTACCATCTGACGTTATGTGAAGAAACAGTGCCATTCGAAGTAAGTGTTGCATCATCAATTATTATGATTTACCTAAGGACATTTGCATCATTTAAATAATTTCCTTGCGCCCAAATCAAACTCCAACTTTCCTACACCATCTCCTTGTTCAAATGTATGCTGATACTTCGATTTATACAATTTTAATTTGTTACCTTACTTCTGGCAACATAATTGCTAATCTATATTTCGGACACTTGCATTGGGATTCTCACACAATATATTCACTATAATTTCATCAGTCACTCGGTCAGTTTGATTATTAGTTAGGTACATTAATTGGTCTTGAGTTAGAAACACTTCTAGTATTTTTGAAAATATAAACTATTTCTACCTTGATGCTGTCTATTAAACACGGTTGCTTTTCTATATGTACTAGTTTTGTTACGAACTAAACGAATTGTTTCTACTTTTTCAGCCAATCAGTAAGCATTATAATAATTGAACTTTAATTGTGCAAGCCACTTAAGTTGTTTCTGTTACATTCTTGATACTAGTAATATTAAAGTGTTTACAAAATGACTGATGTTTTAACTTCTTTAATATAGTTTAATATAGTTAAAATGAATATTCTCCGAAAACTTGCAATTCTGAACATTTTTTATTAATGAAATTTTTCAATGAAACAGAGCTTATTATATTTCTTAAATATTTATGTAAATAAATTAATTTCGTTGATTGCATAAATAACAAAAATTGATTGACAAAGTTGATCTGAAAAAACTGAGGAAGATGCGAGTGTTTAGGTGAGAAGTGAATAAGGAAACACTGTATAACCAAATATCGAAAGCACCAATGGGTTCATCCAGGGAATATACCAGTGAGCCGCTATCCAAGTAGCGGTTCCCTGAATGACGACACTGAAAATATGCATACCATCAACTGTTGAGTACTTTAATCGGCGGTAAAATTCACACTGAGTTCGTCCGCGGGAATCTTAACCTCTCTTTTTTCATTCTTAGTGTTTGTCTTCTAGTAATCTATGCTGTTGGTATTTTCAAAAATATAAAATGAGGACTAGTATTAAATTATTATTTTTCAACAAATAATTATAAAGTTCCTTTTTGATGTGACATAACCTCAATTATAGTGACATTTAGCAACTTGTTTTGCACGGTTTACTGAAGCCACAGAAATTTAACACAGTCACGAAATAATCAGGCTGTATGATTGTTCTCAGCAGTTGCATTCCCTAAACGCATTAGTTAATCCGTACTATGCATTATAATTTTAACATGCAGAGAAAATTCCTCAAGATAATATTAGCAAAGTTAATAAGGTATAGTTCCTCTTATCTATCTCGTAGATTGAAAAAATTGCAAGGAAAGCCTCTCGATTTGAATGAGAAGCAATTGGACTCCTTCACACATGTAATTTGAGATATTTGTCTATCTATCTATACTGGTAATATATGGCTGTGGCTGTAAAGCTATTGCACAGCACTGAATTTGAAATATGAAACGTGAGTTGGCACCTTAATTTCGCTGTGAAATATTACAGAATTGCCATATTATTGTTTATATAATAATAATTACATTGTAAGTTACCATTACAGCATAAAATACTCGATGAATTTTATGTTATATTTCCACTGCAAGCCATTTTCAAAAGTACTGCGCGGGGCACCCCTAGTCGCGTGTCACATAGTGTAACATATGGCCTGGTGTACAAACAGGGACATGCTAGCGAAGTACAGAATCGGCTTGATTTCGTAAAGGGTAAATGGTGCAATTAAAAGATTCAAACTTTTTAAACAGTTTCATATGAGATAAATAATTATTTATTTTAACACTTTTCTATTTAATATAAATAATGAATTATTATTGAAGTATCAAGTACTGTTCAAAGTTAATTGTCAATGTTTGGGAAAGACTAAAGCCAACCCTGTCCCTCCTCGACATTTCCCTAATTAGTCAGAACGCCGGTATTTTTAGTGTTTTTTTACCACGTGTTTTCAACCCACTAGATAAATGAGAAGATCTATAAAGTGTACAGACAAGTACGTACGTAAACACATTTATCCGCTCTACTCACAAATATGATGGGAAGGTTAGTAAGTGATTTTAGATGAGAGGAACACACTTCTCGCCCAGGGTCCTTTCAGCGAATTTAATAAGACACAGGTGGGCTGCGGTTCAAAGGATTTAGCAAACAAAGGGAGTAATTGAAAGATTTTACAGTAATTACATAAACATCTAAATTGAATGCAAAGAAAATAAAGGCACATGCATGTATAAAATGATAAACTTATGGTAATTATATGAAACAAAAAATTGCTTATATCAAACTGATGATAATTATATACAGGGTGTAATTAGTTTCGTGTCATTAAAAAAAACTGGTGCTAGGGAACGACAAGACAAATAAAAAATCCTTATATAACATGGGGTCTAAAGTTTATAGTTTTGGAGAAAAAAAAATAAACAAAAATTTCTCAAATTTTCAATAAAATGTTTTGAGAACTGCTGGAATATTGAGGTAGGTTTAGAGCGCCTCGCGCGCCTTCGCTTTATACTCTCACTCTCCCTTGTGCAATATTTTAGTTACTATGGGTGTTTCGTTATGTACACACGCCCAACCCGCCCCGCCGTTCGTTGTTTTTGTTATTTTTGAATTTCGGGTCACTGTGTATTTATAGTTAAGATTTATTTTATTGACTTTACCGTTCAAGTTGTTAAATTGTTGATTACGTACAGACACAACTTACTTGTTCGTTCTTTTTGTATTTCGTTTTGGATTTTGGACCAAGTTTTTCTTTTATTTTTCCTTATTGACAACGTTAGTTGATGGTAGTAGTACGTATGTCCTTAATTCGACGTACCGAACTGTGTATTGATGCAGATGCAGAGATTTCGAATGATTTACTTAGGTAAGCTTTTAACCCAGGACACTCATTTATTTTACAAACGTTAATAAATCACATTTAAATATTCTAAATTATAAACATTAATCCAATATTTTGTTCCAAATTAAAAGACACATATGTAAAGAAATGCTCTGTTTAAACTTCTGTGGCCATTATTTGTTTGCAGTTGTGCAGGAAAAAATAACGAATTATTTACCTCTTTATAATTGCCTTCGGTTGAGGCGGTCCATCAAAGGCGGTCGATGATCCAAACAAAGCCTTTGCTTTGACACCGAGTGTGACGCCGAGGACTGCACTTTTTTATGACAATTTAAAAGTTGTATAAATGGGAACTACAAGTCCTTTGACCAAGAAAAGCAGTGGTTCTCAATTATTTTCTACATTATTAAAAAAATATTTAATATGTTAACCCATGTCCGTTTTTTCAAAGTGCCCCTAGAGGGAAAAATCACAAAGGTTTTTTGTTGTCTAGTCGGTCTCCATTACCAGTTTTTTTTAATGACATGAAACTGATTACACCCTGTATATATGAAATAAAATAATTAACGTGTGGCAAATTAAGAAGAACGTTATATTTAGGATTGGTTAATGAACATGATAATTGTGAAAATTAGTATAAAGATAGTTCAGATCAGAATAATTATATATTTTTTAAACTTTTTGCCAATCAGGGCATATTATAACTTGAGCGAATTATTTGCCTGTTCTACCGTATGTAAAATAGTTACGATCTCTGCCGAAAAGTTATAAGATCTAAAATGAAAGAATATTCGTACGGTTTGGACGAGACACAAAATGCTCCACTTGGTTTATGAGTTGTTTTAGAGCCATCAGTAAAAAAATTTAATAGCATTACTAAGAACTTTCTATAGATTTTCACAAAAGTGTAATATACAGATATGTCTTCATCGTTAGTATAAGTACGAATAAAACATTTGGTTTAAGAGAGAGGATACCTATTGTATTCAATTTAGATAATCTTTTCTCTTTGATATTATTTATTATACGATAGAAGGTTAAACTCGTTAAAATATTCTTAGGCAGCACACACAAATTTTATTAAATAAAACCGTGTTTCAGTCAGAATCCGAATTCCTAAAAGAAAGAACATTTAAGTAGCATAATTTATCCATTGAGTCAATAATACACATAAAAGAAATTTATTTATTTAATTCTGAGGGAATTGGTCTACAACTACTTCTCTACATACAGGGTGTCCATTAAAGAAAGGGCCATACAGGAACAGTGGATACCTGACATTGAAATATTACGATTTAACCAAACTTACCTTAGTCCAAAAGTTGATATTAACATAGATACAGGGTGTTAAACTAAATGTTATATTATACTTCTCCTACATAATTTTTAAGGTTTTTCAAATAATTGTACGAAAATTGGTGAATTGGATTTTTTGATATGAGAAATTCAAATCTTCTCTTATTTTTGGTGTAAATCCTAGAGGACGCGACATGAGCAATATTTAGGGTGTAAATGTACTCCTATCTTTTTCACTCGTAATGTTATAGCCTCTTTTATTAAGCAATCGTTAACCTACATCATTTTTATGGAGACAAAGCATACTTGTCATTAGCCTCAGAAATTGACTGTTTTTGAGATAATCGCATTGTAACAGTCAGCCGCATAATTCATTACAAGAAATATTAACACAGTAGGCGCCGATGTCAATAATACTTTTGATAATTAAACACGGCTAAATCTGACAGTTACTGTGTTGTAATTTATTACGAAAAAAATATATTTTTTGCACAATGCCGAGGCATAATTTTTTTTCAAATAGCAAAATGATTGATATCATGGCTATTTATGATCAAGAAAATAATAATGGACGTGCTGCAGCAAGAAAATATGCGAATACTTATTCAAATCGAAGGCAACCCGATTGAAAATTATTCCGAGACTTTTTGCAAGATTAAAAGAAACGGGTTCTTGTAGTCCTAGACGTTCCAATGGACGTCCTGTAGTTCGTAGTGTCCAACAAGAAAAAGCAGTATTAATAAGTATTCGCTGAATATCTACAAATACTGAACTAACCCGTGGCACAGTATCAAACATGAGCAACAATTACACCCATACCATTTCACACCAGTAAGAAATTCGTTGCCAGGTGATTTTCCTCGTCGCATACAATTTTGCGAATTTATGTTAAGAAGGCAAAGAAGAGATCCAACTTTATTAAATAAGGTTCTTTTCACGGATGAGGCAATGTTTACTCGAATGGGAATCTTTAACACAAAAAACAGTCATTTGTGGACTGGCGAGAATCCAAGGGCCGCAAGAGCGAGACATTTTCAGTATGAATTTAAAATGAATATTTGGTGTGAAATAATTGGAGATTATCTTGTGGGTCCTTTTGAACTCCCACCGCTAGGAAATGGAGAAAACTATCTAAACTCCCTTCATGATTTGCAAAATATGTTAGATATCCGAAAAAATAACTGGTTTTTACTCGGCGGAGCACCAGTTCACTATCCTCTGATTGTCAGAAATCATTTAGATAATATATTTCCTAGGCGCTGGATTGGACGCGGAAGTGAACATCCATGACCACCACGGAGTTCAGACCTAACGGACTTCCTCGTACGGGGTACCATGAAAAGCCTTGTATACTCTCAAACAAGTAACACAAGACAAGAACTCTAGGGGCAGCTGCAAACCATAATCGTGATTTGCTTCCATCATTTTTTGTATTAGGCAAAATTTTCTTAAAAGATGCCGAAAGTGTATTGAGTTAAATGGAAGACAATTTGAAAATAAATTGTAGCAGTTATTTTAATTATTATTTTGTTGTTTAATTTAACAGTTCTATTGATATCGTTTTTGTTTACTTAACTGCTTAATTTGTAATAATAATAAAACCTCTCTTTTTCTACATAACTTCATATCAACTATCAATTATTTAGCTGTCAGATTTAACCTTGTGCCTACTAGATTGTGTGTGTGTTTCAGGTTTGTTGACTACGGTTACAAAGACCATTCGCCAAGTTTCCTAGTATAATAATAATTTTTTTAAATTTTATTTCTTATCACATTATTCCTTGGTTACCAATGTGTACACTTTTTTTTAACTACATATTTTTCTATTGTATATAACAAGCATATAAGTATTTACGTAAACGAATAAGTACAAACATACAAACACGTATCTTTTTTTTTGTGATATTTTTTCAGTTTTTTTTTAATGTGTATTCCTTTTTTTTTTAATACATGTATTTTTTTCAAAAAATTTGTTTTTCATGTATTTTTTTTTTGTTTCATTTAATAATTTTTCATCTTTTTTTTCTCTTTTTTTTTTCAACTTACAATTGGGAACTGACAGTGATACAGGTACGTCTATGGGTCCGTATAGACGATTTTCACACATACTGACTAGACCTCGGATAACATGGATTAACATTGAAGGAAAGACGATAGGAAACTTATTTCTAAATACAAGTTACAAATATTACATATTTATTATATTTTTAATTTTATTTTTTTTATATGGCATACTAAATGGTTATATATAAAAATGTTTCTTGATGCTAGCAATTGCATCAAATTAAACGGACATGGTACAAGATTTGATTTATAAATTACATCCAAGAAATGTTTATTATTATCTTCGTTCAATTTACATTCTAAAATCACATGTACCGTATCCCCTACTTCTCCACAATCACATAACGCATTATCTCTCTTATTAATTCTAAATAGATATGATGGTACCAGTACGTGATTGAATCTTAGTCTACATATTTTACTAATTGTATTTTTTGAATAGCAGTTTTTGTACCAGTGCTCTTTTGAAGGCAATGGCTCAATACACTTATAATAAGCCCCTTTTTCGGAATTTTGATATAAGTTGTTCCATTCTCGTAAAAACATTTTTTTTGTTATAGAAGTTAAATCTTCAAATGGGCAAAGGTATTCAGTCACCTCCCCCAAATTTACGGCCTGTTTCGCCATGTTGTCAACTATTTCATTGCCTAAGATACCACAATGAGCCTTGACCCATGCTAAATGTACAATTTTGTTTTGTTTTTGTATTTCAATTATTAAATTTATTATATTAGATGGATAACATGGATTAACATTGAAGGAAAGACGATAGGAAACTTATTTCTAAATACAAGTTACAAATATTACATATTTATTATATTTTTAATTTTATTTTTTTTATATGGCATACTAAATGGTTATATATAAAAATGTTTCTTGATGCTAGCAATTGCATCAAATTAAACGGACATGGTACAAGATTTGATTTATAAATTACATCCAAGAAATGTTTATTATTATCTTCGTTCAATTTACATTCTAAAATCACATGTACCGTATCCCCTACTTCTCCACAATCACATAACGCATTATCTCTCTTATTAATTCTAAATAGATATGATGGTACCAGTACGTGATTGAATCTTAGTCTACATATTTTACTAATTGTATTTTTTGAATAGCAGTTTTTGTACCAGTGCTCTTTTGAAGGCAATGGCTCAATACACTTATAATAAGCCCCTTTTTCGGAATTTTGATATAAGCTGTTCCATTCTCGTAAAAACATTTTTTTTGTTATAGAAGTTAAATCTTCAAATGGGCAAAGGTATTCAGTCACCTCCCCCAAATTTACGGCCTGTTTCGCCATGTTGTCAACTATTTCATTGCCTAAGATACCACAATGAGCCTTGGCCCATGCTAAATGTACAATTTTGTTTTGTTTTTGTATTTCAATTATTAAATTTATTATATTAGATATTATATAGTTGCAACTAGAGAAACTTTTTATATTTTTTTATTTATCTAACGAGCTTTTGCTATCAGAAAAAATTACAAATTTTTGTTGTTGTAAATTTCTAACCTGTAGTAATGCTTGCCATATAGCAATGAGTTCCGCAGAGTAGTTAGATAAATTATCATTTAGTGCAAACATAAATTGAGTGTTAGTATTCGAGCAAAAGAAAGCACACGCTGTATTTTCTTCGTTTTTGGATCCATCAGTAAATATAAAATGATAATCGGGGAAGAGCTCGTTTGTGTCATGTATAAACATTTTGTTTCTAATTTTTACGGGAAATAATGAGTAATCTCTCAAGAGGTATATTGAAATGTTATTGTATTCAGTGAAATTAATGTTGTATATAGGGTTAATATTATCTTGATATAAGTCCTTGACTGTATTTAATGATTTACTGTAACATTCTGTTAATATTAGAGATTTCTTTTTTGCCCAATACTTGTTTGTTAGATCTTCGATGAAAAGTTGGTGATTTTTTTCTATAACTGGACTATTTTTTGACTGGAGTTTTAACATGAATCTATTACAGAGTAATTTTCTTCTAATATATAATGGGAATTCGGTACACTCTGATAGTAGGTTATAAATTGGTGTACTGTTTAATGCTCCGAGGCATTTGTTGGAAATTACGTCTAATTTGCTTAAATGTGCTTGATCGTAGAAAATAGAACCATAATCCAGTACTGACCGAATTAAAGTTTTGTAGAAAAGTAGTGATACATTAGCGTCCGCGCCCCATGATGTGTGTGTTACAGATCTCAATATATTTATACCTCTCTCTGCTTTTTTTATAATTGATTCAATATGCTCCTTCCATAACAATTTACGATCTAGAATAATGCCCAAAAACCTTACAGTGATTTGTAGTGGATATGTTGTAGACCCTAGTTTGAGTTGCTTCGGTACATTTTTTCTTTTGTTTGTAAAAATGCATACTTGAGATTTTGTATCGGAGATGTTTAATCCTATATTATTAACGTTGTTATTTAATGTATTGTATGTTAAACTTATTTTTTTATACCTGATTCTATATCGCAATTCGATATGTATATACATATATCATCAGCAAATTCTAACATGTGTGCTTCACTAATATTTATGTCAAAAGTATATAATAAGTACAAAATTGGACTCAATATTCCGCCTTGTGGGAGACCTTTATTAGTAATTCTAGGGCCAATAATGTTATTATTTATTCGTATGAAAATATTCCTGTTTTGGTATAGTTTTATAACTTTTCTCGAGAATTCCTCTGGTAATCCTATACCTTTCATTTTGTTAAACAGGATGTTTAGGCAGACATTATCATATGCTCCTACTATATCAATGAAGATGGCAATAACTGATTTGTTGTTTGAAAAAGAGATATTAATATCTGATACTAAGTTAGCAATATTTTCTGTAGTCGAAAAACCTTTTCGGAATCCAAATTGATTTTTAGGAAGTTTATTGTTTATTTCCAGCCACGGTTCAAGGCGGTTTTTGATCATTCTCTCCAAGGTTTTTAATACACACGATGCTAACGATATTCCACGATATGAAGTAGAAATACTTGGGTCTTTTTTTTGTTTCAAAATTGGAACAATTTCATATTCTTTCCATGTTTCAGGGTATTCTTCAGATGACCAAATTTGATTTAGTATTTCTAGTAGTAAAATTTTACTATTAGGACCTAAATTATACAACGTTATGTAATGAATGTTATCAACACCAGGGGCCGTGTTTTTTTTGTTATTTAATGCCCTTTCTAGTTCAAACATACTGAATTTATTTAATAATGGGTTATCACTGTTATTTGTATTAGATGTAATAAAATTTTGTTCCGACCAAGGTGGAGCTATATTATTAATAAAATCCTCAACCCAATCTCCTTCTATAACTTTATTTGTTGGTTCCTTGTATACGTTTTTAATTTTTTTTGTATAATTCCAAACGTCCTGGATTGGCGTGTTTTTATTTAGTTTTTCACAAAAATCTTTCCAAGCTTTTCTTTTACTAGCGAGAATTATTTTTTTTGCCTTTGCTACTGATTTTTGATAAAGTATATAATTATTTAAATTTGATACATTTTTATATGTTTTTAGAGCTTTTTTTTGATTAGCAATAGCTGTTTCGCATTCCTGGTTCCACCATATTTTACTAAATTTAGGGTTGTGCACTTTTTTCTTTATTGGAACAGATTTTTTGTTACTATTATTTATCTGATTTATAAACTCAGTGTAACTAATGTTTAGAGAATTTTTATCATATGAAAATTGTTCCATAAGTTCCGAAAAAAGTGCCCAATTTGCCTTATCTAGGTTCCATATTTTCTTTTCAGTGGTAGGGTTTACTAGTATATTATTGTCATTGCCTAAAACTTACTAGATTAAAATTAATATTTCTTATAATGAATTATGCGGCTGACTGTTACAATGCGATTATCACGAAAATGGTTAATTTCTGAGGCTAATGACAAGTATACTTTTTCTCCGTCAAAATGATGCATGTTCAGGATTTTTTAATAAAAAAGACTATAACATTACGGGTGAAAAATTAGGAGTATATTTAAATCCTAAGTATTGCTTGTGTGGCGTCCTCTAGGATTTACTCCAAAAATAGGGGAATATTTGAATTTCTCATACGAAAAAACCCATATCCACCAATTTTCGTACCAATATTTGAAAAACTTCAAAAGTTATGTAGGAAAATTTTAATATAATATTGATTTTAACACCCTGTATCTGTGTTAATATCAACTTTTGGACTAAGGTAAGTTTGGTTAAATCGTAAAATTTTTATGTCACTGTTCCTCTATGGCCCATTCTTTAATGGACGCCCTGTATGTATAGGCAGAACACCTAGTACACTTCATTAAAATAGAAATTAATAAATAATTAAAATATCTTTAATTCATTAATCCCACAATCTACAACTAATTTCCAGCTGCTTTAAATAATCCATTAGCTTTATGTATACTGGGCGAATTACAACACTCGGAAAGTGAAACGGTCTTTTAGCCTTCCATGTGGAAAATCCCCTGCAAAATTTTAGCGCAATCAGAGAAAATTCATTATCTCTCACAGTCTCAATTTTCATATGCCGCTCCGCTTAATTTTATTGTGGTCAGCAGATCAGTGTTTCTGCAATTTTTGTTTAGAACACTTCCTTAAATTTTATCGTTTCTTTTTTAGATCGATACCGATCAATATGTCAGCGTTTGCGTTACAGAAATACAATGATATGATTTTAACTTACGGTGCAGTCGATAAAAGCCTTGCTGGCACCGTATAGTAAAAGTGAATTCAGTCTTATTCAAGCAGAATGTTAATCAAATAGGTATTCGCAGTCGGCCATGCAAGATTACAATTTCTACTTGTTAGTCATCGATTGGAGTTAACGCAGAATGTGGGCAGAGTATGCTATGGTGTATTAGAATTATTCTTAGCTTTGTTGTCATTCCCAATTATGATAAGGGGAGTGATGTTAGCTTACATCTCGTTATGCCAGAATGGTTAGAGTCATAGGCCATGCATTTCTGCAAAAGCATAAGATAAATTTTTTGAAATATATTCTTTATAGGATTTTGCGAACAGCAGAAAAAATAACTATCTATGAGAACTAAAAGAAAAGCTATGTGTCAAAATATTACTGAAACCTTTGCATTCCTTCGATAACCTGAATTCTGGTTATGCTAGCAAATTAAAATCCTGAAATGAATTTCTATAATTTCTTATTTTAAAATTTTCATTCAACAACTAACATATACACAGTCTCCTACGGCCATGCAGATTAAACTAGTATCTACATAACCTCCTACGATAATGAAGATTTAGTTAAAATTGAGAACAAAGGCCCAAAATGAATTTATTTACCTACGCAGTCTTAAACATGTTTCATTCTAATGGATTACATTTTCATGAAATCCATCATTCTGTTTTTAGAAATGCTTAACCTTCGAAACGTTTTTCGCCCTTATTCTGGAGCTCATCAGAAATTATAGAAACTGATTTTAGGATTTTAATTTACTAGGATAACCAGAATTCAGGTTATCTAAAGAATGCAAAGATTTCATTAATATTTTTACACATAGCTTTTCTTTTAGTTCTCATAGATATTTATTTTTTTGCTATTTGCAAAATATAAAGAATATGTTTCAAAACAATTAAGCAAACAAATAATAATTCGCTTTAAAGCATACATTTTTTGCTTCCATTTTTTTAATTTTCACTCAATAAGCACCCACAGAGAATGACGGATCTTGATGGAATGTGTTGTTCACTTGGAGGTCTGTCAGCCTTTTGTCAGACTACAGGTAGTTGCTCAGGTGTACCAATGGACAGCAGCTAAAAATCGGATATGTAATAATGCAACTAACCTAAGTACTAAATGCGTAGGTTAACTCTCGTTTGTTATTCATAAAGATTTCAAGATAACCATACAATGTCTACTATTTTCCTGTGACTACGGAGTACCGAGTTCGAATCCTGGCAAAATTATGGATGTTTAGTAGTATTTTTGTTACCGAAACGTCAGCAGTGGACTAGAGCGCTGTTGAGTACTACGACATGTTTAACTCTTAATCCGTAGCATCTTTGTTTCAACGCCTGCCCGCACCATCGGTCTCACAGACCGCTATATTGCAAAATTCCTTTTGATTTCCAATTTTCTTAACTTTCATTAATTTGTAAGTCAAGGACACATATTGGGGTGACTTCCATAAACAGTTCTTATAAGAAAAAATGCCTTATGTTCGAACACAAGTGTATAAAACCAGAAATTTATCAGAAGATCTTATTATATCACATCATAGTTACAATTGGTGATTTTTGTTTTTTAAAATAGTGACTTTTAATTGTTGAAAATAGGCAGTTATGTAATAAAACAATATTTCAACCACGATAGCAAATGATTTCAGGTGAAGAGGGCATCTCCTTATCTCCAGTGAGTTCCTGGCCATCGGAGGTTTTACCATCGTCATTTCTTGACAGATTACGTTTTGAGCAAATCGATGATCGTAAACGCTGTTAGGGAACATCCTCCTCATTTTCTTCCTCTTCATAAAATGAACTCGCCTCATTGCACTGAAATTATGATTGTCGAGATATGCCTGGCCGCTCACAGAGATCCTTCTCGTCACGAGATTTACAGTCAACATTATATAGAATCTCTGTAGTTGGTTAATCAGAAACCCATGGTATGTGAGGTCCAATGTCCTGCACATCATCAAACAAAGTTCCTCTGGCAGGATACCTACAGCACGCTCTATACCTGAATCATCAGAATCGGCATACGAATCTGAATTTTGTACAGAAGCCAAGAAAGCTAAGAAAATGTTTGGTACATTGTAACAAAAGTCAAATTAAGGGAGCCAATTCCGGCCCTGTCGCATATAGGATCACCGTATTCTCTTACTTCCGATCTCGGTAATATTGTAATATTATAATTGTGGTGTTATAATATAATAGATTCAAATTGCTTGTTTAATATTTATTTTATTATTACTGTGTACATATCGATGGTTACAGTTTGAGTTCTCTATTAATACTTACTATTACATGTGCCTAGCTATATCCCTACCACTATCTATTAGCAAGCGCCTAGTCTACTACTACATCTCCCTTGAAAACTGAAAAGGATTTACCTTTATGAAATGTAAATTCTTTTCAATTATCTTGAATTTTTAATTCGATTATTTATTTCATCTATAATAGTGTTAAATCGGCTGTAAATAATTTTTGCTTCATATTGTTTTTTGTCTATTATTTCACCTGTCGCCTATCTGGACCTATCTTAGTTAAGTATGTTTTTATATCTTTTAATGCATTAAAAATTACCTCTAATTTATATTTTCCCATTTACTTTTTAAAATTTGTTAACTAATAATTATTACTTATCAGCAGTATAACTATAATCTAGACCACATAAAATAATATAAAATATGCATAAACAATTATGACTAGTACACTACCTTATTGTAAAATATCTTACTCATGATTATAACAGTAGTTCAATGTCCCACTTTTAATTGTTTTATTTCGTCACTCAACTTTTCAAGTCTTTGCTATTTTTTCCTATTTCCTACACCATTAAACCATTATTATTTTTATATGGTCTCCTGTTCGTCTGCACAATTTTCTCGGAAATTTTTTAGGTCATTCCTATGGATTTCTTGCCTGATAGTTTTTCTTAGATTTTTCTTGCAATATTTCCATATACCATATACAACTATTATTGCCAGAATTCCAATAACACGAAACAGCAACCATTCAGTTCTGGAAACCTTATCTACCTTTGCGTCACCACTTGCCGTCTGTGCAATAATTACTTCCTCTTTCGATTCTGATCCTCCCATATTTTATAATTTGATTTTAACCTGCTTTTTAAATAACCAACTAAATTATTTTATGTCCAATTCGTTTTTCTTACTTGAAGTTGAGGACCCGTCAAACGCTTGTTTAAATATGACTCACCGGGACCCCCCCCTCCCTCCCGGTGAGTCATATCTGAAATTTTCAAGACTAGGGCAGTTGAGAGAGGATTCCAGAAAATATATGTAATTAACAGTAAGATAGATAGGCAAAATAAGGTAGATTTTTTTCCCCATACAAAAGCAAGGTAAGGAACAAAAGGTCTTTTTTTCATCTGCTTTAGTGGTATAAAATGTTAGATAGGTCATATGATAAATACCATGGTCCGTTAGGTAATTTCAAAGAGGGGTACGGTTTAAAGTAGAGAAGATTTTAATTCGTCGAGGGTTTAAAGTTTACTGCCCACTTTGAAACGTCTTATTTCGATTGAGATAATATCGACACTCTTGGTTTAACGCCTTATCGGTCATCATCTACCTACAAGGTATAGTAAATTCTCGTTTTGCGAACCTTTTTCTATTTTAGAGTTTAAGTACATTTGTTCAGTATTTTGTCGGTTATAATAAGCATAAATGAATGTCTTGTAATTGAACTAAGAATATTCGGCCGCGATTCAGCTAAAGATTTGAACTTGCCGCGGACCATTTCATTCCTTGATATAGTGTAATTACTGTTTGTTAATTTATTTAATCGTTAAATGTTTGTGATTGTCATTTTCATTTGTTTTCAGTTTCTTCTGTAAATATAGTGGTTTAAGTGTTTTGAGAAATCACGTGTTTTATTTGCTTGTTATGCAATTGAGTTCATTCTCTATTTAGTAAAGTTTATTTGTGGTGTAACCTGGTTGAGGGACACCAAAAGGATTTAATCACCTAGAAGGAAAAGGGCAAGCACAGTTTTGATTTCGATGTATATACTATAATATCGACGGAGTCTACAAAATAAATTGGGGCACTCCGTACTATACCAATGATAATGTCTGATTAAATCATGTAATTAAGGGAATAAAACCCCAGTTATTACAACATTACAAAATTATTATTCATCACATTGTACACCAAATAATATACATACAGATTCAGAGAAAATATAATTATGAAAATAAACATTTTGTGGTGCAACACTATTTTTTTTACCCGGCCAAAAGTCATTATAAATAATTCTAATATTACAAATATATTCTACGTACTATAGTAATAATCAACATGACGCATGACGGACTGACACATATTTCCTACACATCAAAAGACTTTTGGAATAAAATAAATTAATGGGGTGCACGGACGACCCGGTCTGTTTAACCGGCAACACTATTATACACTACCCGAATGACCGGCCTGTCAGCCGACTGATTTATTGAAAATTGCCATTTACCGCGAGGACGTGTGTGAGAAAAACTTTGACGGCCTCTATACTTGGTCACCAGTCTCAAACTGAAGATGTCACGGGCGTCGAGGTTATATAGTAGTGTCGACACGAGCGGTGGTAGCGGTGGTTAAATTTACGATGTCGGTCTATCAGCTCGACGGGCCGGGCTAAGGGTTCATCGCTGTTATCTCTCCTGAGTTCGAGTCTCAGCTATGTTAGATGGCAATGTCGCAGGGAATGGTTACTGTGTTGATGTCTATGTGTACGTATCTTGGTTGAGTGGTGGAATAACAATAGCTAAACTCCGCCATGACATTACTATAAATAAGGCGATTGTTTAAATAGATAAATAAAAAAATCCATATTGAACTTCGTTAAGAAACAACTGTATCAAATGAGATATTGACATCATTGTGTTGTAAAAAATTAATTAGGAAAGGGAGTTATATATCGAGCGCGGAGAGATTTCAAATTGTTACTATTTGTTATTTCCACAGGTGAACATACGAGGTATAAACTTGGTTTTTAATTATTTACATATAAGTATGCTTTATGTTTTTCCATTAAAAAATGAAAAGTTGAAAAATAATGTTTAATTATACTCTCCAAAAAACATGTATATTTGCTTTGTTCGACAAGTATAATGTAATTATCTTTAATAATAATTCGAAAAAAAGAAACAGATGGAAACATATATTTTATATCTCACGATAAATCTTATTGCTGCTAGAAATATTCAAATTATATACAGACTGTTTAATACACGTTTAAAGCCTTGTGCAAAGTCTCGTGCGAGGAGGGACTAAAGCAATACTCCTTAATATTAGAGCTTGTTCTCCAAACGCCTGATATTCATGAAGGAATATAAATGAAAGAAATGCCAAAGACAAATTTGCATATATCAGATATTCCGCACGTATTTTTTAAAGCAGTGACGTGAACAATAAGTCCTGCTTTTAGTATATGAAAATCGCAAGTTTCATAATAATTATATTTTATTGAAAGATGTTATACAGAGTCGGAGAAATGTATGGTTTTCCTCTTAATATGGGCCAAGCGAAGTCGTGTTTCAATAAATATTTCTTGGTGTACTACCAGCTGTAGCGAACTTTATCTGAAGAAGAAGAAGAAGTGGGGGGTCTCAAATGTTCACAGGTTCTGAGAGAAAATTTGTACCTATAGCTAGCTAATCAATATTTTGACGAGTTATGGTTGTCAGAAGGTGTAATAAAAAGAAAATACTTTATCCAGGTGAAATTTAATACTGAAAATTTGTTACGATTGAGTGAAAAATTAAGAACGTGCAGTAACATTTTATACAGTGAGGTCCATAAGTAAAGGATAAATTCATTATATACGTTATTTACATTTTATAAGTAAAATCCTAAAAGATAATAATTTTATACCTCACCCTTCAACCACCTTGGAGCGACAGATACTTCTTTAAATTTTTTTAATGGAACGAGGATGTGTGTGATAGCTCATTTGAAAGGGTTTTTAATTCTCTATCCAGCAATGTAAAATTTTTTGAATTTCTCTAATTTTTTTATTGAAAAATATTACATTTTTAATGTTACTAAGTAAACAAAAGAACATGAAACTACTTAAATCAAATGTTCAAACTGGGCACCCGTTGCTTCTTGATAATAATGGAGGCTTGCTGAAATTCTTCTAAAACATTTTGTATCGTTTTCGGGGTCATTTGATTAATTTATTGTCTATTTCTGCCCTTTCAATCACGACGTTATTTGGTCCGTTGAAGTAGGCTTTCGATTTTAGGCCCCATAAAGAAACGTCAAGCGGGGTCAAATCGGGAGAACAGGCAGACCACACAATTTCACCTCGTCTACCAATCCACCTATTGGGAAAGACTTGATTAAGATGGGCTCTTACTTCCAGTGCAAAATGTGGTGTAGCTCCACCCTGCTGATACCAACTATTTTAATCATTTTTGCCGTCTGCGTATCAGAAGAAATGATACATTTAAATTGAATGCTACGACACAAAATTAATTAGAAAAGTCAGATTTGACAGATATTTGGTACATAAGTATAAATAGTTTAGGATACATTTTAAAATGTGGTCTGGCTCCGCCTTGCTGATAACAACTATTTTTATCATTTTTGCCGCCTGCGTATCAGAAAAAACGATACATTTAAATTGAATGTTGCGACACAAAATTAATTAGAAAAGTCAGATTTGACAGATACTTGTTACATTGACATAAATAGTTTATGATACATTTCAAATAAATTTTAAAATTTTCAAATTTAATTTTCTTGATGAAGAATATACAAAATTAAAAGCACCTTATATTAGTGGTCGCTAAGCGACGAATCCAGCTACAACCTTGCACGACGTGAAACAGAGATGATATTCGATACATATGTTGGCCGGACCCATATCTTTATTTTAAGAAGTGGAGGCATCTTGAACCCCGCGACCGGGACCCTATAATGGGGCCGCTAAGCGACGACTCCAGCTACAACCTTGCAGGACGTGATACAGTGATGCCACTCGATACGAATGCTGCGCATACCCATTTCTTCACTTTAAGACGTGGGGGCCCCTTGTACCCTGCGATCGGGTCCCTAAACAGGTGGTTACCTAACTTTCAGAGACAAAGCGCCAAAATATCACCTTTATCGGCTTATAACTCGAAATTTTCTTAAAACATTTTCGAAAAACCATGTAGTAGGTATGTTAAGGTGACACGTATACCGTAACGTTTTAATTACTAAATATCATGTAAAAATTTAAAAAGGTTCTACTATTCAATCATAGCGGGAAGGAAGCACGGCCCCTCTTGAAAATTTTTCTTATTGTCATGTACAGTCCGTAAGTGTTGTCGTGAATTCATACTGGTTTTCGGAGTGTACCCGCCCAGGACACACTAACGTTTCCGTTTCTGTGCATACCGCCGACCGATGATGCGTTCGAAGAGCACATCAAGAGAGCATCAATGCAAGTGCAGAAATTAGGACAGGCTGTGGAGATCCAGCAGCAAATTCTTTTTCCTGGGGATTGGGGCTAGCAAGAGAAAGGGGAAAGATGGATCCCTATATGGCGAACAACGCCGGTCGCCGCCAAAGCCTGTGATCCTAAGCGGTGCAAGTGCAAATCATAAAGCAGTGACAACTGCAGCTGCAAACGTAGAATAGTCAGCGGGGAACGCTGACGTCACCTTTGTATTTACTTAGCAGACTGCGTCTGTTAATTTTCCTATCTTACGAATTTATTTGGGTGTTTATGTGGTTTATTTTGTGGATTTACCAATTTCAAAGTACTGGCAGCTGAAATTCACTAAGTCTAAATTTGAAAATTATATTATCATATGTTCTCAGTTTTGGTGAATGTATACCTAAATTCAAATATGCACAAAGATGACGTCACGCCATTTAGGACGGCAGTTATGAGGCAACCTACTGTAGATCTACTGATCTTGGATCCGACCAACAATCGTACCGAATAGCATCTCTGATAGATAATTAAAAACCACTTCAAGTGAGCTATCACACGCATCCTCGTTCCATTTAAATATTCTAAAGGAACTCCAACTCCAACTCCAAGTGGGTTGGGAGGTATAAAATTATACTCAAAAAATACCATTTTAGAATTGAAAATTGACGTGTTTTAGAATTTTAGTCATAAATTGTTAATTACATAGATAATGGACCTCACTGTATTTATTTCCTCAATCACGTAGTGGAGTGGAGGTATAGTAATCGTAAAAAAATGTCAAAATTCTTTTTTGCTCACATAGGTTTAAAACGTTGCGAAACGTCGAGATTTCAATTTTGAGAAAAATGTCTGTCAGTCTATCTGTCGGTCTGCCTATGATTTTTTGTACGCGCGTTTTCTATGGAACGGTTTGAGGTACCGATTAGAAATTTGATACACTTATGTATTATAGCGAGATCTGGAACTGGACTATGTTTTGAGTTTACTCCGGTGAAGGGATTGGAGTGGATAAGTGAAAATGGGGGAAAAATACTACAGCAAGCTAGTAAGAGTTCAGAAACTTTGAACTTGGTGTATATACTAGAAGCAGTCTCACATTATGTATGACATTTTCTGCGTCCACCACAATTCCAACTGCATTGTTAGAGGGGTTTACAAAACAGAAGAATGATATTGACATGAAATTTTGTACAACTATGTATTATAGCGGGGTATGGAACTAGATTAAGTATATTTTGAATTTATTTTGTTGAAGGGTTGGGGCGAAGTAGGAGTAAATAAGTGAGGCAAACTAGTAAGAGTTGAGAAACATGAAATACGGTATATATACGAGAAGCCGAGGTGTCAGATTTCTTTGTGACATTTTCCACCCTCACCGTCGCACCCCACTTCATTATTAAAGAGGTTAACGAAATTAAGATGCCGACTTAAAAATTTGGTACAGGTATATATTATAACTAAATCTGATACTAAATTGTATTTTGAGCTTACTTCGAAGAAGCGTTGGGGGTAAGATAGGGGTAAATCAAGCTAATAAGACTCCAGAAACTTGAGAATTGATGTATATACATAAGACAAAGGTCTCAAGTTATTAAATATTTAAAATGTCATTTTTCACCCCCACTCCATTATTAAAGGAGTTAACAAAATAAAATTTACATATTAACTTGTTCGGTACACATTATATTATATCGATATATCGAAATAGATTATATTTTGAAATGATTCAGTTGAAGTATTGGGGGTAAAATAGGAGTAAATAAGTAAAGCAAGCTAGTAAAAATCCAGATATTTGAGATTTAGTGTATAAAGGGTGTAACAATTGTTACACAATGGAATGTCATAAATGAAGGAGCGTATTCCTCGTATAAATTTAAGAATATTTTGTCATATAAACAACTATCATTAGAGTCTTCGTTTACAAGATACAGTGCGTTGTTGTTTTCAAAAACACAATTATTTCCCTATATACCTTTTGAACAAATGTAGATATTTACCTGAAATTTTGTGTGTAGAATACATGATTAATATTGTATTTAAATTTAAAAAATGAAGCCCCAGCCTTAACCAGTGACGTAGATTTGAAGTATGTAGGGTACCTTTTTCATGAAGTTATGGCACGCCTCTGGGCCAAATTTATTTATTATTTTTGCTTTTTTTTAGATTTCAAATTTAATTTTGAAAAACAATGATCTCTTGACATTTTTGCGCATATTTTACAGTTTTAAAGTTATTAAAGTTTAACCGTAGTGACGTACTGTTAGATAAAATAATGCGCCAATTGTATCTTACAAAAACAAGTGGGCATTTGTCAAACAGTGTTTAGACAATTAGCGTCCAGTCAAATTTATTAATCTGAATTGTCGATTTAAATTTAAAAAATGGTATACTCTTTTGTAGAATTGAATCATTTCTGTTATGGGCTTTCTAATGGTAATAATGTAGATGCAGCTGCACGTTATGCGGACCGCTTTCCCAACCGACGTCATCCAGATCAAAGAATGTTTATGGATATTCATATGCGCCTACGGCAATCGGGAAATTTGAAAGCTAATCATGGTGGTGGAAGAAGGGATACGGTAACAACGATTCAACGGGTGGAAAGAATACTAGAAACATTTGAGGATAATCCTAGTACTAGCACAAGAAGAATTGCGGAAATGGAACGTGTGAGTCACATGACTGTTCATCGCATTTTAAGAACCAATTTATTGTATCCATATCATTTACAAAGGGTTCAGTCGCTGAATCCCGATGATGCAGAACCGCGTATGAGACTCTGAGAGTGGTTTCTTCTTCTTCTTCTTCTTTTAGCGGGGCGCTTGGAGGTCGCCGCACTCAGGCCTTGTGGCCCATTGTGCTACCGCTAACAAATTAAGGAGCTCCCCCGTACAGACCGGATTCCAGCCCAAAGGCTGAAATCCTTCCCACGGGAGAACTCATTATTTCCTCCAGCACTGGAAAACCAGCGCCGAAGTGCTTGTGCCTCAGGTTCATCAGTCCTGGGCAAGAAGTGAGAACGTGAATGGAGGTCTCCTCCTCGTCCTCACAGAACCTGCAATCGGGGTGGTCAACCACCCCCATTGTGTGTAGGTGTTTCCTAAAAGAGCCATGTCCGGTCAAGAGGCCTGTTACGGCTCTAATTTGCTTTCTGCTTAGACGCAGAAATTGCTTTGTTCTCTCCGGCAAGGGTCCTGAGATTAGGAGCTTCGCTTGCCGGAGTCCTGGATAGGAATCCCAGAGGTCAATGAACTGGGAGTGAGTCCAGTTATCTATTAACCTCTTGGCTTGGGATCTAGGGTAGCCGAGGGCCGGCTCCAGACCGAGCAGAGGTTCACGAGAGCCCCTTCTGGCCAAAGCATCGGCCCGCTCGTTACCCTCTTGGCTTGGGATCTAGGGTAGCCGAGAGCCGGCTCCGGACCGAGCAGAGGTTCACGAGAGCCCCTTCTGGCCAAAGCATCGGCCCGCTCGTTACCCTCAATGTTGCTGTGTCCAGGCACCCAGAGAAGCCTGACCCAGTTTGATGAGCCAAGTTCACAGAGAGCCTGTTTACAGTTTTGGACCAGTTTTGACTTGGTCCGATTCGATGCCAGGGCCTTGAGGGCCGCTTGGCTATCGCTACATATATATATGTGTTTATTGGAGTATTTCCTTCGGATATTCTCCTGTGCGCAGACCAAAATAGCGCCTTTCCCCAAATATACCCGCTCCGGTACTTTCCTCTAGCCTCGATCCGTCTGTGAACCAGACAATATCTGCAGGCCTTAGTATGTCCTCGAGTTGTCTCCAGAGTGAGAGTGGTTTACACGGAAATGTATTCGAAATCCATTATTTCATTCTTCTGTATTATTTACGAATGAAGCTGGACTTAACAAGGATGGAATTTTAAATTATCATAATAACCACTTACGGGCTGATGAAAATCATCACGGAATAATTGAATCGAGGCACCAACGACGTTTTTAAATTAATGTCTGGGCTGGAATTGTCGACGAGTTTTTAATTGATCCATTTGTTTTACCTCGAAAAGTTAATGGACGATCTTACCTAAACTTTATTCGAGATAATTTGCCACTTCTAATGGAGTTTGTTCCATTAACCGTAAGGCAACGTATTTTTTTATGCGTGATGGTGCTCCACCTCATTTCTCCTTGCTCGTACGAGCATATCTCAATGAAACTTATCACAACAAATGGATAGGTCGTGGAGGACTTATAGCATGGCCAGCCCGCTCCCCAGACCTGAATCCACTAGATTATTATTTATGGGGTCATTTAAAACGATATGTTTATTCTGTTCCTATTCCCGATGAACAAACTCTTCTTCACAGGATAGAATAAGGATGCCAGCAAATTCGCCAGAATCTTGGAATATTTGGTAGAGTAAGAACAGCTATGAGACAACGTACCCAAAAGTGTATTGAGATAAATGGGCGTCACTTCGAACATCTCTTGTTCTTGCATTAATTTCTTGTTTCGTTTATCTTTGCTAATTTTTGTTTAAATAAAAAATAAAATTTCTGATGAGTTTGTTTTTCTTACATTTGGCACTGGTTAGAGCTCGGACTTCATTTTTTATATTTGATTGCAATACTAATCATGTATTCTACACACAAAATTTCAGGTAAATATCTACATTTGTTCAAAAGATATATAAGGATATAATTGTATTTTTGAAAAGTACAACGCCCTGTATCTTGTAAACGAAGGTTCTAATGACAATTGTTGATAAAATAAAATTGAGATATTCACTTGAAATTTGGTACACGTGTATATTATAACGTCACCTGGAACTTGATTATAATTTGAGATGATTCCGTTGAAGGGTTGGGGGTTAAATTGGGATGAATATGGAGAAATAAGTAAAATAAGCTGGTGGTATACAAACTTGGGATTGGGTGTATATACTAAGCCAATTCCTCAGATTTTTTTATAAAATTTTTCCATTCCTCCACTACCCACACACCATTAAAGGGGTTGATAAAATATAATTGACATATTCACTTGAAATTTGGTACGCGTATGTATTATAACGGGGTGTATAGGAGACAATAGGGGGAGGAAGCTGATAGGAATCCAGAAACTTAATTTCTGGTGTATATGCTAGAAACCGCCATTTCAAATTTTTTTATGACATCTGCCTCAAATATTATTAAAATTTTATAACCAATTATTTCCACATACTAGAATGCAAATATGGTATAAACATTTTCCTTCAAAAAGACTTGGAATGAAAATCTGGATGTGGAAGTAGTGATTACAATACTAATCATGTATTCTACACACAAAATTTCAGGTAAATATCTACATTTGTTCAAAAGATATACAAGGAAATAATTGTATTTTTGAAAAGTACAACGCCCTGTATCTTGTAAACGAAGGTTCTAATGACAATTGTTTATACGACAAAATATTCTTAAATGTGTACGAGGAATACGCTCCTTCATTTATGACATTAAAATTATGTTACACCCTGTTTACTACACATTAAGATCATAATTTTTTTATGATATTTGACACCCCCATTTCTGGATTCTCATTAGCCTACTCTACTTATCTGTCCCCAAACCCGCCAACGGAATATTCTCTGAATATAATTTAGTTGCAGGTATCGTTATAATACATACGTGTACCAAATTTCAATATCTCACATCGCTCTGGAGTAATCGTGAGCATAAAAAAGTTATAGACCGACCGATAGATCGACAGACCGATATACCAACAGGCCGACATACATTTTCGGTCGCTTATATTTAGAATCTCGATGATTCATTACTTTTTCAATCTAATGGAACAAGAAGAAGTGAACATTTTTTACGTTTATTGTACTTTCACTCAACTACATGGATGTGGAAATATATTAGTTAAGATACAGCATTCGACCATTTAAAATATCTTCAACGTAGTATGAATAATTCTTCTCGACAGTTTAGGAAACTTTTCCTAACTTTAAAACACGCTCCAAATATTAAAATTCGTTCATGTTCAATATTTACCACTTTAATTTTAATATGCCATATTTGCTTCTAAACATTATCAATTCTTATAATTCACAACAATATTGGTATACTATTAGCTAACAAAATAAATGAAAAAAAAATGAAACGTTTCAACAGTAGCAGTTCAATATTCTTGGGATCTTCCATTTAATGAAACACTTCCCTTGTGATTTCCTTCTTTATATCAGTGAATGACAAAAATTGAAGTGGAGACTGATAAACATCTTATATTATTGAAAAGATGTTTGGCGATTCCCGTTTTTTTAGGTCATAATATAAAACAAATCTGGTGGAAGAATAACACATTTCGTTTACATTATTAAATGATCCTTACGAAATATGAGATTTCATATATGATAAATATTTTCTACATTAAAAATATAAAATGTTGCATGGCCGTATTATACAGAGTTTAAATAAAAATTCGATATTTCTTGGCGCTAACAAACAATTACCATCTCACCCCGTCCGCTGTCAACATTTTAATAATATTACTCCATTGGGCATGGAAGAAATCATTTTTTAATTTCTTATTGTTATGTTGATTCTTAACCTATTTTTTAATTCGCTGATTATTAATTTAATTTAATTTCAAATATTTGTATTCAAAACGTCTTGTAAACATTTTGTGATTCATGTACATTCTAGATAGTTTCCCTTTGCTGAGTGGCATGCCTGACAGCATCATGCCATCTATTGCGGCTTCCTGTTAGATACACGGCCTCATGAAAGCCATTTCCTGTTAATTTTTTGGAAGTTTTGGTGGCCTCTCTTGCCAGCTCTTGCCATCTGATTTCCCCTGGACAATCAATCGTTTGACATTGTCTACTCTCTAGACGATGTGGTCGAAAAATTATTGGATTCGAAAAAATATGATGCTGAAAAGTCGTTCTGGGGAGAGGTATTTCTAGAAGAATCGGCCTGGTTGTGTGATGAGCCGTCTAGGGAACTCGCAGCAGACGTCTCCAAACCAACATTTCAAACACATCAATACAGTGACTATCTGTCTCTCTAACAGTTCATGTCTCAGACGCGTAAAGAAAGATGGAGAAAACTAGCTTTAACAGCTTTAACAAGTCTGATCTTTATGCGCCTTGTGCTATTCCTATCAAATTTTGCTCAACTGAGAAGTTGCCCGTCTTGCCATCTGTATTCTTCGTCGAATATCATAGTTGCAATTTCTGGCGTTGCCCACAGGGGCTTCAAGATAAGGCATCTTGTTTACTATGTCACAATACTACCTCCTAATATATCTAGATAGTTTTCATTGCTTGGTCTCTTGTTATGTTGTAATTTACACTTAAACCATACTCAAAGTTTATTATTTGGAGGTTGTCCAGCAGATGCATGAGCTCATCCTCGTCCGTGCAACCAAGTCCCAAACTTCAGGTTAGAAATCTTAGTTCCTCCCATAACTATTCCACTCTGCCAGTGTTCCAACACACCTTGCATCACGTGTTCACTACTGATGTTAAAGAAGGAGTAGTGACAGAACGCAGTCTTGTATGATGCCTGTGCCAACTTTACATTTGTCGGTGTTGTCAATCTTCACTACAGTAGATGAATAATAAAGATCAGGTGTCTAGGTGTTCCCTTTTCTAATAGTACAGTCCATAGCATACTACATTCCACATTGTCAAATGCCTTACTGTAGCTCAAGACACAGAGGCACGTTATCGATAAGTTGACGTAATTTCGATGTTTGATATCTAATACCACGCCCCTTAACAAAGCCTGCTTGCTTAGGAAGTGTTTGTCAACATAGATAATGTTGAAGTATGGATTGAATAGTACACGGCATATTATCTATAGTTATCACACATATCTGTCGAACCCTTTTTATGTAGTGGTACGAAGATTAACGTTCTCCAATCATCGGGCCAGATTCCTCTTTTCCATATTTTTTGGTATATTATGTGGAGTATTGTCACTCCATCTTCACCAACTATCTTAAGCGCTTCAGTCGTAATATTGTCGACTCCAGCTGCTTTTTTATTTCTTAGCTTTTTTATGGTTGCCTCCAATGCTCATTTATTTATTGATGATTCGCTTTCGTAAATGTAGGATTTCGTAACAAGCGACAGCGACAGGAATCCGAGACATACGACAGAGACAGGAGACAGCGACAATACCGATACTATGGAATACATTACAGAATTTCATTGAAATGCACAGCGGGGCGAAATTCCGTAAAACTGCTAAAAGTCTGAAATTCTCAGAATAAGTAGAAAATGTGTTCACTATTTGCAGAAAAATACAAAACAAATTCTAACTTCAAAACAGAGGTTGTAACTGGGGCAAAATTGTAAGAACTTGACTAAAAGTTTTGAAAATGAGAGAATATAATAATATAGAAGATGAAATTTTTTGATAAAGAATAAAATATGCTAAAAAATCCAAGTTAAAAATAAGTGAGGGGCAGTCTTAAGAAACAGTCAAAACATACAACTTTATAATAGGAGATGCAACAGAGGATAGAATTATAAACAATCTATAATTTATTTACAGTGTATATTAGAAAATAAAATAATCAGCCATCACTGACTTTCTACCACTCATAGTCCGTGTTGTCATTGGAATCGGAGGTATCTTCCGAAGTAAACATTTATCGTAAGTCGATTGGACCCTCATCGGGCGTCTTTATGACCATTTTAGGCTCAGAAAGGAGCTCCAGAATTTCTTGAGGAAGAGGCACACTGCTTTTCGCAGATAAAGTTCTCAGTCCTGTTATATATGGATCAGAAGAGGTCAAAAGGCAACGAAATAAGTTCTCGTCTGTTGTCTCCCTCTACATCTTTTACCTCTTTGTATGGCCTATTCGATACTGCTTAAATCCTTCTTTCTGCACTCTTGGGCATCTTCTGAAAGCTGTGCAATTTAAAGTACAGCCGACTCAATTATGGCAGAATTAATATTTTATGCACAATCGCTGGCATATAATACCTAGGGCATTTTCCTAAGAATAGTTTCCTGAGATAAATAATTGGTGGTTCCTTTTTTTGTACCGAATGCTAATTGGTCTGCAATAGCTACTGATGATGGTCGTGGATTTTGCCAAAAAATCGTTTTAAATTCATCTGCTACCAAGCTGGAAATCGTTTTAGATTGAGTAGGAGGGTAACATTTATCCTTATCAGCTCGTATTTTAGTGTAGCTTGGAGAAATATTTGCATTCTTCTCTTTCGCCTGCTGTTTGATTTTCAAGTACTGTGCTTTAATCAGCTTTGCTTTGATTAATAAGGACAGAGCTTCTTCAGACGCGTAGTTGACTGGCTTATTTTTCGATTCTGACCATGTCTTTCGGATCTTACTGGCTCTTGTAGGGTGGTTTCCACACCTTCACTAAGTAATTTTACCACATCGTGTTTTCCATGAGATTGCAACTGGTATTTTGTCGCATGTAACAGCTCTGCTGACGTCGATTCTTTAGTTATTTCTTTTATTTTTCTTCTCTTCGCTCTTTCGCTACTCTCCTCAAAATATAAAGATAAATGACCTGCGGATGATGTAGAAGGTTATGTAATTTCTTCTTCATAAAAAAACGAAACATCACCTTTCAACCAGATTTCATTATTATTTAAAAACCTTGTTTCTGTTCTAACGCTTTCTTTCTATTTATTTTTAAAATACTGCAGTCTGCGAATATTTTTCAAGATATCTCAATACTGTTGTAATAGTTCTTCGTTAAAAGAGATTATTTTTGTCGAAAATACTTTTTTCGGAACTTAGTCGCCAATTTTTGAATAACATCCATTCGATAATATGTGCCTTTATTATCTGGAACTATAATTTTAACAGTAAACTTAGTTATCTTTATTTGGTTTTTTCATAGTTGTCTTTATTTGAATTATAGTTCACTAAGCCATCAACTTATTAATAAAATGATATGATATCATATCTTAGCGGCTGCGCTCTCAACTGCGTTTTATTAGTTAACACGTGCGTGACGGACTGAAGTCTCCAAAAAAATCAGAGGTCACTGGGGGCGGGTCAATTAAATAATTAGGGAATTAATCAAGCTACATTTTGGTACAATGTTCAAAGATATGCACAGCAAGATATTTTTTGTAACTCACTTATAATATTGTACATCATTTACGGCAACAGCAATTTATGCCAAATTTTCAGGTAACGATTTCGGATTAATAAATAATAATAATAATAATAATAATAATATATTTCTCAATATTACACAATAGTGTATACAGTCATCATAATAATAAATACATACAGATTAAAAAAACAGAAAGAAAAGTAGTACATAAACACACAAAAAAGAAAAAATAAGCTGAAAGAATATCAGGTAGATAGTGTACTGAAGTACTGAAAATATTCATCAATAGTATAAAAACTATTTTCAATTAATAATACCCTGACCTTTTTTTTTGAAACATTTGATACTTACATCCTCTTTTTTTAAGGCTTGCGGTAAAGCATTAAACATTTTTTTGACAAGTTCAAAAAGGAAGTACTCGTCCTACTGAGGCGCACACTTTCTAGACATAAGTTTTTCCTTTCTCTAGTATTATAGTCATGAACATTCCCACGAGTGAGAACAGTCCCTTCTTTAAATTTCTGTTTAATATACAACAAACAATAATAAATATAACTAGCAGGTAAGGTCATAATACTCATGTTCTTGAAATGAGGTCTGCATGAATCGGTAGACTTTGCTTTAGCTAAGATTCTGATTGCTCTTTTCTGAAGTATAAAAACCTGATTCGCACTACAGGTATTACCCCATAGAATTATTCCATACTCCATTACACTATGGAAAATAGAAAAGTATGCTATTTTTAAATAATTTTCACTCAGTCTACTCTGTAGCTGTCTTAGTAGAAATATGTGTGTTGATAAACGCTTACACAAATCGTTAGTATGATGAGCAAAACTTAGGGAAGAATCAAGGAAAATACCCAAAGTTTTAACAGGCACATTATTAATATTAGTATTAGCTGGTTTCACAACAAAGTCAAGCGTTTTGGTTTTGTCTAGGTTTAAACTTAACAAGTTACTAGAGCACCATTTTTCAAGCAAATTTTCAGAGAAGTTAATATTATTAGTGTTATCTTTTGAAGATTGACTTCTAAACAACAAAGTTGTATCGTCTGCATAGGCAGCTAGACGTACATTATTATTGTCTAAAATTAAAAAGAGATCATTTACGTATAATATAAAAAGCACAGGACCTAAGACAGATCCTTGAGGAACACCATATTTTATAAATTTTTGTTTGGAAATTTCATTGTTATATTTTATAAATTGAGATCTATTCCCGAGGTATGAGGCAAACAGATTTAATACAGTTAAATAATCAAACAAAAATGCTGAAATGAAGTACTTACCTTGAATAATATTCTCCGTGTCCAACTTTGCAAAAATTTCCACCCAAAACATAAAATATAGTATCTAAATAACACTTTTAACCATCCCAAATAATATAGTTCACAACTTAAAGAGGGACTAGTGTACACCACTTTTATGACACTTTCAGGTAATTTCTTAGAACTTAACAAATTTAGTATTTTGGCCGCACTTCTGATATTCTGTCCCACTGTGAAACCTTTATTTACCTTTAAATATTTTTTATTTTTTTTTAACTAGATAACATTTCATTCCTTAATTAGATATTTCATGTGATGCTTGATTTCACAATGTATTTAATTTATTATATAATAAAAACAAATATACCGCACGCCCGATGGTAAGGCAGAGATCTTCAGTAGGAATGATTTAGGGAAATAGAAAGCAATTATATTTTTCGAAAAATTCAAAATAAACGTAGGTGAGTGGAAACCGCACCCACGAATGATGAAATTTTTAAAAAACAAAACGGTTTCTAATTATATACACAGGAAAAATAAACAAAGACCTTTTGAAAAAAGTGAGTCAAGTGATAAAATATAAATAGTAAAAGTAATATGTATTTAAATTAAAGTTAGTATTATTTATACGTATAGTCAGGTTAGGGGGGCAAGTTTCACTCTGCTAATTAATCATGGCTCGTCAGCAAATAAATTAAAAATTGCTTCATCACCATCCAAATCGTCTATTTTTCTATTGAACAAAATGATGAAATATTAATAGAATTAGCTACTATATATGGAAAGATATAGGTAAAACTTTAGATAATCTCAATTAAGCCTAAAACTATTTTTTCATTCACTTATTTATCGGTCAATCTCCGCTACCAAGGCCAAGCACCGACGCCAGGAGACAAGCTACCCCTAACCTATAAATTTTGCCAAACCTCTTCTCTATCGAAGAGAACAGATTTTTTACTAGCCTAACATTTAATAGACAAAGGGCCGACTGTTTTACATCTCCTGCGAAGTATGGTATATCCCCGCCCAAAGTTACATACCTTCTACGTATGTATTGACATACAAGCCGTTAGAAAACGGAGATGCGGGATGTAGAAACCGCGCCCGACGTTTCTACATTTTCGTAATGAAATACGAGTATATGCAGGTGTTTCTACGCTCGCTCCTGAAAATAAAATAAAATTGCTGTTTATTTAACCAGCAATATTTCCTAAACATATCGTGATCAATCTTTAAATGTTGTGATATTGATAGCTTGAAATATCCCCCTTTTTTCGTTTTTCAAATAAGGGGTTCATTGGTGCTCTTTCACATTTTTTTATAAAAATAATATAAAATCAAGCCTTCTTCTTCGTCTTCGTCTAATAATGTACGTTGTAAAAGATTTTTCTTACTTGCGGACATTATAATATAAACATTGTTCACGCGTCAAGTCTTCAGCAAAATGTGTTAATCATTGACGTGTCGTGCATTGAGGAACGAGCTATATTTCTATTGTCTCGGTCGCTTGTCGCCTGCCTTTATGCTCAGTCTCGGTCTCCTGTCGCCTGCTATAAATGAGTACCTTAATAATGCTTCTAGTTATCTTCTGCGTCAGGATTATCACTCTCGGAAAGCTTTTCGCAGTATTAGTTAGTTCTCAATGTACGGGCCAAGTCCTTAATTGACCACGTTTGACCACGAAAAACGTCTTTGCTATTATTGTGGGTTAACAAATTAAAATTGTGATTTCATGTGTACGAGAGCTAAATTTTCAAAAAATTTGTTTGATATCCGCTACTCTCACCCACGTCGGTCAGTAGAAAAGGTGCTACTTCAATACGTTGCAGATCATTTTATGGGTTTTTGGGTCAGATGATTTCAAATTTTATATTATTAAAATTCTAAGAGCCATTATTTCCATATATTGGAGTGCAAATATAATATCAATATGCTTTCGTTCAAAGAGACTTCAATGGCAAATCTGGACGTGGAAGTAGTGATTTCTTCGCAGTGTATAGTTATATATTTAAATATTACAAACTAGGATAATGAATGCCTAAAGAGGAATCTATATGTGTGTATTGCAGAACCATTAATAATTTTCAATGTTTACATCTTCATTTTAAATTATATTCCTATTCCCAAAATATTCTAGCAATCTCAAAAATTTGTTGATATATTACTTCTGTTTTTTTATATATCCATAGTTACAAAATAAGTTTCAAAGGCAAGTGAGCTACCACACAGTGGTTTTCCTTATGTCTTCAATTAACGATATTTGCCAGAGGAGTATCCTATATTTTTTTTATTGTTCCTTTACAGAATATGCCATGGACACTATGGACAGTATAGCTGGTGAAATGACATTTATTATATATACTATTTTTTGTTCTGATTAATATCAAGAAATATGTATATAATATATACTGTTCCAGAAAAAAGATCAGCTTCTACAAAAAAATTAGAAATTTATTAATCAGTTGACGCAAAATTGATAGAGAGCTTTCATATTTCCATCCTAAAGTTAAGTGCTCCATAGTAAAGAAGTAATATGGTTATAAAAGAAACATTAGCCTCATTTTAGTCGAGTAATTGTTACGAGGTTATTTTACGTATTAAATAGACGCTTGTATTATTTCTTTCATTTACGTCTGTCTACAGCATTTTCAACGACAGAAAAATAATATATGAAAATATTACCAAGTTCACGTTAATGAAACATGTTTTACATACCTAGTGTTGCCGTGAATATTCGTGGGTATAATTTGGTTAAAAAAGATCGTGATAATAGAGGAGGTGAGGTGTCCATTTACATTATATTAGTAAGTATTGAATGTATTAAAGAAAATCCAACCGAAATTAACCTCTGGGCCAGATGGTATCCCCGCATTCATATTAAGCGACTGTGCTGCTGTTTTTGCTAAACCCCTTGCTATATTATTTAACTTATCGCTAAGGTCCTCCAAATTTCCGTCGCGGTGGAAATTATCAAAAATAATTCCAGCATTTGAGAAGGGTAACAGATCCGAAATATCTAATTACCGCCCAGTAGTAATAATAAATAATTTCGCCAAGGCATTTGAAATTCTGCTACATCATTATATTTTTAACCACGTAAAGCATCAAATATTAATAGCTCAACATGGGTTCTTCAGGGGCCGTTCAACAGTTACCAATTTAACTAATATTGCAGAATTTATTTCTGATTCTATTGACAGAAGTGTACAAACAGGCGTTATATATACTGATTTTTCCAAAGCTTTTTGGATTAATTCACATGTATGTATTCATGTATATATGTTATATTAAAAATTCACAGTACGACACTGAGTTATAAGTAAGCTTCTCAGTAGTGTCAAATTACATAAGTTGATAACGACTTCTCTTGGTAATTGCTTATCTCACATATCATATTTCACACATTGTTATTCTTCCATTCTCACAGTAATGCCAAATTGCAACTTTGCTTTTCCTTTGTTTAACGTCTAGCTGACAAAGCTTTTGAAATATTATAAATACGACCAGCAGTCAATTTTGTATTCAGTATTATACTCACATTGATATTAAACTTTCAAACTTACAATTGTACATTTTATTCAGAGTCATCGATGACTCCAAATTAATCAAATAAATATTTTTTAAAAGCTCAATATCAAAGTATCAAATATAACATATATGTGTGTATATGTATATCTTTTTGTATTTTTCACAAGTTACTATTTTTAATTTTAGTTCTCATCTCCTATTCTGTAATTGGGGTTTTTAACCTGTTGAATAGTGTATCAAATAAATCAGTGATTTGTATAAACTTAAAGTTTTAGATGTTCCGCCCGCCACGAGTTCATTGGAGCAAATTTGGATTAGTTTAAAAATTCAAAGTAAGAGTGCGTGTCTGGAACCCTTGTATAGGCCTCCAAATCAAAATTTAAACACTTGTATTAATGATCTGGAGAACGTTCTAATTACACTTATACCGAACTTTGATTATGTGCTATTTGGAAGTGATTTCAATGTAAATTTGCTTTGTAATAAACTGCTTTACATTTTCTAAATATATACAGTCTACACCAAACTATTAAGGAGCCCACTCATATTACTGATAATAGTCAAACTCTTATTGACATTTTGGTTACTTCATCTTCAGATCTTGTCCAAGATCATGAAGTTATTAAAATGGCCCAAAAGGCCAATTATAACATTAAAATATAGAACATATCGGGAATACAGAAACTTTAACTATGATGATTTTTTAACCGATATTTATAGGCTAGATTGGGACGTGTTATACAGGGTGTCCGGAAACAAAGTAGAAAAAAATTAACTGAAGATTCCTTAGCCCAAATTAATGGGAGTTCTTCATATAACATTTTTCAAAATACCCCTTCGTTGTCAAGTTACAGCCCCTTTAAAGGGGTAATTTAAAAACTGTTATGATTTTTTTACTCAAAAAATAAAATTTCAACAAACACAATATTTGGCGTATCTACTACATTTATTAAAAGGCATCTTGTGAATTTTTTTCACCCCCTTGAGTGCCTCACCAAGGGGTAGAATGGGCAACCCCTAATTTATTTTTAAAAATATTTTAAAATCTATTCATTTTACATTTCAGAATAAAATATTTTTTGAATCCCTTGTTCATTCTAAAACTTTTTTATCTCTTTAAAAAATGCCGTAGTACCAACCGTTTTCGTGATAAAAAATAAAATGTATGTTAATGCAATGGAGTTCATTTCAATCATTACTGAACGATAATGTTTTAAAACTTTTAGTAGGCTGCTAGTAGGCTATAATCGAATAATCTAAATATTCATTAACAAATTCTATGTAATAATAAACGTACATATTTTTTAATCAAATTGACAAATACTATATTTATTAATGGAATAATTTATGAAATACAAACAATAATATTAAAAAAAGTGAAACAATTTTGACAAACAAGAACATATTTTTCCAAACTTAAATTAACTGCTCAAAATGGCGCCCTTCAGTACGAACACATGTTTGTAACCTTCGTCTCAAATTGCCGTACAAGCTCCGTAGAATTAGTGGGGAGTTACGAATTTCGTCAGCAGTATTAAAAATGGTTTCCCTCAAAACGTCTTCATTTGGAAGTGGTGTAGAGTAAACGACATTTTTCATATGCCCCCAGAAGTAAAAATCTAATGGATTCAAATCCGTGGACCGGGGGGGCCATTTAATTGTAGCTTCTTGTCCTCTTCCAATCCAACGATTTCTAAAATATTGCGAAAGCCATTCCCGAACTTGTACGGAATAATGGGGACCCGCTCCGTCTTGCATATACCACATATCTTGGCGTAATTCAATGGGTAAGTCATCGAAAAGCGGAAACAAGTCATTCTGTAAAAAATGCAAGTACGATATCCCATTTAATCTGTGAGGTAACACAACTGGTCCAATTAAATAATCGCCTATAATTCCAGCCCAAATATTAATAGAGAAGTTGTACTGACATCGTTTAGCTACCACAGCGTGCGGATTTTCATCGTTCCATAGGTGCTGATTACGAAAATTTATAATCCCATGACGAGTAAAACAACACTCGTCAGTGAACAATACTTTTTTTGTGAATTCTAATGGTTTCCTTAAAATAGTTGTACAAAAAGCCTTCCTTACTGGAAAATCACGCGGGAGCAATTCCTGAACCCTTTGCAGATGGTAAGGGTGCAGTCCTTGCCGCTTCAAAATCTTCCATATTTTCCATCTACTTACATTAAAATGAAGAGCAGCCCGTCTAATACTCATTTCAGGATTCTCTCCAAAATATTCTAATATCTGTTCTTCTAAGACAGGTGCCACTTCTACTTCACGACCAGTATCTCGATTCCTTTTTTCAAAAGAACCCCTTTCTCTGAGCCGTATGTGGATATTGGTAAAAGTCGCCACATTAGGTGTAACACGGTTAGGAAACCTCAGGTTGTATTTTCTTTGGGCTGCTAGAGAGTTTCCTTTGCATTCACCATAAATGAAATGCATATCAGCATATTCTTCACTACTATAAATATGTCTAGGCATTTTAAAAGCTTACGACATAGAAAAAAAAATCGGTAAAGGTATTTACACAGAACTTCCCTCGTTCATGGCAGTCTCTCTAAAAAAATAATAATTACGAAATGACATTGAGAATAATAATCGGAGTAGAGTTATTGCTATTATTACAAAGAAAACTTGATAAGTTTTGGTCAAAAAAATATACAGATTGCTCATCCAACAGCAAAAGTTCAATACTAAATAGCAGGTGCCACATATGGCAGGCTTGCGCAAATACCTTTACAAATGTCCACCATGACTGAATTATTTCTTGGGATGACCACCCTGTACATTTTTCAATAAAAGTATAATAGGTGCATATGCCAGATGTTATTGCCATCTGTCACATTTTCAATCCAACATTCACGTAATGGAATGGAAGTATAGTGGTGGTTAAAAAATTTTTTTTTAAATTTTTCAAAAGATGGTAAAATAATTTTCAAATTTTTTTCTTCTGAAATAGGTTTAAAATGTCAAAGGTAGAAATTTTAAATTAGAGCAAAAAGGAAAGTTTCCTTCTGTTCTATAGTAGTGCTAAAAAAAGTTTAAAAATTAAAAATGATGTATTTTTAAAATAGGTTTAGAATGCTATGAAACGTGAAAATTTTAAATTTGAGCAAATAAAAAAAAATTCGATCTATTTTAGTGGTAAAAACTTTTTGAAAAATGTTGGTGAAAAAAATTTTCAAAATTTTTTTTCTGAAATACCTAGGTTTAGAATGTCATTTAAATTTGAGCATTCTGGTGTTAAATTTTTTTCCAAACTGGTAACAAAATGTTGCAATTTTTTTTTTCCGAAATTGGTTTGGAATATCATGAAACGTGGAAATTTTAAATTTGAGCAAAAAAATTTTTTTCGTCTGTTCTATAGTAGTGATACATAAATGGATTAAAAATGTTTTCAAATTTTTTAAAAAATTCTTCAAAAACATTTTTAAATTTGTTTGAATAGTTTTAGAATGTCATGGAAACGTGGATAGTTAAAATCTGTACAAAGAAAGAAAAATTCTATCTTAGTGATAAAATTTCAAAAAACTTTTTTTTTTAATCAGGCTTAGAATGCCATGAAACGTGAAAATTTTAAATTTGAAGAAAGAAAAAAAAATTAATTTTAGTAGTAAAAATTTTTTCAAAAATATTGGTGCAAAAAAATTTTCAATTTTTTTTTTCCTGAAATAGGTTAAGCGTGTCATGAAAATTTTTAAATTTGAGCAAAAACAAATTTTTTTCATCTTGGTAAAAATTTTTTCAAAAATGTTTGAAAAAAATTTTCAAAATGTTTTTTTTCTCAAATAGGTTTAGCGCGTCATGAAACGTGGAAATTTTAAATTTGAGCAAAAAAAAATTTTTTTCAACTTGGTAAAAATTTTTTCAAAAATGTTTGAAAAAAATTTTCAAAAAATTTTTTTTCCTGAAATAGGTTTAGCGCGTCATGAAACGTGGAAATTTTAAATTTGAGCAAAAAAAAATTTTTTTCATCTTGGTACAAATTTTTTCAAAAATGTTTGAAAAAAATTTTCAAAAATTTTTTTTTCCTGAAACAGGTTTAGCGCGTCATGAAACGTGGAAATTTTAAATTTGAGCAAAAAAAAATTGTTTTCACTATTTATTCCGTTTAGACGGTCCACCCTGTATATTTTTCAGTGAAAATTCTACCAGTTCTTCGCTGACAGTAGGGTTAACTACCTACCAAATTTGACTGCTCTCCGTCAAGTAGTTTTTTAGTAAATGCACCAACAGACAGACAGACAGACAGACAGACAGACAGACAGACCGACAGACAGACAGACAGACAGACTGACGGAATTGAAAAACCTATATTTTCGGAATCTACGTGTTCTGAAACGTCAGAATCCGAAAAAATCTCGGAGGGTGATTTTTTCTCGAATACAATACTTCCCTTCGGTATGCGAGGGAAGTAATAATGGTTTTAAGTAAGAAATAAACTATGTAATTATTTCCAATAATTGACATGAGCCTACTAGATGTGGTAGACCAATTCCAATAAATACTTAAATGTTAATACTACTGTCAAATTGAAACTTGAAGGCAGCCTACTAAAAGTTTTAAAACATTATCGTTCAGTAATGATTGAAATGAACTCCATTGCATGAACATAAATTTTATTTTTTATCACGAAAACGGTTGGTACTACGGCATTTTTTAAAGAGATAAAAAAGTTTTAGAATGAACAAGGGATTCAAAAAATATTTTATTCTGAAATGTAAAATGAATATATTTTAAAATATTTTTAAAAATATATTAGGGGTTGCCCATTCTACCCCTTGGTGAGGCACTCAAGGGGGTGAAAAAAATTCACAAGATGCCTTTTAATAAATGTAGTAGATGCGCCAAATATTGTGTTTGTTGAAATTTTATTTTTTGAGTAAAAAAATCATAACAGTTTTTAAATTACCCCTTTAAAGGGGCTGTAACTTGACAACGAAGGGGTATTTTGAAAAATGTTATATGAAGAACTCCCATTAATTTGGGCTAAGGAATCTTCAGTTAATTTTTTTCTACTTTGTTTTCGGACACCCTGTATACATTAATCAATGTATAGGACATGGTATATTTTTTAACAACAGTGTAACTGCAATTTTTGATAAACATGCACCTTATAGAACAGCCCGCTTCTCGAAACCTCCTGCTCCTTAGATTACCAACAATATTAAATTTATGATGCGTCTTCGAGATAAAGCACTTTGTAAATATAAAAAAGTTAAAACTCAGGCATTCTGGGATGAGTATAAACAACTCAGAAATCTTGTTACAATGTCCGTGAGGAATGAAAAAAGAGCTTATTTAAATCATTAATTTAAAGTCAATCCTAAAGGTTTTTGCCGTACTTTAAAGTGGCTAAATATTAATTCTACACCTATAAGTCACCCTGAACTAGTGGGTAATCCGGACGAATTCAAGAGTTATTTTTATGATAGTATTCCATCTACTGACTACGACCATAACAACAATGAGTTCTTAGAATATTACAGTAAAAATATATTTCCTAATATTATTAATGAATTTAGTTTTTCTGTAATTAATAAAGGGAAGGTGGAAAAAACAATTTCTGAAATCTCAAAAGGAGTTGATGGAATTTTATTAAAATGGTTTCTTTTCTTATTCCATATCTTACTCCTCATACTACATTTATTTTAAATGCATGTATATTGGCAAATGAAATTCCGTCCCGATGGAAATGTGCTAATATCATTCCTATTGCTATCCAAGTCAATTGTTTCATTTTAGGCCTATAAGAATTTCACCCGTTCTTTCAAAAATCTTAGAAAAAATGATGTATGAACAGTTAAGATTACATTTCTCTAAAAATAATATTATACCAGTTACTCAATCGGGTTTTCGGGCTCAACATAGTACTGCTACAGCATTGCTGCAGATTAGTGATGACATAGTGAGGACCTGTGATGAAGGAAAGATACATGCCTTGTCCTGCTTGATTATAGTAAAGCGTTCAATACTCTTGACCATGTTATTCTATGTGCTAATCTTAAGTATTTTGGACTAAGCATTACTAAGCAAGCCTTCTTTGAATTTCATCAATAACTATTTAATAAACAGACAACAAAGAGTAATGCTGGGTAATGTATCTTCAGATTTTACAATTTTAATTTAAGGCGTGCCACACGAAAGTGAACTGGGTCTATTGTTTTCGCAGTTTTCACTGCAGACTTTAGTAATCATTTAAAATATTCAGTTGCGCACCAGTATGCAGATAACATGCAAATCTACGACTCTTTTAGTTTGAAAATGTAGAGTTAGCCAAAAAATATATTAACAAGGATTTGGATCAAATTTCCAAAATCTCAAACTCTCATGGCCTTAAACTAAAAGAATCCAAAACTCAAATGATCATTTTTGGTAGAGACAAGTATGATATTATGAATAGTGATAACTTATATACATATAAATAAAGTAAATTTAAATTTTACCAGTGTTTGCAAAAATTTAGGACTATTTTTTTACAATAATCTGCGCTTTGAATATCATGTATCGAAAGTTCTTCAAAGAAGTTATGCGAAACTACGTAGTCTTTATATATTCAAGGAATTTTTTTCTCTGAATGTAAAATTGAAATTATATCGTCGTTCATTTACCTACAACGCCGTCAAGGCTTTCATATCTCTGTCTCCTGTCACAAAATCATGCTCAACCGTTGCGACCTTTATAAATTATCTAAAAGAATTCATAATTAGTTCTAACATTTTATAATTTTGTCTATTTATTTTTTAATTTTGTTTACTTATTAAATTGTCAATTTTCTATATGTTATTTCATGGCGTTAATGTTTATGTTGTTTTCCGTTAACTTATAGTTTTTTATTGGTTGGTTAGCTGAGTAGCCATACTAGATCTGTGGAATTAAATAGAAACATAAAGACATATTATTATTTTATTTTTATAAGGCAATAATTTGTTAGTGCTCTGGTTGTTAAATCCCTCTGGTATTGTAGCGGAATACCATAAAAAATATTTTCTTAATAGTACTCGAGGCTTAAACGCTGGAAGCAATATTTCTTCTCTCTATTATTTCTTTAAAATTGCTTTGATCCCTTTTATATTCCATTCGTATTTATAGGTAATTTTGTATATAATTTGTTAATACAAGTAATGAGGATTACTTTCAAGAAATGTTTCTTAAAATTCAATCATTTAGACTTACTAGCTCTCATCGATACACTATGACTATGCCATCATCAACATCAGTGTATAATATTCGAATGTTTAATCCCTCCCACATTAGGGTACTTTAATTACTACTACTCATTCCACAAGCTTAATGTCATTTAAAGTCAATTCAGTTAGGGTTATTTATACGCTCCTTAGAATATGAGGTGAGTAGTACACCAAAATAAAAAAAAAAAAATGTTGAATATGAATATTGACAGAAAAGGCATCCGATGGGACATTTTAATTCCTAATAAAGCAGATGGGAAGTGTAACCTTGCATTGAGATATGTTCATTGTTTTTCAGTGGATTATTGACTATTATAGTGTATTACTGTCGATAATGTAAGATAGACATTTTTTATTGACATGTAAGTAGGTATATTAAGATGGATTCCCAAACCAAATATTGCTACTGCAAAATGAGGTCATAATTTACTCGGCACAATTTCACTCAATTATTTTTGTGTATAATATGTGATTCAGTTCCTTCTGCTGTGCCTGAAAATTTTAAGAAAGTGAGGAAGTCATCGTGTCAATACTTGATGTGTAAATCCATAATAAAATAAAAAGCTTTATTTTTACCTATGGACAAAATTAGGAGCAGTGGAGCATTTATCAGAAAACTTCAGCAGAGTTGCTAACATGAAAAATTGCAAAGTAATTCCTGTATTTGATAGGCATACCTTACTTAATCGGAATAATCAGTACTCTACCATTCAAACCATGACCTGAAAATAGATTGCATATTACCGTATTCCATGTATAACACATAATATTTAACCTGCAATATCATATTTATGTGACAAGAACATTGACATCAATATTGATGCCAAGCCATTTATGTATGTTTTAGAATGATGATACAGATTCCAGCATTATTAATTACATACTTTTCCTTATTGAACAAAATAAAAGGAAAATTTAAGTGGTTGCAGATGATAATGACATATTCCATTGTGAAAAAATATTCTTTGGGTATTTGATAGACTTTAGATGGAGTGTATGAAAAGAAAGTTTTTTCTCACTGAAATCTTTGTGTAAATATGCTATGAAACTAAAATATGCAATTATTTGGTGAACTCAATTCTACAAAAGATGAAATAACTCGACCTGGCCATCACTTTCTTCTTGGTGTACCGTTCTAATAATTATCCAAGCATTAACCTAAGAAATCTAAGGCATGCTTTTTCTGGAAAGAAAGATACGTCAAGGGTGAGATCTCTGTGGCATACTGATAAAGCAGTTAAACAATATTTTGTAAGAGCACATACGGAATTGTGCAAGCATTGTTGCGGAAAGCTGCTGATCTCACTCTACCACCAAAATCGGTTATTCAAGTTTTAAGATGAAGACCGATTGCATTCCGAATCAAGTTGATATTATCCTTACCGCCCCTCATTAATGACGACCGTGGCGTGTGGGTGAACTGCTGACGTTGCATCTTTACGTAAAACTGTACCTGTTGCATCAATGATTTCTCATATTTCGTACTGTAAGCATTCAGCTAAATCACAATGTAATAGCCCACACACAAACACATAGGATAGGCTTTAGAGGATCAAATCCAGGAACAGGAAAATGGCCTTCAGTCTTATAAGGATGAAAGAAAATCATTAATAACTGAAATATTCCTGAAGTAATAAACTTGCACTGCTTACCTGTTTCAGAAAAAATATTACACTTATTTAATTGTTCATTGATTTTCAAACAGATAAGGTGAAATAATTTTGTTTCGTCATTCATTGTCATGTCAACTGCGTACGTAAAATTCTATAAATAAATGTCTGTATACTTAAATTAAATAATTTTTTTACATATAATATTTGATCCAAACATATACTTGCTTGTTGGGGGAATTGGAACTTGTATTGATATTACTAGACTACAATATTAGCGGTACCTGTCATATTTTCCTGTGACGGAAGATGTGCACTAAACTGCTTCTTGTCCTCGAATTACTACTATGTAGCAAAAGGCTTGAACTGTGTGGAACTATAGAAAGAAATATATCAACGAAAAGAGGGTAATATTTACCTCAACGCGTGTTTACCTAATAAGTGTCAGCTGATTTTCCTCCATTTTAAACAGATTTGTAAAAATTCAAGTTTGCTTAGGACATATTTTAAGGACCTGTGTTAATTTGTTGATAAGCTTGAATCATCAATGATAGGAAAATATCGTTTAGTTTAAGCATTAATTTATTTCAGTAACAGTATTTAGAAACTGAATTTTGTCTTACTTATTTAATATTATTAATTAAATATTTACAAAGATGACAGTGTATGGTAATTTATGCTTTGTCCTAACCACATATTATAGATTTTGAATTATTCAAATATTGATTAAACAAATTGTTGGAGATTTTCATAAAGACCAACTACTAAAATTGGAATTTAATTCTTATTTCGTACGAAATATGGAAATGGTTTCGCCGAATGCAGATAAGAAATATCCTATCTTAAGATATAAAAAAAACTTCTGGAAATCTGAGAATGCGGCAATTGAGGCCAACATATTTTATTATATCGATAAAGGAGATAAATATAAAGGAAAGGAGACAACTATGAATTCAGAAAGGGATATGTTCAATTTTGATGGAACGCAGGTGAGGTATAACGTACCAAAATGTAATTTACAATTTTTGAGTAAGGTTTACTTGGCACTTGAAAGATCTTGAGTTATTTATTGATATTATTACATTTTCATTTCTCAGAAAAACCATATTTTATAAATCATGTTTTTTAACGTACAATATATTACTGGCTTATTATATAGATATAATACTGTTAAAGTTTTAATGAACATGAAGTAACTAATGTATTTTTCTTTTAATGTAAGTTCAGTAGACGCAAAAGTTCTGATTTGTAATGTTATGAATGATTGAAAGAAAATGCATTTCGTGGTAGTCTTCTCCGATAAAATATACAGAATGTTACCAATTCGCTTAATACTAAAGGAATTTCAAATATCTTAACAAAATACAGAGTGTCGTGCAAAAAATTTAAGTATTAATTCCTTATTGAAAATGAAGAAGGGTTCCTCGAAAAGACAAAATTTGGCATGTCTCGGTTACTAATGAATAAACATCTAACGAAATTATTTCATCCATCCAGCGTGTATAAAAAGCGGTAATATTAATTACCCTTCTTTTAATATTGTAAATTTCTTCCTGGTTTCTATTTTTTCCTTCAATTAAGGAAAAAATAAATATTACGATTCATTTAAAAGCTTTCTTACCCCTTGAAAAAGTTTCTTAAAATCGACAGTTCCTGACAAAAAGAAAACTAAATTACATCTGCCTAAGTGATCAATCAAAAGCGACGAGCATAGTTATATTAGTCAAAACGCTAAGTAGGCTGGGGTCAAATTATAACTTGACAGCCGACAATCGAAATGTGTCAAATTTCATCTTTCTCCAATTACGTTATTCTCGTACAGAAGAAAGCAAAGAAACCACCTTCAGTTTCAATAAGAAATTGATAGTTAAATTTTTTGCACGTTAGAAGGTGAGTAAAATCGCATTTTGAACACTTAGCAAGAACAGCAAAAAACCACACGTATTTCTTGCTCTTGAGACATTGAAAATCATTAAAAATGTCGAATTACTAGTTTATCATAATTATGTTTAAACTATTTGTGAAAATATTGAAAAAAAGTTGCACCAACTTCAAAAATTATACCTCTCAAAGGACAAGTATTAAACAAATATTTCCTGCAGAGAAATAGTCGGGGTCAACTCGAGATATTTCTATCCTGAATACCCCCCAGGAGTCACCTTCACCCGCGGTTTCAGAAGTGATGCGCCTGCGTTACTGTTAAACCAGTGAATTGGCGACAGAACGCACAGTGCTTGTTGTGGTTAGCTGAGCTAAAATATCACCAATAGAGCTGTGGAAAAATTGTTGTCCTATTTAACTTAGTCCTCAATATATTGATGAGAATGCATAAAGAATGCCACTTCTATTATTGCTAATGGCTTTAGAACAAAAAAAAGGTGGGTACACTCTTCAGAGTAAGTATGGCTCCCTAATACGGATCTATTTTTTTATAACAACCTATACAGATTAACATACGCAGGTATTCTTTGGATTTAATCAATATAGTTAGCCTGTAAGAATTTTGAAAATCTCGGATGAAAATCTATGACCACATTCTAAAGTTGTTCTAGCAACAATAGTAATTGTTAAACTGTTCACCGAGGTACAAAATCAGTTACGCCTAGTTATTATTATTAGATATATATACAATATATGAGCCTTTAACACACCGAAAATTAAACCTATATGAATTTGACATGGAAGAATGACCTAGTCCAATATGGTGCAAAGGAATTGGTTTCTTTATAAGAGCGTAAATAAAATTGAATAGCAATAAAGCAAAGAGTCGACCTGTGACTGGTCAGGAATTAGTCAAAGTTGGCCCAACAATTAATTTCTCCTATCAAAATATTTAACGATTACATATTTACAGTTTAAGAATGTGTTATGGGGATTATTCACTTCAGGAAATTATTTTGTAAATTATTCGATTCATGGTTGTAATGAATATGTCCATAGTCCATTGCGATAGTCGTTGTGATCTTGAAATTTGTCTTTTGCTCTGGCCTAAAAACCATTGCAAGAAATACTGGACTAGAGCAAAGTAGAATACTACTATTACCATTATTTTTCTCAAAATAGAAGAAATAAACTCACGTAAATACGTAGGTATGAAAATAACTGGTAATTACGCAATATCATGCAATGGTACGACAGATTAAACAACATAAATAAATATCAAGATGCATCAGCGGTCTATGACGCAAATAATCAACAAGAGAAAGCATTGCAATCACTACGAGTGTTCAGTTTGAAAGCCATGTAACCATGCGTTTCGTTGTACAGAATCTGTAGCAAAGATAACTGAAAATGCGACCATAGATACATATTAATTAAAATATCTCAAGGCTAAAGGTTTACAAATATGAAATCTCAAATAAAGAAGAGCTCATACGCTCCTCTGGTCTTTTGTGAAAGCCCTGTATTTTAAATTTAATGTTACACAGAGTAGTTTCCGGTGGTAAACTGCAAAACTTTTCAATTTGTTCTGCACTTTTAATCTTATAGAACTGATTGTATTTATCCTATCTCATTCTTTTCTTTTTTTAGGTTTGGCTCATTTCCAAAATGAAACTATGGTAGATTTACTGTAAAATGTGCTGACGCTTTCATCTGAACCAAGTTGTTGGTCAAACTCACAAAGGGCCAGCGGTGTAGTAAAATGTCTTTTTGTTAATAATTTAAAGTGGATATCAAATTAAATTAATACTGATTTTCTATTTATATTTATAATGGGAAATTAACAATCGATCCGAAATAGAAAAACTAGAGTCGTCTCGAAATTCCAAGATGGTGAATTTCATAACTTAACAGCACTAGGAGGAGATTAAATCCAGAATGGCAATTGCGTTACCTGTATATCAAATGTTACTTTCCACTACCTTTTCTTAATTAATTACTCTTTAGGGAAGACCCTGTATATTTTTTACTGAAAGCATATCACGATCCTTGGCAATTGTGTCATCTACATTCGAAACATTATTTTCTTCTCTCGTTATTTCCTCGAGAAATGGTTGTTATTATTCCTATTAAATATAATCAAATAGGTATATAGTTATGTGAGCATCCTTATCTACATTATGCTGATGTTACCTAATGGCCACATGATGCATGCTGCTTACTAGACAATAAATACCTAGCTTATAAATAGGAGTTTTGCTATAGAGCTCATTAGATTTATATCCATTCTCGAACTTGCCACATGTGTTTAATTGTAACACTATAAAATAAATAAGTTAATTTCTTTGAGTTGTGAACTTTTGACTTTTTAAAATCTTTTTAAAAACGTCTTTTCCAAAGCGAAAGACTTAGCTGGCGCAGTCGGTGTAGATTTAAGTCCGTCGGTCCGTGCATCGTGCAGAAATCGACGTGAAATTTTGATTTCTTTAGACTTAAATAAAAGAACCTCGTGTTGTGAGTGCATAGTGCAACTTTTCCATCAAGGAAATTGACAACAGCCACTGCAAGTTGAATTGAGTAGATTTGCAAGAAGAACCAAGTGCAGTTCCAGGTGGATAACTTCTCCAAAGGCAGCAGACACCTCTTCCAATCAAGGTAAGTCGAGTTTGTTTTCCTTTGTTCACTTCCTGGGTATTATATCGTATAAACCCAAGAAAAGTTTAAGTTAGGTGAGAACATTTCTGTTCAAAAAAAAAATTTAGTTAGGTGAGAACATTTCTGTTCAAATTCACAATCACGTGAAACGTAGAATTAAGAAGAAAAAGTAATTTTAAGAAACTTGAAAACTTTGTTATTTTTCACACATCGTAAAATAAGTGAACCGTTTCCAAATTTCAAAGAACCATCATAAATTTTTGGCATTATTTTATATTTCAAAAATTAACAATTCTTGATCAGATCTTGTCAAAATTTTATCATTTACAATCAAATATAATTTTTATAAGGAAACATTGTAAAATCATATCTTTCATCTCATGAACGATAATAATCAATTAGACTCAATACTTTGTTCACTCAGTTCTTTATCATTAGATAAACCTGAACCAGAAAAAAACAGAAAGTCCAGAAATGGCTACTGAAAATATCATAAATATTAATGTTCTGAAATTGTATGCAGACTCAATAGCACCTTATGATGGTACGGAACTCGAATTAGAACCATTTATAAATGCGGTTGACGAATTTTATGACCTATACGGAAATACCACAGATCGCGGATTAAATAAATGTGTCGAACGCATAATAGCGGGTAAATTAAGACACAGGGCCCGTATGTTAATAGGCGCTCGTCCAGAATTAAATTCATGGGCACTAATTAAAGAAAATCTCAGAAGTACTTTCGGAGACAACCGATCTTTAGACATTTTAGAACAAACATTATTTACCATGACAATAAAACATAACGAAAATCCTATTGAATTTGCTAGACGGATTCAAACAAACCGCAGTAAATTATGTTTTAAATTAAACTCAAAACCTGTCACAGAAATTACCCAACAACAAAAATTAATTTATATAGATCAATATGAGTCCCAAAGTTTAAAAGTCTTTTTACGGAATTTAAACATGCGAACTTGTGATTTTATTAGATCTAGAAATCCTAAAGCATTAGAAGAAGCCATAAATTTGTATATTGAAAATGAAAACTTTATACAAACTCAAATTCAGACCCAAAATTCAATTAACAAACAACCTGTTAAAACACAAATAACGCAACAAAATTCTAACAAATTCCAGACTCAAATACCATATAAATATAATTATCAAAACCAATTTTTGCAATTTCCACCACAGCAAAATTTTCCTAGTCAACCTATACCAATTCAGCCTAGACCAAATATGAATATTAGATTTCCCACAAATAACCAAGTTTTTGGAAATCAACAAAAACAAAATGTGTTCAGACCAAATCAGAATAGAACCCCACAACATGCACCTGAACCCATGTCGATACAATCACGGCAAAGTTTCCCCACAAACAGAAACTATCAAAATCACCCACAGCCGAGACTTACCTCTGGCCAGGTGAGACAACAGTTTCCTTGGGTACAACGCACCCAAAATCCAAAATACACTGTTCAGGAGCTACACGCAATAAATGACGAACCATCCGACGTCACATACGATACCGAAAATGCAAATTACCTTTATTCTGAAGAACAAAATAACGAAAATTTCGATAATCAATATTCAATTGCTGAAAATGAAATATATCAAATACCCGATCAATACCACAACCCATATAACCAAGAATATAGAGAAGACCCTATAGATAATTATGATCCAAATCTCGAGAATCCAAATTTTCTCAAACTTCCTCAAACAGACAGACAGACATAACATTTAATGCATATATAAACGCTTTACCATACATACAAACAACAAATCCCGATTTAAAATTATTAATTGACACCGGTTGTAACGTTTCCATGTTGAGACCAATTGTAGCCGAATTATATTTTCCAAATTGTATGTATAAAGCACCTTCATTATTACAATCGATAGGCCAAGCTCGCGAAGCTGTGTACAAAGCAAAAATACCAGCTTTTAAAGAATTACAGTCAGATAAAGAAATAGAATTTACGTTATATCCTTTTTCAGACTACTTCGACGGAATTATAGGCCTAGATGAATTACGAAAATTAGATTTACAAATGCATTTTACAGAAAAAGTTTTATACAATGATAAAGTTCAAATACCGTTCAAATATCGCGAAGAACATACGCAAACGCATGTAAAAATTGAAATACCACCCCATCAAACTATTAATAAATTATTTTATGTAAATAAACGTGAAGGAAATATTTTAGTTCCCGAACAAAATCTTTTCGGACTATACATTCCTGAAACTTTAACTTATGCAGAAAATTTTCGTGCTAGATTTGAAATTCAAAATAATACTGATCAGGCTTCATGTGTAGAAATTAGAACACCTTTTGATGTCACACTTTATGATCCTGAACAATTTGAAATTTATAATATTGAAGATGCATTACCCGATTATTCTAGTCAAACAAGCCAACATAAAAATTTAAATGACTTAATTAGAACCAGTCATATGAACGAGGAAGAACGCGAACAAATATTAAAACTTATAAATAAATTTCCCGATATTTTTCATCACCCTGATCAAAAACTATCATTTACCAACAAAGTAAAACATGAGATAAAAACTAATGACGAAATCCCCATTCATGTAAAAACTTATCGGTTTCCACACTATCACAAAACCGAAGTAAACACACAAATTAACAAGATGTTAAAAGACGGCATTATTAGACCAAGTCAATCACCCTGGTCCAGTCCGATTTGGATAGTCCCAAAAAAGGCTGACGCATCCGGAATAAAGAAATGGCGTATTGTAGTTGACTATAGGCGACTAAACGAAAAAACTATAGACGACAGATACCCAATACCAAACATAGACGATATACTTGACAAATTAGGCAAGTGTAATTATTTTACAACTTTAGATTTAGCTAGCGGATTCCACCAAATCGAGATGCAACAAAACAGCATCGAAAAAACGGCATTCAATGTCGAAAATGGCCATTACGAATATTTGCGTATGCCATTTGGCCTTAAGAATGCTCCAGCCACGTTTCAACGTGTGATGGACCATGTTTTACGAGAACTTCAAAATAAAATATGTTTAGTCTACATGGACGACATAATTATTTTCAGTACTTCCCTTCAGGAACATATTCAAAATCTAAAACAAGTATTTTCAAAATTGAGAGAGGCAAAATTAAAAATACAATTAGACAAGTCGGAGTTTTTAAAACAGAACGTCGAATTTTTAGGACATGTTATTACACCACAAGGTATAAAACCTAATCCCAACAAAATCCGAGCCATCAAAAACTTTCCTATTCCTAGAACAGCACGTGAAATAAAATCATTTTTAGGACTACTTGGATTTTATAGAAAATTCATAAAGGATTTTGCAAAGATCACAAAACCCTTTACGAAGTGCTTGAAAAAAGGCGAAAAAGTTATTCATTCACCTGAATTTTTATCAGCATTCGAGACCTGTAAAAACATACTTACTAACGAACCACTGTTACAATACCCCGACTTCACCAAGCCTTTTATACTCACCACCGATGCTAGTAACTACGCAATCGGGGCGGTTTTATCACAAGGAACTATAGGTAATGATAAACCAGTAGCGTACGCTAGTCGCACCCTTAACCCTGCTGAAATAAATTACAGTACTATAGAAAAAGAGTTATTATCCATCGTGAATTTTACAAAATACTGGCGTCCAATCCTATTTGGCCGAAAATTCACCATAGTCACAGACCACAAACCTCTACAGTGGGTTAATAACTTGAAAGAGCCAAACAGTCGCCTTATGCGATGGCGTTTAAAATTAATGGAATATGACTATGACATAATATACAAAAAAGGTAAAGAAAATAAAGTAGCAGACGCTCTCTCGCGTATTGAAATTCAGCCTGAAATACATCCAATAGAAAACAAATCTATTGACGGCAATATAGACGATTCGGATCAAAACAAATTAGAAACCGATTTCCCTGAATTAACATTAGATGATTTAATTGATCTAGAATTTCGATCAGACGAGGATGTTTCCCCCGCCGACTTAACAGTGCAGAACACTCCGAAAATTAATGTAATCTCGGATACACAAATTTGCCCCCCTAGATCACAGGCGTCAAATGAAACAATACATTCTGCAACCGAAAACCCAATATTAAATATTCCCATTTCAGAAAATGCAATAAATACATTTAAAAATCAACTAATGATTACAGCTAGTAAAGACAATACCTGTACCCACGTAAAACTTGCAAAACCATTCGGGACAAAAACTAGATATCAGATAGTTTTTCCTAGTAGAAATAAAGACATGTTTGAAAACGAAGTAGTGAAAACTTTTAAAGAATATGTAAAACCTAAAACACTATACGGAATACTAATTGACGAACGGATTATGCAAGAAATAATTCCCATTTTGCAGCGACATTTTCAACATACTGCTTACAAACTAGTACAGACAAATAACTACGTTGACGATATCGAAAAACCAGAATCGCAAGAAGAAAAAATCAAATACCACCACGAACAAAAAACTGTACATCGCGGTATTAACGAAACCACCCTCGCCCTGCGAAATCTGTACTATTGGCCAAATTTAAATAATGACGTAATAAATTATATAAATACTTGTGTCACCTGTCAGAAAACAAAATATGAACGACATCCACATAAAATTGTATTTCAGTCAACCCCTATTGGAGGACATCGTCCTTTTGAACATTTGTACATAGACACATTTGTTGTGAGCAAACAGAAATTTTTAACTGTAATAGATAGTTTTAGCCGTTTCGGACAAGCTTACCCTATTTGCCTTACAGCTACTCATGTTTGCGAAGGTTTACTAAAATACATGTCACACTACGGTATCCCCAGAAAAATCACTTGCGACCTAGGAACCGAATTTAAAAATCATTTATTCGAAGAATTTTGTGCTAAACATAGTATCGAATTACACTTTACAACTGTAAGAAATCCTGGTAGTAAATCCCCTATAGAGCGATTTCACTCTACTATACTAGAAGGACTACGTATATTAAATACGGGACTAAACAAGACACAAACGGTCGAAACGTTAATGAGTTACGCGATTTTAGGATATAATAACTCCATGCATTCAGCAACAAAATTTACACCTTTTCAAATTATAAAAGGAGATTTCGATAATAAAACGGCATTCGAAATGTCCGAACACGACATTATTAATGATTACGTTAACAGACACAGTACGAACTTACAAATAATAGAAAGAATGGTTAACGAGAATAACGAAAAGAGTAAAGACCTTTCGAAAGTCAACGAAAATAGAAATGAACCAGAACCGATTACCACGCACAAAACCGCGTATGCAAAATTAACTCTCAGAAATAAAATCGCTACTCCCTACGAATCAGTTATGGTCGTTCAAGACCAACAAAATAAAATATTAACAACAAAAGGCACACGCCATAAATCTACGCTTAAACCAGCCAGAAATCTAAAAGGAAAATTACCTGTTTCAGATGCTGGGACTACTAGCCATATTGTACCTGACGTCGCTAGTACAAGCACAAATCAAGATAGATAAAATTTCTAACCCTATCCTTCCTTTTTCGTTAGGCAAAGCCCGAACCACTTCACAAAAACATTCATTTATAAAATACATTGATTTAACAAATTTTGATGCCCCCATATTAAGCATAAAAATAAATATGAAAACAATAAAACCCATTATAAACGTAAACGACGAACTATATCCGCAATTAAATAATATATATGAACATCTAGAATACTTACTAAATCAAGCGAAAAATAAACTGAAAAACGTGAAACCGTTAGGAAATACACGAACAAAAAGAGGCCTTTTTAATATAATTGGAAAAGCCTCCAAATGGGCCTTTGGCACCTTAGATTCGGACGACGCAAAACGATATGACAACGCTATATCCATCCTAGAGTCAAACCAGAAAGAGATGCATACAGATTTAGAAAATTATTTAACAATTACAAACAATTTCATGAACGAAACAATATCAACATTCGAAAAAATCACTATTAATCAAAATCAAATAAATACTAGAATAAGAACGATTGAACAAAGCTTGAATAAATTTACACTATTTTTAAGATTGCAAAATTTTCTAGACAATATGATTATAGATTGTTTATCGTTAATTACCATACTAGACAACATACAAGATGCAATATTATTTGCACACCTAGAATCAATACATAGTGCTATTCTACCTATTAATGATCTAATTGATCTGACAAGGATAATGAATACCCTGTATATCGAGGGAACCCCAGAATTTAAAAATATTCAGAGTTATTACGAACTAATAAAAACAGAAATTTATTATGTAAAGCAAACCATATGCTTCATATTTCACTTCCCTATTTTGAGCGAAGGTTTATACGATTATTACCACTTATTCCCTATACCCGCTCTAAATAAAACCATAATCCCTCTAAAACCATTTATCCTTGTAAACTCGACTTATCACCACTACGAAGAACTACCATGCCCACGTATCGAGGACCTGTGTTTGTATCATGTGACACAAACCGTATCACAAGGAGATTGCCTACCCCAAATACTTAGCGGCGCTGGATCAGCACCCTGCCAAACTACAGACGTCGTCATAAAAAATGACATTGTGGAACGAATAAACAACGCCTATGTATTAGCCATACCAGCCACTAAGATGACAATAGAAAAGCAATGCGGAGAACATGGTTACAATATCATTGACCAACCCCATCTGATATATATACCCCAAAAATGTAGTATATCTATCCATGGACATGAATTCTACAACATTGCCGGTTTCATCCCTGGAACACCCTTGGAAATCCTCCCAGTGAGAACATTGTCCACCAAGGAGAACAACAAAGAAGTCATCCCCTACAAACAAATAGAAGTGAATCGACTCGCAGACATCAAACGCATGGCTGACGAAACCCATTTACACGAACTAAAGACACTTAGTGACATTAACAGAAGTGATCATACGGACTTATATATATGTTTATCTATAATTATTGTTATTTTATTAATTTGCTTTCTGAAATTTATCTACCCTAAGAAACAAAAAATGTTTCACACATTGTTCAACTTTAAGAAAGATGCCGAACGAGAGAACCAGGACACACCCCCTGAGAATTCATCGAAAAATACTGAAAAAACAAAATCCTTTATTTTTTCAGCTTAGGGATGGAGGAGTTATGTGAGCATCCTTATCTACATTATGCTGATGTTACCTAATGGCCACATGATGCATGCTGCTTACTAGACAATAAATACCTAGCTTATAAATAGGAGTTTTGCTATAGAGCTCATTAGATTTATATCCATTCTCGAACTTGCCACATGTGTTTAATTGTAACACTATAAAATAAATAAGTTAATTTCTTTGAGTTGTGAACTTTTGACTTTTTAAAATCTTTTTAAAAACGTCTTTTCCAAAGCGAAAGACTTAGCTATATTATAACCTCATAAAAATTCTTACTAATCATCGTGGAAAAAAGTTTTGGATAGGAACCGTTTTATAACGCACAAAATTTAAATGTACAGTAAAAAAGTTGTTTGTATTTATATTCGCCTGTTTTGACAGTTTCTTGCAAACACGACAACTTTCATTAAACTTGATATTTTTATTCCAAATGAGAATCCTATGCAAATTAGTATCGTAGAATGCTCCCTATTGAAGTTGAGCATTAGTCGACATATGTGGTGATCGCCAGAAGTATGTAAGCTATTACGTATTATGCAAATTACGTTTTATTATAATTTTAATGCAAGATTAACATTACCAACTTGAGGCATTCTATTGGGCAAACAAAAATAGGAAGATACCGAAATTCCAATACATAATACGTCTGTCAGGTTGGAACAGTTTTTACGTGAATTAGGTGAAATTTTACTTCAAAACGTACTTTTATAAGACTATTACGAATCGATTGAAAGTTGCAGTCGGTTGTTGACATTGAATATTTATTACGTAGGAGAGACTCTGTTCGGCTTAAAAATTTTATTTCTAATTTGAAACATTCACAAAATAGCGCGATAAAATACCTTTATTTCATACTGCCCGGTAAAGGGATATTTCCCGGACTCATTGGCGGCCGGTATATCGAACATTACAGTATTTGATACCGTAATGTGTTACCTGCACACATTACAGCATTTGATACTGTGATGTGTTAACCAGCAACACCGGCATATTATTATTATTAGTATGCAATTATTCTTTAATTTTGAGTTTTGACTTATTCTCTTAAAAATATACGAAATAAAATGTTTAAATACACCGTTTCAGTAATTAGTTAGTAAATGAAACGTTTATTTTTAAACTAACTACAACAATTATTTATTAACACTATTTTCAAATAACAAAAATAACTGTCATAATTCAAGGAAACACATAAGAACGGCAGAGTCATAGCCAACTATAGAAATACGTATAGTATTTTATTGATGAAAATCACCCCTATTTAACGTCTTTTTACTGAAAAATATACTTTCTACCAACTTTAGTAAATGAAGGTTGTTACATAACTATAGATTAGGCTTATACTATAACATTTTTATTATTTTGCTTAACTAATGTTAGTAATTTTTATTTTTTTTATACTTACCTATATTAATTCACATTAATACTATTGTGATGTAAGCAGGTTGACCCATACCACTACTTATAAAACATACGTTTCTACCGACTTTAGTAAATGAAAAATGTTAGATAACAATAGATTAGGCTTCTACTTAAAACAACATAAATATTTTGCTTAACTGAAACCAGTAATTTTTATTTAAGTTGGAGATATATTAATACATATATTAATACTGTTGTTAAGCATTTACCTCTACTTTTAAAACATAGTTTTCTACCAACTTTTGTAAATAAAAAATAGTAAACAATAAAAAATCTGGCTTCCCTTTACTAGATTTCTATTATGTTCATTAAATAAAGTTAGTATTCTCTATTTCAATTGGAGCCAATATACAGATTATTTAGTTTACACTTTTATTTACTTTTATTTCATAGTGACAAGCTAAAAACAATCATAATTAGCTATGCGAAACAATAGTTATAACATCGTTAAGGTGATGTGATTGTTAGTTTACGAACTAATATTTTTTAAATTTAAAATATAACTTTTCATTCCTTTTAAGAAAGATTATAGACAGTATGAAATAAAATATTATACTCGGTTCCTGTGTCGCCTCGTCCGTAAAACAACTACTGTAATAAGTCACCTGCCAGACTTATAACGTAAATTACTATAATTGAGCCATATCCGCTACAAAATTGTATTTCCAGAAGCGTGGTAACTGAATGTACAGAGTGTGAAAATTGCAATATACATGTCTCTCTCAAAATTGATGAATTTTACGTAAATTAAGTATTAAATCTAAAATAAGTTACTGGGATTTTCTTGGTAGAAGAAAAGGACAGTGTAGGCTTAACTTCTTTAGTAGAACGACTTATGATACTTTCCGATGGCTACAAGTTCTACATATGCATGCTAATCGGACTCGTGGTCATTTGATAAATATTGTTATTCTTCACACGGGTTGTTTTTAGTAATAGTTATTATGATGTTTACTAAGGCTTATATAAAAAATAAAATAACTACATTGGGTTGATTCTACGGTTGGTTCCTTGTGAAACATTCTTCAATAATTTAAATATACAAGAAATTATACTTTTTAACGTTTCAAAACGTTCTATTAAAACTCTACACGTGTTTTGGCTTATTAGGCCTTTATCAAGAGTACAAGATATTACTAAGTAATATCTTGTACTCTTGATAAAGGCCTAATAAGCCGAAACACGTGTAGAGTTGTAATAAAACTTTTTGAAACATTAAAAAGCATAATTTCCTGTATATTTAAATTATATAATAAATGGTAAACAATAGTAGGTATTGGGGCGGTTGGGACAGACAGTCATCCCAGACAGTCGTTAAGTAGGGAATCTGCATTACCGACCGGAAGTTCAAGATGGCGACGACCGGAAGTTCAAGATGGCGGCGACAGGAAATTCAAGATGGCGGGAAATTCAAACATGTAATCTGCATTACCGTGGCGGGAAATTCAAACATATAATCTGCATTACCGACCGGAAATTCAAGATGGCGGCGACAGGAAATTCAAGATGGTGGGAAATTCAAACATGTAATCTACATTACCGACCGGAAGTTCAAGATGGCGGCGACAGGAAATTCAAGATGGCGGGAAATTCAAATACGTAATCTACGTTATCGGCCGGAAATTCAAGAAGGTGGGAAATTCAAATATGGAATCTACAATACTGACCAGAAGTTCAAGATGGCGACGACAGGAAATTCAAGATGGCGGTAAATTCAAATATGTAATCTACATTACAGACCGGAAATTTAAGATAGTGGGAAGTTCAAGTATGGAATCTACATTACCGAGGGGAAATTCAAGATGGTGGGAAATTCAAATATGGAATCTACAGTACCGTCCAGAAATTCAAGTCCTCTCCTTTAAATTCAGGGCAAGGACCCAGCCTACTAATTTAGGCATCAACCTCCTACTTTCGGCAATGGCCCGCCTTCTAATTATGGCATCAGGCACAACCCTAATCTGGCAGTAGGCCCTCTCCCTAAGTTTTCGGATGTTACCCGCATAGTTCAATTTGTAACGGCCCAACAGCGCCATCTAACAATCATTTTTTTAAAACTCTGAATACTTATATCTTCTGTTAGAGGGATCACATGATACCATTTATTAACCTTATTAATTTTAATTCATTACTATTCGAAATATTTATATTTTCCTATACAGGCATGCGCATTATTATTATTATTATTATAATTCAGCGATGATACATAACATAATTTTCCTGTAATTATTTTCAATGAAAAAATCCAGCGGCCATCAGGATTCGAACCAACGAACTCTGGGTTGAAAGTACAACGTCTAATCACATAAGCTATCGAGACATTGGCTTCAATATCTATAATGGTGTTATTTACTAAACCGCCTAGAGAACGACGTCACACATGCGCAGTAAAACCTATCGTAATGAAATTTATTTAAATTCCTTAAAATGTAACAATAGATCCATCTAGATCCGATGATCGAGTTAGATAATGCATACTCCTCTTCTAGACAAAAATTTTAGTTTATTACGTTCAAAAGCTAATTTTTATTCTCAAATCAATGAAGCAAACATGGAATTTAATATATCCAGCAGAGCTTTCGCCGGTACAGTATTTATAAAGAAATGTATCCACAGAAGCAAAATGTTAAAGTAAGACGAAAAACAAAATGGAAGAGTGTCTCAAAGCAATGCATAACATACAAAAAAAAAAAAAATCCATGCATACTTCAACAAATTTATAAGTTTTATAGATTAAGAGGCACCACAGTCAAGACTCGACAATAAAATCACCAGCGAAAAAATGAGGAAGTACAGGAAAATAATTTAGTATATATTTTAGCTAGATAAAAAATTCAACTGTGTACTGGGACATCATTTCGATGATTACAATAAAAATCTTATTCACAATGGATACTAGTCTATGAGTCGGAATTAGGTATGAAATTATCGGACATTATCGGAATCTAGGTATGAAATAATATTCCAGACAGGTTTATTAGTAATGGATACCCAGAACTTGAAAAAATTGTCTACCCAATGAAACCGAGCGCTATATTTATTGTATAGTGTTTTCTTATTAACATACTAATAAAAATTTATTCTGGGGTGTAAAAGTATTTCAGATTCAAAAATCATTTTATCTCTCACCTATAAATTGATAACATATTATAAAAATTGTACTACTACCCAAGCCATATAATAAGCTACCACTTCGATAAATCAATGATAACCTGCCATACACAAAAGGTATCATTCCACAGCCGATTTCAGGAAACACACGGTATATTATTTAATTTTCAGACAAATAATATTACATAAGCTAAGACAAAGGTTAATTCTGTAGAACAATACAGGTAGGTACTTCCTAAAATATCGTGATGATAGAAAGTTTTACATTATAGTATAAAATTCTATAATTAATCAAATATGTATATCTGCTATTCAAAGTTTTACAACAGTAGGGCACCTATCGCTAATATATTATGCGTATGAATAAGCCCATTGTTTCAATTATAAACTAATGAGTTCGATAAACTTTGAAAAATAGTATTTTTATCCGGAGATGAAATAATTACTCTGCTGTTGAGTATAAAAACCACAAGCTTTAACAAATCTATATCGGACGGTAACAGATTTCAAGGCGAGGATAACGCAAAACGTTAATAGAATAATAAATTTAAATACGTACATACATACATACGAGACAACTGCATTGCACAACAATTTATGATATTACAGCACCACCTAATCATTTCCAGGAACCAGCTAGGTGGCTACATATACTCCTCTAAAAACGAAATAAATTAAATGTGTTTCGATTCACAGTAGTAATGAAGGGGCCTCTTTTAGGTTTAGAATCGAATCGGGTCTTATCGACATTTACGACTGATATAAAAGAATTAACACAATGAAAGCTTGTTAGTCTGCTGATAGTCGTCTATCTTAACAGTTGTCCTTTGTTGGTGTTAACTAAATAGTTTATCGATTACTCGCTTTTAATTTTTCTCTTTTACCTGTTTTACTGAAAAGGTAAGTTTAATACAAAATATGACATGTCGCATATCAAATTAAACAGTACAATCCGTAGACTTGAACACAGTATAATTTTAGATGTATTTTAGAGTTTGAAAATATTTTCTATTAGTGAATATTAATTTAACGTCAAGAATTATATTTTATTTATTCTTACTAGCTACTTATGTTATATAAAATTTAAGTCCATGACGTGTGGTTTTTTAAACATTTCTGTAATTTTCTGATTTTCTAAAAGTAGCCGTTGTTTCAGATTACATCTCACCCACACAGATCGTCCCTGTGATAATAACTTTTGGCTTTACATCGACGTTTGATCAATCTTTTGATAACAGTACACTAAGACGGTGTTACCAGATCTATATCATCCCGGTAAAATGGAAAAATTCATTATTGTCAGACATTGTCGAAAAAAATAGACGTTTCAAACTGTATGGTCGGTCTCTAGAGTTTAAGTTGAAGTCCGTACCAGAGGATAAAGAACCTGTGGGCTGGATACGTGAAGCTATCAATCAGGTGATTGAAAAAGGAACGGAGGGTCTTCAGCCTGGTGATAAAGTGGGAATTTCATTTCGTTGTAAAGATTTTAAGCGAGGTGAAGGGTGGCTTCGCTTTCGTCCTGTAGAAGAGGTGACCTTCGATGATGTTTGGGACGTAATATGTAGTGTTTACCAGTCTAACTCTTCAGGACTTAATACCGAAACTTTCTGCTTGAAACTCACCTCAATAAGATTACCCGTAGGCAAAGGAAAAAATAGAGCCAGAAAATTCAGTACCTTTAACGAAGAGTGCTCCAAGCGTCGAGGAATCATAGTTATTAACAATAAAGACAATATGTGTTTGCCTCGGGCTCTAGTGGTAGCTATTGCTTGTGTAACCAGAGACATGGACCAAAGTAAAATACGTACAGATGTCGGCAAGATACAAACTCAAAGAGCTCTACAGCTGTGTATCGATGCTGGTGTAGTTATACCGGATGCGGGGTGCGGTATTCCAGAATTACAGCGCTTCCAAGAGTATCTGAAAACATATAAAATAGTGGTGTATAAATATGGTACTAAAGGTCGAGATATTATTTTCAAGGCTCACACAGACGGCCCCTCATTAAATCTGCTATATCATAACGGGCACTACAATGTGATAAGTTCTCTTACAGCCTCCTTCGCATGTAGTTACTATTGTGAAGAGTGTCGTGTACCATACAACAACAAAAATGATCACAGATGTGATGGTTCATGTCCGGCGTGTCAGCAAAATCCAATCTGTTCGCAGACTTTAAAAATTACGTGTCAGGACTGTAAACGATCGTTCAGAGGACAGATATGTTACGATAACCATAAGAAGTCAGGGTCTATGGGAAAAAGTACCGTATGTGAAAAAATAACCAGATGTGTTGAGTGCTGCAAGACAGTACAAAGTGAAAGACAACATACATGTGGGGAAACATATTGTAAAATTTGCAATGCTCATGTACCCCTAGACCATTTCTGTTTTATGCAGCCTGACAGTGGAAAGCCAAGAACAAAGGACTATTTATTTGTCTTTTATGATCTAGAAACGAGGCAAGAGAAATTTTTAGAGGACAGCTCTGTTATACACGAACCAAATCTATGCGTATTCAGGCAGTGTTGTGATGTTTGTATGGATACCGAAACGGAAATTTGTAATAAATGTGGTCCTAGATTACAGATATTAAAGCGTGCACCTATTGAACATTTTGTTGAATATATTTTAAATCAAAGAAAAATTTTCAAGAACATTGTAGTTATAGCACACCATGGACAGGCGTTTGATCACCAATTTGTTTTAAATTATATACTAACTCAGACCGACTTGAAGCCCGAACCGATTATGCGCGGAACGAAAATTATTATGATGACTGTGGGAAATGTTAAATTTCTGGATTCGCTTAACTACTTCCCCATGCCACTCTCCAAACTGCCAAAAGCGTTTGGCCTGGGAGATGGATTTAAGAAAGGTTACTTCCCCCACCTCTTCAACACAGAGGAAAATAAAAATTATACTGGTCCTCTACCATCCTTAGAATTTTACGACACTGATAATTTGAAAAAAGAGGATAGAGACAAGTTTCTGGAGTGGTACGCGGAACACAAAAATGATGAATTCAATATGCAGCGCGATCTGGTGGAATATTGTATTTCGGATGTAAATATTCTGACTCAAGCATGTTTGAAATTTCGCCGACAACTGCTGGAAACTGGTAACGTAGAACCATTTTTTGAAAGCTGTACAATAGCCTCGACAACCAGTAAAGTATATAGACGCAATTTTTTAAAACCCGACACCATTGGTATTATTCCTAAAGGTGGGTACCGATGGAGGGATAACCAAAGTAAAATAGCTATTCAATGGCTTGTTTGGGAGGAGAAACTACGTCATATTAATATAGAACATGCCGCAAAGCAACAAGAAGCCAGAATTTATGGAGTCAAGGTCGATGGTTACTGTTCCGACACCAACCAGGTTTTCGAATTCCATGGATGCTATTATCATGGCTGCCCTGTGTGTTTTAAAGACAGCAGAGACTCCCCACTACATGAGGACCCTTCTAGTACATTGAATTTACGATATGAGAACACAGTTGCCAAGTCAAATAGATTAAAGGACCTAGGCTACGAAGTTATTGAAATGTGGGAGTGTGCATTTAGAAAAATGTTAAGGGAAAGTGATGAAATTACGTCATATACGGAAAAACACCCATTTATCATCTCTTCACCTCTAAATCCACGAGATGCTTTTTACGGTGGTCGAACTGGAAATACCATTGAATATTATAAGTGTCAAGAAGGAGAGAGAGTCAGATACACGGATATTTGCAGCCTTTATCCTTGGGCGTGTAAATACGGTAAATTCCCCATCGGACATCCTAAGGTGTATGTGGGCGAAGCATGCCCAAAGGATATTACTAAAATTGAAGGTGTAATTAAATGTAAAATATTACCGCCAACGAATTTATACCACCCTGTACTACCAGTCAAGATGAACAATAAATTACTATTTGTTCTTTGTTTTTCGTGTGGATTAATAATGAACCCCGGAGAATGCGATCACACTGATGAAGAGAGGGCTTTAACAGGTACGTGGGTGATGGATGAGGTGATAAAGGCTGTAGAAAGAGGATATAGAATTATGGAAATTTATGAAGTCTGGGAGTATAACGTAGAACAATATGACAAAGTTACAAATATTCCCGGCTTGTTCACCGAGATGATGAACAAATTTATAAAAATTAAACAACAGGCTTCGGGTTGGCCTAGTTTCTGCACTACTCAGGAATCAAGAGAACGATATATAGAACAGTTCCTCGAGAGGGAGGATGTACAGTTAGAGTTTGACGAGATTGCTGAAAATCCCGGCCTAAGATCCCTAGCGAAACTAATTTTGAACTCGTTCTGGGGTAAGTTTGGACAACGAGAGAACCAGCCAAAAACAAAAATTGTCAACGATCCTTGCGAGTTCTTCAATATGTTATCAAACCCTGGGATTTATGTAAACTCAGCCTTACCCGTAAATGAAGATACACTTATTGTTAATTGGGAGCATAGGGAAGAGGCCGCTGATCCTTTAACAACTGTTAACGTAGTAATAGCTGCATATGTTACCGCTCAGGCTCGTCTAAAATTATACTCTTATCTGGAACAGTTAGGTGAGAAAGTTTTATATTATGACACCGACTCTGTCATATATGTGTCGAGACCGAATGAATTTGACGTCCCCACTGGTGAATTTATTGGTGACATGACGGATGAGCTCGAGGTTTACGGTACTGGATCATATATTACGGAATTTGTGTCAGGGGGGCCCAAAAACTATGCATATAAAGTATTCTCTACGAAAAGTCAGAAAGAAGAAGTTTTGTGCAAAGTAAAGGGTATTTCTCTTAATTATACTACCTCCCAACTGATAAATTTCGAATCTATAAAGGAAATGGTTCTAAAACCATCAGAACCCATTTATATTACCTCGAGGAATATTCGAAGAACTAAAGAGCATGAAGTGGTTACGAGAGAGGAAACAAAAATTTACCGTCCTAACTCAACCAAGAGAAAATTCTTTGACGATCACAGTTCTGTTCCCTATGGATATAAAAAATTCAAACCTTGTTAGTGTCATTTACTTTTTTAGATTTATATTTAACTTATTATAACAATAATATTTTTATAAAGCTATTTATTATTTGTATGTCCCTACCCTTAGCTGTCTTTGTTAACTGTTTTTGTAGGGTAGATATCCTATCCTTAGAGCTGTCCTGCTTCTTATTCGTATATTTCACCGAAATAATTCATGATATTCATTGTATTATTATTATTATGTGTATTTGGAACTTGTATCAAAATATATGTTTAAACTTGTATACTTTCTTAATATTATAACGTACGGTATTATATAAAATATTTAGGATAGTTCAAGTAAAACAATTGCTATGTATTGATTTTATGACATGTTCACTCGTATTTATTTGAGTGCTAGCATATTTCTGTAATACCTTGCGGATATTTATATACCAATTCTGTATATTTTCTAGTAATTAATATTTATTTTGTATTGATTTGTGTGCTTGACATATTCTTTGATCAATAAATAATTGAATCTTACCTTTTTAGTGTCATTTTACTTTTTTAGATTTATATTCAATCTAAGTTTTTAAGGTTCCTATTACCATTATAATTTTTCATAACTATGTATTTTGTATACCACATTTTCTATCAAACTATTTATTATTATTTCTATGTCCTTACTCCTAGCTGTCTTTATTAGCTGATTTTTCTAGGGTGAAATAAGAGTATACCCTGTCCTTAGATCTATCCTACTTCATTTTCGTATATTTCGCTGAAACAATTCGTGATAATATTATGTGTATTTAGAACTTGTGTGAAAATATATGTTTAAACTGTATGCTTTCTTAATTTTATGTCTGTTGGTAGTATATAGAATATTTCGGTTAGTTCCTGTAAACATTTGCTATATATTAGTTTTATGGCAGTATGTTTAGTGTTCACACCTATTTATTTGGGTGTTAACATATTTTCTGTAGTAGTAAATATTTATTTTGTATATAATGAATTTGTACACTTGCTATATTCTTTGATCAATAAATAATTTAATTTAATTTAGTGTTTTCATTACCTAATTAACATAACACACCTACCGTTTATTAATATACTCATATATTCGGTGTAAGTAGTAGTAGGAATGTCCACCTAAATTTGAATTCCTTTACTATTTGAATTTCCGGTCAACTTGACTTTTCAATTAGATTTAAATTTTCCATCGACTTGATTTTCCTACCGTTTTGAATTTTCTGTCAATCAATCATACAGATCACCTACTTGAATGCACCGCCATTTTAAACTTCTGATCGGTAGTGTAGGCTCCCTATTGAATTTACCGCCATCTTGAATTCCCGTTCGGTAATGCAGATTCCCTACTTAGCGACTGTCTGGACAGACGGTACGGACCGCCATTAAATATATTATGTTACGTTCGGCGCGCGTCGAACGTAACATAATATATTTAATGGCGGTCCGTACCGTCTGTCCAGACAGTCGCTAAGTAGGGAATCTGCATTACCGAACGGGAATTCAAGATGGCGGTAAATTCAATAGGGAGCCTACACTACCGATCAGAAGTTTAAAATGGCGGTGCATTCAAGTAGGTGATCTGTATGATTGATTGACAGAAAATTCAAAACGGTAGGAAAATCAAGTCGATGGAAAATTTAAATCTAATTGAAAAGTCAAGTTGACCGGAAATTCAAATAGTAAAGGAATTCAAATTTAGGTGGACATTCCTACTACTACTTACACCGAATATATGAGTATATTAATAAACGGTAGGTGTGTTATGTTAATTAGGTAATGAAAACACTAAATTAAATTAAATTATTTATTGATCAAAGAATATAGCAAGTGTACAAATTCATTATATACAAAATAAATATTTACTACTACAGAAAATATGTTAACACCCAAATAAATAGGTGTGAACACTAAACATACTGCCATAAAACTAATATATAGCAAATGTTTACAGGAACTAACCGAAATATTCTATATACTACCAACAGACATAAAATTAAGAAAGCATACAGTTTAAACATATATTTTCACACAAGTTCTAAATACACATAATATTATCACGAATTGTTTCAGCGAAATATACGAAAATGAAGTAGGATAGATCTAAGGACAGGGTATACTCTTATTTCACCCTAGAAAAATCAGCTAATAAAGACAGCTAGGAGTAAGGACATAGAAATAATAATAAATAGTTTGATAGAAAATGTGGTATACAAAATACATAGTTATGAAAAATTATAATGGTAATAGGAACCTTAAAAACTTAGATTGAATATAAATCTAAAAAAGTAAAATGACACTAAAAAGGTAAGATTCAATTATTTATTGATCAAAGAATATGTCAAGCACACAAATCAATACAAAATAAATATTAATTACTAGAAAATATACAGAATTGGTATATAAATATCCGCAAGGTATTACAGAAATATGCTAGCACTCAAATAAATACGAGTGAACATGTCATAAAATCAATACATAGCAATTGTTTTACTTGAACTATCCTAAATATTTTATATAATACCGTACGTTATAATATTAAGAAAGTATACAAGTTTAAACATATATTTTGATACAAGTTCCAAATACACATAATAATAATAATACAATGAATATCATGAATTATTTCGGTGAAATATACGAATAAGAAGCAGGACAGCTCTAAGGATAGGATATCTACCCTACAAAAACAGTTAACAAAGACAGCTAAGGGTAGGGACATACAAATAATAAATAGCTTTATAAAAATATTATTGTTATAATAAGTTAAATATAAATCTAAAAAAGTAAATGACACTAACAAGGTTTGAATTTTTTATATCCATAGGGAACAGAACTGTGATCGTCAAAGAATTTTCTCTTGGTTGAGTTAGGACGGTAAATTTTTGTTTCCTCTCTCGTAACCACTTCATGCTCTTTAGTTCTTCGAATATTCCTCGAGGTAATATAAATGGGTTCTGATGGTTTTAGAACCATTTCCTTTATAGATTCGAAATTTATCAGTTGGGAGGTAGTATAATTAAGAGAAATACCCTTTACTTTGCACAAAACTTCTTCTTTCTGACTTTTCGTAGAGAATACTTTATATGCATAGTTTTTGGGCCCCCCTGACACAAATTCCGTAATATATGATCCAGTACCGTAAACCTCGAGCTCATCCGTCATGTCACCAATAAATTCACCAGTGGGGACGTCAAATTCATTCGGTCTCGACACATATATGACAGAGTCGGTGTCATAATATAAAACTTTCTCACCTAACTGTTCCAGATAAGAGTATAATTTTAGACGAGCCTGAGCGGTAACATATGCAGCTATTACTACGTTAACAGTTGTTAAAGGATCAGCGGCCTCTTCCCTATGCTCCCAATTAACAATAAGTGTATCTTCATTTAAGGGTAAGGCTGAGTTTACATAAATCCCAGGGTTTGATAACATATTGAAGAACTCGCAAGGATCGTTGACAATTTTTGTTTTTGGCTGGTTCTCTCGTTGTCCAAACTTACCCCAGAACGAGTTCAAAATTAGTTTCGCTAGGGATCTTAGGCCGGGATTTTCAGCAATCTCGTCAAACTCTAACTGTACATCCTCCCTCTCGAGGAACTGTTCTATATATCGTTCTCTTGATTCCTGAGTAGTGCAGAAACTAGGCCAACCCGAAGCCTGTTGTTTAATTTTTATAAATTTGTTCATCATCTCGGTGAACAAGCCGGGAATATTTGTAACTTTGTCATATTGTTCTACGTTATACTCCCAGACTTCATAAATTTCCATAATTCTATATCCTCTTTCTACAGCCTTTATCACCTCATCCATCACCCACGTACCTGTTAAAGCCCTCTCTTCATCAGTGTGATCGCATTCTCCGGGGTTCATTATTAATCCACACGAAAAACAAAGAACAAATAGTAATTTATTGTTCATCTTGACTGGTAGTACAGGGTGGTATAAATTCGTTGGCGGTAATATTTTACATTTAATTACACCTTCAATTTTAGTAATATCCTTTGGGCATGCTTCGCCCACATACACCTTAGAATGTCCGATGGGGAATTTACCGTATTTACACGCCCAAGGATAAAGGCTGCAAATATCCGTGTATCTGACTCTCTCTCCTTCTTGACACTTATAATATTCAATGGTATTTCCAGTTCGACCACCGTAAAAAGCATCTCGTGGATTTAGAGGTGAAGAGATGATAAATGGGTGTTTTTCCGTATATGACGTAATTTCATCACTTTCCCTTAACATTTTTCTAAATGCACACTCCCACATTTCAATAACTTCGTAGCCTAGGTCCTTTAATCTATTTGACTTGGCAACTGTGTTCTCATATCGTAAATTCAATGTACTAGAAGAGTCCTCATGTAGTGGGGAGTCTCTGCTGTCTTTAAAACACACAGGGCAGCCATGATAATAGCATCCATGGAATTCGAAAACCTGGTTGGTGTCGGAACAGTAACCATCGACCTTGACTCCATAAATTCTGGCTTCTTGTTGCTTTGCGGCATGTTCTATATTAATATGACGTAGTTTCTCCTCCCAAACAAGCCATTGAATAGCTATTTTACTTTGGTTATCCCTCCATCGGTACCCGCCTTTAGGAATAATACCAATGGTGTCGGGTTTTAAAAATTGCGTCTATATACTTTACTGGTTGTCGAGGCTATTGTACAGCTTTCAAAAAATGGTTCTACGTTACCAGTTTCCAGCAGTTGTCGGCGAAATTTCAAACATGCTTGAGTCGGAATATTTACATCCGAAATACAATATTCCACCAGATCGCGCTGCATATTGAATTCATCATTTTTGTGTTCCGCGTACCACTCCAGAAACTTGTCTCTATCCTCTTTTTTCAAATTATCAGTGTCGTAAAATTCTAAGGATGGTAGAGGACCAGTATAATTTTTATTTTCCTCTGTGTTGAAGAGGTGGGGGAAGTAACCTTTCTTAAATCCATCTCCCAGGCCAAACGCTTTTTGCAGTTTGGAGAGTGGCATGGGGAAGTAGTTAAGCGAATCCAGAAATTTAACATTTCCCACAGTCATCATAATAATTTTCGTTCCGCGCATAATCGGTTCGGGCTTCAAGTCGGTCTGAGTTAGTATATAATTTAAAACAAATTGGTGATCAAACGCCTGTCCATTGTGTGCTATAACTACAATGTTCTTGAAAATTTTTCTTTGATTTAAAATATATTCAACAAAATGTTCAATAGGTGCACGCTTTAATATCTGTAATCTAGGACCACATTTATTACAAATTTCCGTTTCGGTATCCATACAAACATCACAACACTGCCTGAATACGCATAGATTTGGTTCGTGTATAACAGAGCTGTCCTCTAAAAATTTCTCTTGCCTCGTTTCTAGATCATAAAAGACAAATAAATAGTCCTTTGTTCTTGGCTTTCCACTGTCAGGCTGCATAAAACAGAAATGGTCTAGGGGTACATGAGCATTGCAAATTTTACAATATGTTTCCCCACATGTATGTTGTCTTTCACTTTGTACTGTCTTGCAGCACTCAACACATCTGGTTATTTTTTCACATACGGTACTTTTTCCCATAGACCCTGACTTCTTATGGTTATCGTAACATATCTGTCCTCTGAACGATCGTTTACAGTCCTGACACGTAATTTTTAAAGTCTGCGAACAGATTGGATTTTGCTGACACGCCGGACATGAACCATCACATCTGTGATCATTTTTGTTGTTGTATGGTACACGACACTCTTCACAATAGTAACTACATGCGAAGGAGGCTGTAAGAGAACTTATCACATTGTAGTGCCCGTTATGATATAGCAGATTTAATGAGGGGCCGTCTGTGTGAGCCTTGAAAATAATATCTCGACCTTTAGTACCATATTTATACACCACTATTTTATATGTTTTCAGATACTCTTGGAAGCGCTGTAATTCTGGAATACCGCACCCCGCATCCGGTATAACTACACCAGCATCGATACACAGCTGTAGAGCTCTTTGAGTTTGTATCTTGCCGACATCTGTACGTATTTTACTTTGGTCCATGTCTCTGGTTACACAAGCAATAGCTACCACTAGAGCCCGAGGCAAACACATATTGTCTTTATTGTTAATAACTATGATTCCTCGACGCTTGGAGCACTCTTCGTTAAAGGTACTGAATTTTCTGGCTCTATTTTTTCCTTTGCCTACGGGTAATCTTATTGAGGTGAGTTTCAAGCAGAAAGTTTCGGTATTAAGTCCTGAAGAGTTAGACTGGTAAACACTACATATTACGTCCCAAACATCATCGAAGGTCACCTCTTCTACAGGACGAAAGCGAAGCCACCCTTCACCTCGCTTAAAATCTTTACAACGAAATGAAATTCCCACTTTATCACCAGGCTGAAGACCCTCCGTTCCTTTTTCAATCACCTGATTGATAGCTTCACGTATCCAGCCCACAGGTTCTTTATCCTCTGGTACGGACTTCAACTTAAACTCTAGAGACCGACCATACAGTTTGAAACGTCTATTTTTTTCGACAATGTCTTTGACAATAATGAATTTTTCCATTTTACCGGGATGATATAGATCTGGTAACACCGTCTTAGTGTACTGTTATCAAAAGATTGATCAAACGTCGATGTAAAGCCAAAAGTTATTATCACAGGGACGATCTGTGTGGGTGAGATGTAATCTGAAACAACGGCTACTTTTAGAAAATCAGAAAATTACAGAAATGTTTAAAAAACCACACGTCATGGACTTAAATTTTATATAACATAAGTAGCTAGTAAGAATAAATAAAATATAATTCTTGACGTTAAATTAATATTCACTAATAGAAAATATTTTCAAACTCTAAAATACATCTAAAATTATACTGTGTTCAAGTCTACGGATTGTACTGTTTAATTTGATATGCGACATGTCATATTTTGTATTAAACTTACCTTTTCAGTAAAACAGGTAAAAGAGAAAAATTAAAAGCGAGTAATCGATAAACTGTTTAGTTAACACCAACAAAGGACAACTGCTAAGATAGACGACTATCAGCAGACTAACAAGCTTTCATTGTGTTAATTCTTTTATATCAGTCGTAAATGTCGATAAGACCCGATTCGATTCTAAACCTAAAAGAGGCCCCTTCATTACTACTGTGAATCGAAACACATTTAATTTATTTCGTTTTTAGAGGAGTATATGTAGCCACCTAGCTGGTTCCTGGAAATGATTAGGTGGTGCTGTAATATCATAAATTGTTGTGCAATGCAGTTGTCTCGTATGTATGTATGTACGTATTTGAATTTATTATTCTATTAACGTTTTGCGTTATCCTCGCCTTGAAATCTGTTACCGTCCGATATAGATTTGTTAAAGCTTGTGGTTTTTATACTCAACAGCAGAGTAATTATTTCATCTCCGGATAAAAATACTATTTTTCAAAGTTTATCGAACTCATTAGTTTATAATTGAAACAATGGGCTTATTCATACGCATAATATATTAGCGATAGGTGCCCTACTGTTGTAAAACTTTGAATAGCAGATATACATATTTGATTAATTATAGAATTTTATACTATAATGTAAAACTTTCTATCATCACGATATTTTAGGAAGTACCTACCTGTATTGTTCTACAGAATTAACCTTTGTCTTAGCTTATGTAATATTATTTGTCTGAAAATTAAATAATATACCGTGTGTTTCCTGAAATCGGCTGTGGAATGATACCTTTTGTGTATGGCAGGTTATCATTGATTTATCGAAGTGGTAGCTTATTATATGGCTTGGGTAGTAGTACAATTTTTATAATATGTTATCAATTTATAGGTGAGAGATAAAATGATTTTTGAATCTGAAATACTTTTACACCCCAGAATAAATTTTTATTAGTATGTTAATAAGAAAACACTATACAATAAATATAGCGCTCGGTTTCATTGGGTAGACAATTTTTTCAAGTTCTGGGTATCCATTACTAATAAACCTGTCTGGAATATTATTTCATACCTAGATTCCGATAATGTCTTACTTCGACTCATAGACTAGTATCCATTGTGAATAAGATTTTTATTGTAATCATCGAAATGATGTCCCAGTACACAGTTGAATTTTTTATCTAGCTAAAATATATACTAAATTATTTTCCTGTACTTCCTCATTTTTTCGCTGGTGATTTTATTGTCGAGTCTTGACTGTGGTGCCTCTTAATCTATAAAACTTATAAATTTGTTGAAGTATGCATGGATTTTTTTTTTTTTGTATGTTATGCATTGCTTTGAGACACTCTTCCATTTTGTTTTTCGTCTTACTTTAACATTTTGCTTCTGTGGATACATTTCTTTATAAATACTGTACCGGCGAAAGCTCTGCTGGATATATTAAATTCCATGTTTGCTTCATTGATTTGAGAATAAAAATTAGCTTTTGAACGTAATAAACTAAAATTTTTGTCTAGAAGAGGAGTATGCATTATCTAACTCGATCATCGGATCTAGATGGATCTATTGTTACATTTTAAGGAATTTAAATAAATTTCATTACGATAACAACATAACTCCTATTACACACATGATTTAATTGTTTATTTTTTATAATTTAAGAAGATGTTGATTGTTTTCGTAACTTAAGTGGCACCATGTAAAAGTGAATTAGATCGTGTTCGAGCAAAATGTTAATTAGATATCTGCATGCTTGAGTGCAACTACGTTTATGGTTTAATTACTTCCACATTCACGTAGTGAATTGGAAGTATTTATAGTAATCGTAAAAAAGATTAATTTTTTTTTCCTTGAAATTGGTTTAGAATGTCATGAAACGTCGAGATTTTAAACTTGAGCGCAAAAAATTTTTCTGTCTGTTGTCTCGGTCTGTAACTTTTTCTGTGCGCACGATGTCTCTGGAAGGGTTTAAGATATTGACGAAATTTTATACACGTATGTACTATAATGAGATCTGAAACTGGATTGTTTTTTTAATATATCCGGTGAAGGGTTGGCGGGTAAACAGGGGTAAATAGGGGAAAGAAGTAGAGCCATCTTGTAAGAGTACAGAAACTTGGGATTTGCTGTATATAATAGAAGTCGAGGCCTTACATTTTGTTATGACATTTTTCACCCCCCCCTCTGCATTATCAAAAGGGTTGGTCAAATAAAATTGAGATTTTCAATTGATATTTGGTACAGGTATTTATTATAACGACATTTCAAGAAATGATTCCGTTAAGGGTTAGGGGTTAAATAGGGGAAAATACGTAAAGCAAACTGATAAGAGTACAGAAACTTGGGATTTGGTGTATATACTAGAAGCAAAGGCTTCAGATTTTATAACATTTTTAACCCCTCCACCACCCCCACTCCATTATTAATGAAATTAAATTGAGATAATCACTTGAAATTTGGTACACCTAAGTATTATTATAACGACATATTGGACTAGAATAGATTTTGAGATGATTCCGTTTAATGGGTGGGGATGTAAGTATAGGTAAATGGTGGAGTAAAGCAAGCTGTGTGGAGTACCAAAACTTTAGGTTTGTACGTATACTAGAAGCCAAGCTCTTAAATTTCCTTATAATAGTTTTCAAGCTTCCTACCACCATCACCCCATTAATAAAGGGGTTGATGAAATAAACTTGAAATATTCACTTGAAATTTGGTAGGTACAGGTATGTATTCTTTGTTGCAGGGGTGAAGGGGGGTGTGTAATTGGGAAAGATCAGTGGAGCAAGCTAGTAAGAGCCCAGAAACTTCATTTTTGGCGTATGTGCTTAGTTTTAAACACTGAAAATGTTTAACAAATGGAAGATATAACAGTAATACGGGGGTCCAGTAGCGATTTGTGTAACGCTGATTTTTTGGACACGCAAGCGTTCGGTGCTGTTACACCGCATACTTTTTGAAAGATCCAAATCTGATTTTGAATTTTATAAATTTTAACACCTAGAATCATATTCTTGCATTTTTACGTCTCAACGCTAACCGACACCTAGCGTCGTTTTTGTAAAACTGGTGTATTTGATACATTTTTATTCCTAGATTCATATTCCTGCATATTTACGTCTCAATGCCGACCTACGCCCAGCGTCGTTCTTGATAAACTTTGATATCTAAATTTGTGTTCTTGCATTTTTACGTCTCGACGCCGACCGACGCTTACCGTCGTTTTTATAAAACTGGTGGTTGATAAATTTGTATATATAAACTTGTGTTCTTGCGCTTTCACGTCTCGACGCCGACCAATGCCTATCGTCGTTTTTGTAAAACTAGTAAGTATATTTGATAGATTCATATTATTGCAGTTTTACGTCTCGACGCCGACCGAGTCTAACGTCGTTTTTGTAATACTTGTGTATTAGATGAATTTTGTGTTCTTTCATTTTTACGTCTCTACTTCGACCGACGCCTGGCGTCGTTCTTGTAAAATTTCTGAATTTTATAAATTCTGATATCAAGATTTATGTTCCTCCATTTTTTCGTCTCGACCCCAAGGACTCGTAGTGTCAATTTTGTAAAACTTGTGTATTGGATAAATTTTGATACTTAGATTCGCATTGTATTTTTACGTCTCGACGTCGATCCACGCCTTGCATCATTTCTGTAAAACTTGTGTATTTGATATATTTTGATACCTAAGATTCTTGTTCTCGCATTTTTAGGATTATTACTATTATTATTTTCAATGTCTTAACGAAGCTTCTAAATTGCAACTTTTTGGAAAAATCTTCTACCCCAAATATTATTAAAATTCTATTAGCAGTTATTTCCGCATACTATAGTGCAAATATAATCTAGAACTTTACCTTTAAATAGACTTGGATGGAAAATCTGTATGTGTAAGTAGTGATTCCTTAGGCAGCGGTTTTTTATTAAGCTGGTTTGACCTAGCCCCAACTTACCTTACGATTATCACAACACGACTGTAATACATTGTAACTGTTAATAGAAATCAGTTTGTTTTCAATTAATCTAAATCGCATCTAGCTTACCTACTCTCTGGGTGTTCCTCTCAAAGTGGCTTGAAGCCCTTTCTACTACCGAAAAATTTTTAATTATAAATTATTTTCCACAATCAGTTGTTTGAAGTCTATTATAAACGGTAAGGCTCTGCCTCCTTTACTCAGAGAAATCTAGATCTCATGGACTTAAGGACGTTAGTGAAGGGAACATAAGGCGCTTAAAAACAAATTCTCATATATATTGTTATTATTTTTATTATTGTTTTCCCATTTTAACAATGTATTAATTAAAATGCTTTAACAATATATGTATATACAACAAGTCAGTTTTAACTAATTTTTAAATAATATTTTTCTTGCAAAAACAGCATGATAAGAATTAAATTATGTACCACAAACAAACTTTCTTAGGATTTTCGCTTAAGCAACCAACAATATATCTTAATGTAGTTCTAAAAGTTAATACGTATAATGGAAAAATATTCTCAAGCTTTCAGTTCCATAAATTTTATGTGAAATAACCGAGACTTAAGTTGCTACGTAAGATAAAGATGTAGCTAGGAATGATATTTAAATTTGCTACATTTGTAAATTGCCTAGTTGTCTACGGAGATGTAGAAAGTAATAGGAGATTTTAATTTATAAATACGAGAAGAAATTATTCCTAAAATTAATAAAGATACTTGAAGGAATAAATTAGTGTAATTAAGAGTAATTACTCTTATTCGCACAAATTAATTATGAGAGAACCGGTTTATATTATTATGTGAGGGTCAGATTAAATTAATTGCCACGTCCCAGATTTGTTAGTTTAGAACAGAATTCAAGGATCTCGGTAATAGTATAATTACAAAGGATAAAATAATTACTTCCGCATTTGTTGTCAAAACAAAGAGGGTTCCATTTTCGCTGATAGGAAATCTTAGAGCGCTTTAATGACATTTTACGTACAAGCGATAAAAGTCAAGAGAGTGTGTTGAAATCTATTTTTTGTATATCGCTATACAATATTCATGATTAATAGAGTCCTTATGTCAAAACGCCATTTCTCAATTTATGAGAGGCGGGCTCAGATTTGTTTGTTAGAATGTTTTTATTTTGAGCGTACTTCATGTGTAAAAATGATACGATTATATGTTATTATTATGATGTTGCTTGTATTCCGTAGAACATACACAATACGTACAACTCATAGCATACCAAAACTATTCATTTGTGGTGGCACGAATTGCCTAACATGCAAATTGTTCAGGTTATTCTACGAATTATTTCATATGACCAACATTTTCACTAAAATTAAGTTGAATGTTGTGTCTATTTCACTTTAAATATGCCTACAATAATTTAATTATTGAAATAAGAGGTTTTTATAGTGGGTTATGAGAAAGAGGTCCGAGGGAATATTTTGCACACCCTGTATATTATTTTTGACGCAATCAGTTTTAATTTCCGTTTTCCAATTATAATCTTGATTTCTTTTTTAAATTTTAATAAAGAAACAAGTTAATAAACCAATGCTACATACAACAAACAAAACTTTTCTCATTTCCTCCACAGTTGGATGGCTGTTTATGTTGCCCATGTTGTTCTCCATCCACTTGAAGAAAGGGCGCAGGTACAAATTCTATGACATTTCAGCTGCACTACACTTATATAGACACTGTTTACTTTTATTTTTAGGGACCATTAACAAACACATTTCATTAATTTTTCAATTATTAATTGGATGTGTGTTTTTCTCTATTATTACACTTTACTTTACGCAGATTTTTTAAAATCTACTAATGACATTAATTTTATCGAGTTTAATGGAGTTTTAACCGGTTCCTTTCGCGATTTTCTAGAAGCGTCAACACAAACACGTCCTTTTTCGGCGAAGATCCATTTGAATCTCCCTTCTATTACGTAAAATATTAGTATTAAAAAATGCTACTTACCTACATTATTAAAAGCTTATATTTAACTTGATTTGTTCTCTGTCTGTCTGCTACGGATCTTGCAATGAAAATTTCGACTAGACTTCGACTAAAAGTTTGCATACATGTATAGGTCCAGTGAGAATAGTATATCTAACATCATTATGAATTCAATGGGGCCGTCTAAAGATGGCTGATTACCTTTTTCTTCACAATCCCCTTGATATGGGTATTAAATGAAAGGGTTTGATGACAAAGTTCCAAGTTTCTTTAAACGAAATCATTTTGATGTTATATTTGCACTCCAGTATGTGGAAATAGTTGCTCCTAGAATTTTAATAATTATAATATTTGAAATCATCTGACTAAAAAACGCGTAAAACGAATTGCCACTTCAATAGATTTTCCACTGAGCGATGTGTCATGGATGTAAGGGTGCGTGATACCATTTTTTTAAAGAACCTTTGATCTAGTACACACTAAATCACAATTTTATTTTTTTAACCTCCTTAGTTATGGAGTGGGGGTGGCAGATGTCAAGAAAATGTTAAATTTTTTTTGTAGTATGTATACCATATCTCAAATTTATGGACTCTTACTAGCTTACTTTTACTTATTTTCTCCTATTTACCCCTCAACCATCCAACAGAATGCTTAAGTTAATAAGTTAATGTCTTTCGGTCGCGCATCCTGCGACTCAAGAACGAACTTGGCTACCCCTTCCACTTTCATGTGCCGCCTTGTCTTATGTAGATCTGTTTGCAATAATCAGTGTGCCTTTTAACCTGTGATTTTTAAGAGTTATTAGTGACATTAGTGTGATGAACGCTTTCAAGAACATTGTTCGACAGACGTTTGAATGCCCCTTATTCGGCCATCCGCCTTAGTTGTGAATAAACTTTCAACTCGTCAGGACGTCCTCAAATGTTGTTTGCAGGAACGTTACAACTTGGATCTGGAGACTGACAAGAAGTGTGTCAGTTTTTCTAAAGTTTCAACGACAGTGGCGCAGAAAGTATAATCAATGTTTGACAAAGCATTCCTGTCAACTGTTTCGGAATACTGAATTGTGCAGTTAATTAATGCCTACCATGATAGTTACTACAAACTGAGAGAACCACACAACCGTGACCAGGATAAGGCAACATTCGAAGCAAACATTGAAGAATTCGTGTAAGTGCAACATCATTGTGAACTGCAACTGGCATAAAACAACCGATTTGTATGCGTGCCCTATATTAATAAACTGTGACTACAAATCGCGTGGCCTAATTGCGGGCTATCCAGAGCTCTAGGTAAAACGACAACCATCCTACAACTTATGCTATAGTTCTATGTGCTCAGAAATGCATAAATAAAGGTATTAAGATCTATATTCTTTCAGAGAGCCAGGCAGCGTTAAAATTTCTCAGGTCTTACTCCTTCATGCGGCTTATCTAAAGGACACATAACGGAGGAGATTCAGAAATGGGAAAAAGAACAGAAAGAGTCCTCTTACTGTAGGGATATTCCAGGTCAAAGACAAGAGAAATAGTTCATAGCATACTAGACAAAGAATACATAAAGCTTCTCGAACACGAAAAGTCCGATTTAAGGGCGATGACAAGCCTTTCAACAGGCCATTGCTGCGTGAAATATCATCTTAAGAATATCAGCAAGGCAGACAATGATACATTCAGATACTGTAATATAAGCGGCTACTCATTTTTGTGAAACCAAGATGCTAGTCCGCACTAGACTGAAGTACCTGTAAACGGTGGAATTAACACCTGAAGACGTTGGGAAATTAGCCCCCAGGAAAATAAAAAGTTTTTTAAAATGCTTGGGAGTCCTTGGCAATAACTAATTGTAGGTTAATTCACAACAGATCTTCTAGATCAATGTGAAAATGAACAGAGAGAGCTGAGCGACCCCTTAAAAAATCTACAATCTACAATTCCAAACACGAGAAACAAAAATCAGTGGTACAAAGTTCTTCCCTATACGGTGGGTTTTAGAATTCAGTTATCACCTCTATGAAAAATCCTACACCTAATACGGAAATAAATCTCTTTTCTTAACTCGCTCAATACATAGCTACTTCTTCTCTTTAATCGGGTAACTCAGGGAGTTTTATAATATAGCATATTTTTAATTAATTTAATTAATAATTTAGTTAGAGCTTTAACTGTTTGCTAAAAGTAATAATGTCTTGAAATTTGTAAAATTCCTAAATAGTTCTATTATCAGTCTTTTTTTATTTTCTATCAAAACTTGCTTTTCTAAGCTTTCAGTAACTTTATTATTAATAGTGGACAAAATAATACTTTACTTACTCTTTATGTACTTTTTGGATGTGTGAGATATATACTCGACTAATATGAAAAATACCGTTGCCCCATATTCTCAACGATTTTAAAATGGAATATAAATACACGTATACCGCCTCTAGAAAATAACTAACTTTAAAATTCGCATTACGATAATGCTTTTTCAATTACTGCGGTAGTTCAACTATATTTATGGGGCTTTCCACGTTGTTTTTATATTATACTAGAAAATAGCAAGGAGCACCTAAGTAGTGGATATAGCTTTGCGTTTATAGTTTTGTTTTATAATTTTCCTTTATTTTCAAGTCGTCAATGTGAGATCAATAGTTGCCAGTAAACGTAAATAAAGCTTGATTAATTGTTATACAATTGAGTCATATAAAAATAATGTATGCTTCCGACAATTTTTCAACTTCTATTTTTTCATCATTTCATTTCGCTGTATTTCATCTTATCCTATTTAACAACGTATGTAGTATGGAATGGTATTTATCTAAGAGTATATATCTCAGTCTATATTTATATATCGTAAACAATATAATGTGTCTTGATTCCTTACGTGGTTGAATCACAAAATAGATATCATACGTTTACGTTTTGGACTTTTGACAGTTCCCAGAAACACGTTCAGTTTTGCTTACTTTCTTGCCTGTATTAGATTCAATTACTTATCAATTTGTAAATGTGCTATCCTTTAATTAGCAAAAGTTGCTGAATTGTCGTAGATACATAAACATTGAATAAGTACTAGCAAATTTCGGTTACTTTTGCCGATATTTGCAATATTTATACCGGCATAAAGCTAATTTAGTCGAGTGCAATTAGGTTTTTACCTCGGAATCCAATTGTAATGATTTTTTAGTATTAAAAATACCACTGGACGCATGATATAGTACCCATCTTACGAAAAACGTATCGAGAGACAGATCTGTCTAGGCCGCTGCGCCGGCCTTGTAACCATACCGTTCACTCAACGCCACGCTATTAGGGATATCACGTTTCAATAACAATTCAAGCAGTATCTCGAAACTAAAATACCAATAAACATAAACACTCCTAAACTTAACGGTATCTTGTGATACATGCCGACACTGCCATATCGTATATCACTTAGTTTGCATAACTTGCGTTATATTTTATAGAACACCGTCACTTTGAAATTAACATTAAAAAAACAAAATAACCCAATAAAACATGGACTAGCTTAATTCGATCGTATGGACAAATATATTTCAAAGTATGTAAATAAAATTATTAAACACATCTAAGTATGATATAGAAAAGTACAGTGAAAAGCTCTATACAGGGTGTTCTATAAGCTTTTTAACACAATTTGACAGATGGAAACTTAGGTATAATTGTCCTAACTGAAACGTGGTCGGTAACAGATGCACAGGATTATTTTATAGACGGGTACAAACCATATTATAATGAGGGTAACTACAACCAAAATGATGGCGTAATTATTCTTGTAAGAAATCACCTGTATCCAGAAATAAAAGATAATAAAACTCACTCAGGTTACTATACTAGAATGCAAATTTACCTATAATGAAGTTAAATGTACGATAACGGGCGTCTATAGACCTCCACCTACAAATACAAATATATTTATCAATGACATAAACAACTACCTAAAATCAATAAACGACAGCAACCTAATAACTTTGATCGGAGACATGAATATAAATATAGGAGACTTATCGGACGTCACTGCGTTAGCCTATTTAAACATGATGGAAAAAAATGGCTTTCGTTCACAAATAAATCAACCCACAAGGGAAACCGAAAATAGTTCCTCAATAATAGATCACATTTTTTGTAAAACTAAATGCCAATTTAAAAATGAACTCTACGCCTATTGTACTAAAAAATAGCATAACAGACTATTATCCAGTAATTCTCAATATAGAATTTAACGAAACCTCACAGCCCAAACCGGAAAAGGAGCATTTCATAAAAAAAAAAGACGACAATAAACTTTTTAGAACTGTAGCATTAATAAAATGGGACAAACTATACGAAGAAAGAAACCCCGAAAAGGCAATTAATATATTCTATGAAAACATAAATCTAAGTGGAAATGAAGCAACCAAGGTAATTAAAATAAAAAGTAAAAACACTAAACTCAAACCATGGATGACCCAAGGTATTCTAAACTCTATAAGAAAACGTGACAGACTTAAACAAAAATTACTAAAGAACAAACATAACACTGATATTAAAAACTATTACAAAAACTATAGAAATATAGTAACGACACTAATTAAAACTTCAAAAAACCAATTTCTATAAGGGGAAAATTCTCGAGGCCGGAAACAATTACAGAAAAGTTTGGGACTGTATCAACGAAGCCACAAATTGCAATAAAAAGTGCAAAGACAATGTAGAGCAAATAATAACAGACGACAACATAGTAATCACAAACAAAAACGAAATAGCGTCGACCTTTAACCAGTTCTTTATTGACATCGGCGAAAAAATATCTAGTGATATTCCGAAACACGCACAAAATCTGACCTTAAACGACAACACAAGCCAGCATCTAAACTCCATGTACCTGGAAGACGTTGATGATAATGAAATAAAAAATATTATATGCACCCTCAAAAACTCCTCCTCTCCAGGAAAAGATGGAATAACGGTAAAAACACTAAAACTTCTATCGGCTCACATCTGTAAACCTCTAGCACATATTATCAACCTTATGTTCAAAAACGCAGATATACCTGAAGCCTTTAAAGAAAGCATAGTTGTTCCAATTTATAAAAATGGTAACAAGAATTACATGACAAATTTCCGTCCAGTATCGTTGATTAATAATGTCGCAAAAATTTTCGAAAAATGTCTGAACCACAGGCTTCGTTCATATCTTGAGAAAAATAAAATTATCTCAAAAAATCAGTATGGATTCCAAAAAAATTTAAGCACAGAAGATCCTCTCCAATTACTAACAGATAAAATTACAACTAATTTTGAAAAGAACGAAAAAATCATAGCTATCTTTTTGGATTTATAAAAAGCCTTCGATACGGTGTCGCATAGCCAGTTACTGGTAAAACTAAACAAGATGGGAATTAGGGGTGTTGCCTACAACTTATTAAAACAATATCTGTCAAATAGACCCCAGAAAGTAAAAATTGGCAACGCTCTTAGCACTAGGAAAATAATAAAAACTGGAGTTCCACAGGGAACAGTCTTAGGTCCTACCTTATTCCTGCTGTTTGTCAATGGCGTACTGAACAAAAACTTTGGATGCAACATCATATCATACGCAGATGACACCGTATTGATATGTTCGGGAGAAACCTGGAACTTAGCGCGACAAAAGGCGGCTGAGGCAATTAGTAAAGTCAAAAACTGGCTAGACATCAATTTATTAAAACTGAATATAGCAAAGACTAAATTCATGACTTTTTCTCCAACGAAGGCAGGACTACCCCAAACGGTACAACCTATTCTTATAGATAGAGAAACGAATACTTACATTCAAAATACCACAACTATCAAATACCTCGGCGTTATTTTCGATAATCACCTAAAATGGAATAATCATATTAAATATTTAAACGGGAAGCTAAGAAAATTAATATATAAATTCTATAACCTGAAAAGTATACTAAATAGAAAGACTCTCCTAGTGACATATAACAGCCTAGCGGAATCCCTAATTAGGTATGGTATTAGCGTCTGGGGATCAGCCTACAGTGCAACCCTCCAGCCTCTTCAGATAACACAAAATTATATACTACGGACAATTTTTAACAGGAAAAGTAGAGACAACTGTGGAAATATATTTATTGATAATGAATTACTGAGTGTGAAGGGTTTGTATATGCATGCGGCTATAGTTTATACTCACAACAAGAAACATACATTTGGATCGCCGGTAAATCACCAATATGAAACAAGAAATAGATCTAAAAACTCGTATCAAACTCCAAAATACAACAAAACAATATGTCAGAAGCAAATCAAATTCAATGGAATTAAACTATACAACCAACTACCTGAATATATTAAAGTCCATAATAAAAAGAAATTCAAAAGGACATGTAAAAAGTATATAACAGACAATTACACCACACTCCTCCAACTATTGGCCTAATAATAAAACAAATCCATCCCCCGTAACTATCGACTCTTGTAACTAACCAAGTCGAAAATAAAAATAATATATTTTAAATATAATTAATTATAAATTCTCCTTGTCTTCCTCTGTCTAATTATTTCACTTTATATTATATTATATTGTATTATGTCTTTATATTATATTATAACTATAAATCGTAATAGAAAATGCAGCCACAATGTAAAAAGATTTAAAAAATAGTAATAATATTAATAATGCATGAACAAAATGTTAAATACTGCTAGACACAACACGAGGTCCCCTCAGGTGTCATAACACGTAATGTTAATAAATTGAATTATAAATTAATAATAAATAGATTAACTAGATAATTATAAAAAAATGTACAACTTGTAAATTGTTGCAGTAATAAAATAAACAAAAAATAAAAAAATGAAAATAGCTGGGTTAATTTTAAAAAAATATCAATGAACATGGGTCCAATTACAATGAACCGAAGTGGTATTATTAAATTTGATAAAAGTTTTTTTTTTTATTGTATCACTAATCGCTAATGGTAACTAATGCAAATTCTGAAAATGCCTACCATCCTAGCCATCCATCCTTGGACTCCAAGAGCAGTATAGTTGCAGCTGGCATTTTCAATTCGCTTAAGATACTTGCGAAAGATGAAAGATCTGTGAATTTTTTGCATTGAGTTTCCAATAATGAGTACAAAATAGTTTACCCTTTAAAAATTGCCGCTTTTACTCGGGGGTGGTTCCCACCCCCTCTAGATGGGTGGGCAAAAAAGTAAAATAATAACCACCGAGTCTGATATAGAATTATATTGTAAGAGAAAAAGGTGGTTGACAATTTTTCATGAAAAAAGTTATAACTATATTTGAAGATTACGATATAATGTTTAAATCTCAAATATGTCAGAAACAATCAGTATGACATTTAAAATACATACAATAGCTAGAAATTGAAGTGCTTGAAGTACTCTTTCATATTATTTTTCTTCTATCTGTACAGCTTGTGAAAACAATTAGTGGTTTGTAATTTTTTTAAATAAAAAATTTAGGATTTCCCTGCTGTCATTAGCCATAGAATATAAATTCAAAAAATCTATAGCAGTTTTTATTAATATATCAGTATTACCAACATGCTCTCATTTCGAAAGCTTTAGTTTATCAATAGTTTTGTAGAAATATGAGATTTAAGTATATTTCTTTGCCACTAAAAGTTCAAGCCCCACATGTCGATACTGCTAATTCTACAAATATTTTAAAATAGAAATTAATATATCGCTTCTTAAGATTTATTACTTTCACATCCATGTGGTGGATTGGAAGTACAGTAATCGTAAAAAAATGTTCAAATTTTTTTTTCTTGAAATATGTTTAGAATGTCATGGAACGTCGAGATTTTAAATTTGAGAGAAAAAAAATTACTGTCCGTCTGTCGGCCTGTCTGTCTGTCTGTCTGCAACTTTTTTTTTGTCCGCACGTTCTCCTCAGAGCGGAGCGGTTTAAGATATTGAGTTGAAATCTTGTACACGTATATACTATAAAGATATCTGGAACTGGATTGTCTTTTGAACATATCCGGGGAAGAGTTCGGGGGTAAATAGGGGGAAATAAGTAAAGTAAGCTGGTAAGAGTACAGAAACTTGACATTTTGAGTATGTACTAGAAGCCAAGGCCTCATTTTTTTTATAATATTTTCCATCCCCCCCACTCCCCCACTCCATTATTAAAGGGGCTGATAAAAAAAATGAAACTTGAAATTTGCTATACGTATATATTATATTGACATCAGGTACTAGATTCTATTTTGGGGTTATTATTATTATTAAAATGAATTTATTTACAAACCTCGTCTTTTGGAAAATTTTTCATTCAAATGGATTACAGTTTCATGAAATCTATCATTCTGGTTCTTGGAAAAGCTTAGTCTTTGAAACCTTTTTCGCCCTTATTCTGGAGATCACCAGAAAGGCACAAAGCCACAGAATTCAGGTTAGCGAAATGAAGCGAAAGTTGTAAATCAATAATTTAAAAAATACTTTTTCTTTTAGTTCCCATAGATATTTTTGTTTGCAAAATCCTATAAAGAATAGGTTTTATTACCTAGATTCATGTTCTCGCATTTTTACCGAACCCATTTTTTTGTGGAATATTGGTGTAAAGCCTATTACAATTACTCCGAGTTGTGTAACTTTTTAAATTTTTTATTGGCAGCTTAATAAAAGTTTGAAAATTTCTAAAACTTTTCTCTATTTCTGTCCCCTGTACATTTTGCAGATTTTGTAAATATCATGCCGGTCTTAAAAGATAGCGAAGTTCGTTTTCAATGTCTTAACGAAGCTTGTTAAATTGCAGCTTCTGTTAATTTTTTTATCACATCTGCCCCAAATATTATTAAAATTCTATGACCAATTATTTCCGCATACTAAAGTGCAAATATAGTACGAAAGTTTACCTTTAAAGAGACTTGGAGGAAAATCTGGATGTGGAAGTAGTGATTCCTTACGCAGCGGTTGTTTTGCTTCCATATCCACGTAGTGAATTGGAAGTATAATCATGAAAAAATTTTAATTTTTTTTTTTTTTTAAATAGGTTTAGAATGTCATAAAACGTCGAGATTTTGAATTTGAGCGAAAAAATTTCCGTCTGTCTGTCGGTCAGTAACTTTTCTTGGCCGCACGTTTTCTCTGGAACGGTTTAAGTTATTGACTTTAAATATTATACACGTATATATTATAACGAGATCTGGAACTGGATTGTCTTTTGAACCTATCTGGTGAAGGGTTGGGGGATAAATAGAAGTAATTAAGTAAAGCAAACTAGCAAGAAAGAGTACATACACTTGAAATTTTAAGTATGTACTAGAAGCCGAGCCCCTCAATTTTTTTTATAATATTTTCCATCCCCCTACCACCCTCCACTAGATTATTAAAGGGGTTGATAAAATCAAATTGAGATATTCACTTAAAACTTTTTATATATTATAATGACATCTGGAACCAGGCTGTATTTTCGGATTATTCCGTTGAAGGATTGGGGGTTAAATAGGGGAAAATAAGTGAAGCTGGTAAGAGTACAAAAGCTTAAAATTCTGTGTATGTACTAGAAGCCAAGGCCTCAGATTTTTTCATAATATTTTGCAACCCCCCACCATCTCTACTCCATTATTAAAGGAGTTGATAAAATAAAATTGAGATATTGACTTGATATTTGGTACACGTATATACTATAACGACATCTTGAACTAGGTTATATTTTGAAATTGTTCCGTTGAAGGGGTGGGGTTAAATAGGGGTAAATAGGGGAAAATAAGAAAAGCAAGCTGGTAAGAGTACAGAAATTTGTGATTTGGTGTATATATATACTAGAAGCTAAGGTAATATTTTACATCCCCCCACCTCCACTCCCTTATTAAAAGCACTGCTAAAATTAAATTCAGATTTTCACTTGAAATTTGATACCTATATGGTACTAGGGAAAAATAAGTAAAGCAAGCTGGCAAGAGTACAGAAATTTGGGATTTGGTGTATATACTAGAAACCAAGGCCTCAGATTTCTTTTTAATATTTTTCAACCCCCCCACCCCCACCACCTCCTCTCCATTATTAAAGGGATTGATAACATGAAATTGAGATATTCACTTGAAAGTTGGTACACGTATGTATTTTAATGATGTCTGATTGAGATGATTCCCTTGAACGCGTGGGGGTAGGTTGTGAATAGCGCAAGATAAGTAGACCAAGCTAAAAACTTTATTTTTAACGTATATGGTAGAAACCAACGCTTCAAATTATTCTATGATATCGGCCCCAAATATTATTAAAATTCAATCATTTCCACATACCAGAGTGCAAATATAGTCAAGACGTTTCCTTTAAAGTGACTTGATGTGGAAGTAGTGATTCCTTAGGCAGCGTTTTTTTCTATATTCTCATATTCTTGTTTAATACAATTTTTTGGTGTTATTTAAAAAGATAAGGAATTTTAATTTAAAGCAGACATATTTTTAAAAAGAACTGCTTTAAAAATGTCAAAAAATTGTAGCATATTCATAATACTATATATTAATAAAAACTGGTACAGATTTTTAAAATTTCTATTATATGGTATATGACAGCAGGAAAATCATAAATTATTTATTAAAATAAATTACAAAGTACTCATTGTCTTGCACATAACATTGTTATCTTTCACTGTACCGATAGAAAAAAAATCCTATAAAAGAGTACTTCAAGTCCTGTAATTTCTATTATATGTATTTTTAACATCGCATCATACTGATTGTTTCTGACATATTTGAGATTCAAACATTATACCTCAACTGATAAACGTTTCAGAGCCATTTTTAAATTATCGTATTTTTAGAACTATTAAATAAACAAAAAATCGGTAAAGGTATTTACACAGAACTTCCCTCGTTATTTGTGCATGGCGGTCACTCTAAAAAATTATTAATTACGAAATGACATTGAGAATAATAATCGGAATATAGTTATTGCTATTATTACAAAGAAAACCTGACAACTTTTGGTCAAAAAATATACAGAGTGCTCATCCAATAGCAAAAGTTCAATACTAAATAACAGGTGCCAAATATGGAAGGCTTGCGCAAATACCTTTACAAATGTCCACCATGACTGAATTATTTCTTGGGATAACCATCCTGTACAGGTTTCACTAAAAGTATAATAGGTGCATATGCCAAATATTATTGCCATCTATTACATTTTCAATCCCATATTCACGTAATGCAGTGGAAGTATAGTGGTGGTTAAAAAATTTCATTTTTTTTTAAATTTTTCAAAAATGAAATTTTTTTCTGAAATAGGTTTAGAATGTCATGAAAAAAGTAATTTGAAATTTGAGCAAAAAGGAAAGATTAATTCTATTCTATAGTAGTGGTAAAAAAAGTTTATAAATTTAAAAATTACGTACTTTTTTAAATGGGTTTAGAATGCCATGAAACGTGAAAATTTTAAATTTGAGCAAATGAAAAAAATTTTTCATGTACCTATTTTAGTGGTAAAAAATGTTTCAAAAATGTTGGTGAAACAAATTTTCAATTTTTTTTTCTGAAGTAGGTTTAGAATGTCATGAGACCTGATAATTTTAAATTTGAGAAAAAAATTTTTTTCGTCTATTCTAGATAGTGTTAAATTTTTTTCCAAAATGGTAAAAAAATGTTGCAATTTTTTTTTTCCGAAATAGGTTTGGAATATCATGAAACATGAACATTTGAAATTTGAGAAAAAAATAATTTTCGTCTATTCTATAGTTAGTAGTGATAAATAGATTTAAAATGTTTTAATTTTTTTTTTTTTAATTTTTCAAAAACATTTTTAAATTTGTTTGAATAGTTTTAGAATGCCATGAAAACATGGAAATTTTAAATCTGAACAATGAGAAAAAAATTCCATCTCTTTTAGTGGTAAAATTTTTTCAAAAATAGTAAAAAAAAAATCTATTTTTTTTTTAATAGGTTTAGAATGCCATGAAACGTGGAAATTTTAAATTTGAACAAAGAAAAAAATTGTTTTCATCTATTTTAGTGGTAAAAAATTTTTCAAAAATATTGGTGAAAAAAATTTTCAAAATTTTTTTTTATGAAATAGGTTTAGCGTGCCATGAAACGCGGAAATTTAAAATTTGAGCAAAAAAAATTGTTTTCACTATTTATTCCACTTAGGCGGTCCACCCTGTATACTTTCCAGTGAAAGTTTAACCATTTCTTCGCTGACAGTAGGGTCAACTACCTACCAAATTTGACTGCTCTCCGTCAATCAGTTTTTTTAGTTAATGCACCAACAGACAGACAGACGGACAGACAGACTGATGGAATTTAAAAACCTATATTTTCGTAATCTACGTGATCTGAAACGTCAGAATCCGAAAAAATCTCGGAGGGTGATTTTTCCTCGAATACAATACTTCCCTTCGGTATGCGAGGGAAGTAAAAACAAAATGCTTGTAAGTTCATAATCTTATTTTTGTATGACACCACTGTTTCCATAAATGTAAGACTTTTGACTTGATTTACAAAAAGGAATCTCAAGGTATCAATTATTTATAGCTAAAATCATAATCTTCAAATCGTTATAACTTGGAAAATATCATCAAAAATTGTAAACTATCTTTTTCTCTTGCAATATGATTCTGTATCAGGTTGGGTGGTTACTATTTCACTTTCCTGCCCACCACTCTAGGCGGGGGTGGGAACCACCCTCAAGTAAATAGCGGCAACTTTTAAAGCGTACCTAAACTTTATTGTACTCAGTATTATAAACTCAGTGCAAAAAATATCATTCTATTCTATTCATTATAGCTGGGTTCAGTCATTTTTCATTTTTAATGATTAATTGCACTACACAACTTAAAGCAAGTTGAAAGACCAAGTTTGTATCCTATTTTTAAACCAATTTTTAAAATATGTTTGATGTAATGTTTAATAAGAGGTTTCATGTTAATTGGTTTTTGGTTAAACTTTATGAAGTTTCTAAATTATAACAGCAACTAAGCAACTAAGAAAAGAATAAATTTCAAATGGTGGCATTACGCTATGTACTGATATAGCACATATGTGGGAGAAATATATGAGACGAAATATATAACAAAAATGGTCTGTTGTCGATAGCGAGCTGGAATTGTCATATATACCACGGTCGAACAAGTAAAGATATGTCGTCTCTAATGTTGATTTATTAGAAGCGAACAGTAACTTTTAGGAAGGCTATTTTGACTTAATATTATAACTCTTATCTACGTATTATACAGGGTGTGTAAAAAGTATCAAAACATTACTGAAACTTTTTATTGATTGTATAAAAAGACCTTGGACAGGTTGAGTTTTATTTTCAATTACGTAAATTTTGCTGCAATTGATAGTTTTCAGTCTTACACAGTCCCATCCCCAGCCACCCCAACTTTTTTTCAAATAGCTACCTGCCCTCTGTGATACCTTAAAATAAAGTTATTTCAATAGGTTATTCAACGGCATTAAGAAAATCGAAATCCGTCAATGCGATTTGCTTACCGCATGAATGCAATAAATTTTTTTAAGGAAAGGAAAAGATTAATGAACTTTATTATTGAAAAAATTACAAACTAAATAATAAGATGTTCAAGCTGATCTCTGGTAACAGCTGTGCAATGTGCCAGTCGCTGCTAAAAGTGTCGTAAATAGTTATAGAAAGCCGTTTGGGGTATTCAACCAATATCCGATCGTATTCCATCTTTCAGATCCTCGAAATTATTTGGCATATTTTTATAAACGCAATAGGAAAAGTCGAGGGATGTAAGATCAAGAGATCTAGCTGGTCATTCGATTGACCACCTTCTGCATATCCATCGGCCAGGAAACATCTCACTCAAGTGTGAAGGAACTCCATAGTGTGAAGGAACACCATCTTGCTGAAACCATACGTAATCGGATACTGGTAAGTCATCACCCGGAAAAATTGCAGCGACTTATCGCACACTCAAATAGTTCCCGCAATTGCTGACCAAAATAAACAAAAAATAAGACACATACGCTATCAATTTCTTTAATTGTTCCTGCTAATTAAAGGACCCCGCACGGAACATATGGAAATTGACCCTCGGTTAAAGTGTTTGATACTCGGGGATATTATCGAAATATCGATGTTGATCAAAAGTCTCTATGGGCTCAAGGTCGGAAATTGGACGGTTTTCCAGATATCGGGGGTGTAAAGGGGGATGCTCATTTCTTGTGGGAAGTGGCCCTTGCTCCAGTAAAATTCGCGAATAAAACAGATATTATAAGCGTGTAAGATGCTCTAAGAAATTACTCTTAGATTTTTAACAAGTTCAATACTAACCAAAATACTTCGAAAAATGAAAATTCATAATTCACTTCAAGTGAATATTTTAATTTTATTTTATCAACCCCTTTAATAATGCAGTAGGGGTGGTGGAGGGGTTGAGAAATATTATGAAAAAATCTGAGGCTTTGGCATTTAGTACATGCACCGAATTTCAAGTTTCTGTACTCATAACAGCTTGCTTTACTTATTTTCCCTTATTTACCCCTGTTTAACCCCCAGCCCTTGAACGGAATTATATCAAAATATAATCTAGTTCCAGATGTCGTTATAATCCATACGTGTACCAAATTTCAAATGAGTATCTCAATTTTATTTTATCAACCCCTTTAATAATGGACTAGGGGTGGTGGGGGGTTAAAAAAGATATGTAGATACTAGTTTAACCTGTCTAGCCGTAGGGGACTATGTGGGATGTTAGTGTTATAATGAGAATGCCAAATAATAATTTTTACTTGTTAGCATAACCAGAAGTCAGGTTATCGAAAGAATGCAAAGATTTCATTAATATTTTTACATAAAGTTTTTCTTTTAGTTCTCATAGATAGTTTTTCTTTCCGCTGTTTGCAAAATCCTATAAAGAATATGTTTCAATACTGTACTTCTACTCCACTACGTGAATGTGGAACTGAAAATGTGACAGATAGCAGTAATATTTGGCATATGCACCTACAAATGCACCTATTATAGTTTTATTGAAAAAAGTACAGGGTGGTCATCTCAAGAAATAATTCAACTATGGTGGGCATTTGTAAAGGTATTTGCGCAAGCCTTCCATATTCGGCACCTGTTATTTGGTATTGAATTTTTACTGTCGGATGGCCACTCTGTATATTTTTTTGACCAAAAGTTATCAGATTTTCTTTGTAATAATAGTGATAACTATATTCCGATTATTATTCTCAATGTCATTTCGTAATTTATAATTTTAGAGTGACCGCCATGCACAAATAAAGAGGGAAGTTCTGTGTAAATACCTTTACCGAAGTTTTTAATAGGTTTAGAATGGTATGAAACGTGGAAATTTTAAATTTGAGAAAACATTTTTTTCGTCTATTCTAGTGGTAAAATATTTTTCTAAAATGTTGGTAAAAAAATGTTCAAAACTTTTTTTTTAAATAGGTTTAGAATGCCACGAAACGTGAAAATATTAAATTTGAGCAAAAAAAATTTTTTCATTATTTATTCCCTTTAGACGGTCCACACTGTATATTTTCCAGTGTTAACCATTTCTTCGCTGACAGTAGCGTTAACTACCTATCAAATTTGACTGTTCTCAGTCAAGCAGTTATTTAGTTTATGCACCAAGGGACAGACAGACAGACAGACCGACGGAATTGAGAAACCTATTTTCGTAATCTACATGATCTGAAACGTGAAAATCCGAAAAGACCTCGAAGGGTGATTTTTTTATCGAATAGAATACTTCCCTTCGGTATGCGAGGGAAGTAAGAAATCACCTTTCTTAGGCCATTTTGGCGATTTACAAAAAATTGGTGGGCGATGGACCTCCGATTCTTGTTCAGCACGTCGAAATACATAGGGATTACTATGTCGGGTCCCGGATTCAGATCCGTGTGCACAGGCCCACAAATAAAAGTGGGACCCGACATTGTAATCCCTATGTATTTCGACGTGCTGAACACGAATGTGATGTCCGTTTAGACCAATCACTCACCAATTTTTAGTAAATCGCGAAAATAACAGAAAACCTGAACTCTATAGGTTATTTTTACGATTTGCAAAAAAATGGTGAGTGATGGAGCTAAACGGACATCGGATTCGTCTTCGGCATGTCGAGATACATAGGTGTTACTATGTCTGGCCCCTGTAACATATTTTTGTGCGTCTGAGTTATTAAAAAAAATTGTCTGGTTGTAATATACCCATTTGACTTAATAGATATTAAAAATTGATATTATTCCATAACTTCTTACTTGATCAACATGCTACTGCTTACTTTAAGATACTCATATTGCACAGTTTCTATTGGATTTTTATATCAGCAAAGAGATTTTTACTCTAGACACGTGCGGGTCGAAACGGGCAGAGAAGGCAAAATTTCGTTAAACCCAGAAGTTATGTCTTGAAATGTATCTGGTAATTTGGAATGATAAAAAAATTGGAAGTTTAGGGAATGAGACATTTCTAGAACTTAGTTTTAAAAGTCATTAGAACGAGCGGTATTTCCTTTCAATTGAAAGTGTGACAAAGCCAATAAAAGAAATAAAATAGGAGATAAACTCATTTTAAACAAACAAGTTTACGATTGTTTTATATTAAATCCAAGCAATTCACACACCGCCTGGTTGAATGTAATACAATCGCAACATTAAATCTGTGTTGTTGTTAACACTATTAAGGATAAAACGTAGATACGTAAAGCAGAACTTTATATCACATTTCTATTGTTTCTACAACACTCGTCACAAGTTTAATTACATCCCAGTTAAAAATAAAAGAAAAACATTTAAAACGACTTTAAAATTTCATCTGGAAAAGGAAAAGTTATAAGTAACTACAATCCTATTAATATAAATAACGTCTATCTATTTTTAGTAATAGGATTATAATTTAACTTTTCCTTCAGCTCGGTTATTTTAAATGTGTTTTATTTATTTTTAATTAGCTTAAGTTGATTCTACATTTAGATGACTAAATATACAGGGCGTAGCTGGACTATGGGACAATACTCCACGGAGTGGAAAAATAGTAATCGTGAAAGGAAATTCCAAAATATATTTTAGTGAATAGGTTTAGAGGGTGATGAAACGTCGAGATTTTTTTTTGAGCAAAAAAAAATTCTTTCTCTCGGTCGCACAATTGGCCAAAATTCAAAATTCCTGGCCAAAATTTTTAAACTCTGCAAATGTACTTATTGTGCCTAAGTTATTAAAGGAAAATAATAATAGTAAAAAAAAAGTGACATAGTCTTGGGGTGAGATATAGGGGTTGAAAATATAAACAACCTTCGATATTTTTTAAACTCAGTTTACATACTTTTCATACCTAAATTTTCACGAGAAAAAGAAGGGAAAATATTGTCAACCCCTGGGGGTGAGTTATATGGGTTGAAAATACAAATAATGCACAATTTGTTTTCAAACTTGGCATACGCACAGTGGACCACGGAATCCAAAATTCTGGGCAAAAATCTGAAACTTTTCAGATAATCTGATGATAGGATCGTAATCGCATAAAAACTATTTTTTAAAATCAGACTGAGGGGGTGGAGGCAGGTATCTTCGTACCAATAGGTGAAATTTACTAAAATATGTGACTAGGATAGGTGTAAAAATATTTATAAAATCTAATCTATGAAACGGGATAAAAAATAAAATTTTGGATAAAATTCGGTATCCTCAAAAACGTATTAAATTTCTGATGGCAGTATTTAAAGTAATATTTAAATATTATTTTTAAACAACATGAGGGATATCCTTAAAGGGGTAAGAAATTAGAATATACATTAAATTTGTTAGAGTGTTCAATTTATACAAAACTGTAAAATTGTAAAAAAAATACAATAAACAAATACTACGAAGAAATCAGTAATCGTGCTCACTGCCATTCTGTTTCGTCAGAAGCAGCAGTTCCAGATGCACTTTGAACCAGTTCATTATATGTAACTTCTTCTTCATCAGGAGGAGCTACAAGTTGTGAAACTTCACAAGGGAGTAATCAGATTCAGAACGCCTGATAAAATGCCTTGACGGGACGTTTTTCTTGAATGGCTTCTTCGGTACATCTTTATATCCTTATTCCTTGATTGTTGAGCTTCCTCTGACAGTTGAACGATCGGGAGCGTGGCATTTGATATAATCTGGGACCCATGTATAAGCAAGTTGTAAGAATATGAGAGAATTTAACCGAGACGCCACTATGCATGGTTACCTCACCCCCTACTCCACCCATTGCTTTTAATAATTTAGGTAATTTTTATAAAATCAAATGTTACAATTTGAATTCCCCCGCCTCATATGAACTAATACGCAAACAAAATTCATAATTTTTCACGTAAAACCTTAAATTGTACAGTGGTACCCCTAACAAAGAGTGAAAGCAGCTAATTTTTTTACAGGATAAACTGTACATTTGACATATATTTTTATCTCATGACATGACTAAGCCTGATTAATTTTGTAATCCAGCAGGAAATTTATTTATAACGAAATTAATCCCAAAATAGGGGCGTCACAGATTTAATTTAATAAAGTTAAAAGATTGAACCAGGTCGTCTAAAAACATTGGCAAATATAAGTACATACTTGTATTAGGCTGGTCCATATTATTTTGCTTGAAGTTTATTTAGCTAAGAAATACTTGAAGCGAGATGAAGATTCACTACACTAGTTGATAAACAGAAATTGTGAACTAGCACGCTAAATGTCGCAACTTCGACTGGCCGATACCTGCTTATCTACCTGCCTAGGACCTTTTCATACGAGTCATCTTATAGCCTATGGTTATCTCTTAAAGTGAAAGCACTTTAAATTTAATTTTGTGGATATTTTCAAAATCGACTTTTTGCCAAGTTTCTCTGCATTCTGGTCCACTGTGAGTCGGTCTGTCGGTCGGTCTGCCTGTAACCTTTTTTTCGCACGTTTTCTCTGAAAGGGTTTAAGACATAGACTTTTTTGTACACTCATGTAATATAACGAGATCAAGATATATATTATATTTTGAGCTTATTCCGGTGAAGGGTTGGTGGGAGTAAATGGGGTTAAATAGGAGAAAATAAGTAAAGCAAGCTGGTACCAGTCTATAAACTTGTGATATGGTGTATATACTAGAAGCCGAGGCCTCAGTTTTGTAAAAATATTTATCACCCTCACCACCACTTCATTATTAAAGGGATAAATAAAATAAAATTGAGACATTTACTTGAAATTTAGTGCACCTATGTATCACTACGACATGTGGAACTACATTATATTTTGAGAAGATTCCTTTGAAGGGTTGGGGAGGTAAATAGGAGGAAATAAGTAAAGCTGGTAAAAGTCCAGAAACTTGGAATTTGGTGTATATACTAGAAGCCAAGGCCACAAATTTTTTCACAAGATTTGTCATCCCTCACCATACCCCCATTTCGTTATTAAATTGGTTAATAAAATAAAATTGAGGCTCGACTTGACCTTTGGAACACGTATGTATTATAGCGACATACGGAAGTAGATTTCGTTCAAAGGCTGGAAATAAGCAAAGATAAATACATTAACAGTCTTTATGACATCTGCCACCCCACCACCACCTACAATATCTCCACTCCATATTAGTGGGGTAATCAAAATAAAACTGTTTTGAAATATATTCTTAATAATAAATATTAATTAAATCTTTGCATTCTTTCGATAACCTGACTTCTGGTTATGCTAGCAAATTAGAATCCTAAAATAAATTTGTCCAATTCCTTATTTGACATTCTCATTATAGCACTAGAATCCAACATAGTCCCCTACGGCTATTCAGATTAAGCTAGTATCTACATGACCCCCTACGGTATGAAGATTCAGTTAAAAATGAGAACGAAGGCCTAAAATGAATATATTTACCCACCTTGTCTTAAACATTTTTTTTTCATTCAAACGGATTACATTTTCATAAAATCTCTCATTCGGATTCTTGGAAACGCTTAGCTTTTAAAACGTCTTTCGCCCTTATTCTAAGCTCATCAGAAAGGCACAAAGCCACTCATAACGATATTTCATGCAAAACCAAGGTAATATCCATGAATTCGTATGAAATATTTATCTCTAGCTAATTAGTATTCGAGCCTATATACTCTATGCATGTTTAAAAGTGAATTATTTATTATTTGTTTGCTTCTAGTAATGAAATTTATTCTTTATAGGATTTTGCAAACAGCGGAAAAAAACTCTCTATGAGAACTAAAAGAAAAACTATATGTAAAAATATTAATGAAATCTTTGCATTCTTTCGATAACCCGACTTCTGGTTATGCTAGCAAATTAGAATCCTAAAATAAATTTGTCCAATTTCTTATTTGACATTCTCATTATAACACTAGCATCCAACATAGTCCGCTACGGCTATTCAGATTAAACTAGTATCTATGTGACCCCCTAAGGTATGAAAATTCAGTTAAAAATGAGAACAAGGTCCTAACATGAATTTATTTACCTACCTTGTCTTATTTTTTTTTCATTCTAATGGATTACATATGCATAAAATCTCTCATTCACTTTCTTGGGAATGCTCAGCCCTTGAAGCGTTTCTCGCCCTTTTTCTGAGCTCATCAGAAAGACACAAAGCCACTCATAACGATGTTTCATGCAAAACCAAAGCAACATCCATGAACAAGTATGAAATATTTATCTCTGACACTGACTGATAAAAAACAACAGATCTTCACCTATCTATTATCTAACTAATATTGGAGCTTACATACTCTATGAATGTTGAAAAGTAAATTATTTATTATCTGTTTGCTTATAGTAATGAAATAATTCTTTATAGGATTTTTCCAACAGGGAAAAAAAACTATCTATGAGAACTAAAAGAAAAACTGTATATAAAAATATTAATGAAATCTCTGCATTCTTTCGATAACCTGACTTCCGGTTATTCTAGCAAATTAGAATGAAGTCCAATTTCTTATTTGACATTTTCATTATTACACTAGCATTCAACATAGTCGCCTACGGCTATTCAGATTAAACTAGTATCTATATGACTCCCTACGGTATGAAGATACTTATTCATGGATATTGCCTTACCTTTGCATGAAACATCGTTATACGTGGCTTTGTGCCTTTCTGATGAGCTCAGAATAATGGTGAAAAACGTTTCAAAGGCTAAACATTTCCAGGGTACTCAATGGGGGGTTTTATGAAAATGTAATCCATTAGAATGAAAACATTTTTTAAGAAAAGGTAGGTAAATAAATTCATTTTAGGCCTTTCTTCTCATTTTTAAGTGAGTCTTCATACCGTAGGGGGTCATGTAGATACTGGTTTAATCTGAATAGCCGTAGGGGATTATGTTGGATGCTAGTGTTATAATGAGAGTGTCAAATAAGAAATTGGACACATTTATTTCAGGATTCTAATTTGCTAGCTTAACCAGAAGTCAGATTATCGAAAGAATGCAAAGATTTCATTAGTATATTTATATACAGTTTTTCTTTTATTTCTCATAGATAGTTTTTTTTTTTCGCTGTTTGCAAAATCCCATAAAGAATATATTTCATTACTGTAAGCAAACAAATAATAAATAATTCACTTTTAAAAAAACTGTTTTATTATGTATATGAGAACAAACGTTCTCAAAAAGAAATTGTCCCCCCATTACTACCTCGAGACGCCAACTCTTTCAAATATTGTATTATTAAAATTCTATGAGCAATTATTTACAGTTTCCGATACTTGGATAGGAAATCTGGATGTGGAAGTAGTGATTCCTTAGGCAGTGAATTCTTTTTCATATTGCAGTGGCAGATCCCCCTCGAACAACCGAGAAACCTATAAATCCCGACTCGCAATTGCAAATTGGTATATGCAAATAAAATGTGCGCACCCTTTCAATGTTAATCACTCTTAAATGCTAAATTTTTTAAAAGTTTTTTGCTAACAGTTTAGAAACTACTTTATCGATTTTAGTATTTCAACACTTCTAACACTAATTATATTTGATTTAGAGGTATGGAGCTTTTCGTAACATGTCTAGGGCTAGGGATACATTTTCTCTTCACTCCTAAATTTTGAACCAGATTGTTGACTACATGATAAAATTATTAAAGTCATATTCACTTTTTCATTCGGATCATATGTTTGCTTATTAGAGCTTCTGACTTTGAATTATTTTTTAGGGCATGCATTATATACAATGAATTTACAATTTCTCCGTCATTTCCGTATGCTAAAAATTGACTTACCACACTATTTTGACAAATGTGCGGCAAGAGTGAGTATTTATTTATTGTTATTCTATGTATTACAACACTCAACATGCCTTGCGAAAGCTATCGATACAAATTATTTTCTCGTAAGAATGGTATCGATAGAAATTTTAGATTCGATCGTCCTAAATACATTTTGCTACCAATTAGATTGCCTGTGTGGATTTCATTCAAAATTTATAGAAGTTCGATCAAGGAGTAAACAATGGCATAACTTGTTCCTTTTATCTAGAGGGACAAATATTGTATTTATTACCAATATTTCGATATCCCCGTATCCTTTCAGTTTCTTTCTAAATTAATCGAAATGTTTTCGACGTAGCAAAACAACATTCATATGAGTTATAAACTAGATTTACCTATATTAATTGTAAGTCTGAGGTTGTTAAATGTATCAACTGTATTAACTATAAAAAACTGAATATTAAATCAAAATCCAAGGTAAACGTTGATGCAAATCATACAGTGTGGGATATAAACTGCACGGTATATAAACAGAAATTAGAGTCCTTAAAACACACAATATTTGGCACCCAATAGCAATTAATATGTAAACAGGGCAATACTTATAATAATATTGAGCACTACTACCACAACAATGCAGTTAATAACAATCATGTCTCTACTTTAAGCACAGCCACCTTTTCTGACAAAACCACTTCTGAACTTAATATATTGTATCAAAATGTGCAAGGACTCAATACCAAAACTGCGGATTTGTATAATGCATAAACATTTAATTATCATATCAAATCATATAGTGAGACATGGCTGAGCTCGAATGTTCTTGATTCTAAATTATTCTGTAATAACTATAACATTTATCGTGCAGATAGAAAATTTAATGAACTGAACTTAAGTAGAGGAGGTGGTGTGTTATTAGCAGTTGATAAAACATTTTCTGTCGTCTTACTGAATTTTAATTCAATCAGTAAAAGTGTTGCCTCTGTAGATATCATTGGCTTAAACATTACTATAAACAGTACGCAAAATCTAACTTTATTCTGTATGTATATCCCTCCTAATACAAATGTTGAAGTTCATGAAACCGTATTTGAAGAACTTATAAATATATATTCTATCTATGGAAATAACATATTAATAATGGGCGATTTTAACATGGCAGATTACTTTGAAAGCTTGAAATCATTAGAAAAATCCCCTAAATTAATACAGTTAGATCTCTCGTGTAATTTTCTCAATCTAAAACAGCATAATTTCATAACAAACGATTTGGTTTTTAGTAACATATAGTCACAAAATCAGAAGCCTGCGAGCTAATAGTGGATTCACATCATCCGGCACTGGATATAACAAACATGTGACTTAAAGATAGTTGGCACATTTTCCTCCTATAACCAAATACCAAATTACAATTTTAATAAAACCGATTTTCCGTCATTGTATAATAGTTTGTGCCACACTGAATGGAATTTGTTATATGATGTATCGAATGTAGATCAAGCAACTCAAATTTTTTATGATATTGTTTACGAGAATCTATCCTTATACGTTGTTGAATCTCTTCCGCGTACAAACAAATATCCTCAGTGGTTCTCGAAAGACAATTAAAAATCTCAAATATAAAAATAAAATGTGGAATAGATATAAAAATACTAAAAAAAAAGATGCCGTGTTGTATGAGGAATATAAGAACATTAGAACTAAAATAAAAAAAAGGTATTGATGACTCGCATAGAAGCTACCTACTTAAAATAGAAAATAGAAAATAACTTAAAAGAGAATCCAAAAATGTTTTGGTCCTATATTAATAATAAGTCAAAAACAAGCTCAATACCTAACAGCATGACATATGAAAATACCTCATGTAATAACCCCCAAGATATAGTAAATACATTTTCAGAACATTTCAAATCAGCATACTCTGCATCAACTAATAATGTCAGTATGGGTGGCGAAAGTGAACCTGTGGACACACAAAATATATTCATACCTACAATCTCAGAGGCAGAAGTTATTAAAGGGTGCAAAAAAATTAAAGCCAAAATTTACAGTAGGTCCAGATGGAATACCAGCTTTCTTCAACAAAGATTGCGTCTCAATATTGGCCGGTCCCTTATCATATATATTTAATTTATCCTTAAATAATGGCATTTTTCCTAGCCTGTGGAAAATATCTAAAATATTTCCTGTTCACAAAAAGCATTCCAAAGAAGACATAAAAAATTGCAGGCCAATCACCATAATTAATAATTTCTCTAAACTATTCGAATTCGTTCTTTACGACTATATTTTTCCTAACATAGAAAATAAAATATCACGCTATCAACATGGGCTCATGCCAGGTAGGTCTACCACTTCAAATTTATTGTGTTTGACTCAGTATCTTTGTGAAATCTTGGATGGAGGTGGTCAAGTCGACGTTATTTACACAGATTTCTCCAAAGCGTTTGACAGGCTTGACCACGGTATCTTATTAAATAAATTAACAAATTTTGGATTATCATATGAGTTTGTTTCATTCTTTACCTCATATTTAAGTAATAGGTTACCATATGTTTATTACCATGGACACAAGTCTGTCGAATTTAATGCCGAATCAGGAGTCCCTCAAGGGTCAGTCCTTGGTCCACTTTTATTCAATGTCTTTATCAATGACATAGTTATAAACTTACAGTGCCCATATCTACTCTATGCCGATGACCCAAAAATTTACTACAGCGTTAGCTGCAATGATGATATAGAATTGCTCAAGTCAGATTTGGAAAATATTGATAACTGGTGCAATAAAAATAAACTATTTCTAAATGTTTAAAAATGTAATGTTGTCACCTATTCACGTGGGCATAATATTTTCATTAATGAGTATAAAATAAACGATAGTGTCATACAAAGAGTTGATATATTTAAAGATCTAGGTGTTACTTCTCATACCAAGACGACTTTTATTTATCACATAAATAACATCGCATCGTCAGCTTTTAAATCATTGGGATTCATAATTAGAAACTCCAAAAATTTCAAGAATGTTGAAACTATGAAGCTTCTATTTAACTCGTTTGTCAGAAGTAAATTGGAGTATGCTGACATAATCTGGTGTCCCTACTACATCGTTCATATTAATAAACTGGAGAATATCCAAAGAAAATTTTTAAAATACTTAAGCTACACCGAGGTCAAGACCTATCCAAGACCACTTGTTGGAATTAGTAACGATATTTTATTAAATAGAATCTCACTTAACTCACTTCAAACTCGCCGAGAATTACACGGAATTGTAACTCTGTCTAAAATAATAATAATAATAAAAGTACTTTATTGAGTAAAAACCCAAATGGCCATTGACCGAACTCCTTCAGCCTCTGTCTAAAATATTAAACAGTAAACTCGACTGTTCTGATCTATTAAAACTCATTGACCTACGAGTTCCTTCTCAATCAACTCGACTCCACCAAACATGTCATATCAAAGCTTCACGCACCAATCTATTAATGTATTCACCTATTAATGTCATTTGCAGGAATTACAATCATATACAGAATAATATTGATATTTTTCGTCGTAGAATTAAGGATATAAAGAATATATATGAACATAATTTGTAATACTTCTGTTATTGTAGAACTAAGGATTTTATTGTAGAATTAAATTTTATTGTAGAATTAAGGATTTAAAGTGTATATATGGCCATAATTTGTAATACCTACTTATATCATAGCACAATATTTATTGTTAGTATTCCGACTCTGTAATTGGGACTTTCGTCCTGTTGAGTCGTGTAAATAAATAAATAAATAAATAAATAAATGAAATAAATATTTTTATGATGTGTACTATGTGGTACCTAGATAATTGGAACATTTTGATGCTATGACGGTATTTTGGATTGTTACAGAAAAACTAAGTTTTTGAATTTCATGCAAAGCGAGTATTCTACGTAAAGTTTAGAATATGAGCATAAGAGTTTATTCACTGTTCTAAAGTTCGTTCTTTCTTTTGTTAGTATGATAAAAGAGCACCAAGAGCACAACGGTAAAGCTGTCGGTAGCGCGGCTTAATTTTCTTTGGTAAGAGTAATGCCTAATTTCTCCAAAACTTCTCGATTTATATTTAATGACGAGCAAGTAGTAACGTTTGGAAGTAAATTTCTTCCTCTTTAATGTGGTGTAATTCAGTTTATTTTTTAAATGGGGAAGTTAGTTCTTAATAACTTTTTATCGTCTGGGAAATGTTAAGCTGTATGCCAGCTTCAAGAAACCCTTACTTTAAACAGATTCTTAGTACAAACTTCTTAATAAGGAGTTAATGGAAATTTTAGCAGCGTTTTATTAGAAAAATATCCATTAAAGTAATAATTGTGATAATCGGATAAATTGAGTGAAATCTTATAGGGGTTTAATAAAACGCATAATTCAGATGAATACAACATTCAATTTGTTTAAACAAATTTGTTGATATAAAATTGAAGAGAAATCTACTTAAACCTATATTGCAATAATATCTTCTTAAAGTGTGCATGCACCATTTATTTCACGTGTAAAACTCCTACAGGAAAGACGTAAGCAATTTTTTTATAGTATGTGCTCTGAACATATTATTTAAGAATACTTATGGTCTTAAACAATGTATTTTTGGGACATTTTTGTTCTTTTCTCACTTATTTAACATCTGTAAATTTCCGCTACTGAGGCCTATGAGCAACGCCAGGATATGAGCTAACCCCAACCTGGAAATTTAGCCGATCCTCTTCTTTATCGAAGAGTAGGGATTTCTTACTTGCCTAACATTTAATAGACAAGAGACCGACTGCTATACATCCCCCCCGAAAGATGGTATATCCGCAATGTAACGCTCGCGTAAAGTGACATATCGTCTACGAATGCCCTGATATAAAAGTCTCTCGAAAGGAAAACATCTTGATTATATTTGCACTCTAATGTGTGGAAATTATTGGTCATAGAATTTTAATAATATTTGAGGGAAATGTCATAAAAAAAATTTGAGAGGTTTGTTTCTAGCATATACGCCAAAAATGAAGTTTCTGGACTTTATCTATTTTTCCCAATTTACAACCCCTTTCCTTTAACGTAATCATCTCAATAAGATCTCATTACAATACACACGTGCACCAAATTTAAACTGAATATTTCAATTTTATTTTATCGACCCCTATAATAATGAAGTGGAGCTTCTAAAACTATGTGAGGCCTTGGCTTCTATTTATTTTTTATTTTCCTATATTCACCCCTATTAAACCCCCTAAGATTCAACGGTATCATCTATAAATATAATCTAGGTGTCGTTATAATATATACGTGTACAAGTTTCAAGTGAATATCTCAATTTTATTTTATCAACTGCTTTAAAATGGATTGGGGGCGGCAGGTTAGTTAAAAAATGTTATACAAAAATCTGAGGCATTATCTTCTAGTATGCACACCAAGTTCCAAGTTTCTGTACTCCTACCAGCTTGATTTCCTTATTTTCCAATATTTACCCCTATTTGACACCCAACCCTTCAACGGAATCACCTCAAATTAAAACATGTTCCAGTTGTCGTTATAATATATGCGTGTACCAAATTTCAAGTGAATATCTCAATTTTAATTTATCAGTCCCTTTAATAATGGAGTGGAGGTGGTATGGGGTGGATAGAAATAATACAGAAAAAAATCTGAGGCCTCGACTTCTGGTATATACACTAAATCTCAAATTTCTGTACTCTTACCAGCTTGCTTTATTTGTTTTCTCCTATTTACTCCTAGTTACCCTCCAACCCTTCACAGTATAAGTTCAATAAACAATCGAATTCCATATCTCATAATAGTACATACGTGTATAAAATTTCAAGTCGATATCTTAAACCATTCCAGAGATATCGTGCGACAAAAAAGTTACAGACCGACAGATTTTTTTGCTCTCAAATTTAAAATCTCGACGTTTCGTGACATTCTAAACCTATTTCAACAAAAAAAAAGATTTTTTTTACGACATTTTTACCTTACTTCCACTCCATTATGTGGATATGGAAGTAATTAAATAAATGTTCAGTTAATTAAAGAAGCTTTCGATTTTATATGGCGCAATTATTATCTTTGACCTTAGTGAAAAAATAATTCAAGTTCACGCCACTGGAACCATTCTAAACTATTTTTATTATATTGGAAACAATGCCTTAAATAACTATTAACAACGTTTTTCAAATAATTTCTACCACTTAAACAACTAATTTTAAACAAATAAATATATAGCCTTCAATATTTGGGTTTTTACTAATTCTCCAACTAGTCGTAGTCATCGATCACTATAAAATAACGTTTATTTCATTTTAACAATTTTTATGTAAATATCGCAACTTCAAGACACCGTATCTCGGCCAATTTTTATCTTAAAGCAACAAAAAGTAAATTTTCCGAATATTCTATTACAACTTATATCTTTTATAACAACTTATATCTTTTATAACTCTTTTTTGAGTAAATTTTACATCTCTTTCCTTCATGTTCCACGAGGAATATATGTACAGGTTTCACGTCCACATTCGTTGTTTCTAAATTGCAACAAGCAGATCCTATTATGCATAGATGTCTTTTCCTTGACTACGGACCTATTCAGAATTTGTATAGATTGGCGTCTTCATGCTCACTTTCGCTGTATTACTCAGGTACATAAAGTCTGTCTCAGAGTTATGGCGTGTGGGTCACGAGAAGCGTACGGACTAAGATGATTTGAAGCGAGGGACGAACAGTGTCGGATCAACCAATCAAAACGCGTCGCAAGGCTATGCTAGTTGAGTGAGCACAAACGTTGGCCCATTATCGAGTTTAACCGCATGAGAGAATGAAAGAGATGAGTGTATAATTGGAGAAATTTTATGAATGGAAAGTCGTAGGTTAAGAATAGCTTAGCGCTTGATATGTGTATGAGTGAGACAGACTATATATGGCGCTGTCCATCTATCCATGCCCTACGTTCGGTAATGTTTCCTGACGTTGGCATTGTCGAACACTACGCCGTTATCATTCATTAGTTTCTTGATGAATGTCTTATTTATTGCACGTGCAAATACATGTTTCAGAAGGTTCTTTTCTTATTTTCATTCAGCTACCTTCCTCTAAGCACCAACTGACGAACAATCTACTTGCTATTGCATATATCCATAGCTGGTAGAGTTGAGTGTCCACACTGCCCTTGATGCGTAATTCTTCTTCATTCATTTCTTCGACACGTAGGTTACCTTAATATCATTAAATCTCGTGATAAAACTGCAATGTAAGCTTTCTGCTGCGGTAATATTTTTTCTCGTCTCCTCCTAGTCAGTGATAATCTATTTAGGGGCTACTTTGTTATTCCAGATACTTTACGAGCCTCGTGTAGCAACATATTGTCATTAGCACCAAGCCAGAATTTATTAATTGTGGATTTCAAGTCGTGCTTTTGATTTTTGTCCTGAGCTGTTAATACGGAACAAGTTCATTGAAATTCATGATGTCTCCTTTTTATTCTTATCATTTGCAGTTGACAGAGTCTGAAGAGTTTTCCAGGAGTATTTGTAATGCGTTGGCTCTCAAACTGAACTAAATGAATAAATTCGAAAAAGTTATTTGTTTTATTGCTCCATTACCAATTCACCAAACCATTGACTTTGCCTAAGCTGGTTTAGGTGCAAATAAATACAGGGTGTAATTAGTTTCATGTCATCAAATAAAAACTGGTGGTAGGGAACGACAAGACAAACAAAAAAACCTTATATAACATGGGGTCTAAAGCTCATAGTTTTGGAGAAAAAAAATAAACAAAAATTTCGCAAATTTTCAATAAGGTTTTTTGAGAACTGCTGGAATATTGATGTAGGTTTAGATCTAGATCTGATCTGAATAAAACTATACTCTAACTCTCCCTTGTGCAATATTTTAGTTACTGTCGGTGTTTAGTTATGTGCACACGTCCAACCCGCCGTTCGTTGTTTTTGTTATTTTTGAATTTCGCGTCATTGTGTATTTATAGTTAAGATTTATTTTATTGACTTACCGTTCAAGTTGTCAAATTCTTGATTACGTACAGACACAACTTACTTGTTCGTTCTTTTTGTATTTCTTTTTGGCTTTTGTACCAAGTTTTTATTTTATTTCTCTTTATTGACAACGTTAGTTCATAGTTTAGTGTTTAGTGTTGAACGAAGTGCGTATGTACTTAATTGGACGTACCGAACTGTGTATTGATACAGATGCAGAGATTTTGAATCATTTAGGTAGGTAGTAAGCTTTTAACCCAGGACACTCATTTATGTTACAAATGTTAATAAACCACATTTAAATTTTCTAAATTATAAACAATCTAATATTTTGTTCCAAATTAAAAAACACACATGAAATGAAATGCTCTGTTTAAACCTCTATGGTCATTATTTGTTTGCAATTGTGCACGAAGAGAGAACGAATTATTTACCTCTTTATACTTGCCTCAGTTCAGTTCAGGCGGTACATCAAAGGCGGTCGATAATCCTATGACACCGCGTGTGCCGGCCAGCACTTTTTTATGACAATTTAAAAGTTGTATAATTGGGAAGTACAAGTCCATCGACCAAGAAAAGCAGTGGTTCTCAATAGTTGTCTACCATAATATTAAATATGTTAACGTTTTTTGTTTGTCTAGTCGGTCCCCATTACCAGTATTTTTTAATGACATGAAACTGACTACACCCTGTATATACGCTACATTGATGAGCAATATTCATGATAATGTATTGAGTATACTCAGTACATTATCATGAATATTACTTGCTGTCTTACTTTTGTTCGGTTCTCTGTCAGCTATCTACTAAGTTCACTCTTGTTTTTGCTACTAGTGCCTCTTGGGTGACGTTTTCGTCATCTACAGATTTGCTGAAATTTCTCTCAGACAAACTCATTAAACGTTTTCCTCTCATTCTGAGTCAATATCATCCAACTGGACCGAAACATCTCAAAGTTGAAAAAAGTGCAAACAGGAAACATATTAAACTATTTTTATTAAAGCTGGATACAATGTTTTAAATAGTTTTAAGTGGCGTATTCTTAAAACATTCATTTAATCAAACTCACAGAATATCTACTTGGTTAAAACAATAGATTCAACTTTAATTTATGAGTCTTAACAAATTCTCCATCTAGTGATAATTATCTTAAATGTTGTATTTAATTAAACCATGTTTACGCGAAATACAAGAACGAGAGAGAAACAACACTACTTCAAAAGATACCGAACTGTCAAAAAATTATGTCTCACTCAATCTTTATTTTACAGCAACACAACCGATACTTCTTAAGTAATCTCTTAGAAACACATAACTTCGAAGTTTTTTTGAACATAATATATTTTTAGAATGATTTACCAATAACCAGATTTTGGTTCATATAAACTGTATTTTAACATTATGAGTAACAAATGATTGTTCGAGAGTCGAAATCAATTTCTTGATAACTTTGTGGAAAAATAACTCAGCAACGAATTTTGATCAAAACAAATATTTAATTCAATTGCACTATGAAGTCATTCTCTCCGAATTATTTTTAGTCCCTTATTTCTAATTTCATTTATACGTTAGATATATTAAAAATCACAGATTTTCACTAAATAATAATTTTATGTGTTGTAACATTTTGAAAGTGTTTCATCTATTTAGTTAAATTATACGAAATACATGATGCGTTAGACGAAACAGCTGCCTCGGCTTAATTACAGTTAGTTGATTTAATTATAATTCAATGTAAATGAAACTTTTGAACATTTTCATTCAATATGTGATAGTTAATGTGTTACTACATAAATTAATTATAGTTTCGTAAATTACAGAGTGCTGTAAAGATACATATCCACAATATACATAGAAACAATAAAAAAGTAAAGCAAGCAGTAATAGTATATTGTGTAACGAGGACGAAAGTGATATATTCCCGAACAATGGTGAAAATTACTAAAGAAGGCAACCACGTGAGTTTCTGAAGTTCATTTTTCCTCCGCCGCCATACATAAGTAGGCAACATTTTTTTCTGACGATCAGATTCAACCCACAGTTTAATTGCGTGATTGTTCATTTATACACGTCAGAAACAATAGTGAAAATTACTAAAGAAGGCAACCATGTGAGTTTCTGAAGTTCATTTTTCCTCCGCGCCATACATAAATAGGTACCATTTTGTTTAAAAGTGAATTATTTATTATTTGTTTGCTTATAGTAATGAAACATATTCTTTATAGGATTTTGCAAACAGTGGAAAGAAAAGCTATCTATGAGAACTAAAGGAAAAACTATGTATAAAAATATTAATGAAATCTTTGCATTCTTTCGATAACCTGACTTCTGGTTATGCTAAGAAGTAAAAATTCTATTTGCCATTCTCATTTTAACACTAGCATCCAACCTAGTCCCCTACGGCTAAGCAGACTAAACTAGTATCTACATGATCCCCTACGATATGTAAATTCAGTTAAAAACGAGAACAAAGGCCTGAAATTAATTTATTTACGTACCTTGTCTTTAAAAATTTTTTCATTCTAATGAATTACATTTTCATAAAATCTCATTCAGTTTCTTGGAAATGCTTAGCCCTTGAAACGTTTTTCGTCCTTATTGTGGACTCATCAGAAAAGCCTAAAGCCACTTTTAAACATGCATAGAGTATATAGGCTTCAATACTAGTTAGCTAATAGATAGGTGAAGATCTGTTGTTTTTCATCAGTCAATGTCAATTATAATTATTTTACACTTATTCATGGATAATGTCTTAGTTTTGCTTGGAACATCGTTATGAGTGGCTTTAGGCTTTTCTGATGAGTCCACAATAAGGACGAAAAACGTTTCAAGGGCTAAGCATTTCCAAGAAACTGAATGAGATTTTATGAAAATGTAATTCATTACAATGAAAAAATTTTTAATGACAAGGTATGTAAATAAATTAATTTCAGGCCTTTGTTCTCATTTTTAACTGAATTTACGTATCGTAGGGGATCATGCAGATACTAGTTTAGCCTGCTTAGCCGTAGGGGACTAGGTTGGATGCTAGTGTTAAAATGAGAATGGCAAATAGAATTTTTACTTGTTAGCATAACCAGAACTCAGGTTATCGAAAGAATGCAAAGATTTCATTAATATTTTTATATATAGTTTTTCCTTTTGTAGGTACCATTTTTTTCTGACGATCAGATTCAACCCACAGTTTAATTGTGTGATTGTTCGTTTATACGCGTCAGATTTAACCTTTAAATTATTGCGTGTATTTTGTAGAAAGCTGCAGTGGCTACGGTTAACGCAATCCTGTATTACTTGATTATCTCCAAATATGAAGTTCAATTTCAACATTTACAAAACTGTCTAAATATAAGACATGGACAGTGGGCTGGATCGAGAAAGCTCTATTTTTTTGTTTTCAGGGTTTCATTGTGGAATAGTCGCAGATAGTTGCCCTTTAATACTCCAAAAATTAAACCTAAATGATGCGTTGGGGTATTATAATATGATCTATCCTGTCAATCCTTAAAGGGGGGTGTAAACAGATAATAAAATAGAATACCAAGGAAAAGTTTTGTGTGTCTGTTGTACAATAAAATATCATAATAATGTGGTAAACATAAAACTATCTTACATACAATTAATTTAATTTTTAAACTGGAGTAGCAGATTTCGTATATTATGGATAAATTCTAATTGCGATAGCAAGTAACATTTTTATTTTCGTTACAGCTCCATCTTGACATTAATAGATAATTGTTAAGGGTATCGTGAATTTACATGGAACAATAATTTTCTATTATAGAAAAGGGTAGAAAGAAGGAAAAGAAGAAAAGAGTACGAACTAGAAAATGTGGCGAAAAAACCAAAAACAACGATACAGAACCACATGAAGAAAATCTAGTTAGTGAAGACATATTCTGAAATGCCGAGTATTTCTAAAGTAGCTAACTTTAAAACAACAGAGAATTTCCAAAATAGACTCTACCGAGTACTGCTAAACCATGTGACATATTTGAATTATCTAACAGATCTGCGGACGCTATTGCGACTGCAATCAAACAGATGGTGGATCTCTCATACAAAATAATACTGACAGAAGCCAAATAAGAATGGCTGGAACAAGAACTAGAGAGGATCTGCAATTGTAAGGAACTTTTGAGCCATTGAAAGCTGTATACTTCGTTGGTAGAAAGATTAAACTCTTGCGATGTAGAAGATTAATAACAAATTTCACAGATGAATGCTATCGAACTTATTTTTGACATTTATGATATCAGCAGACCTTGTAACTGTGAGATATGATGGAATAGTAATCAATTGAGTAAAGTATGGAGCTGCATTTAGAAATGTCTGAAGGTCAGCTTCATGTGAATGAACTGCTCTTGAGGCAGCTGAATAAAATTACCAAACATTGATTTCAACGAAATAAGTACCGATCCAAAGCGTTTCTCTGAAAATTCTCTTGAAATATCTGAGAAATATGGTTCAAGTATCTCACATCATTGTGATCAAATTTTGTTATCCACACAATCCAATTTCAATTATTTCGATTCAAAAGTTTTTAGTTTCATTAGCCTACTCAACATTTCATTTGACGCACGCACTCAGAGACAGCCAGATATCCACGGTGTGGAAAGCAGTAGAATTAAGTGGCTGGACGAATACGGCGCCGATAAAAACTAATTAAAAAATAAAGATTTACTACTATTCTTTGTGTAAAAGATTTAAAAATGCCGATTGCAGAAAATTTGTATAATAAACAATATTTAAAATAACTAATAAAAGGTACAAAAATGTTTTAAAAAAAAGACAAGCCTAGTCGTTGATGGTAGACAATACGACGAGTGCTAAAATGTCTTACCTGTTCTATGCAATTCGCTCAAAACTTACATTACTAACAGTCGGCGATTCCGCACAATTTTTGGTTAAAAATAATTTATGATTTGAGTAATTTTTTTAATTAATAAAGTTGTGGTTAAGTTAGGATTTTTTGAAAAATAAATGAATCTGAAACAGAAATGTATAAAGAGAAAAGAAGAGAAACATGGAAAGATAAAATTTTGTTATGCCAAAGTGTCCTAAAATTGTGGCTAAAGTGGCTGCCGAAAGAGCGGCAGCGTCTGATATACTAATTTGTGTTTTATTGTAAAAGGTGCATTATGCTGCCTTATTCGCGGTATGTTGTTTGTTAGCGGACTATCGGTTAAGTTTAAAGCATAAAATTTTTGTGAAATTTTAGAAACGTAGTCTGTTATTGGAGCAGTGCCGTAACATAAGGCGTATAGATTCCTGAGGGGGATGTATCGCGTTGTGTTAGTAATGAGGCGCATGAACTTGTATTCAAGGACTTTTAACTTATTCATTGTCGTGCTCGGTATGCTGCACCATGCCGGAGCTGCGTATGTTATAGCTGGCCTCACTACAACGGTGTATATGAGTTTCTTATTATGTCTGTTAACTTTGCTATTCCTGGCCAGGAGCGGATACAGAGTCCTGGACATAGAATAGACTATCCGTACTCGTTCGTTAAAGTGTTTCATAACCATTAGTCGCTTGTCCAAGTGTACTTCTAGGTACTTCACACTTTCTTCCCTTGGGCGCTCTTGATAAAAGTTGGCGTAATAATTTTGTTTTTGGTAAAATTACGTGTGAAGACCATTGCCTCTGATTTTTCAGCGTTGACCTTAACCTTCCGCCGTAATACGCCGAGGCACGAGTCATGTGCGCCTTCAGCAGCATCGTAGATGCTTGTGCATTGTGGCTGTGAGCGTACATGGCCGTGTCGTCGGCGTACCTGGCAATCTTAGTACTAGTCAATTCCGGAAAATCAGTGACGTGTAAGTTCTACAATTTGGAGTCGAGGCAGCTCCCTTGCGGAACGCCCGTGCGAATGTTCTGCAATGTGGATAATTTATTATTCAAACACACCTAGAGCTTAGCGGTGGACTGGGGCGGAATATCGATTTAAATTTCAAATAATTTCGTCGGAGAAGTTAAAACTTCAAATTTTCAGTCGTTCATAGCTAAATAAATAACAACTGGAAGGCCATACCATATATATGTGGAAAACGGGAGATTGACAGTCTTTCAACTCTTACACGGTGGTTGGTTATTTTCGTAGCTTTCTCGTTCAATTTTCGACAATTATTTTTTCTAAGTTTATTTATTGATTTTATTTTTGTTTATAATGGGTTCTAAAGGGTATAGGGACTGTGTTTATCGTCCATGCCTTTTGAAGGCGGGTGAAGCAATAAGCTTCTTTCTGTTTCCAAAAGATCCTGAAGGTAGGTACAAAATTACATTACTGAAACAACTAGAAAGTAATGTTAGCTAGACTACTACTACAACTAGCAGTTGAAAAGAAGTAATATGAAAGGAAATATTTTCTTATCAGTTGCAGCTACTAACTCTGTGTGAAGGATTGGGTTATTTGACATCATATTAAAGCAAAATATTATAAAGGAACATAACTATTTAGCGTGAATTTTTTATGTAATGAAACGAAAGAATGATTGAAATGATGGAAAAGATTCGTGGAAGAAGTGAAGGTATTCAGTAAGTTAGTGAATATGTTCATCAGTTTCTAATGAACACAATTGCATTGTGACCATGAATAAGGTAATTAAGTAATGACTCTCAATTCGTACCACTAAAGAACTTTTCATTGTATCAATTAAAAAAGTCAATAATTCGCATTTACTCTTACTTTACGTAAATATTTTGTTCGCTGTACTATTTGATTTGTAATATTCAATTCAACAACATTGAAAATATTTCATGAAATCTTGTGTTTAATTTTAAGCTGCATAATATATGTGACTTTCATTGTATATCTATCTATACATTGTACTATTTTCCACGATAGTATTTTCTTATTCTGGTAGCAGTATGAAAAAAATGCATTGGCTTTAAAGCACATTATTATCATTAATGATGCCTGAAATACGGGGTATAAATATAAATGTGCACTTCTTTTTCTGAATATTCTGAAATACACCATGACTTAGGCCCCCAACTACATTAATACCATATGTAGGTATTTTTATTCACGTACCTATCTACTAAATATAAAATAAGATAGTGTACAGCGTATTGAGCCGAAATATTGATATATTTTGTATGTACATCATTTCTCTGAGTGTAGTGCAGACATATTACTATCACTTCGAGATCAGAGAAATCCATTGAGTTAGAAGAAAATCAGGTCCCCCCGATATCAAAGGTACCACGGCCAGCTTTCGCTTCTGTATAGTTCTTGTCTTCTGTGCTAGCATTAACACCAAAACCTACTTAGCTTAGAAACTTATTCTAACAAGAAAACTACCTATGAATCACGAAAAATTACGCAAGTTTTCCGCATATGATGATATCTCAAATGACTCTTTTACTACCATTGAAAAACAAAATGATGGGTAAATAGTGACGAACTAAAATACTAAAAATTTCTCAAATACTTCACATGTTATTTCTGCTGTACTCCTCTCTATTAGCTAAATATATGGGAGATGGGCAGCTCTAGTTAAAATGACCCGCAGGTTGATGTATATTCATGAAATCATTTGTTCTAAAACGCCTGCTACTCGTGTGTACTTATCACGATTAAGGGGATTCGAGGGATCTTGAGCTCGAAATATATACATAGCCGAATACGACGAGGTGTATGTAATAGATATATACTCCTCAGAATTTCTGTGATCAGTGAAAGATAATGAGGCGATAAAAGTTGCTACAAAATTATTTAGGGTAGTGCAATCAACAATGCATTTTATTCAGTGAGGTGCTGGTGAAGTCAGTAACTGAGTTTCTGCCTAACCACCTAATAGTTTAAAATATATTCGAGTAGAAAAATCTACTCAGGTGGAATATCGATAAATCCCTGGTTAATGTATTTTGTAGCAACATAAAAGCCACTCTACATGAACAGTTTACGCCCATGTTAAAATTTATGGCTCGAAATTCCACTCAAAATTTGGGCCCAAAGCCACTAGTCAGGTATATTGGTGGGCGTGGATCGGTGTGTAATAAAACGAAAAATAATGTGCTATCGGGAGTAATTTGGCCACGCTCTTGATGAATGTTACGAGCAAACAGAACTCAGAATCAATGATATATCGGTATCATCAATTGCCATAGTGATTAGGAAAAAGTCAAATACAACTGTATATAATTAACACCATTTTATTATAATTGAGATATTTTAAGAGGGTTTATTTATTATCGTTGAAATTTGTACTTGAGTTCAAATAAATACTAAAATTATTACTAACTAATTACGACTGCTCCTGTCCAATATACCTGTCCCTGTTCTATAGAAAATTAAAGATAATTAAAACTTGTTTTGTCAAAATATCACAATATTGCAATTTGGTCAAGATTAATAAAATGTTTTCTTACTTTTTATTGGGTATTTTGCCACCGAAAAATATTTAAAAATTTTAATGAAAAAACCTCTGCGCCAAACGGATCAGACAGAGGTTGGATCTTGAGTACTTGACTGTTTCAAAAAGTCTCACACCTAAAAATATATAAACTAGAACAATGTTATAAACTAAAAACTGAAAATCAAAGCTATAGGTAGTTAATGTTTCGGAAGAGAATCTACTTCCGTTCTCAAAACTTTTTTGGCCGTCAACCATGACAGTTCTTTGTTTATGTATTTCCATAGTCACGTGAGACATTAAATTATATTTATCTTATTTTTACTTACTTGGTCTCTAAGGATGGGTAACCAACTAGTACAAAAATCTATTGAATAATTAGAAACGCATCTATCCTCGTTTAATAAAATAATCGCGGATTCTTTAAGTTTTCTTTTAGTTCCGTTGCTCTCATTTTCCAAAATCTTCGCTGAGTCCCATTTAATTCTATGATTATTATCCCACGCGTGTTCACAAATTTTGGATTTTTCAAATTCTCCCCTTCTAGCGTAATTTCTATGTTCACCAAGCCTTACGTTGAAAGGTCTAGATGAGTCACCTACGTAATGTTTTCTGCACTCACATATACATTTTTTTGAATTTTGAACAATATTTGGAAGTTTGGTTTTTGATAAAACCGATCTCAGCGTGGAGCCGTTTGAAAAACCGTTCATACGGAAAACCTATTCCCAATTTTTCGTAATTTATCCGATAAACCATGTATATATGGAATTACTGCCATTGACCTAAATAGCTCAGGTTGTGATAGTATATTCTCTCTGCTACCAATGTTCAATAACTGACTATCAACAAAACTCTCAGGATATTGATTATTTAATAAGACAGTTTTTTATAAATTGTTTTTCGTTCCTTAATATTACATCATTTGAAGAAATAATTTTGGCCCTGTCATACAAACACTTAACAACATCTTTCTTAACACTAATATGTTGATTTGAATTGAAATTTAAGAATCTGTTTGTGTGTGTTTGTTTTCTATACACACTGGTTTGGTATGTGTTATCTAATTTTTACTTCCACATCCACGTAGTGGATTGGAAGTATAGTAATCGCAAAAAAATTTTCAAAAATTTTTATTCGTGAAATAGGTTGAGAATGTCATGAAACGTCGAGATTTTAAATTTGAGCGAAAAAAAATTTTCTGTCTGTCGGTCTGTCGGTCTGTCGGTCTGTCTGTAACTTTTTTTGTCCGCACGCTTTCTCTCTCCTGAAATTTTGTACACGTATATATTATAACGAGATCTGGAACTGGATTGTTTTTTGAGGAAATCCGGTGAAGGGTTGGGGGTTAAATAGGGGTAAATAGGGGGAAATAAGTAAAGCAAGCTTGTAAGAGTACAGAAACTTGAAATTCGGTGTATGTACTAGAAGTTAAGGCCTCAGATTTTTTTATAATATTTTTCAACCCCCCACCACCCCTACCCCATTAAAGGGGTTGATAAAATAAAGTTGAGATATTCATTTGAAATTTCGTACACGTATGTATTATAACGATGTCTAGAATTAGATTATATTTTGGGATGATTCCGTTGAAGGGCTGGGGGTTAATTTGGGGTAAATAGAGGAATATAAGTAAAACAAGTTGGTAAGAGTACAGAAACTTGAAATTCGGTGTATGTACTAGAAGCCAAAGCGTCAGATTTTTTAATAATATTTTTCAACCCCCACCACCCCTACTCCAATTTGAAAAGGGTTGATAAAATGAAATTGAGATATTCATTTGAAATTTTCTACACATATGTATTATAACGACATCTGGAACTAGATTATATTTTGAGATAATTCCGTTGAAGGGTTGGGGGTTAAATAGGGGTAAATAGGGGAAAATAAATAAAGCAAGCTGGTAAGACTACAGAAACTTGAAATTCGGTGTATGTACTAGAAGCCAAGGTCTCAGATTATTTATAATATTTTTCAACCCCCACCACCCCTACTTCATTATTAAAAGGGTTGATAAAATAAAATCGAGATATTCATTTGAAATTTGGTACACGTATGAATTATAACGACATCTGGAACTACACTACACACTACACTTTGAGATGATTCCGTTGAAGGGTTGGTGGTTATTTAGGGGTCAATAGGGGGAAATAAGTAAAGCCAGCTGGTATGAGTACAGAAACTTGAAATTCGGTGTATGTACAAGAAGTTAAGGCCTCAGATTTTTTTATAATATTTTTTAACCCCCCCACCACCTACCCCATTAATGGGGTTGACAAAATAAAGTTGAGATATTCATTTGAAATTTCGTACACGTATGTATTATAACGACGTCTGGAATTAGTTTATATTTTGAGATGATTCCGTTGAAGGGTTGGGGGTTAATTTGGGGTAAATAGAGGAATATAAGTAAAACGTTGGTAAGACTACAGAAACTTGAAATTCGGTGTATGTACTAGAAGCCACAGCGTCAGATTTTCTTATAATATTTTTCAACCCAACCACCCCTACTCCAATATGAAAAGGGTTGATAAAATAAAATTGAGATATTCATTTGAAATTTGGTACACGTATGTATTATAACGACGTCTGAAACTAGATCATAATTTGAGATGATTCCGTTGTAGGGTTGGGGGTTAAATAGGGGCAAATAGAGGAAAATAAGTAAAGCAAGCTGGTAAGACTACAGAAATTTGGGATTCGGTGTATATACTAGAAACCAAGGCCTCAGATTTCTTTCTAATATTTTTCAAACTCTACCACCTCCGCTTCATTATTAATGGGATTGATAACATCAAATTGAGATACTCACTTGAAAGTTAGTACACGTATGTATTGTAGTGACATCTGCTTGAGATGACTCCATTGAGGTGGTAGGTTGTAAATAGTGGAAAATAAGTACGGTAAACTAGAAACTTCATTTTTAACGTATATGGTAGAAACCAACTCCTCAAACTTTTCTATGACATCTACCCCAAATATTATTAAAATTCTATGACCAATAATTTCCACATACTAGAGTGCAAATATAGTCAAGATGTTTCCTTTAAAGTGACTTGGACGAATAATCTGGATGTGGAAGTAGTGATTCCTTAGGCAGCGGTTTTTAATTAAAATATCTAAGAAAGGTAATTCATTATTATTCTCTATTTCTATTGTAAATTTAATTGAAGGTGCTTTTTCGTTAATCTGATTCAAAAAATTACTTAAACATTCTTTACTATAAGGCCATATAGCAAAAATGTCATCTACATATCTCCACCATACAATGGGTTTATAAGCTAGATTATTAATATTACTTTCCTCGAAATGTTCCATGAAAATGTTACTTAATATTGGAGATAATGAACAACCCATGGCCATCCCAAAGTCTTGTTGATAGAAGTCATTATTTAATTGAAAGTATATTGTTTTAATGCAAAGTGTAAGTAATTCCATTATAGTTTCAATGCTTAACTTAGTTCTGTTCGCCAAATTCCAATTGTTGCAATTTGTTTTAATTATTATTAATGTTTCATCTACAGGAACATTTGTAAATAGGCTTACTACATCAAAACTGACCATTAGATGATTATTGTTAAAATGATTTTCTGACAGCTTTTCCAAAAAATATTTGCTGTTTTTAATATAAGACTCGGAGGAACCTGATAAAGGATTTAGGATTTTCAATAAATATTTTGAGAGTTTACTACATGGAGAATTAATTGAACTCACAATTGGTCTTAAGGGGATGTCAGGTTTATGAATTTTTGGCAAACCATAGAAATGAGGAGGCTTGCTGTGATGTGGAGTTAACATCTTTCGTTCAATATCTGTAAATTCGTTTTTGTGTTTAAATTAGACTCTATATATTTTGTTTTCTAAAGAATTTGTAGGATCTTTATTTAATTTGGAATAATTTGCATCATTTATCAAGTTCCTAATTTTTGTATCATATATAGCTCTATCTCGAAAAGTCGAAAAGTAAAAAATACACCAGAAGCTTGCAGAAAATGTTATCTCAGATTTTCCTTAGGTAACTGTTAGTGGGAGGATTAAACATTACAAAACCACAAAAATCAGTTCTGGGGGTGCCGCGCAACCCCCCCCAAAAAAACACCCATTCGGTGAAAAAAAGACTTATTTTACTGATAACTCGTTAACCGTTGAAGATATAAAAACATTGCTCACCGTAGAAAAGAAAGCTCGACTAATTGCCTAAAAAAAAGTCCTCTTGTAATTCTCCTGTATATGCCATGGTTTTCGAGAAAATCGACAAAAATTGACAAGAATTGCTCGAAAACCAAACAAGCTAGGAAGAAAAATCAAAACGGTTTTTAAAGTGGATATAAAATACTCTCTTGTGTTGCCTGGAGCGTTCTGTACGAAGTTATGTAAGGTATAACGGAAATAAATACATATTCACAGACGAGGCCCTGATGCCAGACGGTATCGAAAACTTTCTCGATATCCATGACTACCATTGTAGTATTCTTACAGAGGTTGTACTGAACTCTGAGGTCATTAACAATCCTAACAACTTGTTGTACCGCACTTCTACCCCTCTAGAAGTCGAACTGAAACTCATCGTTAATATTAAGTTCATTCTTAACAGATTCTAGTCTGGTCAGGATGATTTTTTCTATTAATTTTGAAATTGCAGACAATAGCGAGATTACAAAAATATTTTGACATATTCATCACTTCAACAAATCAGAAGAGAAATCAATATATTTTTATACATATTGGTCTGTTCCACTATTTGGTAACCATTGCAAATGTTAGAAAAATCATTCTTATCAATACTGTGTACTTTCAATTTTTTTAAAAACGTTTCTCGATATTATAATCCGTTAATGAAAACTAAGAAAGTAAAATGTGGGCGTTACTTTAAAAGATGGCAGCCTTAGCACAGCATCTATGAATGTTGTTTTTTTTATATATTCTTATAAGGGGCTAATGTTTTGTATATGCAAATTTTCAGTTTAGGGGAATTACTCCTAAGTAAGGAGTTATTCATTCCTATGATTAGACTGTAAACACAACGGAAACAAAACTGAAAATTCCCTCATAATTTGTAAATGAACCTCTGGCATTATGAGCAGAAAACTATAAATATGGACACAAACTGCTTTAATAACATAATAGAAAAGAGCAAACCTGTTGTACACCATCTCTCTAAATTAAGAGCACGCAATAGGTATACCCCTGTCGGTTAAATAATTTAATATAGATGGAATTTTTTATCTGAAATTAGAACCTTTTCTTTCTTGAACAAAATATGAGATGAGCCAAGGGAGACGTATTCCATGAAATACTAAAGAAGGTGTTTATAATTCATATCACGACTTGTAACCCATCAACTCTTGTCGGCAGCTCTTTCTAAGTAAAGCCGATGGCATAAACACACATTACTGCATAAGAAGCTCTCGTGGTGTGGTTTACAATAAATATGAAGAAGAACAGAAAACATTGAACTGAAATAATTGATTTAGTGGCGGTCGGTGTCTTGATTCGGTAATGGTCTTGGATTTATATATTTTATAACATTTTATAATAATTTTTTAAAGAAACATTACCAGTATTTGTATTACGGAACATTTGAGGATGGAATGGATACGTTACAATTAGAGAAAGAAAGAATATATGTTTTTGATAAATTTCTTGTTGAATTAAATCTTTTGCAACGTATTCTTAAATTGATTGCTTTAAAAGCTTACCCTCTTAAAAAAATACGGTCTTAAAATTGTTTGGAGAAAGTTCTGAAAATTATTGTTTTATACCAAATTATGTTCAAGTGGTCTCAATGGATATTCAGTAATTTAATCACCATAAGTTTCATGAGGTCGCTGACTACGAATATTATATAATCGGGCAAATATTCAAGATGTATTCAATAAGGTTGACCTAAATATCAAAAAAACTGCTGCATAAGGAATCACTACCTCCACATCTAGATTTTCCTTCCGTCTCTTCAAAGGTGAACTTCTTGATTATGTTTACACTTTAGTATGTTGAAATAATTGGTCATAGAATTTTAATAATATTTAGGGCAGATGTCACAAAAGTTACAATTTAGGAAGCTTCATTAAGATATTGAAAATGAACATAGCTAACTTTCAAACCTGACATAATATTTACAAAATTTGAAAAAAGTTCAGGGGATGGAAATAAAGAAAAGTTTTAGAAATTTTCAAACTTTTATTAAGCTGCGGAAAAGAAATTTAAAAAGTTACACAACTCATAGTAATTGTAATAGGCTTTACATTAATATTCCAGAAAAAAATGGGTTTCGTAAAAATACAGAAAACATGAATCTAGGTATCAAAATGTATCAAATACACAAGTTTTACAAAAACGTTGCTAGGCGCTGTTCGGCGTCGAGGCATAAAAATACAAGGGTAAGAATCTAGGTATCAAAATTTATCAAATAAAAAAAGACGCTAGGCGTCAGTCAGCGTCGAGACGTAAACATGCAGGAATATGAATCTAGGTATCAAAATGTATCAAATATACAAGTCTTACAAAAACAACGCTAGGCTTCGGTCAGCGTCGAGACGTAAAAATGCAAGGACATGAAATCAAATAATAAAATTTATCAAATACACAAGTTTTACAGAAACAACGCAAGGCGTCGGTCGGTGTAGAAACATAAAAATACAATGTGAATCTAGGCATCAAAGTAGATCAAATACACAAGTTTTACAAACTCGAGGCTATGCGAATTTCCAAGCGTTACACAAATACAAATACAAATTTCTCGAGGGTTGTATTTAGAAACTTTATACTCATTCTCAGATATTCGCTATATTGTGTTACATATATTGTCAGATCGGTAAACAGAATGAAATATTTGAAGCTTTTGAAGTAGTTAGTATCATATTGAATGATTGAGACTAAATGAGAGCATTCCCGGAATGCCGACGTGAGAGGTGGACATTTTTCTTAATCCAATATTTATTTGTTAGATCGAAGGCATTGGGTGTTGATGTATTTTTTAAAGTGAAGGATTGTTGATATTAACTTTTAATAAGAGCTGCTCGCTCAGCAAATTTCAATGATGGTTCTAGAGCTTCTACGTATATGGCATCAATAGGAGTTGACTTCATAACAGCAAGACAAATCCGAAGGGCATTGTTTTGTACCATGTCAATACGCTTCAGGAGTGACTGACTAGCAGGCCCATAAAGAATACAGCCTTAATCAATGATTGATCTTATGTAAGCCTTGTAAAAAAGAAGTGACGTTTGTACGTCAACACCCCACCACATTATAGTAGTCATCTTTAAGAAATTTAGATTTTTGTTGCTCCTATTTACTATTTAATCTATGAAGAGCTTCCAACTTAATTTTATCTAGTACAATTCCTAAGTATTTAATGTGCTGCTGAAATGGAAAAGTATATAACTCCGCCAATAGATCTAAAACAGTATGGAAAATAATTAACAACTCTGTAAAAAACAACTTCAATAAAAACACCAGCAAAATCGCCGAAATTGAAATCAACAACGAATTAAGTACAGATAAACCGAAAATCTCGAACGAATTTAATTCTTATTTAATAAATTTACCAAAGTCCTTTTACACCTTGCAAAGTAACACAACTGGAATTCCAACACTAATTAATAATGAAAATTCAATTTACCTAGAACCAGTCTCAATTTCGGAAATGGCTGAAACAATTAATAATTTAAAAAATTCAAATTCAGTAGGCCCTGATGACATTTCTACTAAAATAATAAAGCTCTGTGCCCACCAGTTAGCCGAACCATTAACACATATCATCAATCAATGTTTCAAGGGGGGTACTTACCCAAGCTTATTAAAATTATCCAAAGTTATTCCCTTTTACAAAAAAGGTGACAGCAGAAAAATTTGTAATTACCGACCCATTGCAATATTATCAGTATTTTCCAAAATATTCGAAAAGTTATTGTCCAAACGCATAAAAATATTTTTAGAATCTGGCAACATTTTATCTCCAAATCAACATGGGATTAGAGAACATCGGTCAACAATAACATCGTTATTAAGTATTTTGGATTTTATATATAAAAATTTAGATCAGGGACAAAAAGTCATCGCGTTATTCATAGATCTTTCTAAAGCGTTTGACCTCGTGAATCATGACATTCTTTTGAAAAATATTGAATGTTATGGTATACGAGGCTTGTGTAATAAACTCCTAAAATCGTACCTAAACAACAGAAAACAGTTTGTAGATTTTCTCGGTGCTAAATCTGAGGAACTGCCTGTCGATATTGGCGTAATACAAGGTAGTGTTTTGGGTCCGCTGTTATTTATTCTTTATACAAATGATTTAGATAACTATTTATCGACATTTTATGGTGCTTTTGCTGACGACATTACTATTATTGCAAGTGATAAGGAAACACATAATGCTACTAGCAAACTTAATTCAAATCTACACACGTTATCTCATTATTTCAGCAATAATAAACTAGTAATGAACCAGGATAAAACTTTCATTATGCAATTTCATCCTACTGGAAAAAAATATACATCGAGTGTATTAATTAAACACAACACTAAATCAATTCAGCAAGTAACATCACATAAAGTTTTAGGAATTCATATAGATGTATCCCTAGATTGGAAGACACATGTTGCCTATATATGCAATAATTGCGCAAGTAATTGTTTTGCATTAAAACGATTACGCCATATCACCAGTTTAGACACTCTTAAGACGTACTATTTTTGTAATTTCGAATCTCGAATTCGATACGGAGTTGTTTTCTGGGGATATTCAGCATCTGCGAGCAGAGTATTTGTATTGCAAAAAAGAGCCATACGTTCCATGTTTGGAATGAATATTAGGGAATCTTGTAGAACATCATTTGTCCAAAATAAAATTTTAACCCTGCCTAGTTTGTACATTTTTGAAATATTAAAATTTGTAAAGAAAAATATAGATAAATTTAGTCAACAAAATATATTTCACAACTATTCGACACGTCATGGCTCAGATTTGCAATACGATATGCATAGATTAGAATTATACAAATCTAACCCTTACTATATGGGATCAGTAGTATATAATAAATTAAATGTAAATATAAAAAATATTGTAAATTTTTGTCAACTTTAAAAACATTTCTTGTGGCTAATGCATTTTATTCGGTGGACGATTTTCTAGATCATGTCAATTAATGTATGGTTTGTGTGACATTTGTTAATGATAATTGTAATAATAACGAAATTATTGCTAATAAGTATTAATTTTTTTTTTTTCGAGTGAACGTCAGATTATAATATATAATGTTATTTAATGATTATTTACTAATATGTTTATTGACTTGTCCTATGTCATTTTATGATCACTTGGATTAATAAATGTATTCTATTCTATTCTATTCTATTTCCCCAGTCTAATAGATTCGATGTTAGTCGTGTTGTGTCTAGTGAAAATATAAACATTAGATTTACTACTTGCAAGTTCAAAACCATCTATCGAACCAGTCACCCAATTTATGTGTTTTCAAATGCAGATGATCCAACGATGTATTATATTGTTTATTTATAATAGAAACATAAAAGTGGTCAGCATATTGTACAATATTATAGTTCACGTCATTAATGGCATGAATATCTGCTGAATATAAATTAACGAGCAATGGAATAAGTACAGATCCCTGTTGTAATCTCAAATTATTAATACGAAGACCAATCTGCAGCGATGTCTTCAAGACAGTTTAGCAGTTCTGGTCGTTATAACGAAGTAAACTCCCTAAACGTCTCACCCTATCCATAGAACTGTGAAATATTATTATATTTGTTGGAGGTTCCTTGTTAAGCATAGCTCTAAATCTTCCTTGTGTTGTTGATTAAGATTTAGTATCAGCAAAAAATATTACGCACTTAGCTCTTCACTTAAAGTGAACATTTTTCTCACAGTATGTCACGGTTCGCTTTGAACGTTAAATATTTTGTATGTTGTCCCTCAATTTAAGCAACCAGTGAAACACATTACTTGAGTTATTGGCTGTTATCTTTCTATAATCAATATCAATTACACTAATTATCGAGCAAGACGTGTCATAGGCGCCCGCGCTAAGCTGTCTTTAATGTTATTCTTTTAAAATCTATATCTTACCTCATAGTTAACATGAAGCAATGTAACCAAATGCCCCAGATAGCGTAATTTTATTACTATTAGCGCCGAGACCTTATATATCCGTTTTATTAATTTTTGGAAGTAAAACCCCGCATCCCTTCCCCGATGTTGGCCTATTTTCTTCGATTAATGTTGTGTTAGTATTTGTTCTGGTGTGGTAGTAATTAATTGGTGGGTGCAAATTTAAAAAGTATCCTTCTAGAAGGTATCTGTTTCCGGCTGTCGAGTGATAGGGGTCGACATTTTCTGTTGTTATGAAAAATTTAATTTAGAATTATCCTACGGGATCTATTCATTTTTCAACAGTGATTTTAGAGATTTTCATTGTTTTGGTGAAGAAGCTGAAGTCTTCGTTTAGTGTAATGAAAATCGTGCCTTTTTAAAGGGATTTAGTGTGTGCCCATTATCCTCGCACGTGAGTAGTACCTTTTCTTTAAAATTTGGTATCTTCTGACCAATTGTTTATAATTTTGCAGTCGACAGGATAATCTACCACAGTCCACATACCAACAGTGGGTTCGTGTGCTATTTTTCTATTTGTGATTTGACAATTACTCTCGAGAGAGGTAAGCAAACTTTCACCTTGATATTTGTTTCTCTTACTTAAGGGGTTATAACGCATTTTAGGGTTCTTGTACGGAGTTTACTTTTATGGTGTTGCATGGTGCTGGTATGATGATTCTACCGTGCTTCTAAGGGCCTAGCAGAGTGTGCTAGTGGACGGCATTGTCGTAAGCTGTTACCTCAGGACTCACAGTTCGTACTGGGAAGCGTATTTGGGGGCAGGCGTCGTCGCAGAGTGGCTATCCTAGAAACGTCCCGGTGTCGTCTCGAGTTTGATGTCGTAGAGTAAGAGACCGCACGAGGAAGTTAAACATTCTAAAAAAAAAGCATATAGAAGATATTTTAAGGTCAGTCAGTTGCGTGCGATTGTTAGGCATTCTGTTATTGTTAATTTCATACATATTTGTCCACGATAAAATTACTAACCCTCACTTAATTCATTTAAATATTAATATTAGAGTAGAATACTCACTGTAAACAAGACATAGCTATGTGCTTGGGGAGAAACCTGTGATACTTTTATATATTTATATATTTGGTATAAATATGTTTCTTTAAATTAAGCGTCTTTTATGACTATCTGTTTCATTGTCTAATTAAGTTTTTTTTGTTTATTTCGAATCTGATATATAGTAGAGTGTGTTAAATATAAATCATTTTTGCTATATATATTTAGTTATTTATTTTTATTTTATGCCCCAACTAAAAAGGACCCTGAGACTCTTGCTAATTGACAAAAAAACAACCTTGTCAGGAGCACTTAGCTCATAGATTGGCGTGGCAAGTAACTCAAGTACCCGAGTTGTCAATATACTAATTTAATGTTTACGAGTAATGTTGTGTTTTATTTCCATAATCTACCTTGTGAATCATTATTTTCTTCGTGGCATTCCGATAAAACACAGTATTGTCTTTAAAACCTTATAAAACCATCACTCTGTATAATTTCCACGACAGATATAGAATTTTGGGAAAGCGGAAATAATAGTCTTTCCAACTGTGAAAAACTATACAGGGTGTTCCATTTGAAATAACAAAATTGCCTTATCTCCGAAAATACGCTGTCATTTCCGGATAAACCGGAATTGAGCAAAAAAGACGATTACTCACGAAAAAGCTTATCAAAATTATAAAAAGACTGGCGAAAACCGCATTTCATTATCTCTGCTAGTTTAAAAGTTATACTTAAAGGTTTAAAAAGGATCAAAATATAATGGGGCACCCGGTATCATATCATATACTATCATTTTTCTTTGAGGGCGGTTCTTTTTTTATGAATCTTTTTATATTGAAGAGACTGAAAATTTCTAATATGGATATATTGAGTATGACTAAATACATCCCATCAATGAAAAATTTAATCAAAATTAGTTTCAAACGAATAACCGGCGCCTTCGCCACATGTTTAGTACAGCTATGAGTTTTAAACATATGGCGAAGGCGCCGGTTATTCGTAAACTCTTTCAGTTTCGTTTTGGCTTTCCTTTCTGCCCCTACTTTATAGTAATTATGATATAGCACATTAATTTTCCCCAGCTAATACTAATCACATTGATGAAAACTCATTCAAATCTGGCCAGTAGTTCTGCAATTATGGGGCATAGCGACATGGCATAAAAGGGTGAGTCACTAGAGCTTGAACGGTCAATATCTTCTTAACCGTTTGAAAGTTGAAAAATGTCTCAGATAGAAATTGTGGGAGATCAAAAGTGGCATGTTACAAAATTATTTTTAAATCTACAGGGTGTTTCATACGCCGGTGGCAAGCTAACAGTTCCTTTTTTAAATGGAATACCAAACATTTTATAATATATTTACATTTGACTCTTAATTCTCAATCCAGGTATATAGTCCAGGCAATATAGTAGCATGGTCTGAGAAAACTATGGAGGATACTGATACGAATGTGATACTGAACAGGAAAATGTGTCGTCTGCACTAAACAATAGGTGGCGCGCATAAATAATTAGAGAAAATTAGGGGAAAAAAATCGTTTTTTCATACTTTTATAATGAAAGTTTATGCGCAAGATAACGTGACTTCAACTCTTTTTCGGCGTTAAAAATACCTACAAAATCGAATAAATATTTCTTGTTATTCCAAGAAAAACATTAAAATAAGCTATTTGTTAATTAATTAATAAATTTCGCAATTTGCTAGAACTTGATATCTAGAACTACACAAAATGTCTGCATTGATGCGAGAAAGACACGGTTCAAATTTCAAAAAAATATGTTGATAGGTTTTCTGTAAAATCTATTGTTGTTAAAAATAGCTATTTGTATGACAAGGGAGAAAAATGCATAATTTCCTCCCGCGGGTAGTTCATACAATACAACTCTTAAAAGAAGTCATATTTATAACCTAAAAAAGCAATATGTTAAGATATGAATATATTTACGAAAAACGGTATGCAACAAATTTATTTGCTTTATTCATCACATATCTCGAGGATAAATCAGAGTTAGACCGATAAAAATACAAAAATAAAGAATCAATCACAACATTCACAAATTGCCGTTCTATATTTATGAATTATGACGTTTGGCGTTTGGTAATATCTTTGGATCGTTGGATATGTGCATTTATCTCAACACCATGGAAACACCCTCATTCCATTATGAAATAGTTTTAATTTTACCGTATTTGTTAAAATGGACAATGTTTAACTGATGTTTAGTTAAGAGTGGTGCATTGTACACAGAGAGCAAACGCTCTTAAGAGGCAAACTTTTGAGAACCTCTTGAAATCTACCAATATAACAATTATATCATGAAATCAGAAAGAGCATTCTTTCAGTGTATTTTGTGTCATTATTGCTATTACCAAAAGATCCTTATCTAATTTAAACTTGGTTAGTGAATATAATATGATATAGAAATGTATTGATTTCAATTAATAATTTTCTTAATTGTTGATTAATATACATTAAGGAATCATATATTATTAGTAATGTGAAGCTGAATATTATGCATTGTGTACTTTATAATCAATTAATATTTAAACAGTTATAGAAGAGACACATCCAAAAGGACACAATTAAGAGCTTAATTTTCAACAGGAATAATCTCCTAGTCCACTAATAGGATTCTACTTAAAAGTAAACTGCTACCTAAGGAATAATCACTACTTCCATACCCAGATTTTCCATCCACTTGGACTTCATCTTTGCAGCATATCCTAGAAGTGCAAATATTTTCAGGATATTTTCCCTTAAAAAGACTTCTTTTTAAGGGAAAATATCTTGAAAATATTTGCACTTCTAGGATATGCTGCAAAGATGAAGTTTCTGGGCTCTTGTTAGTGTGCTCTACATAGTTTCCCCAAATACACCCTCCCCCTTTCCCTTCCACGGAATCATCTCAATCAGATGTCTTACCAATACATACTTTATCAGATTTCAAGCGAATATCTCAATTTTATTTTATCAACCCCTTTAATAAGGGAGTGGGGAGTTGAAAAATATAAAGAAATCTGAGGCTCTAGTCTCTAGTATATACAGCAAATCTTATATATACTTATATTCCCTTATTTAACCCCTAACCCTTCACTGGAGTTAGCTCAAAATACAGTCTAGTTCCTGATCTCGCCATGATACATATGTGTACTATCGTAAGTATGAAAAAATAGGACAGCTATTTTTCTCTAATCTGTCTTTATTTTAATATGTGCAATGAATGTTGACAACTGACAGTGTCACAAAAATTAAAGTTAGATGTACACGACTAGATGTTAGAAAAAAATACGTTTTAAGACTTATCCTATTTTTTTCGCCCACTAAAGTACCAAATTTTAAGTCAATATCTCAAACCGTTGCTGAGAACACGTCGCACAAATAAGTTACAGATGGGCTGACAGACAGACATAGATTTTTTTTGCTCGAATTTAAAATCTTGACTTTTATGTCATTTTAAACCTATTTTAGCAGAAAAAGAATTTGAATTTATTTTATTACTACCATACATCCACTCCACTACGTGAAGATGGAAGCAATATAATATAATATCAACAATCGTAAATAGGTACAGTGTTGTATAATCGAGTTTCCGTGTTTGCCTTCTAGCTTATACTGCAAGCTTCAAGGACTCGGTTAGGAAAATGGTGCTAATTAGATAAAGTAAAATTTGTAAAATTACATATTATATTACGTTTAGGTTTGGATGTGGGGCAAAACGATCAATGATTAAAAATGGATCAATGAGTATGTATATGGCTGGAATATTAAAATATCGGTGTTAGCCCTAAGTGACCTACTAATGGTTTTTTGATACACGATATGAGAGCATCTTGAGAAATAAGCAACTTACTCATTTCTTCATCCTATCTGGAGAGCTTCATATTGAATACACAACGTGTACGCGATTTAAAAAAAATTGTGTATGTATATCAAATGTATAAAGCTTCTTGCTATTTTGTGTGATTGTAAATAAATAATCTCAGCTTTAAAATTTTGAGGAACGTCCTGTACGAAGTGATAGGTTTATTAAACTATCCACTAAAATAACTATATACTGTTGTCTATTATGTTTTTGCACATATGTGCCAACAGGTACAATAGCGACAAAATTGTATGTAGTAATTTACAGCAATGAAACTCTATGGTAATGTTCTGTTAGTGCTGTTAAAAGTGGATCTAGCTATTTTCCTAATAACAGCAATACTCGAACTGCGGAATGGTCTCATAAAAGTGATTTTGCATAGGTTACCACGTTGGTGAACGAAACAATTGCATGTATGCGTTTAGTAACCTAAATAAATAATGTATTTGCTATTCTAAATAATATTATACCGCAATACCATTCTTCTCTTAATGGATTTCTTAATTATGTATTGGAAGTTCACAATACTGCTCATTTTGGAACATTTTAACGACTATTGCCAAAAATCTTGAAAAATTAAATAAAAAAAACTATTTCCAAAATTATTTTCTCTATTACGGTGTCAAAATTGGTGTTACAGAATATTTCTTGACATACGTCTTTTCTATGTCTATGCACATATTAACTACCATGAGCGTGAAAGTGTATACATCTTCGTTTGATAATTATACTCTTCGCAAATACAAAGCGAAGAGCATATTGCATCCGATCTGCACATTTCTAAAACCGGTAATATTGCTCGTTGAGAAAAAATTTTCATATCACTGTGTTGGTGATCGAATTTTGAAACGTCCGTCCGTCTGTCCGTCTGTCCGCCTGTCTGTCCGTCCGTCCGTCCGTCCGTCCGCCCGCCCGCCCGCCCGTCCGTCCGTCACTCCGTCCGTCCGTCCGTCCGTCCGTCTGTCCGTCTGTCCGTCACGTTTCTTGTAAGCACGATAACTTAATAACGGAAACTCCGATTGTATTGAAATCAGGGCAGTAAGTTAGTATTAGCAAGAGGAAGGCCTATTGGTTTTGAAGAATATCGATCAATAAATAAAAAAGTGATTAATTATTTAAATAAAAAAAAATACATATTTTCTAATTAAACAAAATATGTCTAAAACTAATATTATTTGCTAAAAAAGCTGCGAACAGTATCCGATAGAATGTGCAACAATTATATAAACAGTGCAGTAAATCGGCGAAGAGTATATAATGGTTTATTTTGACGAAATAATTATCTCTTTTGGGTAATTCTCTTTAATTTATTTTATTTAACATTAGACGAGTAAATTTTATGAGAAAATTTTTTATGATCTATTGGTACAGTTTCTCAAAGAATTTCTTACTTTAAACCTTAATAACACAGGCACCCAAAATAAAAATAGGACATTGAATATTGAGCAGAGTATGAAACCCCCATGTATATTGAGCTGCTGAATCTGATGCCGCTATCAGAATTACTCTACCACACCAAAAAATTGCTTAAAATTAGTGAAAATCTTAATTAGCAGGCGATTCGGAAAAATTCTGACGAGATGGAATAACTTTTGCGGCGGCATCGCATTCAGCGGCTCAAAATACACGGTTATCATGCTCTGCTGAAAAGTACATGACCACTTTTTGTGTGCCTGTATTATTAAATGATACACTGTGCCAAGAAAATTTGGAATACTGTAAAAGTACACGAGAAGTCCCTTCAATGTTTTTCCGTGTTGTGTGTTTTGCATAGTTTTTAGATTTTCAGAGTAAAGAAGTTATGCCTGTTTTTTACCGCATTACTGTCTTTTCTAATTTTCAAATAGACGCAGAGTTATCTTTCTTTAATTATGGCGAAGGCGCCAGGGCCAAGAGTAAAGATTTAATAACTGAGGCACACAAAAAATGGTCATCAAAATAATAATAAATAATGCATACAATACGTTTAAAGGAAAAACATTCTGATGTACTTGAAAAAAATCTCATTTTTGTTGAAATTGGGTAACCTATTTAATCTGGCGCATTTTTTGCGGAACCATGTTAAGCAGGAAGCACATCTAGCAGAGTTAGACTTCTTTTGTTTATAGTTAATCTAGTTTATAATAACATTGAAAAGACTTCTTAGAATTTTCTATTCTAATTGGACATATATATTCAACATTTATTTCGTTTCTTCTACGGTTTTTACAAATGTTTCCCTTTCTTGGTAGGAATTAAATGTTTCCCCTACCTAAGTATTTAAAGATTCACCCACTTTCTGCTGCAACATTGTAGCATAGAAATAACTTATACAACTCAAAACACAATTTTTATCTGCAACTTGTGGAACCGTAATATATAATATGTTGGTCTGTGATATAATCATAGAAATCCTCAAGCTCGTACTCATACTGGGATATTTGCGGACTCGTAACAAAATAATATACGTTTCTGTTACATGCTAAATCGTATACACCACCAATTGGGTTTCCACTACTAAGAAAAACTCTCATATCATTTTTCTTGTCTGCCGTACTCTAAGGAAAAGGATTGATAATGTCTCTAGCTTACAAAAATGTGTGAGGTAATTGTATGCTGGCTCCTGCAAAATAATGTTTGTCCTTGGTTCCTCTGGGTAGTCTCTATTATTTTGTGCAACAATCAGTAAAATGGGATAAGACAAGCAATTTTTCAATTTGTTATTATGCTATGATATTATTATGGTTACACTCTATGGTGGGTGAGAGAATATAAAACCGCTGCCTAAGGAATCACTACTTCCACATCCAGATTTTCCATCCAAGTCTCTTTAAAGGAAGACATCTTCACTATAATTGCACTCTAGTATGTGGAAATAATTGGTCAGAATTTTAATAATGCTTTACGCCGGTCTCATAAAAAAAACCGCTGCCTAAGGAATCACTACTTCCACATACAGATTTTTCATCCAAGTCAATCTAAAGGAAACATCTTGAATAAGTATACTCGCACTATAGTATATGGAAATTGTTGGTCATAGAATTTTAATATTGAGGCCGATGTCATAGAAAAGTTTAAGGCGTTGGTTTCTACGATATACGTGAACTTTCAAACTTGGTGTATTTATTTTCCCCTATTGTCAACCTACCACCTCCCACCACTTCAATGAAATCATCCCAATCGTATATCATTACAATACATACTTGTACTTAATTTCAAGTGAATATCTCAATTTTGTTATCAATCCCATTAATAATGTAGTTGAGGTGGCGGGGGTACGCGGTGCTGGATTGAAAAAAATTAGAAAGAAATCTGAGGCCCTGGTTTCTAGTATATACACCAAATTCAAAGTTTCTCTACTCCTACAGCTTGCTTTACTCCTTTTTCCCTATTTACCTCTACTTACCCCCACTTCTTCAACGGAATATCAAAATATAATCTAGTGTCAGATGTCGTTATAACATATACGTGTACCAAATTTTAAGTGAATATCTCAATTTTATTTTATCTACACTTTTAAGGAAGTGGGTGGTGGGGGGACGGAAAAGATTATAAAAGAACCTGAGGCCTTCGCTTCTAAGATATATGTAGCATACTGACCTACCCGTATTCAGCGCTACATGTTACCTAGCAATATAATAATTTATTGATTATTGATTTTTTTATTTTGATTGACTAATAAACAATTTGCAAAAAAAGTCAAATTTTTATTATCTGAAAACATCCATAAATGGTGACCCCGATTTGGACATAGCAGCCACGTCCCCGCTCCTGAACCATCCCCGCTCCTCATCCGCTCGCCACCACTAAAGTGGTTTACCAGTTTCCAGCACCCTCGCCAGCATCCTGTCTCTATCCCAGTTCCGTTTCCGGCCTGCCGCTGCCCAGATTCTGCCCTGCCGTTTTGACCCTCCACCCTTGTTCCGGCTTTGTTCGGATAGGTGAGTGCGGTGTGTATATTCCTCCCTGTCGCATTTCATCTGTCAGTTTATCGATATAATTTATAGCGTACTTACCCTCTCATTTTTTCTTATTATGATCCAACAAGTGCCAACCACTGGTAATGCAGACCCTGTGGTCTGCAATATGCTACTACTTTGAAATTGACAAATTTTTGGATCGCTAGGCCAGATATCTGGTTCATACAAGTTGAGGCTCAGTTTGCTGCGGCACGTATAACCAATGACCGCCGTAAATATGATTTTGCCTTGGCAGCCTTGCCTGGTGAGATTATCACTACGATATGTGATATTATTCAAAATCCAGCAGAACGAGACTTTTATTCTAATTTGCGAGATACAATTTTGTCACGTCTTTCTTCGAGCGAAGAAAACCCTTTAGAGGAGTTGCTAACAAGCTCTCAGATGGGCGATCGTAAGCCATCTGAGTTTTACCGCCATATGTTAGGCATTGTTGGTGGTTCTCACATGGTCAGCGCAGATTTGCTTGTGCGTTTGTGTAAGAGGCGTTTGCCAAAGACGGTACATGTGGCCATTACAGCATCAGGTAAAACTGATATAACAGAATTGTTAGATATCGCTGACAAAATTTGGGAAACATTGCAAAACCCCCTTATATCCCAAGTCATTCATCCTACTGATTTCCCTCATCCACACTCTATTAATGACTGCTAACAACTTCCGACTACTATAAATTCGCCGCCACAAATGATAAAATTTTGCTAAGAGTCCAGTTTCCTGAGACACGGTTGTCTACACTACAAGTTGCTCAATATACAGCTTATAGTCATACTCCTTCCTCAACTTCTTTTAAAGCTCTTAACCGTCAACCCCGACAACACTCTCGTTCTCCTTCTCGTGTTCGGTATGATCCAACTAATGGTACAATTTGCTATTATCACCAGTTGTATAAAGATAAGGCTCGCAAATGCAGCGGTACTTGGTGCCGCTATTTTAATAATGTTCCACATAATGATCTGGCAACTGATGATTTTAAAACGTCAAAAAACTAAAAGATACTAGTGTTCCAGTAGTGGACACTAGTTCGTTGGGCATTTCGTCTCGCCTTTTCGTTTATGACCCTGCCAACCGTTTTAGTTTTTTAGTTGACAGTGGCGCAGACTTGTCAGTTATACCTAGAAACCATTTAACTGATTTTAATAGAAATCCTGATTTGGAACTAACTGCAGCCAATGGGTCTATTATTTCAACCTACGGTAAGAAGTTGTTAGTAGTTAGCATTGGATTGCGCCGGAATTTCCCTTTTGTTTTTAACATTGCTTGACATTTCCGTGCCAATTCTTGGCGCTGATTTCTTAAAACACTTTAATTTGCTCACAGATCTGAAGGACAAACGCTTAATTGATAATGCTACGTCTTCGTCAATCGATTGTTCTTTTGTGCACCTACCAACCCCAACTCCTAAATTATCTTCATTTTCTGATCAATACACTAATTTATTGCTAGAGTTCCCAACTCTCGTCAGTTCTCCAAACTACTTTTTACCTGTTAAACACAATGCTATGCATCATATTGTTACTGAAGGTCGTCTTCCTTTTTGTCGACCACGTAGACTTGATGCTGCTAAATTTAATATAGCCAAAAATGAATTCAAATATATGGTTGACATGGGAATGTGTTCTCCGTCGTCATCGTATCTTCGCCTTTGCACATGGTAGCAAAGAAAGATTCTAACGATTGGCGACCTTGTGGCGACTACAGGCAACTTAATACTGTAACTGTCCCTGACCGTTATCCTCTGCCACATATTCACGACTTTAACGCGCAGTTACACGGATGTGCCGTGTTTTCAAAGATTGGTTTAATCCGCGCCTACACCAGATACCTGTGGCAGAAGCAGATATTTACAAAACAGCTATAACTACCCCTTTTGGCCTTTTTAATTTTTTTCGTATACCCTTTGGTCTACGAAATAGTGGCCAAACGTTTCACCGCTTCATGAATGAAGTACTTCAAAATGTATCCTTTTTTTTTGTAAATTTAGATGACATATTAATTGCTAGCAAAAATAATTCCGAACATTTATTACATTTACGTTCAGTTTTTAAACGCCTCGTGGACTATGGTGTCAACATAAAACCATCTAAATGCGTTTCCGGCATTTCTTTATTAGATTTCCTTGGCCATCACATATCACCAGACGGCATCTCACCTACCAGTGAACGAATTGAAGTTATTGGCAACTTTCCTAAACCGTCAACCGTCAAACAACTTCAACGATTTATCGGCATGATCAACTATTATCATCGCTTTGTACCGCATTTTGCTGAAATTTTGGCTCCTTTGCACAGTTTCAGTACTCACCTGATCCGGGATAATATTAAGGATGTAGGTTTTTGGCCAGAGAACTGTAGTGATAGTTTTATAAAAGCTAAACAAGCACTAATAAATGCAACTACTTTGTCTCATCTTAATTATAATGATTAAATCACGCTCATGTTGTCTGTAGACTGCTCAAATGTTTCTATGGGCGCAGTTTTAGAACAAAAAACTACTAACTTAACTACCCCCTTAGCTTTCTTTTCTCGTAAATTAAGTGATACCCAGAAACGGTATTCTACTTTTGACAAGGAATTTCTCTCTCTTTTTTCTTCAATTAAACATTTTAGACACTTTTTGGAAGGCCGCCTTTTCACACGCACAGAAAAAACTCCACGGCAAACTCGTCATTTAGAGTACATCGCCCAATTTACCAATGACATTCGCCATATAAGTGGTAAAGACATTATTGCGGATGCCTTATCACATGTAGATGATTTTTCTTCAATAGAGTCACATTATACCACATCAATTGCTTCTGTAACTTCAGACCATTTTACTTTAAAACTTTTACAAAAAGCTCAATCTACTGATTGCGAACTGCCTTTCTTAATTGCTAACCAATCTGATACCAATTCTAGAGTCAACCATACTTTACAAAAACTTTTAATTCCTAATTCAAATGAAACAATTTGGTGCGATGTATCTCATGGTAGGTGCCGACCTTTCGTTCCGAAATTTCTGCAACGTGATGTATTTAATGTCTATCACAATTTGAGACATCCAGGTATTCGGGCATCTAAGAAACTAGTTTCTATTAATAATTTCTGGCCTAAAATGAATTCAGACTGCACTTTGTGGGCAAAAACTTGTCTGATCGTCAAATATTCATAAGCACACTAAAACCCCGCTCTCTTCCTTTGAAGTGCCCAAAGGCCGTTTCGAACATATTCATATCGATCTTATGGGCCCTTTACCACCTTCGCGCGGATGCTGCTACATCCTCACCGTTGTTGAACGATTTACCCGTTGGCCAGAGGCTTACCCATTAACTGACATTTCAGCTGAAACTGTTGCCAAGCCCTTATTTAATAACTTTGTTTGTCGTTTTGGAGTTCCGTTACATATCACTACCGATCAAGGTGTGCAATTTGAATCGACTTTGTTTAAAGAATTTTCCAAAATTCTCGGTTTTCATCGGATTCACTCAACCACGTATCATCCGCAAAGCAATGGTATAGTTGAACGTTTCCATCGGACTTTTAAAACTGCTTTATTAGCAAGAGCTAATTCAGTCCACTGGTATGATGAATTGCCGATTATTTTATTAGGTTTGCGCGCCATGCCAAAAGATGACTTACTTTGCTCATCTGCGGAGCTTGTTTACGGACAGACCTTACGTCTGCCTGGCGATTATTTTATTAAATCACATTCTGATCCTCCCATCTCGTCTTTTATTTCTAAATTGCATACTTATTTTGACAACTTAATATTTACTAAGCCTAAACCAAAATTCACTCAAAAACTTTTGTCAATCCTGACATCAAAACCTCGAAATATGTTTTTATACGCCAAGACAGATTGAAGCCAACTTTTTCTCCTTTATGTGAAGGTCCCTTTGCTGTTATTTCACGAACCGACAAAGTTATTACTGTTCTTAAGAATAGCAAACATTTTACTGTCAGTTTGGACTGAGTGAAACCTGCATACTTGTTGGATCATATTGAAAATTCTCCTGTTGAACATGATTTTAAACGTGTTCGTTTCAATATCAATCAGTTAACATTTTGATTTTTTTCTACAGGGGGAGTATATGTAGCGTACTGACCTACCCGTATTCAGCGCTACGTGTTACCTAGCGATATAATAATTTATTGATTTTTTTTATTTTGATTGATTAATAAACAATTTGCAAAAAAAGTCAAATTTTAATTATCTGAAAACATCCATAATATGCACCAAATCCCAAATTTCTGTACTCTTACCAAGCTGGTAAGCTTTATTTATTTCCCCTATTTACCTCTATTTAGCCCCCAAACTCTTCAACGGAATTATCTCAAAATATAATATAGTCCCAGATGTCGTTATATTACATATGTGTACCAAATTTCAAACGAATATCTCAATTTTATTACATCAACCCCTTTAATAATGGAGTAGGGGTGGTGGAGGGTTGAAAAATTTTATAAAAAATCTGAGGCCTTGACTTCTAGTGCATACGCGGAATTTAAAATATTGTAAAAAAAAATGAGGTTCTGGCTTCTAGTACATACACCAAACTTCATGTTTCTGTACTCTTACCAGCTTGCTTTACTTATTTCCCCTTATTTACCTCTATTTACCCCCCATCCCTTCACCGAATATGTTCGAAAAACAACCCAGTTCCATATCTCGATATAATATATATGTGTACAATATTTCAAGTCAATATCTTAAACCGCTCCGGAGAGAAAATGTGCGGATAAAAAAAAATTACAGACAAACAGATCGACCGACACACCGATAGACTGAATTTTTTTCTCAAATTTAAAATCTCAACGTTTCATTCTTTTACGATTACTATACTTCTAATCCACTACGTGGATGTGGAAGTAAGTGAGGCGTTGGTTCTTAGCATATACGCCAAAAATGAACTTTCTGGAATCTTATTATCTTGCTTTACTTATTTGCCCCAGTTTACAGTGACCCCCCCCTTTAACGGAATCATCTCAATCAGATGTCACTATAATACATACTGACGCGTATTTCCACCCCTGAAATCACTGTTCAGGATCCGTGGGTTCCAAATAATGGACTCAATTAGTGTGACGTCACATGATTATGCAACCCCTATATACTAGTGTCATGACACACGGGTTGCCTGCCAAGCATACTGAAATTTGACCCTTAATGCATATGTTTATAAGGCGACATTTTCGAGGATAGAAACATAGCATAGGTTTTTATTTTATTTCTCCCGTATAAGAAATATTTAAGAGCTTTCAGATATCATTTATTACATGGACAAGGTATCGGTAAATATACACAAGTAAAAAGTATTACAAAAACTGTAAACAAAAACAAAGTTTTTATAACTCGTGCATGGATATATATATATATTTTAACGTATTTGTTGATTGTGAAATAGGTATTCGAAGTCCTTAAATATTTCTGCCACAGGAGAAATAAAATAAAGTTCTATGCTATGTTTCTATTCTCGAAAATGTCACCTTATAGACATATACATTAAGGCTCAAGTTCCATTTTCCATTTAAATCCTGTATTACCTGTTGATACCTTATTTGACTTAGATTAAAGGTATGCCAATTAGTCAATACATACAATTAATTGTATAACATCATTTCTATTTTATCTGCCGGATAAAAACAAAAACGATGGGAGTCGATGGAATGACTGGGGCACCTTTTATATCTATTATAATTAAAAATACTCTTTTAAGTACTTCTCTATAAATTTATGCTTGTTTTTCGTTGAGTTTTTTTTTACATTTTTAAAGATAATTAAAATGGTTAAAGATTAAATGAGCAAATAAAATTATCTCTATAACATGCAGGAAAATAAAATCGAAAAAAATCTGCTTAAGTATATTGTCAATAAATAAAATTATAGTACAAATTTCAGAGAAGAAAGTTTGTGTGTAGATTTAATTTAAGTATCGACTGACCAGGGGCACATGATGTGGAAATGATAGGATTTTCGAGGGGATTGTGGTTTTTTGTGTATCGTGGGTTTTGTGGCGTTGGTTATTGTCACCGTCTTCCGTAGAAGATGCGGAGTCTTTGGTGTATGAGTTTGTGTTTATCGTATTCTACACCAACAAAAATACTTATTCTGAAAAATTCGGCCATATAAGATTTAGTGACCGGTTCTTATAGAGTAAGATCCCAGAGCCGCCAGACCTACGTCATTTTAGCAAAGCTAATATTTTGACCATAATTAGTGCGATATGTGGTTAAGAACGTATGCGTATTTGCTAACTTTAAAGCGGGGCCATTTTACAGGTAACAAGGTGGTAAAGGTACATAAACAGACTACGAACCTACGCCATAGTATGACGGCTGGTTTAAAAACCAACATTCATTATTATTGCTAGACACTTCCCGTGAGCCCTAAGTTCTGCCAGACGCTTTAAAGTTCGAAAAATACCAAGCAAGATACTTAACTAACTAATTGTGGAATCACATCTACTACTAACTATGTAAAAAAATACGAAACAGAACAAAGGATTTATTATGTTTTGTTAGGTTAGGTTAGGTTAAGTTAAATTAGGTTTTTTCTGGCTTTGGAGCGTCCACAGTTAGCTAATTAGCTAGCTTACTTGGTATTTTTCAAACTTTATAGCGTCTGGCGAAAGTTAGGGCCCACGGGAAGTGTCTGGCAATAATGAATGTTAGTTTTTAGCATTATTTTCTCAAACATATATAAAAACCAGCCATGATAGTATGGCGTAAGTTCCTAGTGTTTTTATGTACCTTTAGCACCTGATTATCTGTAAATGGGCCCTGCTCTTAAGCTAGCAATTATGCATACGTTCTTAATCACATATCACACTATTTATTGTCAAAATATTAGCTTTCTAAAATGACGTAGGTCTAATGGCTCTGGGATCTTGATCTATTATCATTTTCTGTTTCTGACAACTGGGCTAAAATGCGAAAGAGGAAAAAAGATATTTGAGTTGTCAGTTGACATATTTTTCAAAATTTTTTTACGATTACTTACTTTCAGGTGTAGATGTGGAAGTAACAGATGCTTCGCTCCAAAAACTAAAGAAAACCATCTAAACATAGTTTCTCTCTGAGTTCATGAAAGCCATTTATAAAATTTCCTATGATACACGAATTATTAAAATGAGAAGGAAGGTGCGACTGGTGTGACTAGTACGTATTATTTTCAACCTAAAAATTTCTCAAAACAATTGATAGGTAAGTGTAAAAGCGAATTTAATGAAGCAGATACTATATTACACTCCTAGAATTATTTATTTTCTTTCTCATCAGAAATATATGTGACAATTCAGGATTCTTCGTAAAAAAAATTTTTTCTTAACAGGGTATTTATTTAAATGCTAAAATTCGTCCGATGTCATTTACTGTTTTAAGAGTTTTATTCATTTAATATTTTTGTGTTTAAAAAAATATGTTTACTCAAAACCAAACCGACTTTAACCGAACTTTAACTCAATCTGGCCCAAGGGGTTGGTTAGAACCCACTGCTGTAAAGTTGCGATGGTTGGTGGTAAGTGGGTGAAATTGCGCGATGCACTTGATTGTAAAATCTTGTTTCGCCGGTATACTCAAGAGACTATAATCTGTTTTGTTCTGAACACTTATTTAGATATTCAGATACCTCTCATGTACAACTTGTCAAACACACGGTTTTCGAAACTGCCAAAGATAGTTCGCATAAATTTTTACTCCGTACTCTTTTAACTTATTCCTGTAACACAGTAAGCAAACTAATATTTACTCAAATGTTTTACAAAGGAAAGTTATACTGGTACATAAATTACTTTGGGAAAAACAAACATTTCCTATACGAGACGTGCCCCTATCAGAGTTTGCTTGTTTAAAAATATGTGCGTAATTTCTGTTAATAAAGAAAAGTAAACATTCATTCTATATAACACATTAGTTACATTATCTTTTACGTAATATGACATAATTAAGAAATCACAGTAATGTTATTTGATGAAATTTCTAATACTTTTGCTTTTAAATAAAGTATTCTATTTTCATATTCTGCATGATAAAAGAATTGAGCAGACTTTTATGAATATTCGAGAAGGTTTTTCATTTACATAATGAAACGCTTTGCCTGAAGGAGACCGGCCTTGTATGATAATTAGATCCTACGCATGTCCCCCGCTCCTAATAAATTTGTACGTGAATGACACGCTTTGGTCCTGGTGCAAGTATTCACTTTAATCTAGACGACGCATTGTCGATTTGTTAGTAATTTACATGTGGAAATAATTGCTCATAGAATTTTAACAAGCTAACCATTATGCTCTTCGCCGATTTACTGCTCTTTTTATATAGTTGTTGCACATTCTATAGGATACTCTTCGCAGTTCTTTTTTGTAAATAATATTAATTTTAGACATTTTTAGTTATATTACAGGACATTAAAAATATTTTTTTATTTAAAGAATTAATAACTGTTTTATTCATTGATCGATTTTGTTAAAAAAAAAATAGGCTTCTTCCTCTAGCTAACACTAACTTACTCTCCAAGTTTCAATACAATCGGACTTTTCGTTCTTAAGTTATCGTGCTTACAAGAAACGTGACGGACGGACGGACATTTTGAAAGTGATATGAAATTTTTTTTCTACGAACAATATTACCGGTTTTAGAAATGTGCCGATTGAGTGTAATATACTCTTCGTATTGTATTTGCCAAGAGTATAATAATATATCTGACATCATCTGACCCAAAGGCTCATAAATGAATGTGCTACGTCAATACCTTTGGACTGACCGACAATTAATGGGGGTGAAGGTGGCTGATGCCAAATAATTTTTTTGAGAACTTTTGAGCTCGTACGCACTTAATCACAATTCTATTAATTGGGAAGAAAACTATAGTAGCTTTTGATTTTCACTTTCTTTCTTGTCAACATGACAATTGTTTCGCCACACAGTGGCTTCTTCGGATGTTGGGTACTGGTATACTAATTTTACAATGCACAAACTATATGATTTTATACAATTTCGATGTAATCCTAATCTTAATTGCTAAGCGGAAAAGTACAATATAATTTAATTACTAAATTGAAAGGTACATATATTTCTAGATAATTTATTAAATCTAATTCTAATAGTCTAAGTAAATAAATTTAGTAAGGGAGATGAGTTTGTTTCAATTTGGTCATTTAATAAAATATCAGACGAGTTTAGTTTATTTATTTCTAGAGATTCTAGTAAACCGAGTTTTAACCCTTTTTTCTCGGTGTGTAAAATTTTAAACTCTTCGTTGAATACGTGACCTACTTCTATTAGGTGGTTAGCATAAGCTGAGTCTGTTTTATTACTGATGTAACATCTTTTATGTTCTGATAACCGTTTACCAAAATTTCTTCCTGTTTGTCCAATCCTTAGGACAAGCACCACAAGTCAACTTATAGACGCCTGATTTATTTTCTGATGAAATTTTGTCTTTTTGCATTTTTTAAATGTTTTCCTATTGTGTTATTAGTTTTGAAAGTTACATTAATATTACGTTCTTTTAAAACAGAGGAAGTTTTTTCTGTTGGGTAGCCGATGTAACTGAGAACTTTGAAACTGTTATTTTGATCTTTTATTGTTGGATATACTTCTTTAATGGCTTTATTGAAAGATTTTTTCACAATGATATTGTCTATTACTTCGGGGTTGTAACCATTGTTGAATGCAATTTGTTTTATTATTTGTAGTTCTTTGATATAATTTTCTTCTGATAAGGGGACAGTCAAAAGCCTGTGTATCATGCTGTTGTATGCTGCTATTTTGTGTTGGCGAGGATGTGCTGAGGTGTTGTGTATTGTTATGTCAGTGTGGGATGGTTTATGAAAAATTGAAAAATCATGTTTTTTATTGAGTCTTGTAATAGTCAAATCTAGAAAGTTAATAGGGTTTTCGGTTTCAGTTTCGAGAGTAAATTTAATTTTAGGGTGGAGTGAGTTTATAAAATTTAGGAAATTGTTGAGTTGTCGTTTAGTTCCTGTGAAACAAATTAAAATATCATCTACATATCTATACCAATAAAGAAATTTATTGCTTTCTAGGTTTTTATGTATTTGGTTTTCTAAAAAGTCCATAAATATTTCGGATAAAAGTGGGCTGAGAGGATTACCCATAATTAGACCCTCGTCACTTGCATAAATCTTATTATTAAATTGAAAATAATTTTGTTCTAGGCAAATGGTTAGAAGATATATAATCTCCTGTTTTTTAACAATGTTTGTATTATTTTTATCTAAAAGATTTTCTATTAAGGTTATTGTCTCTTTTGGTGGTATACTAGGGAATAAGTTCTGTACGTCAAAGGAAATTAATTTTGCATTGTCCGGTAGTGTCATATTCTTTAGTTTGTCTATTAAGTCGTAAGAATTTTTGATTCAATATTTTGGGGTGAATTTAGTGTTTTCTTCTATTACATCAATTAATTTGTGTGAAATATTAAATGATGGTGCTGTTAAAAATGAAACTACAGGTCTTATGGGGAGATTATCTTTATGTAATTTGACTAGAGAATAAATTTTTGGTATTTGAGGATTCATTGTCTTTAATTTATATTTATCGGACGTAGTAATAATACTGTCTGAGTTTTTAATTGCTGATTGTATTTCTTTTTGGTATCGACTTGTAGGATCTTTATCGAGTATTTTATTAACAATTTTAACGGTGGAGTGGGGGTGGTGGTGGGAATGGAAAATGTCATAATGAAATTTTTTGACACCTTGACTTCTAGCATATACACCAAATCCCAAGTTTTTGGACTTTTACTTATTTACCGCTATTTCATCACCAACCGTTCAACGACATAAGTTCCAAATAGAATCAAGTCCCAGATCTCGTTATATACATTATGGTACCAAACAATGTTATATCACTACTTGGCCCTAGAAAAATTAACAATGATATCACCGGTTAAGGTGATAACCAAAGGCAATTCAACCAACACACAAATAGTGACGGCGAACGGCTAGCTGATCTGGTGCGTGGCTGGGATTTCGTGGGTTCAATTAATATATATTTTTTTAAATCAGCCAGAGGGTGAACCAATATTTTTGTGATATTTTGCCTAGCTAGTTTGTTCCAACACTCAGAGGTAGCTTAAAATGATGTAAAAATTATGAGCGCCATCCACGGAAAATTTAAGAGTTACTGCTACCCCTGTGATGGTGAAACCAACCGCCGTGGAAAGATTTGATCCTATGGCGGACAGACAAACAGAAAAAATGAAAAATTAAATTTTACGATAAAAGATACTTATTTATTAATTACTTCAGAAAAATCATCAATGTAAAAACAAATCAGCGATTTTAATCAATTTAAAAATTATAAAATAATGTTATCAATTATGAAATAGAAATATTAAGTAATATTATCACAATTTCCAACAGAAAATATTTATAGCTTAATTAATTTATCATTAAAAGAAAAGAAATATATTGTGCAATGAAAGTTATACAGTAAATATTATACAACAAAAAAAATATCAATGAAATTCTCAGAATCTCACCAATCCTCCTGATGATGGATAGATAGTGGATGAGGGCTCCTGGTGAGTTCTGGTAGCCTTTCCTAACAGCCTCTCCGAACACAGACTGCTCCTCGACGTGGTTTGACGTCTTGCTAACCTGTATAACGCTAGGGTTTTGCTGTTGGTTGGGATTGACTGGACTAAACCGGACTTGACTAAACGGAATTTCAATCGACTGCTGAACTTTACTAAACTGTGTTTGACTGGACTATCCGTCTTATGAAATCTAGCAGACATTTAACCATCAAACGAAAATGATTTTCCATGTGTAAATTATGTAGACTATTTGTACTAATTATGCAAATTATTTCGGTAAATGATTTAAATAATTTGTATTAACTATTTAATCAGTTATTTGTTAATTATCTATGTAATCAGTTGTTAAAATAATCAGTTATATAATCAACTATAATCATCTATTTAATCATCTATATAATCATCTATTTAATCAGTTATATAATCAGCTATATAATCATCTATTTGGCAGCAAAACTCTACGTTTGGGAAGAGAAAAAAAATATTATCAGCACATGTTTCAGAATTATGGTTGTTTAGTTAGCAGAAGTGAAAAATATGGCTAAAGGCCGTTAAACACTAATGAGAGGAATCAAATAAATAAATGTAATTACCTTTTATTAGATAGATCACTAAGAAAAAGTTTGATAACGGCAGAAGTGTCACAACTCGCGACTGAATGATTATCAAAAAACTTAAAAGTCAAAGTAATTGCTGCTGCAGAATTGGCTACAGAAATGGCCATTCTCCTACCAGCTAGCTAATAAAAGAGATATCCCCTCTCAAGTCTCAATTAACATATTACCATACTATAAACTAAAAATTACTAAGAATGGGTCCGCGTTGTTATATGCAACCCATAATACTTCCTGCAGTATATTTGGTTTAACCAATAATTAAGAAATTTGTGCTGTGAAATAGATATATTTACTATGCGATCGAAGCCTCTGTGTTCTACGAGAGCTGTTAGCAAAAACTGGAATACAAAAAGAGTTAAATGGATGAAACATGAAAATATAATAAATGTGTACATTCCTAAATTTAAACAGATTACCTATGATAATTTAATGTCTGAGGTTTTAGTTACTAGAGTATGGTAAATACCAGTACATAGTTCTCAAAAATTCATTCTGTTTATTAGAATTTAATAAAATTACTTAAAGTTGCCAGATGTACGCAACACACCCTTCTCCTCCGGAAGAAATATTTTAGCTTACTGAAATATTTCTTTATCAGCTGCGATCCAAAAAAAAATTTAAGTAGCAAAATGTCTGACTAAATGGTACTAACATCAAACTGTACTAAAATAAACTGTACTAAAAGTAAACTGTACTAAACTAAAATTGAAAATATTATGAATGCGTGAAATTTATTTCCTCGTAGTGCTAAAGTGAAATAGTAAACACCTCGTATACGTGGCTAAAAAAAAATAAATAATTAAAAAAAAATTATTTACTATATGTCCCAACTTAATGGTGACAAACTCACAAAGTCCAACTTCTAAAAAGAAAATATTGGAAACTAACCTGTATGCCCATAGACTAGAGCACATACAACCACGTGTAAAAAAAATATTTACAACTACGAGTTAAATGTTTGTTAATTTTCACAACGAATGAAAGTGTTCAACTACGAGATAAAAATTACAACAACGCATTCAAAACTATTTTGGACTAAGCGCCCGGACTATTATCCAATTGATGAAAAGTGAAAACTAAAACTGAAAATGTTTATATGCTTACTGAAATTTCTCCAAAGTATCAACAAACATGTAGTCAATCTAAAATCTCATAAGATCGTCAAACTCGAAATTTCGCAGATAAAATTTAAAATAAAATATTTACAAAAGTGTAATTGGATATGCATCGATCCAAACACACCAAGTTGCGAAACCGAACTAAACTAAAAAGGCAGAACTGTGAAATTAATCGTTAGTGTGAGGTCACCTAAACCCAAAAGTTTGACGATTTCTTCTTTAAAGCAGATATTTGGTGTTGAGTATCGCTTTATAATGCGGCTAAGTTGGAAGTTACGCATATTAAGTGGCCCTATTTAAAGAACCTCCACCCTACCACCCTATATAATCTCAGCGACAAAAATAAAAAAAAACAATTTAAAATTCTTGCATTTGTCAAGAAGTATCACGGTAGATGCATGAAGTATGAAAAAAAAATTATGTCGCTAAGTTTTCGTGCGATGTTATGCACTTTTGAGTGCTTGACTCAAAAATTGAATAAACAGAACTAAACCTAAAAGTTACTAAAATTAAATGATCGGCCAATCAAATTAAATCTATTTAAACCTAACTAACTAACACTAAGCAACAGTACTACTAAAATTACTTTTACCCTAACTGACTGTTATGGTGGCGTCTAAATATTTTCTGAATACTGCGACGCTCTACCGCAACTTATCTCACTATACTATACCTAACTATACCTAACTAAACCAAAGTTAAACCTACAGATGGTTCTAGAATCATTAAAGATCCGCGGTTGAGAGGTTTGGTTGCAAATCAACCCTCTCGTTAACACAAAAAGCGTTAAATTAGTACTAAAGCACTATAATTCAATTGAAAATGCGGTTTGAAAAATTGTCATTAATTTTTCAATGTTGAAACCGCAAACTAAACCTGACAAAGTCATTGTCCTACTTGACCTGACCTGACTAAAAATCGCGACGTCGCGCGTCGTTCGAACTAAGCGTCGAGACGGCGCTCATACTGAACTGAACTAACGAGATTGTGCTCGTCTTAAATTAAATTTATTTTAATGTCTTGTAAAATAAACTTATTTTATTCCATTTCCTTTCAAAAGAAATTTTAGAATATGTTAGGCGTCCCTAACCAAACCTGACTGAAATTTTGTTTACCTACTCTCACGTATGATTAAACAACTCAAATCTAACTGAACCTAACTGTCGAGACTGAGCTCGAACTAAACTAAATTTAAACTGTGCCAGATTAAATTTATTATATTCCATTTTCTGAAATAGAAAATTTTGAAATATTTTATGCTTGGCGTCCCAACGCATATTTTTTTATACTTGGCGTCCCAAAGCATACCTGACCTGACTAAACTAAAATTTTGTCTGATTATACTCCGTGGCATAATCGGACTTACGGGCAAACTTTACTAGACCTGACTAAACTGTAATGTTTGGTCAAACTAAACTAACTGAACTTAAATAAACTTAATAAGGGACTAGGTTGTACTAAACTGAACTAAAAATTAATCTTTAAGGACGTGCACTGCATACAAAATTTTTACAAAGCACTAAAAACATGTCCGAGCTTATGGTTCTAGACCTCGTGCAAGCTGGCGTTCGAGCCCAAATAAGGCTTGAGCTTCGATACATGCCAAGTACCAGCTGGAGTTCCGTCTAGGTGGTTCAGCTCATATGCAACTTTAGATAATACTTTCTTGACAATGCACGGTACATAGCGATTAGCTAATTTAGCAGAAAAGAATTCTGCGGCGTTACTCAACACAAAATTTCTGAGCCAGACTTTTTCTCCAACTTTGAAAACTTTGTCTCGTTTTCTCAAATTATAATATTTGGCACCCTTTTGATACGCAACATTTAACTTAACTTGAACATCCCTATATAACTGAGGAAGTTTATCCATTTCATTGGCATATGATCTTCTACTTTCCCCAAGGTCACTCACATCTGAAACGTCGACTTCATCATAATAATCACCCGTCACAGGCAGCTTTCGCCCAAAATTCAGGAATGCCGGGGTGAATCCGGTCACCTCGTGTACGGCTGAATTAATCGCAGACTGAATATTTAAAATATTTTCGTCCCATTTCTTATGTGAACCCTTGAGAAAACTTCTGATCATAGTGCCAATTGTACGATTTACCCTTTCTACATGGTTTATTTGGGGATGATAAAAACAACTATACCACAACTTAGAAATTTTGAATTTCTTAACAAAGTTATTAAACATATTGCTAGTATGTGCTGTAGCATTATCTAGCAATAAAACTTGGGGTGTGCCATAAGTTAAAAATACTTGTTCGAGAAAAGTTGTGATAGCTTTTGAAGTGGCTTCACGCGCGGGTTTCATTAGCACAAATTTAGAGAAATAGTCTACGGCTACTAACAAAAACCTATTACCCTTCGTACTTCTGGGAAAAGGTCCCATTGTATCGTATGCTACAAACTGAAAAGGAAAAGAGGCTTTCTTTTCTGCGCCCATTTGCCCAAACCTCTGCGTATTCAGAGACTTTTCTCTGCCGCAGATTTCACATTTTCGAATGTACGTTAGTATGTCCTTTCGCATTTTAGGCCAATAAAAGTTTTCTGCTACTTTGTGTAGCGTTTTATAATAACCTAAATGCCCAGAATTTTCATTCTCGTGGCAGTCAACCATAACTTTTTGCCTTTCTGCTAGAGGAACTACTAATTTCCATTCTGAAATGTTTGTACGCAAAATTATTTTACTCTTGGTATGTTTGAAAAGATACCCGTCTTTGACCATCCATTGAGGAAACTTATGTGGATTTTTCATAATTCTCTCTCTAAGTTTTAGATACCAAGGTTCGAGATTATTTAAAGAAATACCCAAAGTATCAATTTCCGCTACTGGTGACACAACTGACTTACTAGACTTTAAAAAGTTTTTGACTGTTACTTTCCAATTATTCCAATCGGATAAATCCGTTTTTGGCTTGACCCTATCGAGAGAATTACGACTACTAGACTTAGAAATATTCTTTATTTGACTTAATCGTGAATTATAAAATATTCGGCCATTCTGAGGAGTTGTCTGACGTCGGCCTAAGTCGACAGACCTCCTTACTGGTTTTTTGGAACCAACCTAACCTCATTACAGATGGTACATGTTCTAACTGTACAGTCTGGTTTACCACACTTAAAACAAAACCTTTTTCTTGGTTCTTTGCACTGTATAAATTCGTGACCAACTTTCTTACAGTTGAAACACGTGCTTATACTTGAAACTTTATTTTCTGGGATTGTAGTTGTTGTCGGCACAACTTTATTAACTGAAGCTAAGTTTTTATTAGAAAAAGTCTTACATTTTTTTCTGAATATTTTATGTTGCCTTTTTGAAGATGACGGTTCTGAACTTTCTACATAAGCTAAATCGGATTCAAGGGCATTAGTTGCACTTGGAGGCGAATATTTATTCTTGGCCTGCAAGGCATCATTGATTTTCCTGCAATATGTCACTAGTTCACAAGTGTCCCTAACATCAACTAAAGCCAATCGCTCAACATAAATTGGTAAAATATTTTTTCTAATTATTCTTAACTGTTCAGCTTCGCTGACAGGTGATACTAATCTATTAAATAAATTCTGCATGGTGGCAACATATATAGTTATTTTCTCACTACGCCCCTGCTTACGTGATTTAATTTCATCTAATAAAGTTTCATTATACTCTAATGGTAAGAAAGTATTGTGCATTTCATTAACTAACTGGTCCCAAAAGGTGACCTTATCTCTAACAGATCTATACCAAATTAAAGCATGACCTTCAAATAAGTCTATTGCAGACTCACAAAGTTCTTTAAAAGTGACGTTGCGAGCTTTTGACAACTCCACAACTCTTTCTAAAAAAGCTTTTACGCTTGTCCGGCCATCATATTTTATATTCCACTTATATACTGGTATTGACTTTTTATTGACAGAGGCTGAGGGTAAAATTATGTCGCTATTATCTAACTCTACTGTTTTGATAACATTATTTGCTAGTTTAGCTTCTAGCTCTAGACATGCGGCTTGAGCATCTTGTTTGAACTCGGTATACAAGGTTTTAATCTCAAGTGGTTCTTCTGGAACTTGAAACCTATCCACCCTGTACGTTAAAGAAGCTAAACGCGAAGATATAATTAAGTACATAGTATCAATTACAGTTGCTGAAAAATCTAGAATTAATGATTCGAGTTCAATAAGTGTCATCTCAATCACATTTTTCTCGGTGTCCAACTCAAAGTTTGGATCTTTTAACTTCTTGATATCCCCATTTGACTTTTCTAAAAATCTTTTCAAAACGATTTTCTTGTCTTGCAATTTTCTACGAGTACTTATTACACCCCTGATTCTAAGTTCATAATCTAACTCAGCCTCTGTCAGATAAGAAGGGTTTATAACAAGCGGTGAGCCCATCTTGTCCACTAAAGATACTTAAACTAACTCAAAAACAAATTAAAAATCAATACCTGTATATGTCTTTGCAAGAAAAACGTACTATAAGTGGTATTAAAATAATACCTAACTGAAATTTAATTGTCAAGTAAAGAATACTCTATAAAATTAACGTAAAAAGTCTAAACTGAAATAAAGATTGTACAGGCGTACAATCGCTGACTCACTAAACTAAATAAATTTGAGTTAATTTCAATGTAGCAAATTTATTACCATACGCAAAGTTTTTTTACTTGCTATTTTAAAATATAATTGATTTAAAATCAAATTTGCAATACCTAACTCAACTGAACCTAATATTAAAATAAACGGAGTTACTAACTCGCTATTTTAATTTTTTATCACCTTGATATTTTTAATCAAATAGGTAATTTTAAACCCAAATGTACTAAACTTAATCTTTATCACTGTATACTAAATTCCTTAAAAGTGATAAGATTTTTTTATGGTTAAATAAAAACAAAGAAAACATCGCCTGTTTTATACTGTTAGAAGAATTCGTATAGTCCTCTAAATTAGATATAAAATATTGAATTTTATACTTAGTTTCTGTACGTAGTATTTACCATATAGATAAAATAAATTATCATAAAATAACTTCCAGACACAAAATTATTGCACAAATAATATTTTCAAACTCAAAACCTAAATTTCTGTCTCTCATAAGATCAAACTAGCTTATGCTTGATACCACAAAAACTCTAAAATTCACCTCTACTCATTTAAAAATCTGAAACTTACATAACTTGACTAAAAAAAATGAAACTTACTGAACCTTATTCGGGCCTCACGTTACTGGGCACCATTGTTACATCACTACTTGGCCCTAGAAAAATTAACAATGATATCACCGGTTAAGGTGATAACCAAAGGCAATTCAACCAACACACAAATAGTGACGGCGAACGGCTAGCTGATCTGGTGCGTGGCTGGGATTTCGTGGGTTCAATTAATATATATTTTTTTAAATCAGCCAGAGGGTGAACCAATATTTTTGTGATATTTTGCCTAGCTAGTTTGTTCCAACACTCAGAGGTAGCTTAAAATGATGTAAAAATTATGAGCGCCATCCACGGAAAATTTAAGAGTTACTGCTACCCCTGTGATGGTGAAACCAACCGCCGTGGAAAGATTTGATCCTATGGCGGACAGACAAACAGAAAAAATGAAAAATTAAATTTTACGATAAAAGATACTTATTTATTAATTACTTCAGAAAAATCATCAATGTAAAAACAAATCAGCGATTTTAATCAATTTAAAAATTATAAAATAATGTTATCAATTATGAAATAGAAATATTAAGTAATATTATCACAATTTCCAACAGAAAATATTTATAGCTTAATTAATTTATCATTAAAAGAAAAGAAATATATTGTGCAATGAAAGTTATACAGTAAATATTATACAACAAAAAAAATATCAATGAAATTCTCAGAATCTCACCAATCCTCCTGATGATGGATAGATAGTGGATGAGGGCTCCTGGTGAGTTCTGGTAGCCTTTCCTAACAGCCTCTCCGAACACAGACTGCTCCTCGACGTGGTTTGACGTCTTGCTAACCTGTATAACGCTAGGGTTTTGCTGTTGGTTGGGATTGACTGGACTAAACCGGACTTGACTAAACGGAATTTCAATCGACTGCTGAACTTTACTAAACTGTGTTTGACTGGACTATCCGTCTTATGAAATCTAGCAGACATTTAACCATCAAACGAAAATGATTTTCCATGTGTAAATTATGTAGACTATTTGTACTAATTATGCAAATTATTTCGGTAAATGATTTAAATAATTTGTATTAACTATTTAATCAGTTATTTGTTAATTATCTATGTAATCAGTTGTTAAAATAATCAGTTATATAATCAACTATAATCATCTATTTAATCATCTATATAATCATCTATTTAATCAGTTATATAATCAGCTATATAATCATCTATTTGGCAGCAAAACTCTACGTTTGGGAAGAGAAAAAAAATATTATCAGCACATGTTTCAGAATTATGGTTGTTTAGTTAGCAGAAGTGAAAAATATGGCTAAAGGCCGTTAAACACTAATGAGAGGAATCAAATAAATAAATGTAATTACCTTTTATTAGATAGATCACTAAGAAAAAGTTTGATAACGGCAGAAGTGTCACAACTCGCGACTGAATGATTATCAAAAAACTTAAAAGTCAAAGTAATTGCTGCTGCAGAATTGGCTACAGAAATGGCCATTCTCCTACCAGCTAGCTAATAAAAGAGATATCCCCTCTCAAGTCTCAATTAACATATTACCATACTATAAACTAAAAATTACTAAGAATGGGTCCGCGTTGTTATATGCAACCCATAATACTTCCTGCAGTATATTTGGTTTAACCAATAATTAAGAAATTTGTGCTGTGAAATAGATATATTTACTATGCGATCGAAGCCTCTGTGTTCTACGAGAGCTGTTAGCAAAAACTGGAATACAAAAAGAGTTAAATGGATGAAACATGAAAATATAATAAATGTGTACATTCCTAAATTTAAACAGATTACCTATGATAATTTAATGTCTGAGGTTTTAGTTACTAGAGTATGGTAAATACCAGTACATAGTTCTCAAAAATTCATTCTGTTTAATAGAATTTAATAAAATTACTTAAAGTTGCCAGATGTACGCAACAACAAGTCAACATCTATCATTTATTTTGTTGACTCCTTTAATAATGGAGTGGGAGTTGTGAAGGGGTTAGCAAATTTCATTAAAAAAATTGAGACATTTGCTTCTAGTAAGTACATACACCTAATCCCAAGTTTTTGAACTCTTACTAAATTGTTTTTTACGTATTTACTCCTATTTCATCCCCAACTCTTCAATGGAATAAGCTCAACATATCATTCAGTTCCAGATCTCATTATAATATATACAAGTATTAAATTTCAATTCAATAACTTATTTTATTTTGTTAAACCTTTTAATGCCACTGTGGGCCAGAGGCCAAAATTTCTGCCCAAAATTTTGAAACTTTTCAAATGTACTTATTGTGCATAAATCATTAAGGAAAAAAACGATACAAAAATTGACACCTTCTGGGGTGAGATATAGGGGCTGAAAATATAAACAACTTTCAATATTTTTGAAACTCGGTTTACATACTTTTGGTACCTAAATTTCTATGAGAAAAATAAGGAAAAAAAAATTGTCAACCCCTGGGGGTAAGTTATAAGGGTTAAAAATGTAAACAACCTTCGATATTTTGGAAACTCGGTTTACATAATTTTGATACCTAAATTTCTATGAGAAAAATCAGGAAACAATTATCAACCCCTAGGGGTGAGTTAGAAAGGTTGAAAATATAAACAATCTTCGACATTTTTTAAACTTAGTTCACGTACCTTTGGTATCTAAATATCTATTAAGTAAATAAGGAAAAAAAAAATCAATCCCTAGGGGTCAAAAAAATTAGAAAAGCGGCCAAGAATCTAGAATGGGCTAAAGGACTTTAGAATCCTAGACCTTACATGGAGAAAAAAAATTTAAAAATTGAATAACCCGGGGGTAACTTTTAGGGGGTATAAGGTTATTAACTGAATTTACTAGACTTTTTGATCATTGTGCAATAAACTATTTATAACAAAGAAATTACTGACAAAAATAATTGAATCCCAATAAAATATGTTACTTATTACTAAATATAGTATATTTAATATCAATTATAAAATAAAATGTGCAGTTACGGTTTCAGAATGCATGCGTTCGTTACAGTTGGTGCATATTCATGATTAAGACCTAAGCGAAGTCAAAACATCCTAAAAACGCACTTGAACGCGCCCATCAAATTTCAGTACGTTATTAGGGAATGTTCAGGCCATATTTTAGTTATCTGGTTCAAGCCGAGGCCTGATCATTTTTATGGCTCAACAAATTTAAATTATAACATCAAATATTCAATAAAATCAACTACATACTTATGTTATCTATATGTTTAGACTCATTTAAGTTTCTCTCGTATGTTTATTTATATTTTCAACCCTTATATCTAACTCACCCCCAGGGGTTGATAATTCTTTTTCTTATTTTTCTCATAAAAATTTAGGTATCAAAAGTACATAAACTGACTTTGAAAAATATCGAAGGTTCTTTATATTTACAGCCCCTATATTTCACCCCCAGAGGATGTCAATTTTTTTTGTTATTGTACAATAAGTAAATTTGCAGAGTTTCAGAATTATAGCCAGAAATTTTGGATTCTGGCCCACTGTGTAGGAGAGAAGGTGGTGGTGGGGATACAATATGTCATAATAAGCCTAATATGACTGGTTAAATATTTGGTTAATTTATACTCGATTACCTATTAGGACTACATTTTTTACTAAAATTCTACTTTAAAACGTGCCGGAATTAGGAATCACTCACGCTCGATAAAATTTTTGCTAATTTTAGTTACAAAATTATTTGGTTCGCGTGACTTTCATTTAATACCGTTCTGAAATTCATATTCTTGTATATTTAACATCATATTTAAATAACCACAAAGGTTAGAAATTGCAAAAATATATATACAGGGTCATGTTTTTAGAGGTAAAGAAGAAATCTAAACTTTAGTGACTCCAGACCTGGATTTTTTTCATGTGTCACATGTACTTCTAAAGAATCATTACTGTATTAGCTGTACCAAATATGAATCCATTATTCCATTCCTTATCAAAGTAATAACAAAAAGTAGTTTTTGCCAAAAATGAGAAAATACCCTGTAACTTCCTAATGAAGGCCTAATGAGAAATTTCTATGGGAGGTTCTGATTACCACTGATGTCCTCTACCTCCTGTTATGCTAAGTCCCTCCCATGATGTAACACCCTGTATATTGAAAGTTCATAACAAGATCTTAACTTGACAAAAACAGTTGAGATTCGTTGGAAAACAACGGAGAAACAGGCTGCCAAAGTTGACCGCTTGTTGTTCAACGATTTAAGCAAGTAGCGATAAAGAAAATATGGTTACAATCAGCAACTGAAGTAGTTTTATTATTCAAAAGTAGAAGCATTCGGGAAAAAGATAAGCATGTGAAAAAATTGTCGAAAATTAGTGGCACGCTGTACTTTTGGCTCTGTAGCGTAGCTGACAGACAGAAAATTGCGGCACAGACCTTCAAAATCGACGGCGCGACTCCAAACGCAATGTTCACGTGAAGTATATGAGATAAATAAGTCATTTTTTTTCTGTCTTCTATTTTCTTTTCCTAATACTATAAAATTTCCAAAAGAAAGTGATCAAAATGGCGTGAATAAAATGCAAATATTTCATTATGTTATTTTTAAACAAATCTGTCTTTATCTTTATTAAACATAAGATAAATTTTATTTTATGAAGGATAGGAAGAGATTATCTTATAATTCTCACATGAAAGTTTAGTAAGTAATTGCGGAAATGTATGAAGTAATACATAATATGATGTATTCTTATCTACTCTAGTTTTCTTATTTGCTATAATTAATGAATATAATAAGCTTAATAATACGTATATAAAAAAACTCTGCCTAATCAATCACACTTCCACATCCAGATTTCCCATCCAAGTCAAGGAAAACATCTTGACTATATTTGCACTCTAGTATGTGGAAATAATTAGCAATAAAATGTTAATAATATATTTGAGGCAGATGTTATAAGAAAATGTGAGACGTCGGCTTCTAGAATATGCGCCAAAAATGAAGTTGCGGTGGTCGTGCTTTGTAGATTTACTGAAAACCAACAAAAAGGCATTGAATCATTTTTCTGTGCGATCAAGGGAGAAAAAGATATAAGCGAGAGGGGTCAGTCAATTGCCCTCTCCCCCATCAGTTATTTTTTCTTCTTCAATTTGCTAGCACACAATATTTAGATCTAGAACACCCTAGCACATACGTTTTCAAAGTTAGCACACCCCGCACAAATAATAAATAGAGTTGTTCTCGGGGGGACAAGTTGACATTAGCCCCCCCACCAATAATTAAATAAATAAACTAAACTTTATTTTATGAATAATTTTTACAATCATGACAATCATAACACACCATAATAACAATATTGACATACTTAAAATATAATATATAGTGTGTAATTGTTTATTTGTGGCATATTCAGATTTTCTTACTTTATATTGGGTATTTTGCCACTGAAAAATATTTAAAAATTTTAATGAAAAAACCTCTGCGCCATACGGATCAGACAGAGGTTGGTTCTTGAATGAATTAGGGACGAAGTAAGTAAAAATAAGATAAATATAATTTAATATCTCACGTGACTATGAAAATACATAAAGAACTGTCATGGTTGACGGCCAAAAAAGTTTTGAGAACGGAAGTAGATTCTCTTCCGAAACGTTAACTACCTAAAGCTTTAATTTTCAGTTTTTAGTTTATAACATTGTTCTAGTTTATATGTTTTTAGGTGTGAGACTTTTTGAGACAGTCAAGTATTCGAGAACCAACCTCTGTGTGATCCGTTTGGCGCAGAGGCTTTTTGAATATTTTTCAGTGGCAAAATACCCAATAAAAAGTAAGACACTATATAGTGGTTTTCAAAAAGTTCTTTTGTTGGGAACATTTCTATTATCATTTCCATGGAAAATCGAATTATGCCAATTACCTTTGCCTATCTTGGAACAAGAATAGGCGTGAAAAAAATTGGTTGCGTGGCAGTAGTCACGTACCAAATTTTAGTCGTCTTGTATTCCGTGTTTTTTCGTACTTCAGTTTAATAGACGGCCGCCATTTTCCACTATGGCGGCCGTAGCTTGATAGAATGCACGAACGCTATTAATGATATGCTATTGCTGGACACTAGTAGGTACTGCATATGCAACGTTTTGAATTATTTCCAGGGAAGGATTTTTTTCCTAATATGATTGTGCTAAAAGTTGACCAAGTAAATTAAGTGAACAATAAATGGTTAGAAAAATTAGGAAAACAGAGTTTTTGTGAAAAGACGAGAGGCAGCACTTCTTTACATAGAAATGTAGGTTCCGACCTCCTAACATGTCAGACGGCGGCAAAATTTTATGTGGTAGAAGTATGTTTTATATACATGAGTACATAATTTTTTTTTACTTATTTTTATTATGTATTTAATCGACTTATTTATATTGAGGTCCTGGCGGAGTTTAGCTAATGCTATTCCAACACTCAACCAGGACACGTACACTCAGACATAAACAGAATAACCATTCCCAGCGATAGATAACAGAGGCTAGACATGTCGCGAAACCCAACAGTGGATCTAGCTCAGTGCTACCATCTTGGTAACACATTAGAAACGCCACTAAATGTTCATACCCTGGCCAGGATTCGAACCCGGGACACCGTGGTCGCAAGCCAAACACCTCAACATCGCGCCACTTAGCCGATGGCGTAAAACCGAGGACATTTCGAAACCTGTGCATGCCATCAAAGAAATCTAAATAAAAATAATCTAAATTAAATTTTCTACAAATTTTGTCTGAAAAAAATTTTCAATATTCGCAACAGGTTTCGAGGTGTCCTTTAGGACAAAATTATATACTCATGTATATAAAACATACTTCCTCCACCTAAAATTTCGTCGCCGTCTGATAATATGTTAGGAGGTCGGAACCTACATATCTATGTAAAAAAGTGCTGTCTCTCGTCTTCTCTCAAAAACCCTGTTTTTTTTCCTAATTCTATATATTCCTATATATTATTCACTTAATTTACTCTGTCAGCTTATAGTACAATCATATTAGGAAGAAAATTCTTCCCTGGAAATAATTCGAAACATTGCAGTCCAGTAATAGCATATCATTAATAACGTTCGTGCATATGATGCTACGGCCGCCATCTTGGAAAATGGCGGGCATCTCTTAAACTGAACTACGAAATAATACGAAAAAGTACTTCATTATTATTATTGTGGTGTGTTATTATAATATTACTAAAATAATTTTAAAAATCATTCATCAAATAAAGTTTAATTAATTTATTTAATTATTTAGTTTTTCAGTTATAATAATAATAATAATTTTATTAGTCAAAATTGATTGCACCGTGGTGTATTGACATGTCAAATAGAACAAATTAAACAGATAAATAGATGAGAATAATATAACTTATAACATTAGGAAATAGTCCTAATATAGTCAAGAATTTATGTCAAATATGAAGTAAATGTAAATAGTATAATATAAGTAAACGACATACATAATACACAAAAGAATATAACAAACAATAAATATTTATACTTACATACATACACATATATATACAATCAATGTTATAAAAGACGTATAATATATAAAAATATAAGTTTATATATAATTAAAATCTGTAAAATTATAATAAGCATTGGGCAAAAGGTGAAGCTTTAATTTTGTCTTAAATTGTGTGGTAGGCAATTCTTTTAAACTATTTGGAAGTAAATTGAACAAATTAATTCCAAAGTTCGTTCGCTTTGTATAAGCCAATCTCTGACGCGGTGTCTGTATTTTATCTCGATTACGAGTGTTGTAGTCATGGGTTTCACCGTTCTTGATATACTCGCTTAGATGTACTTTAATATGTAATAGGTGGCAGTAGATTATCTCTGATGGTAAAGTCATTATGTTAAACTTAACAAACCATGGTTTACAACTTTCAAGTTGATTCACGCTCTCTAAAATTCTTATGGCTCTTTTTTGAACAACAAAGACGTCTAGAATTTGGTTGGATGTACCCCAGTTAATCAAACCATATGTCATAATACTGTGAAATAGCGAGTGATATGCAATAAGTGCAGCATCTAGATTCGCTTTGTTTTTTATTTGTCTAATAGCATATATTTTTTTGACAATTTCGTAATTAGAACACTGATATGTGAATGCCAAGTTAATTTACTGTCCAGTCAGGCCTAAAAATTTTATATAGGTGTTAACATTATGTGCTATCAAATTTGGGAAAAAAATACATGGTGACTAACAAAAAAATTTCAACCCTCTGGATTAACCTCTCTATTTCAACACTGTATTATATATGTGTCAGTCGGGTGGGCGAACGTCGGTCGGTCGGCCGGTCGAAAAGGTATTGAAGTGGCAATATTGTTTTATGGGTTTTTGATAGAGACGATTTCAGATATATTATATACTAATAAAATTCTATGAGCAATTATTTCCACATGTTGAACTGCAAATATACGATGTTCTCACTTAAAGAGATTTTGAAGGGAAATCTGGATATGAAAGTAATGAGGCAGCGCGTTTTTAAAATATGCAAATCATCTTTTTTAGAAAATATTTATATCATATTGTCTCATTTAATCTACAAACTGGTTATATCTCCCTCAACGCCAAGGCATTCCAATATAAGTTAGTGTTATGGTTTGTTTTTCAATGTTTACTCATTCTACAATAGTGTAAATTTATTTCAATAAGGACTTTATAAAGGATATCATTCTATTTTTATGATTGTTGGTTACGTTGGTTTTTCGGAGAAGTGAAATGCGAACTGGGTTATGTGAATAGTTTTGTTTTTCTTATTTAGCTATATATGGCCAACCATACGAATGTGAATGTTTGATTTACAATGCAATTATAAAAATTGTTTTAAAAAAATAAGGAAACTCCGTCATCATTTCTACTTTCATGTCTATTGTGACTCTATGAATAGGGTGAACAATACGTCAAGAACATGGAAATGGATTCTCAATTATTAATTAATTATCGCTGGATTGAGTATGTGGTAGGATCCTTGTGAAACATCTTTAGAATAATTATTTTTAGAAAAGGGAAAAAACAATGCTTTTTGATGTTTCAAATAAAAACTATATTTTTATACACTCTACATATGTTTCTCCTTGCTAACATAACAGATGAATACTAAAGCTACGAGGGTGGTTGTTCTAAAAATAAATGCAATAATACCCAAACATGTGAAATTACGGGGATTTCAAGTAATAAAACTAAGTATCTACCTACTCGGAATATAATTCAATGGGCTATTCTTAAAACCTTGTCTATTATAAGAGTGTTAATGAAATTAGTTGGTCATTGGTGGTACAAGTGTTGCTTTTAAGTGATTTTTTTATTTCTAATTGTTCAAGGAGGTTTAAGCGTTTTTCTTTTCTTTCGGAATGGATTAAATTAATATTTTCTGTGTCGATAAAATGATTATTTTCAAAATGTTTTTTTGTTGTTTAAAATAGATTGTTTATGTTCTTTTACCCTATTAGCTATACTTCTACCACTCTGGCCAATATATACCGCGTTACAGTTCTTACATTTAATTTCATAAACCCCCGATTTGTTGACTTTACTTATTTTTTCTTTATTGTTGACCAAAATAGTTCCTAAATTTGTTTTGTTTACACTTATTGTGGAGATGCCTAACTTATTTAATTTTCTACTTATTTTATCACTAAACCTAGGAATATAATTAATAAAATTGTACTTTGTTGTTTTGTTGGATACAGTAAAAAATTCCTATTGAAGTTTAAAATTAACGTAATTTTATCTTACTCAGTTAGCCATGTAACACATCTAGTGAAGACGTTATGCGGCGTATGCAGGGTAGAGTAGTATTATTATGAAAGGATGCTTGGGGCGGAGCTAACGTGCACGAATATTTTTACCAGTGATAGCGTTATCTGGGGTGGAAGGATATATAATAATTATAATCAAATTTTCGAGGTCGAGGAAATGTGTAATGCAGTAGATTAAAACTCGTCACACCCTGGTGTTTACGATGAAGACTTTTTTCACCAAAAATAAGGTTATATCAGTTAATTCGATCAGAACCTGCAACTGCAGGTTGGCAGTGCTACCAAATTCGACGTCATTTTTTTTTGCAAGCATCTTCTCATAGTAATACTACTCTAATTATACTTAAAAAAGTTTCTACGTATCGAATGAAATGGTATAACATTGAAATTTTAATAAGTTTCCTGATTTCAGTTGATTCATAAATTGATGATCTTTCAGACATTCTAGAAGAGCACAGGTTACAAGTTGCTGATTATTTAAGAGGTCATTAATCTCTTCAGCCCAGATCTTTTGTGACTTACCCTACAACTAGTTGATGCCCAGGACTTTCAAGCTATTTATTAAGCTTGTAATTTTCCTTGGAGCTAGCTTACCTATGATTTCAGACGTTAATTCCTCATTTTCCAGGTATTTTAATCTAATATTGATTAAGATCGTTCATTTGCAAAGATTGCGTGTCTCACAGTCTCTGTTTCAGTGTAGTAATATCAGCATTTATCATTTTCTACCAGCATATTAGAAGGTCTGTTATCCGGCTTAAATTTAGAGAATTTTCGAGACCTAGAAGCCCTGTGGCATTTAATTTGGAGTAAATTACGAATTTCTTCGCTGGTGTTTTTTTTTTTTTTAACAATTTTTGACCTTGGATGAATTCCATCAGCCAACTACACAAATGAGGGAAACAGAAGGAAGTATTAAGGATAATAAGGATACACACATTTCACGTCCAGGGGTTCATCAGGACGACTTAAAATTACACATAGACTGAACCGCGGATAGTAGGTTAAACCACAGAGGATATAAAAACAAAGGCATATTAGGAAATATCACAAGCAAAGACTGACGACCGACAACTACTGTTAAATCACTATACCACATCGAGAGAAAAAATTATAAATTGCCCGGTAGGCATTTACATTTTTGCTTGAAAGAACGTAGTTAAGATTCATTGGTAGCTGAAAACCCATATCTCTTAGTTCACTTATCAGGCTCATTGATTCAGGGATGTGTAAAGAGCAATTGAATAAAATATGATTAATATACCCTTTCTGTCCACAAGCACATAGATCATTATTTAGAATGCCAATTTTAAATAAGTGATCTGGAAATCTACCGTGACCGCTGGTGTTTGACTTGGAGTATTTCACGAGTAGGACTATTTCTGTCATTTTACTTCCACATCCACGTGGTGGAGTATAGTAATCGTAAAAAAATTCAAAAATTTCTTGTTGAAATAGGTTTATAATGTCATGAAATGTAGAGATTTTAAATTTGAACAAAATTTAAAAAATTCTGTCTGTCTGTTGGTCTGTAACTTTTTTGTGCGTACGTTTTCTCAGGAACAGTTTAAGATATTGACTTGAAATCTTGTACACGTATGTATTATAATGAGATCTAGAACTGGATTGTTTTTTAAACTTGTACATTGAAGGGTTTGGGAGTAAATAGAGGAAAATAAGTAAAGCAAACTGGTAACGGTACAAAAATTTGGGATTTAGTGTATCTATTAGAGGCCAAGGCCTCAGATTTCTTATATTTTCCATCTCCCCACCACACCCATTCCATTATTACAGGGGTTGATAAAATAAAATTCATATTTATTCACTTGAAATTTGATGCATGTATGCAATATAACTATATAACACCTGGCACTAGACTATGTTTGAGATGACTCCGTTGAACGGGTGGGGGGGTAAGTAAGGTGAATAGAGGAATATGAGTAAGGCAAGCTGATGAGAGTACAGATCGTTTCCATTATGTGTCCGATAGATAGAGAATGGTTCGATTTCAAAAAATTAAGCTATAGCAACTTCTTTGCTAGAGTGTCGACAAGTTTATTACCTTCTATTTTTCTATTTCCTGGCACACACATCAAAATAGTTTTATTGTCTTTTGCCAGTTGCAATTTGTCCAGACAATTTCCGATTCAAAAGTGTAAAACGTGAAAGCCTTCAACGCTGTCTGATTATTTGAAAGAACACGATTGCTTGCCCTTCGAATGCTTTTGTCTATTATATGTATTCCAGGGCACAAGTCAGCGAAAGCGATGCTTAGCACCGGCATAATAACAAGTGCCAGTTTTTAACATTCCGATGCTTATTGCTATATCCATATGTTTTATAATCTTTCCCATTTTTCGGAGTGCGATTTGGAATATTGATCAGCTCGTAGATATTTTAAATAAATTGTAATTAAAGCATATTTTTAAATTCAGATTAACGAGGAAATGTATATCTTAAACATTTGTTCTTTAAAATTTGATGATTTCAACTTACTTTATTAAGTAAATATTAATGAAGCTATTATTACGAACATATAATATAGATATCCTTCATGTTTAATGATTCTTTGGGTGAGAGAAATTTTCGCTGCGAGGAAAGGAAAGAGAGGTAAAGTTTAGTACTAGGGAAGTGGAATGTCGGAAATTAATTAAGGTCAACCGCTGTAGGTTTGTTAACTCTCTAAGGAATACCATCATTCTTATTATAAATCTGTAGTGGTGACATTTAGATTGTGTTACTGCGGTTTCTCAGGGTGACTCAGCTAATGTGTTATAAATGACTGCTATTTAGTACATCGTAAATCCATTTAAAAATACAAGATGTAGTCTCAAATTTTTATTTATTGATGATAGATTCATATGCGAATCCCAGTGGCATATCACATGATATATCATAAATCAATTTACAATACACAATATTCCATAACGTACAGTAACTCATCATTAAGATAAAGGTATGTGTCTGACAGTAATCACTAACAATTTTAAGTGAATATCTCAATTATATTTTATCAACCCTTTTAATAACAGAGTGTGGATAGTGGGGATCCCAAATTTCTGTACTCGTACCAGCTATCTTTACTTATTTTTCCCTATTTACTCCCAGCCCTTCACCGTATAGGTTCCAAATAAAATCCAGTTCCAGATCTCGGTATGATACATACGTGTACAAAATTTCAAGTCAATATATTACACCATTCCGGCGGACACGTGCATACAAAAAAGTTATAGACCGAAAACCGACAGACTGACATCGACAGGCCGACAGACTCGCAGACATTTTTTTCGCTCAAATTTAAAATCTTGACGTCTTGTGACAGACTAAACCTATTTCAATAAAAAAAAAAATTGAAATTTTCTTTACGATTACTATACTTCCACTCCACTAGATGGATGTGGTAGTAAGAAAAAAAAATCGGTATTTACACAGAACTTCTCTCTTTATTTGTGCATGGCATGGCGGTCACTCAAAAAAATTAATAATTACGAAATGACATTGAAAATAATAATCGGAATATAGTTATCACTATTATTACAAAGAAAACCTGATAAGTTTTGGTCAAAAAAATATACAAAGTGCTCATCCAACAGCAAAAGTCCACCATGACTGAATTATTTCTTGGGATGACCACCCTGTACATTTTTCAATAAAAGTGTAATAGGTGCATATGCCAAATATTCTTGGCATCTGTCACATTTTCAATTCCACATTCACATAGTGAAGTGGAAATATAGTGGTGGATAAAATATTTCATTTTTTTTTAATTTTTCAAAAATGTTGGTAAAAAAATTTTCAAAATATTTTTCTTCTGAAATAGATTTAGAATGTCATGAAACATGGAAATTTTAAATTTGAGCAAAAAGGAAAGTTTGCTTCTATTCTATCGTAGTGGTAAAAAATATTACAAATTTAAAACATTTTTTTTTAAATAGGTTTAGAATGTCATGAAACGTGAAGAATTTAAATTTGAGCAAAGAAAAAAAATGTTTCCATCTATTTTAGTGATAAAAATTTTTCCAAAAACGTCGGTGAACAAAATTTTCAATTTTTTTTTTGAAATAGGTTTAGAATGTCATGAAACGTGAAAATTTTAAATTTGAGCAAAACAATTTCTGTGCTATAGTGGTAAAATATTTTTCCAAAATGGTAAAAAAATGTTGCAATTTTTTTTTCCGAAATAGGTTTGGAATGTCATGAAACATGAAAATTTTAAATTTGAGCAAAAAAAAATTCGTCTATTCCATAGTAGTGATAAATAGATTAAAAGTTTTTTCAAAAAAATCAAAAAAAATGTTTAAATTTGTTTTTGTTGAAATAGGTTTAGGATGCCATGGAAACGTGGAAATTTTAAATTTGAACAAAGAAAAAAATTTCCATCTATTTTAGTGGTAAAATATTTTAAAAAAAATCGGTAAAGGTATTTACACAGAACTTCCCTCGTTCATGGCAGTCTCTCTAAAAAAATAATAATTACGAAATGACATTGAGAATAATAATCGGAGTAGAGTTATTGCTATTATTACAAAGAAAACTTGATAAGTTTTGGTCAAAAAAATATACAGATTGCTCATCCAACAGCAAAAGTTCAATACTAAATAGCAGGTGCCACATATGGCAGGCTTGCGCAAATACCATTACAAATGTCCACTGAATGACTGAATTATTTCTTAGGATGACCACCCTGTACATTTTTCAATAAAAGTATAATAGGTGCATATGCCAGATGTTATTGCCATCTGTCACATTTTCAATCCAACATTCACGTAATGGAGTGGAAGTATAGTGGTGGTTAAAAAATTTCACTTTTTTTAAATTTTTCAAAAGATGGTAAAATAATTTTCAAATTTTTTTCTTCTGAAATAGGTTTAAAGTCAAAGGTAGAAATTTTAAATTAGAGCAAAAAGGAAAGTTTCCTTCTGTTCTATAGTAGTGCTTAAAAAAGTTTAAAAATTAAAAATGATGTATTTTTAAAATAGGTTTAGAATGCTATGAAACGTGAAAATTTTAAATTTGAGCAAATAAAAAAAATTCGATCTATTTTAGTGGTAAAAACTTTTTGAAAAATGTTGGTGAAAAAAATTTTCAAAATTTTTTTTCTGAAATACCTAGGTTTAGAATGTCATTTAAATTTGAGCATTCTGGTGTTAAATTTTTTTCCAAACTGGTAACAAAATGTTGCAATTTTTTTTTTCCGAAATTGGTTTGGAATATCATGAAACGTGGAAATTTTAAATTTGAGCAAACAAAATTTTTTCGTCTGTTCTATAGTAGTGATACATAAATGGATTAAAAATGTTTTCAAACTTTTTAAAAAATTCTTCAAAAACATTTTTAAATTTGTTTGAATAGTTTTAGAATGTCATGGAAACGTGGATAGTTAAAATCTGAACAAAGAAAGAAAAATTCTATCTTAGTGATAAAATTCAAAAAACTTTTTTTTTTAATCAGGCTTAGAATGCCATGAAACGTGAAAATTTTAAATTTGAAGAAAGAAAAAAAAAATTCATTTTAGTAGTAAAAATTTTTTCAAAAATGTTGGTGAAAAAAATTTTCAATTTTTTTTTTCCTGAAATAGGTTAAGCATGTCATGAAACGTAAAAATTTTAAATTTGAGCAAAAACAAATTTTTTTAATCTTGGTAAAAATTTTTTCAAAAATGTTTGAAAAAAATTTTCAAAAATTTTTTTTTTCTGAAATAGGTTTAACGCGTCATGAAACGTGGAAATTTTAAATTTGAGCAAAAAAAAAATTTTTTCAACTTGGTAAAAATTTTTTAAAAAATGTTTGAAAAAAATTTTCAAAATTTTTTTTTTCCTGAAATAGGTTTAGCGCGTCATGAAACGTGGAAATTTTAAATTTGAGAAAAAAACAATTTTTTTCATCTTGGTAAAATTTTTTTCAAAAATGTTTGAAAAAAATTTTCAAAAATTTTTTTTTCCTGAAATAGGTTTAGCGCGTCATGAAACGTGGAAATTTTAAATTTGAGCAAAAAAAAATTTTTTTCACTATTTATTCCGTTTAGACGGTCCACCCTGTATATTTTTCAGTGAAAATTCTACCAGTTCTTCGCTGACAGTAGGGTTAACTACCCACCAAATTTGACTGCTCTACGTCAAGTAGTTTTTTAGTAAATGCACCAACAGACAGACAGACAGACAGACAGACAGACAGACAGACAGACAGACAGACAGACAGACTGACGGAATTGAAAAACCTATATTTTCGGAATCTACGTGTTCTGAAACGTCAGAATCCGAAAAAATCTCGGAGGGTGATTTTTTCTCGAATACAATACTTCCCTTCGGTATGCGAGGGAAGTAATGGTAAAATAATTTTCAAATATTTTTTGTAATAGGTTTAGAACGTTATGAAACGTGGAAATTTTAAATTTGAGCAAAAAAAAAAAATTCATTTATTTTAGTTCTAAAAATGTTTTCAAAAATGTTGGTGAAAAAAATTTCTAAATTTTTTTATTCTGAAATAGGTTTAGAGTGTCATGAAACGTGGGAATTTTAAATTTGAGCAAAGAAAAACTGTTTTCATTGTTTATTCGCTTTAGACGGTCCACCCTGTTAATTTTCCAGTGAAAGTTTAACCATTTCTTCGCTGACAATAGCGTCAACTACCTACCAAATTTGACTGCCCTCCGTCAAGCAGTTTCTTATTTAATGCACCAACAGACAGACAGACTGACGGAATTGAAAAACCTATATTTTCGTAATCTACGTGATCTGAAACGTCAAAATCCTAAAAAATCTGGGAGAGTGATTTTTTCTCGAATACAATACTGCCCTTCTGTATGCGAGGGGAGTAAACCCATACGGCACAAGGACATCCTCAGTACACACTGGGGACAACTTTTCAGGACATACGGGATATCCTGGGAAGATCCCATTATCACCTTAGGACGTCCGTAGTATATCCAAATGGGACAGTTTGGGCTTTGCTGATGACGTCCTCAGGACATCAGTACGGTTGTGTACAGGACATAATCAGCTCTTATATGGGTTGTACCTTTATATAGGACATCCCCAGGTCTTTTAGGGTTTATTGGATATTTCTAAAGACAGCAAAAAATACATATTATTTTATAAGATCATTACTTTTAAACTGAGCCAATAAGCGAAGACAAGGGAATACAAGTTTATATAATGGAAGAGGTAAAATGACTAATAAAAATGTGATACATATATGTACAACTCCATTCACATATTTGTATCTATCAATTGGCTTATATCGCTTTCAAAGTAAATCTACCAAACTATAGAGGTTATATATAGTCCAATGAAATAGGTCGATAAATCAATATTTTAAGGTAAATACTTGAATTTATGATATGTTACTTTGAAGTATTTGAACACGATTAATGAAAGAATTTTTCTTCAACCCCAAGAAGGGGTGAAAAAAATATAACAAAGTGTTTTTCTTTTCAAAATTACTCAAAATGTGTAAAAGATAGTAAAAATAAGTTTAAAAAATATTACATAAAAATTATCTCTTGCCTTTTTTTGGTATTATTGAAATCAACAGAGTTTAGGATGGTTAGAAGTTATAAGAGATGATATGTACAACTTTAAAAAATCATAGCGTGCTGAAATGTTATAATGAATTTAAAAAAAATTGTATTCACTCAGAAAAATAAAGAGGATTACGTATCTGACAATAACATCAATAACCAATCACATTTTCCCCTTTTAAATAATATAATAAATACAAAGATATAACATAGCAGCAATATATTTATGAAATATTTAACGTAATCTTATCTGTCGAAAGAACTTTAAAATGAACGTGGAAAAGACATCGACGCCCGGCGGATTTCTTAGAACTTTCGACACAAAAAGGCGGTTAATTCAAAACACAGTAAATGTATTAAAACCAAATTAAAAATAACTGCTATTTAAATAAGATATACACTTTTAATACATTTTTAATGAATTATTTGTACTGGAGGGGATTATCAAATAGAACAAACAAATAAGTTTTTAAAAGCAAATTTCACAAACCAATAAAAGACACTATAAATAAATAGCCTCAAAATAATATATATACTTTTCATTATTTTTGTTGTTGAAATCTCCTAAATAATAATACCTAGGATGAGTCTATGACTTGCCCAGGATATTCCCACAGTGGATAATTTGTTAGGCTTTTAATATCTTTACAGGATATTACTAGGACATCCTGCCAGGATTTGTCTAGGATATCCCCATTTGGGATATTCTCAGGTTGTATCTATTTTATTGGGATATCCTAAGGATATCCCGAAGAATGTCGTCCTCGATTGGGATATACGCGACCAAATGAGGATATCCTAGGGATGTCATGTGCTGTGTGGGAAATTAGGACTACATGACGTTTTGTAAGGTCGAACCCATTTTTGTGTATAAATGATCTGGCGTATAAACTTTTAGTGTGTTACTTATTTATATTTTTTAGAACCAATATCATAATATTTTTCGGCATGAAATTTTTTGTAATTTGATACTACACCCAATTGTTCATTTGTTATAAAAAATTCAAGCCCCGTTTTTGTGGGAATTTGTTCCAATTATCACCTATCTTTTGCATATATTTACTGTAGTAATAGCTGTGTTATTTGTTTTACAATTATTTGAATAATCCTTTGAATTAACAAATTTAATTTATTATTAGCCCTAGGCAATTTAATTCATATCTTTTTCAAACTATGACAAATAATTTATCACATATCAATTCGGACTTTTACAAATTATCTTTTCGATTCTGTCTACAAATTGGTAAGCTATCAGTTGGTATGTAAAATGCTAAAATAAGCTTGCAGTTGTCCATACTCTCAAAACATACAATCAGCACTATTGACACCCAGACACAATTGCGTTATGACTGGTGTAACAAGATCATGGTATATAATTGATTGAAATTTGGGATATACATACATAATAAGCGGCACTTTTTTACATACAATTGATTTTATTTTCACTTCCGGTTTCGCCAGTAGTGACACTAACTTTCGATTTTTAAATGGAACTGCCTGTACGGGGTGTCCCAGAATTGAGATCCCGGACGGAAACCTGCGATTCCTGGGTTCATGTTGAGTCCATATAACCCAACTTCAAAAATGCATCCCTGAGGAAGTACATCCTCTTAAAGTGGGTAAATATTATTTTTTTTTTCCAATAATTTCCGTTAGATTGGAGATAACATTTTGAAATTATGATGGAAGCTGTATCCCTATAAGTACTCTATGTAAGCTTGATAACACCCATATATTTGTTGTTTCTCAATTCTTTCTCACAATAATTATTATTTGCCTGTCTGTATTTTTTAATCGCCCTCTAAAATTACGGAATACTAGAACATTAGTACAGAGCATTGAAAGGGCTACAAGAAGGTAAGTACTCTTAAATTTTTTTGTAATATTAATCAAAATACAAAAAACTATCATTTTTTCCTGTATTTGTATTTAACATTTATTTACGATTCCAGAATAAAATTTTGTAATAACAGAGAAGTAGTTTATTTAACAAAAATTACATTCATTAAAAATGCTCCACATAATGTCCAACTGTTTCAGTATACAAATTAATACTTTTAAAATTTTGTATAATATCAACCAAAAATCAAGAATTATCATTTTTACCCTATAGTTCCTAGGTGCTTGTGAAGCAGAAAACCTGTCGCGTTGTCATGGCAATACAAAAATTAATTCATTAGTAACGTCAAAAAAAACCGAATATATCTTTAATTCAAATTTATCTCCAATATAAAGGAAATTATTGGAAGCAATTTTTTTTCTTTCTCACTTTAAGAGGATGTACTTCCTCAGGGATGCATTTTTGGACTAAGGTAAGTTGTGTTACATGGGCCTAAAATGACCTCAGGAATTACAGGTTCCCGTCCGGGAACTCAATTCTGGGACACCCTGTATATTATTACATTTTGAATTCTGCATAATTTTCTGAATACTACGATGCCAAATAAGTGACATTTTTTTAAATAATAATTTTTTTATTGAAACATTCTTTATAGGATTTTGCAAACAGAAAAATTAACTATCTATAAAAGAAATACTTTGTGTAGAAATATTAATGAAATCTTTGCATTCTTTCGATGACCTGAATTCTGGTTATGCTAGCAAATTAAAATCCTAAAATTAATTTGTCTAATTTCTTATTTGACAATTCTCATTCTAACACTAGCATCCACACAGTCCCCTACGGCCATGCAGATTAAACTAGTATCCACATAACCCCCTACGATTATGAAGATTCAGTTAAAATTGAGAACAAAGACCTAAAATGAATTTATTTATCTACCTTGTCTTAAAAAAATTTTCATTCCAATGGATTACATTTTCATGAAATATATCATTCTGTTTCCTGGAAATGCTTAGCCTTTGAAACGTTTTTCGCCCTTATTCTGGAGCTCATCAGAAAGACATAAAGCCATTCATAAAGATGTTTCATGCAAAACCAAGACAATTTCTATGAATAAGTGTGAAATGATTATATTTGACATTGACTGATAAAAACAACCTCACCTATCTATTAGCTAACTAGTATTGGAGCCTATATACTCTATGCATGTTTAAAAATGAATTATTATTTGTTTGCTTATAATTGTATTGAAACATTCTTTATAGGATTTTGCAAACAGCAGAAAAATACCGCTGCCTAAGGAATCACTACTTCCACATCCAGATTCTTCATCCAAGTCGTTTTAAAGGAAACATCTTGACTATATTTGCACTCTAGTATGTGGAAATTATTGGTCATAGAATTTTAATAATATTTGGGTCAGATGTCATAGAAAAGTTTGAGGAGTTGGTTTCTACCATATACGTTAAAAATTAAGTTTTTAGTTCACCCTACTTATTTTCTACTATTCACCTCCCACCCCTTCAATGGAGGCATCTCAATCAGATGTCACTACAATACATACGTGTACTAATCTCAAGTGAATATCTCAATTTGATGTTATCAATCCCATTAATAATGAAGCGGAGGTGGTGGAGTTTGATAAATATTAGAAAGAAATCTGAGGCCTTGGTTTCTAGTATATACACCGAATCCCAAATTTCTGTACTCTTATCACCTTGATTTACTTATTTTCCCCTAGTCACTCCTATTAACCCTAACCCTTCTACGGAATCATCCCAAAATATAATCTAGTTCCAGATGTCGTTATAATACATACGTCTACCAAATTACAAGTGAATATCTCAATTTTATTTTATCAACCCCTTTAATAATGTAGTAAGGGTAGTGGAAGGGTTGAAACATATTGTTAAAAAATTTGAGGTCTTAGCTTCTAAGACATACACCGAATTTCAAGTTGCAATACTCTTACCAGCTTGCTTTACTTATTTTTCCCTATTTACCTCTACTTACCCCCACTCCTTCAACGCAATCATGTCAAAATATAATCTAGTTTCAGATATAATTATAATATATAAATGTACCAAATTTCAAGTGAAAATTTAAATTTAATTTTATCAACTCTTAATAAGGGAGTGGGGGTGGTGGGGAGAAATAGAAAATACTAATAAAAAAACCTGAGACCTTCGCTTCTAGTACATATACTTACCGAATTTCAAGTTTCTGTAGTCTTACCAGCTTGCTTTACTTATTTTCCCCTATTTACCCCTATTTATCCTCCAACCCTTCAACGGAATCATCTCAAAATATAATCTAGTTCCAGATGTCGTTATGATACATATGCGTACTAAATTTCATGTGAATATCTCAATTTTATCTTATCAACCCCTTGAATAATGGAGTAGGGGTGGTGGGGGCTGAAATAAATTATCAAAAACTCTGGGGCCTTTGCCTCTTGTACATACACCGAATTTCAAGTTTCTGTAGTCATACCTGCTTGCTTTACTAATTTCCTCCTATTTACCCCTAAATAACCCCGAACCCTTCAAAGGAATCATCTCAAAGAATAATCTAGTTCCAGATGTCGTTATAATTCATACGTGTATCAAATTTCAAATGAATATCTCAATTTTATTTTATCAACCCTTGTAATAATGAAGTAGGGGTGGTGGGGGTTGAAAAATATTATAAATAATCTGAGACCTTGGCTTCTAGTATATACACCGAATTTAAAGTTTCTGTAGTCTTACCAGCTTGCTTTACTTAATTTCCCCTATTTACCCCTATTTAACCCCCAACCCTTCAACGGGATCATCTCAAATTATAATCTAGTTCCAGATGTCGTTATAATAGATACGTGTACCAAATTTCAAATGAATACCTCAATTTTATTTAATCAACCCTTTTCATATTGGAGTAGGGGTGGTGGGGGTTGAAAACTATTATAAAAAAATCTGACCCCTTGGCTTCTAGTACGTATACCGAATTTCAAGTTTCTGTACTCTTACCAACTTGTTTTACTTATATTCCCATATTTACCCCAAATTAACCCCCAACCCTTCAACGGAATCATCTCAAAATATAATCTAATTTCAGACGTCGTTATAATACATACGTGTACGAAATTTCAAATGAAAATCTCAACTTTATTTTATCAACCCCATTAATGGGGTAGGGGTGGTGGGGGGTTGAAAGATGTTATAAAAAAATCTTCGGCCTTAACTTCTAGTACATACACCAAATTTCAAGTGTCTGTTCTCTTACAAGCTTGCTTTACTTATTTTTCCCTATTTTCCCCTATTTAATCCCCAACCCTTTACCGGATTTCCTCAAAAAACAATCCAGTTCCAGATCTCGTCATAATATATACGTGTACAAAATTTCAAGTCAATATCTCAAACCGTTCCGGAGAAAACGTGCGGACAAAAAAAGTTACAGACAGACAGACAGACAGACCGACAGACAGACCGACAGACAGACAGACCGACAGACAGACCGACAGACAGACCGACAGACAGACAGAAATTTTTTTTTCGCTCAAATTTAAAATCTCGACGTTTCATGACATTCTAAACCTATTTCACGAATAAAAATTTTTGAAAATTTTTTTGCGATTACTATACTTCCAATCCACTACGTGGATGTGGAAGTAATTAACTATCTATAAAAGAAATACTTTGTGTGGAAATATTAATGAAATCTTTGCATTCTTTCGATGACCTGAATTCTGGTTATGCTAGCAAATTAAAATCCTAAAATGAGTTTGTCTAATTTCTTATTTGACAATTCTCATTCTAACACTAGCATCCACACAGTCCCCTACGGCCATGCAGATTATACTAGTATCCACATAACCCCCTACGATTATGAAGATTCAGTTAAAAATGAGAACAAAGACCTAAAATGAATTTATTTATCTACCTTGTCTTAAAAAAATTTTCATTCCAATGGATTACATTTTCATGAAATCTATCATTCTGTTTCCTGGAAATGCTTAGCCTTTGAAACGTTTTTCGCCCTTATTCTGGAGCTCATCAGAAAGACATAAAGCCATTCATAAAGATGTTTCATGCAAAACCAAGACAATTTCTATGAATAAGTGTGAAATGATTATATTTGACATTGACTGATAAAAACAACCTCACCTATCTATTAGCTAACTAGTATTGGAGCCTATATACTCTATGCATGTTTAAAAATGAATTATTATTTGTTTCCTTATAATTGTATTGAAACATTCTTTATAGGATTTTGCAAACAGCAGAAAAATTAACTATCTATAAAAGAAATACTTTGTGTAGAAATATTAATGAAATCTTTGCATTCTTTCGATTACCTGAATTCTGGTTTTGCTAGCAAATTAAAATCCTAAAATGAATTTGTCTAATTTCTTATTTGACAATTCTCATTCTAACACTAGCATCCACACAGTCCCCTACGGCCATGCAGATTAAACTAGTATCCACATAACCCCCTACGATTATGAAGATTCAGTTAAAAATGAGAACAAAGACCTAAAATGAATTTTTTTATCTACCTTGTCTTAAAAAAATTTTCATTCCAATGGATTACATTTTCATGAAATCTATCATTCTGTTCCCTGGAAATGCTTAGCCTTTGAAACGTTTTTCGCCCTTATTCTGGAGCTCATCAGAAAGACATAAAGCCATTCATAAAGATGTTTCATGCAAAACCAAGACAATTTCTATGAATAAGTGTGAAATGATTATATTTGACATTGACTGATAAAAACAACCTCACCTATCTATTAGCTAACTAGTATTGGAGCCTATATACTCTATGCATGTTTAAAAATGAATTATTAATTGTTTGCTTATAATTGTATTGAAACATTCGTTATAGGATTTTGCAAACAGCAGAAAAATTAACTATCTATAAAAGAAATACTTTGTGTAGAAATATTAATGAAAACTTTACATTCTTTCGATGACCTGAATTCTGGTTATGCTAGCAAATTAAAATCCTAAAATGAATTTGTCTAATTTCTTATTTGACAATTCTCATTCTAACACTAGCATCCACACAGTCCCCTACGGCCATGCAGATTAAACTAGTATCCACATAACCCCCTACGATTATGAAGATTCAGTTAAAAATGAGAACAAAGACCTAAAATGAATTTATTTATCTACCTTGTCTTAAAAAATTTTTTTTTCATTCCAATGGATTACATTTTCGTCCAGAATATCGTCCGCCATAAAGGTCCATAGCTGCAATTGCATTTTTTTTTACTTTCCCCATAATTAATTAACATGTCCACTTTTTCATCTCTTGTATAAAGCGGCATGTTGAACACAATTAACAATAATTTCAAACAATTTTCAAAAACACTATAAAAACACCGTTAAACCGACAAATGTTTGACACGCTAAATATTTCATTGTTTTCAAAGCCACCTTAGCTCCTTCTTAGCATTTAATTAGAACAAAATTGTGTTTTCTTATTTTCTTTCAGCTGTAATTTTGTGTGTATTTATCGCACATTTTAATACGACATATGAATAAATTCCTTATTAATAGTACAAATAAATGGTACCTCGGTACCGACATGGTTCAATTTGAAAAAAATGAGTGTTGCCCCAAAAATAATTTTGGTGATTTTTATTTGCTTATAAATCATGTAATTTAGTGTTTTTAAACGGGATTTCGATTTTTGTAGCACTGCACGGGTCATTTAGAATAAATCGGAACCGACATGGCACACTTAAATGGAAAACTAAAAATTGTATTATAAAAAAAAATTATGTTTGAAATGGCACTTGTATGGCATCGTTGGAGTCAGAAAATTATGTAGAATTGAAAAATGCAATAATATATAGGGTGTTCCATTTAAAAATCGAAAGTTGTTACTTCCGGCGAAACCGGAAGTGAAAAAAATCAAATGCATGTCAAAAAGTGCTGCTTATTATGTGTGTAGTCTAGCCTAAATTTCAATCAATTATCTTCTAAACTAAAGGAGAAAAGGGGGGTATACAATAATCCTGTTACACCCGGTATATGCTACTATTCGCCAGCTGAGACAAAAAACCACGTAAGAAAACTTTATGAAATATTAAGTGGCGCTCAAGACAGGATCCGTAGCAGTTTCATAAGTCCGACCAATAACGTTACATAACGTGAGGTTTTTCAGATTCTCACTAATTTGAAATAGAAAGGGTACGTTAATAGATAGAGTATTGCATATTACACTGTTCTATAGAAAAGTTATTCTATATAGTTGTTTTAACTTATGGTATATTCGTATTGTTTTAAAATAAACAGTAGTGTTGCATTATAACAGTTTCGTTGACTGAACACATTTTTAATTATTCTTTGTTTTCTGCTGCGAGAACTAACGATCTCCGCTAATTAAAACAGTGATAGCGATGATTTATCTACATAAAATTAAAGCTCTTCGCTGAAGCAGAGAAGCTGGGATTTTGTTTCATAAATTGACGCTAACAAACCGCACATTGTGGTAGATTTGGCGCATTGCTGCGGTTAGTACAGAAAGATTATCGAACTTCTTGAATTGCAATTTTCAAATCATTAAACTGAAAATGCTTGGGATCTTTGGTTTTTAAAATTTTCTTGATTTAACGTCAGATCACATAGTTGAGCCATTTGTAATACTTTAATGGCAAAAACAAGCAATTTGACCGATTAATCTCACTCGTACCTACTACTTCAAGAAAATGTTCTCTGTCAACATTTGTAGATAGTGTTTGAATTATTTGTCTTTAAAATTATTAATGTAGTCGATAACATTGCAAATAGTAAATATTATCACGTTATTAAAAATATATAAGTAATTTTTTGGGTTTGTTGATGTTATAATATAGTGCAGTGAAGTAAGGTAAAAAACGGGCTTAACTTCGGAGTCCTTTGTAACAGGGCGTACTTTTTCCATTCTCTTCTAAATTATATCAATAATATATGATAAAAAGTCTTCTTCCTAAAAAGGGCCACTGTAATAGTTATTAAACAAAATAGGTGTATTATTACGATTTTTAGCGAATAACTTTCAAAATTTAATTTTATCGAAAAAACTGCGAAAGTCAATCGAAAGTACGGGAAATTTCAGATCAGAAACGTATATGAAGTTTTTTGAAAGATCAAAAATGTAGGATCCAGATTGTTTTGTTTAACGCACGAGAATGGAACGCAGCGGACTCGCTACACTAAATTTGTTATAACTTTTTAACTAATTAATGAAATTGAGCTCAACAAAGCTTAGATGAAAGAAGAAACATGTGGTTATTGAATTATCATATTTTTAAATATAAAAATGAATGTATGTAGGAATAGTACATATATGAATTCGAAACATAAAAAGATTTCCGAAGAAATCGGTGAAAGCTTTACCATTTCTACAATTTTTAAGATAAAAACCTGGAACTTTCACATATTACTCTTGAAGCAATATATAAAAAGATCCGATGGATAGGTGTGCTAAATAATATTTTTTTATAAAAGTTATTAAAGTTTATGTTACCCCTAGTTCCACGAATTTTGGAGTAAAGAAAAATGTTTCTATTATTTTCGTAAAATAAAGAGGGTTAATTTAATTTTTAAGTTAAATCCTCTTAAAGCATCTTAAATCACACATTTCAAGCTTTAAACTTCGCGATTTAAAACAGTGGTTAAAATTAGTTATACATATCAAATTTTACCACTTTCTCAAAATTTTGAAATTTTGGAAGTGTACATCTTCAATAATAGATTTTTGAAATTTATTTCACTAACCAGATCCTTTTACACATTACTTCAAGAGTAATATGTGAAAGTTCCAGGTTTTTATTTTAAAAATTGTAGAAATGGTAGAGCACTTACTGACTTCATCGGAAATCTCTTTATATTCCGACTTCATATATATACTATTTCTACATACATTCATTTTTATATTTGAAAATATAGTAATCCAATAGTCACATGTTTCTTCTTTAATTTAAGCTTTGTTGAGCTCAATTTTATTAATTAGTTGAAAAGTTATAACAAATTTAGTGTAGCGCGTCCGAGATCGCGCACGCTTCGCACGCCTTACTTACGTATCGTTGCGTTCCATTTTCGTGCGTTAAACAACAAGCTCTGAATCCGACATTTTTTATCGTACAAAAAAACTTCATATACACTTTTGGTGCTAAGTCTCCCTTACTGTCGACTGGCTACGCGAGTTTTTTCGATAAAATTAAATTTTAAATGTTATTCGCTAATAACCGTAATATTACACCTATTTTGTTTAATAACTATTACAGCGGCACTTTTTATCATATATTATGGATACAATATAGAAGAGAATGGAAGAAAGTCCGCCCTGTTTCAAAGGATTCGAAGCCGATTCCTTATTTTACTGCACTTATATATTTAAGGCGCATGTTAATGTTCTTGATAACATAGTAATTATTTTAGTAGTTACTATAATATCATTGTTTTAACGTTTCAAATTGTCGACGTTTCGTTTACTCTTCGTATATTTCTTCAGAATACCACAATACACAATGTTCATGAACGAATATAGAAATTTATTAAAAAAATCACTGCCTAAGGAATCACTACTTTCACATCCAGATTTTTCAGCCAAGTCACTTTAAAGGAAACATCTTGACTAAATTTGCACTCTAGTATGTGTAAATTATTGATGATAGAATTCTAATAATATTTGGGGCAGATATCATAGAAAAGTTTGAGGCGTTGGTGTCTACCATATACATTAAAAATTAAGTTTCTAGTTCACACTACTTGTTTTCCACTATTCACAACCTACCACCTACCGCACCTTCAATGGACTCATCTTAATCAGATGTGGTACTAACTTTAAAGTGAATATCTCAATTTTATGTTAAAAAACTCATTAATAATGGTGTAAAGGTGTTGGTGTTTGAAAAATATTAAAAAGAAATTTAAGCCATCGGTATCTAGCATATAAACCAAATCCCTAATTTCTGTACTCTTACCAGCTTACTTTACCTATTTTCCCATATTTAACCCTATTTAACCCCTAACCTTTCAATGGAATCATCTCAAAATATAATCTAGTTCCAGATGTCGTTATATTACATACTTGTACCAAATTTTCAGTGAATATCTCAATTTTACTTTATCAACCCCTTTAATAATGGAGTAAGGGTGGTGGGGGTGGTTGAAAAATATTATTAAGAAAGCTGAGGCCTCGGCCTCTAGGACATGCACCGAACTTCAAGTTTCTGTACTTACCAGCATGCCTTACTTATTTTCCCCTATCTACCCCTATTTAAGCCGCAACCCTTCAACGGAATCATCTCAAAATATAATCTAGTTCCAGATGTTGCCTTAATACATACGTGTACCAAATTTCAAGTGAATATCTCAATTTTGTTTTATCAACCCCTTTAATAATGGAGTAGGTGTATTGGGGGGTTTGAAAAATATTATAAAAAATCTGAAGCCTAGGTTTCTAGCACATGCACCGAATTTCAAGTTTCTGTACTCATACTAGCTTGCTTTACCTATTTTCCCCTATTTAACCCTATTTAACGCGATTCAACCCCCAACCATTCAATGCAATCATCTCAAAATATAATCTAGTTCCAGATGCCGTTATATTACATACGTGTACCAAATTTTAAGTGAATATCTCAATTTTATTTTATAAACCCCTTTAATAATTAAAAGGGGTGGGGGGGGGGGGGTAAAAAATATTATAAATAATCTGAGACCTTGGCTTCTAGTACATACACCGAATTTCCAGTTTCTTACCAGCTCGCTTTACTTATTTTGCCCTATTTACCCCTATTTAACCCCTAACCCTTCAACGGAATCATCTCAAAATATAATCTAGTTCCTGATGTCGTTATAATACATACGTGTACCAAATTTCAAGTGAACATCTCAATTTTATTTTATCAACCCCCTTAATAATGAAGTAGGGGTGGTGGGGGTTGAAAAATATTATAAATAATCTGAGACCTTGGCTTCTAGTACATACACCGAACTTCAAGTTTCTGTACTCTTACCAGCTTGCTATACTTATTTTCCCCTATTTACCCCTATTTAACCCCTAACCCTTCAACGGAATCATCTCAAAATATACCCCAGTTCCAAATGGCGTTATAATACATAGGTGTACCAAATTTCAAATGAATATCTCAACTTTATTTTATCAACCCCTTTAATAATGGAGTATGGGTGGTAGGGGGTTGAAAAATATCATAAAAATTTTGTGGCCTTGGCTTGTAGTACATACATCAAATTTGAAGTTTCTGTACTCTTATCAGCTTGCTCCAGTTCCAGATCTCGTTATTATACGTGTACAAAATTTCAAGTCAATATCTTAAACCGTTCCGGAGAAATCGTGCGGACAAAAAAAAGTTACAGACAGACCGACAGACAGACCGACAGACAGACAGACAGACAGACAGAAAATATTTTTTCGCTCAAATTTAAAATATCGACGTTTCATGACATTCTAAACCTATTTCAAGAAAAAAAAATGTTTGAAAATTAGTTTGCGATTACTATACTTCCAATCCACTACGTGGATGTAGAAGTAATTACATAACCTTGTCAATAATACAGCAGATTTATAATCTGCGATAATCACTTTGTTATTGTCTACTATGGTTCCTTGCCTTACTCTTCAAAATTAAATATTAAGATTCGAGAGCTAAAATTAAATATCTACCTACATTACAATTTATATGAGCACGCAAAAACTACTATAGATCATATTGTTACATATTTACATGCCCAAAACTGTGGGTTCGAATATTCTAAGACAAGATACCACTAACAACATTTATTAACTTACTGACAACTCTAATTACTATTCCAATGTAGCACTAAACTGTATTTATTACCCTATACAGCTAGTAAAAGTACAGAAACTTGGGACTTGGTGTATGTACTAGAAGTCAAAGCTTCAGATATATTATAATATTTTTCAATTCTCACCACCAACCCTACCTCATTGTTTAAAATTAAATTGAGATTTTTATTTGTTTGGTACACGTATGTATTATAACGACATGTGTAATTAGATTAGAATTAATGACATCTGATTGAGATGATTCCTTTGGAGGGGTGGGTGTAAATTAAGGAAAATGGGTAGAGTAAGCTAATAAGAGTCCAGGAACCTCATTTTTGGCGTATATATTAGAAAACAACGACTCAAATTTTTTTATGATCTGCCTCAAATATTATTGAATTTCTATGACCAATTATTTCTACATACTAGAATGCAAATATAGTCAAGATGCTTTCCATTATAGAGACTTGGACGGAAAATCTGAATGTGGAAGTGGTGATTCATTAGGCAGCGCTTCCTATCTAAAAGGCAAAAATAATATATACATAATACGTAACGTAATTATTTATGGATAGAATAATAAATGCAAATTATAACTTGAAAATTATTTCTAATTTTCAATGTCCAGGAAGTCTGTCTTAAACGGAATTTCTGGTTCTCTTCCAGGTAAGTTAATAAGTATTCAACAGAATATTTCTGTTTTCAAAATAACGTGATAGTTGAATGTAATCTGGATTATTTGTTGACTTAATTATTAAAAACTTGCTGTTGATTATTTATACATTCCCTATTTTGCATTTGCATGTCTTGAGTACTTAACTGAAAGAATTCCATTTAAATGCCTCAGTCATTCCTTTGTAAATTAGTTTTATCGGTTTAAGTTCTTACCGTGTATATGAAATTTCAATTACAATATGGCATGAAAGACGTCTGTATTTGTATTGTCCTAGGGGTATTTTGAAGCGTACCCTAGTTATTTTTTTTATTTAATCCTTAAAATTACTATGCTTGATTGAGTAATTGAGTATACTAGGTAATATGCGGTTCCTAGTAAATTCTGCAATATTGTCTGTAAATGTTTATTTGTGGTATATTCAGATTTTCTTACTTTTTATTGGGTATTTTACCACTGAAAAATATTTAAAAATTTTAATGAAAAAACCTCTGCGCCAAACGGATCAGACAGAGGTTGGTTCTTGAGTACTTGACTGTTTCAAAAAGTCTCGCACCTAAAAATATATAAACTAGAACAATGTTATAAACTAAAAACTGAAAATCAAAGCTATAGGTAGTTAACGGTTCGGAAGAGAATCTACTTCCGTTCTCAAAACTTTTTTCGCCGTCAACCATGACAGTTCTTTATTTATGTATTTCTATAGTCACGTGTGACATTAAATTATGTTTATCTTATTTTTACTTACTTCGTCTCTAAGAATGGGCAACCAACTAGTACAAAAATCTATTGAATAATTAGAAACGCATCTATTCTCGTTTAATAAAATAATCGCGGATTCTTTAAGTTTTATTTTAGTTCCGTTGCTCTCTTTTTCCAAAATCTTCGCCGAGTCCCATTTAATTCTATAATTATTATCCCACGCGTGTTCACAAATTTTGGATTTTTCAAATTCTCCCCTTCTAGCGTAATTTCTATGTTCACCAAGCCTTACGTTGAAAGGTCTAGATGATTCACCTACGTAATGTTTTCCGCACTCACATGGAACAATATAAATACAATTTTTTGAATTTCGAACAATATTTGGAGGTTTGATAAAACCGATCTTACATCTTACAACCTGAGGTATTTAGGTCAATGGCAGTAATTCCATATATACATGGTTTATCGGATAAATTACGAAAAATTGGGAATAGGTTTTCCGTACGAACGGTTTTTCAAACGGGCTCCACACTAAGATTGGTTTTATCAAGAACCCAACCTCCAAATACTGTTCAAAATTCAAAAAATTGTATTTATAGTGTTCCGTGTGAGTGCGGAAAACATTACTTAGGTGAATCATCTAGACCTTTCAACGCAAGGCTTGGTGAACATAGAAATTACGCTAGAAGGGGAGAATTTGAAAAATCCAAAATTTGTGAACACGCGTGGGATAATAATCATAGAATTAAATGGGACTCGGCGAAGATTTTGGAGAAAGAGAGCAACGGAACTAAAAGAAAACTTAAAGAATCCGCGATTATTTTATTAAATGAGGATAGATGCGTTTCTAATTATTTAATAGATTTTTGTACTAGTTGGTTGCCCATCCTTAGAGACGAAGTAAGTAAAAATAAGATAAATATAATTTAATGTCTCACGTGACTATGGAAATACATAAACAAAAAACTGTCATGGTTGACGGTGAAAAAAGTTTTGAGAACGGAAGTAGATTCTCTTCCGAAACGTTAACTACCTATAGCTTTGATTTTCAGTTTTTAGTTTATAACATTGTTCTAGTTTATACATTTTTAGGTGTGAGACTTTTTGAAACAGTCAAGTACTTAAGAACCAACCTCTGTCTGATCCGTTTGGCGCAGAGGTTTTTTCATTAAAATGTTTAAATATTTTTCAGTGGCAAAATACCCAATAAAAAGTAAGAGAAGTTCTGCAATATTACCTAGAGGAGTGCGAATCTCTATTTGGTTTTGTTATAAATTGTAAGCTTACAATATCATTAAAATGTAACTTCACCAGTAGTTTGGAAATCAAGACATACACTGTTGCACTATTCATTGCAATTATACATAGCGGACTGCACTTTTCCAGTCTTGCAGAAAGTTTAACTACATAACCTTAACTTAATATTTAATCTTCTCAAATTACAAATGGACATTAAATCGGTAGGTATATTATTGATAAACTTTTAATAATAGCAACATTCACTGCCGTAAATACTGTTTGGATTATGTAGCATCTTGCAACAGCGCTAGATGGCGCTACCACTGAATGTATAACACTATGGGTCAATAATGTCTGCAGGAGGTATATTATGTTTACATATTTTAACCACAGATCTGACATAGTACATACCTGTGGCTTTTATGTTGTATTGTTTTCTAGATTGTCACATTCTTCTCTACATTACATTTAAAATATGACATATCCGTTGACATTTAAGTCTCTGCAGCTGCATTTGCTAAATATTTTTATCCGCTTTATTTTTACTAAAGGAGTCGTAAATAGATCTATATGTAATATATATGATGAAGCTGTAAAAATAAGTTACTGAACACAAAAAATATCTACAACCCAACTGGAAGTAAAGACTTAGTGTTAATGTTATTATGTATTTAATTAATTTTTCCGCAACATGTTCTCCATAAACATCAGTCGTACTTTTAAATTTTATCTATAAATAATTTCTCAAGCTAAGTTGTCAAGTAGTAATACAATTCGTGTACTGCGGCAGTTTAGTATCAAAGATTAAATCTCTCGCTCTAATGTGCTGAGGATTTAATCACATAATAATCAGTTTACACTGCTCATTATTACGCAACTAGGTGTTTAAAACAATTTTACCGACACCATTCTAAGTATTACTGATATTACATAAGACAAAATAAACGTCCATACAAAAACTTAATTTTCTGGGAATGTCTCAGTAAATTCGCCATATTCTCTAATTTCTCTAGAGTATTATGAGATTCATATATAGTAGCGTATATCTGTACAAAAAAATCTATAAAAAGTAAATAACACCTTCCTCTAATAATTAAGATGAAATATTGTAGCAATATTGAACACAGCATCCTACGCTTCCACTTTCTTGCGTTTACTTTTTTCGTGGAATACGGTAAAAATTTATGACTTGTTGTATGACTCCTTCGCTCCTGGATTCTCATATAATGAATTAATAAACTACCGCGCTGATAATAATTTAGACACTAAAGCTCTGCACTATTAATATTTACTGAAAGACTGTGTTTTGATAGTTATGGTTATTACAGAAGTCATAAACTAGTCAAAAGTACACGAATGCTTGCAATCACATGACACAGCCAGGAGATACTCCACTCAAATTGATAAATTTTTTATCTTCATAAGGCAAACATGCTAGAGTCGGTTTTAACATGTGATATTTACAAACATGGTATATACATACATTTGCACAAATAACTAAATAAAACACACTACTATGTTTTCTACCACTATGTATTTATAAAAATTGCGACTGCAGTTTCGACTTACAAAGCCATTGTCAAGCAGTGAATCAAAAATGACTGATTTACAATTATACAGAAATGTAATATATAGACAATATTGGTTGGATAGATAGGTACAATAAGGGCTTAGGCAGGTAGATGACAATAATAAACTTAATTATGAATATTCAATTATGGGTCTGCCGGCTGTAAATAAAGGTGAATATATCAGATCTAATTGATCATTTAACAAATTATAATCCTTGATATTATTGTGTTTATGAATTTCCAGAGATTCTAAAACGTTTAATTTAAAGCCTTTTGTTGAGAAATGTAAAATTTCAATGTCGTTTAATTCTGGAAAACTATGGTTGTTTTCGAGGCAGTGGTTCGCGAAAGATGAATCAGTTTTCTGTAACCTATATGATCTAAGATGTTCTTGATACCGTATTTTGAAATTTCTACCGCTTTGCCCTATATAGATACTATTACACTCTGTACATTTTAACTTATAAACTCCAGATTTGTTAAATTTACGTGTTGGGTCTTTTGCATTGTATAATATGTTTGATAATTTACTCTGTGATTTAAAAGCTATTTTTAGATTGTGTTTAGATAGAACATTAGCTATTTTTTCGGATAAATGGCCACAGTAGGTAATTGTTGTGTAAGTACATTTTGTGGTTTCTTTTATTTTTGGATATATTGATTGAAAAGTGAATTTTTTCCGGATTTTGTTAATTAACTTTCTAATGACATCTTTACCAAAATTATTTTTAACTCCAATGTCCTCTATTATGTGTAGCTCTTCATTCAGATCCGCATCAGACAGAGGTAGTGAAAATGCTCTGTTTATCATAGAATTGTATGCTGCCATTTTTTGCTGATATGGGTGTAATGAGTCATAAGGAATTGTGGTTCCTGTAAATGTTGGTTTTCTATAGATTTTAAAAGTATATTGATTATTTATGCGTGACACTGTAAGGTCTAGGAAATTAATTTTATTATCTGACTCTATTTCTAATGTAAATTGTATTTTCGGGTGTATGCTATTAATATAATTTAAAAAATTGTTCAGTTGTCTGGTAGTACCGTTGAAACCGGCCAAAACATCATCAACATATCTATACCAAAAATTAATATGTTTCTTGCCTAACGTAGAATTTAGAATTTCTTTTTCTAAGTGTATCATAAAAATATCCGCTAAGAGAGGACTAAGTGGAGAGCCCATGGGTAAGCCTGAGTTTTGTAAGTAGAATTTTTCCCCGAATTGAAAGTACGTTTGTGACTGGCAGATCTCGAAGGCTGATAAGATTTCGTAAGAGATTATATGGTTAATTTTGCATGTATCTAAAAGGTTTTTGATGAGGTGTAGACATTCATCCGTCGGGATATTAGAAAACATGTTTTTTACATCGAATGAGACTAAAACAGAATTTTGTGGAGTTTTAATATTTTTTAATTTTTCAACTAATTCCGTCGAATTTTTTAGGCTATTGTCTGATGAGAATTTAGTTATGTTCTTGAATATATCATTCAGGGAAATGCTAAGGTCCCTGGTTGGACTGTTAATGTACGAAACAACCGGTCGAATGGGGTTCCCTGGTTTGTGATTTTTAATAAGACCATATAGTTTTGGTGCCACTGGGTTCATATTAATTATTCTCCTCTTTTCATAATCAGAAAAAATTGCTTTAATATTCGAGAGACCTTGTTTTAATTTACTTTGATAATGTTTTGTCGGGTCGTTTTTTATTTCTGTTATGTCCTCGGACTGGATGAATTCCTGCACTTTATTAACATATTCTATTTTTGGCAAGATAACTGTGGCGTTAGATTTATCTGCTCTGCTGAGTACCAAATTATTTTCTTTTATTTTACGTTTTATAGCGTTCACTGTACGTGTTTCTGTTGTTTTGGATGTTAACTTGGTAGATTTCAAGTGTTGTTTGATTTGACTTATGCTGATATCCGTATTCTCTTCATGTTTGACTTTATTAATAGCTGATAGACTTTCTGTTATTAATGTGTCGACAATATTTTTGCTTTTAAATCACAGAGTAAATTATCAAACATATTATACAATGCAAAAGACCCAACACGTAAATTTAACAAATCTGGAGTTTATAAGTTAAAATGTACAGAGTGTAATAGTATCTATATAGGGCAAAGCGGTAGAAATTTCAAAATACGGTATCAAGAACATCTTAGATCATATAGGTTACAGAAAACTGATTCATCTTTCGCGAACCACTGCCTCGAAAACAACCATAGTTTTCCAGAATTAAACGACATTGAAATTTTACATTTCTCAACAAAAGGCTTTAAATTAAACGTTTTAGAATCTCTGGAAATTCATAAACACAATAATATCAAGGATTATAATTTGTTAAATGATCAATTAGATCTGATATATTCACCTTTATTTACAGCCGGCAGACCCATAATTGAATATTCATAATTAAGTTTATTATTGTCATCTACCTGCCTAAGCCCTTATTGTACCTATCTATCCAACCAATATTGTCTATATATTACATTTCTGTATAATTGTAAATCAGTCATTTTTGATTCACTGCTTGACAATGGCTTTGTAAGTCGAAACTGCAGTCGCAATTTTTATAAATACATAGTGGTAGAAAACATAGTAGTGTGTTTTATTTAGTTATTTGTGCAAAATGATTAACTACCACAGAGTAACGGCTCCTTCAATCAATTTTTTGAAACAAGCAAGTACAGCTATCCAGGCCACCCTCTACTTCAAACTTAGACTGAAATACAAGATTGCATGCCAGAACCTATGGTTTAACCAAGAATGCCTCCGAAACAAGATCATCCCGAAATATATCAACTTGAAGACGAACACGACATCAGCAGCCTCCGAATTTGCCCTGAGGAAAGCAAAAGAAATATGGTTGAAGCAGGAATGCAAGCTGTTCTTCTCCAAGAGATATATCATACAAAACTACATTAAGGTACTACACTCTGAATTAACTTATAAACTTCATCCGGTAGAATTTGATATTTTAGATGACCAAGTTAGGTCTCAAATTAGTAAAATTATATACAAAAAATATGTTAGTCAATCTAAAAAATTAAGAAACCTTAAAGCCTCTCAAAAACCCAATGTAAATACGAACGTTCAGAACTCCACTCGAATAAATTTTAGTGACACAGTGGTTAACTTGTCTAACGTAAATTTTAATACCACAGAACTGAATTTACTCTCAAAAGGCCCCAAATACTCTCCACATATAAATGACAAAAATATTATCGACACATTAATAACAGAAAGTCTATCAGCTATTAATAAAGTCAAACATGAAGAGAATACGGATATCAGCATAAGTCAAATCAAACAACACTTGAAATCTACCAAGTTAACATCCAAAACAACAGAGACACGTACAGTGAACGCTATAAAACGTAAAATAAAAGAAAATAATTTGGTACTCAGCAGAGCAGATAAATCTAACGCCACAGTTATCTTGCCAAAAATAGAATATGTTAATAAAGTGCAGGAATTCATCCAGTCCGAGGACATAACAGAAATAAAAAACGACCCGACAAAACATTATCAAACTAAATTAAAACAAGGTCTCTCGAATATTAAAGCAATTTTTTCTGATTATGAAAAGAGGAGAATAATTAATATGAACCCAGTGGCACCAAAACTATATGGTCTTATTAAAAATCACAAACCAGGGAACCCCATTCGACCGGTTGTTTCGTACATTAACAGTCCAACCAGGGACCTTAGCATTTCCCTGAATGATATATTCAAGAACATAACTAAATTCTCATCAGACAATAGCCTAAAAAATTCGACGGAATTAGTTGAAAAATTAAAAAATATTAAAACTCCACAAAATTCTGTTTTAGTCTCATTCGATGTAAAAAACATGTTTTCTAATATCCCGACGGATGAATGTCTACACCTCATCAAAAACCTTTTAGATACATGCAAAATTAACCATATAATCTCTTACGAAATCTTATCAGCCTTCGAGATCTGCCTGTCACAAACGTACTTTCAATTCGGGGAAAAATTCTACTTACAAAACTCAGGCTTACCCATGGGCTCTCCACTTAGTCCTCTCTTAGCGGATATTTTTATGATACACTTAGAAAAAGAAATTCTAAATTCTACGTTAGGCAAGAAACATATTAATTTTTGGTATAGATATGTTGATGATGTTTTGGCCGGTTTCAACGGTACTACCAGACAACTGAACAATTTTTTAAATTATATTAATAGCATACACCCGAAAATACAATTTACATTAGAAATCGAGTCAGATAATAAAATTAATTTCCTAGACCTTACAGTGTCACGCATAAATAATCAATATACTTTTAAAATCTATAGAAAACCAACATTTACAGGAACCACAATTCCTTATGACTCGTTACACCCATATCAGCAAAAAATGGCAGCATACAATTCTATAATAAACAGAGCATTTTCACTACCTCTGTCTGATGCGGATCTGAATGAAGAGCTACACATAATAGAGGACATTGGAGTTAAAAATAATTTTGGTAAAGATGTCTTTAGAAAGTTAATTAACAAAATCCGGAAAAAATTCACTTTTCAATTAATATATCCAAAAATAAAAGAAACCACAAAATGTACTTACACAACAATTACCTACTGTGGCCATTTATCCGAAAAAATAGCTAATGTTCTATCTAAACACAATCTAAAAATAGCTTTTAAATCACAGAGTAAATTATCAAACATATTATACAATGCAAAAGACCCAACACGTAAATTTAACAAATCTGGAGTTTATAAGTTAAAATGTACAGAGTGTAATAGTATCTATATAGGGCAAAGCGGTAGAAATTTCAAAATACGGTATCAAGAACATCTTAGATCATATAGGTTACAGAAAACTGATTCATCTTTCGCGAACCACTGCCTCGAAAACAACCATAGTTTTCCAGAATTAAACGACATTGAAATTTTACATTTCTCAACAAAAGGCTTTAAATTAAACGTTTTAGAATCTCTGGAAATTCATAAACACAATAATATCAAGGATTATAATTTGTTAAATGATCAATTAGATCTGATATATTCACCTTTATTTACAGCCGGCAGACCCATAATTGAATATTCATAATTAAGTTTATTATTGTCATCTACCTGCCTAAGCCCTTATTGTACCTATCTATCCAACCAATATTGTCTATATATTACATTTCTGTATAATTGTAAATCAGTCATTTTTGATTCACTGCTTGACAATGGCTTTGTAAGTCGAAACTGCAGTCGCAATTTTTATAAATACATAGTGGTAGAAAACATAGTAGTGTGTTTTATTTAGTTATTTGTGCAAAATGATTAACTACCACAGAGTAACGGCTCCTTCAATCAATTTTTTGATACATACATTTCTTAAAGTGTATATATATTCTTTTTGCATATAAAAAAATATTTTGTTATACACAAAAATAGAGTGTTAATTCTTGACAAAAAAATGTATGAACATATTACTTAATAGAAAGTATTCGGCTAGGTCGAAAAAATTATTTATTCGTTTTATTTGACATTATTATAGTTACAAAAATCAATCATCCAATGATTTAAATTGTGAAGAATTCAAGGAATTCTATTTATTGTTCTATTATCTAGAAAAGCTTATATAAAAATAGAATAGCGGTTGGACACTAGTAAAACTCTAATCGTTCGCGAAGATATCATCAGGACTGTCGAGAGAAAGCAAGGGCCCGGCGGGCTAGTAACATACAACTCCCACTAATCTTCGATACAAAATTTCGTAGAACGGGGGGGGGGGCGGGTCATTCCTAGTAATAAGCTATTTACCTCAATAAAAAATTCGCCGGCGCCGGAGGGGAAACACCCCCCCCCCTCTCGTTAGACCTGGATAACGTGAATAATTCGATTGGAAAAAGGAAAAGGCACTGAAGTTGGACGAAAAAACTCTACCTTCTGGGTGGTGTGGAAAAGAGTTCGAATGTGAGCAACCATATTTGGTAATTCAACGCGCTCCTGCACCTGGCAGCGATATTTGTCGCGCTGTAAATCGTAAACTGTTAAGCATACAATAAAAAAATTTAGATAGAGTTTATAGACAATTCTACGCTCTATAAGATTGATAATAACTTTTTTTCATATAGTCGATAGTTTGTAATATATTTTGAAACGACCATTTCAAATAAACTTTTAAATATACCTATAATTCAAAAACTGTTGATTTTACAAAAAAGAATTCAATAAAAAGGATGGAAACATTTCTGAACGAAAAAGTTGCTTAATAATTTTATCATAGAATTACCGGTTTTCGAGTTAGTAAAGAAAAGCTCTTATCTAATATGGCGGCCAACGCCCATGCCCTACAAAGTCAACTTTTTGGTTTTACACTCAGGAAGTACTCCCCTATTAATACTACATTAAAACCGTCCATAGAAATTTTGAGAAAATATTTATTGGTTCGACCGGAATATAAAATAAGTGAACTTTTTCAACTAACGTCGAAAGAATGGAGACTTTTAATTAGACCACCATGTATGGTCCTTTCTTATGTTTATTTAATCATTACTGTAGAATCACTTAAGCGATTTCTATGAAATCGTTTGTAAAGCTCGACGCGCCTCGGTGGTTTTCTATTAGATTCATCAAGCTATCAGGAGTATAAGGTGATGAAAATTCGGAAAGATTTCTTTTATTCGAGAACTTAGCGAGTAGCGGACACAGAATCTGGTGTCAAAAAATAATAATCCAAAATGGAGAATCCAAGAAATCTGCCAAAATATCAATTCTTTTGAAGATTTACATTAAATTTTGTACATTAGGATGTAAGCATTATGTGACAACAGCAACTATGTCAAAAATTCAAGACTATGGATATTACATACTTAATTCTTAAAAAGAAAAAAAGTTTTCTTAAAATGTTTTCTTAACCGCTTCTCAAGTCACCGAAGTAACTCCTTGAAAATCCAGAATGATTTTGTGTAAGGTAAAGAGAAGCGATGCCCTACAGTTTATAGTGGAGTCCGAACCACATCTTGGGGATAATTTTATAATTAAAATTATTTCGCGGTGAGCAGGGATTGAACCTGGCTACCTCGCTAGGTATGCCAGTATGCAAGCTAGACGCGCTAAACCACTGAGCTACCGTCCCCTTCTAGATACCTAGTTTGTGCTTTTGTTTTTAATGTATACTTTTTTATAATTTAACTTATGTACACTCTGTCTCTACATTTTTATATAGCTGTATACACTTAAATTAGTATGCTCTATTTTAATGTAATTTTGAAATTTCGTATTTTTTATATTAACTGTAATATTGTGACGTTTCCTATACCATATTTATGATCCACTGGAAAAATTAATAAAATAAAATAATTAAAAATGTTTTCTTTTGCTTTGAAGAAACTATAAGAGGTCATTAAAAGAGGCGATTAAACACCGACAGTGAAATATTATTTCGTAATTTACAGTAACAAATTTTAATATATTATATAGTCCTTAACAATATTTTTTCGAAAAAACGCCAATAAAAACGTTCTAGCCGTATTTGGGGTCAACAATGAGCCTTTAAAACTTTAAGAGCTTTCCAATTTTTACGATTTGTTTTAAGTTGGGACAAATTATGATACACTAATGCATGATCAGTAGCGTAGTGCTAAAGGTGTTTGGCTAGCGACCACGGACTCCCGGGTTCAAATCCTGGCCAGGGTATGGATGTTAAGTGGCGTTTTTCATGTGTTACCGAGACGGTAGCAGTGTGCGCTAGACCGCTGTTGAGTGACACAACATGTCTAGTCACTGTTATCTCTCCTGAGTTCGAGTCACAGCTGCGGTAGATGGCAATATCGCAGGGAATGGTTGTTGTGTTGATGTATATGTGTGCGTGTTCTGGTTGAGTGGTAGAACAGCAGCAATAGCTGAACTCTCCCAGGACGTTAATATAAATAAGGTCATTAAATAAAAAAAGATAAAAACATTTTAAAAAATCTCTTCAACCGTTTGAAATTTGACAAAATACCTGGATCAAAAACTGTAGGAAATCAGGTATGCCATATTTTATTATTATTTTTAAATCTCCAGGATGTTTTACTTATTAACACTTGCATTTTTTTAATGGAACACTTAACATTTTCCTATATTTATATACGACATTCTTTATCCATGCATATAGAATTTTAGGGCTTACAAGGCGGAAGTTACCATATTATTTTATTTTTTCAAATTAAAAATGGATTTAAGCAGTCAAGAGCAAAATTAGGTTAGTAACAGTTTTTTATGACCTCGTTATTTGGACATGTTGGAAGTGGGGAACGCTTAGGTCAAACCATCCATTTTGTAGGACAAGTGATGTTTGAGTTTTTTATCAAATTATCTCAAGATTTAGCTAAAAAACTAACTGTTAGTAATCAAACGTACTTTATTAGCTACCACTATTGAGAATTTTTGCAAAGAGAAAAGTTGGACGTCTCGTCAATATGAATCTACTCATGCTGATTCAGTCTGTTAGTAATCATTAATAAAAAAGGGTCCTATACTTTGGACTATTAGTAGCAAGAAATATGTACCAACATATTTGTGTAAAAAAAAATAAAGTTATGTAACCCTAAATATTACATAAACTTGTGATATTATTCTTATAGGTAGAATAACTTCCTGAATGTTTTGTTGATAGTTCCCGGGCAACCTGTACTTATTGCAAGAAATTTAATATCATTCCATTACATTTCCTAAGACTGAGTAACCAAAACTTTAAATCTTATTAAATGTACCCATTAAACATTTTGAAACTAGGAAACTGAAAGTTAAAATCTCGCCCTCCCAACCTACTTTAAAATTAAGTTTTATATTTTGATAACGAGTAAAAATGGCAGTCAAGCAGTGACTACTACGAATACTTTTTGGAACACTTTAGCCAAAATGTATCATAATTTACATACATTATAAGAAATTTTCCAACCTAGAAAACTATACAGTGGTATCATCATTTCGTATACATCTCCTGATTATTTAAGAATATAAATAAAGTAATTTTTTTTAAAAAGTGTCTCGGCCACTAAGCTTTATCTGATGATAAAATAAAATAGTAAGTGATATACCAAGTGGCAGAAGTACTTCATTTAATCTCCACTTCTTTTCTGTGGTCAAAAACGTCAAAATTAAATAATGATAGCTGCTGATGGTGACAAAGCAGCAATTTATGAATACCATAAATCATTGAGAGTCGTGTATTTATTGCATCCTGCATTAAAAGTGCAAGAGAGAAGTGAAATTAGTACTTTTACTCCTATAAGTACAACCATATTTTTCTCTAAAACTATTTCAGAAACTACAAATTCCACAACTAAAAATTGTGTCGAAAGAAGTGTCATTCCAACACGCTGTTATGTAATACCTAGATGCAAACTTTGTTCTTTTCGCTGACGATACAACTGTGACAAAATCCTTTAATGACATCAAGGACTTAATCACCGAATTAAACTTAAAACAAACCACTGTTCAAAATTGGTTCTCAGCGAATCAACTAGTACAAAATGATTCCAAAACAGAAAACTTGATCTTTACATTGAGGGATATAGATGGTGTTGACGTAAATATTAGTAAGGAGGTAAAATTTTTAGGTATATATCTTGACAAAAAGTTAACCTGGGAACCACATGCAAATTACATTTGTAAAAAGGTCTCAAAAAATATATACTTACTACGAAATCTTACATACAATGTATCGCAGAAAATATTAATAAATGCCTATCATGGTTTAATTCACTCAGTCATTTCTTATGCAATTTTAATTTGGGGACATTCATCTGCTAGTGGTAAAATTTTTGCTACTCAAAGAAAAGCAATCAGAATAATCGCTGGCCTTAATTTTAGAGATGACTGTAGAATGGAATTCATTAGGTTAAGTATTCTCACATTGCCATGTGTTTATATCATGCAATGCTTATTGTATATAAAAGAAAACGAGGCGAACTTCACAACGCACAGTCAAATTCACAGATATTCTACACGAAATTGTCATAAAATAAATACAAATTTTTTAAGGCTAAAGCAGACACAGGTAGGGACCAATTATTATGGCATAACTTTCTATAATGTGTTGCCTGCCCATGTAAAGCAACTCGACTTAAACACGTTTAAAATGTCGATAAAAAATTTTTTACTCAGAAGTGCGTTCTATTCATATAAGGAATTCTTAGACGCAGATTTCAGTGAAATTTAATGCTTGGTAATTTTGGAGTTCTCATTATTAGTATTACCTCGATATTCATCAGTCTTGAATTGCATTTTATTGTACTTTTAATATGATGCCGTATGTATATATGTATGTATAGATCTCACTGTTGTATTGCTATTTGATAATTCACTCACTCTTTAACTTTATCTTTATCATCATTAGTGTTAAGTAATTTTATATTGCATTTTTTCTTTTTTATCATTTAATTGTTGTTTGTGCTTATATGTTTTATTGTTTGTAATTTATTCTACTCATTTATATATATACTTATATCTTTAAACAATACTTATGTTTACATTTTACATGTACCATACATTTTTATGTACTACTTGACTTGTGTAAATACTCTGAGTATAAAACATCAATAAACAACTTACTTACTTACTTACTTACTTACTAATAATACCGCACGGCATTCGACAAATCAGAAGCCGTTAAGTCACAATTAGTGGTTCGGTTGCTATAGTTATGTCGAACAAAAGGTATTTATTTCTAACTTAGCATTTGACGTTTTGAACAGTTTTGAAGTTTTCTTGTATTATGTCTAAAATTTTGTTAGAGAAAGTCTACGACATGTTTGGGATGACATCGTCCACCAATCGCGAACCTAAATTCTTGCCCTCGACTCGGTCTACAAGCGAATATTTTTTTCTATCGATTACTTACCACTTATACAAATACAAAAATATAATTGGTATACTTCACGGTTATTAATGGAGGTTCAGACACAAACTTCAAAGAAGTACCAAGCCGATTCCTTTGTTATCGATTAATTACCTCTTACAGCCGGTTTTACAATCGTAAGTTAACTTTCATGTTAGTTGCAGGTTAACTACTGTTGGAAACATATCCAACAAATTATAATTATAATCAATTAATAATAAACAGATATTATGTAATTTTTACTATGCCCCTGTATTGGCAACATATGCATATTTTTTGTCCACATGGTTGGTACCGTAAGTTAAGTGTATCTGTTTAACACCCTCAACTCACCCTCAGTCTTACGTAAGCATTTTTTCACATAGGTCACATATACCTATATTTACAGTGCTGCCATTGAGCATTGTTTTAATAAGTTTATTTTTTATATATTGTGCTCTGCCTTTGTGGCATCATATTAGTGTTAATTAAATTGTGCCCTGCCTTATTGGCATCCAATTGTGTATAGTGTAACGTTTAAGTTAGTATTAATCAATTGTGATATCAACTGTATAAATTGTAAATATATAGTGTAAGAAAACAAAGACCAATTAACTTAACATACAGTCCACTAATTAATAAACCCTTTATGTAGATTACCTACATAAATTTGGTCCAGGTCGAGTCGCCGGATGTGCAGTGACAATTAATAAAAAAGTGTGTAGCATTTAGACTTGAACTAAAAATAAGGAATAATAGACGCTATTCTCAAGTGTTCGATGGAAAATTCCATTTCGAAAGTGACGCGTCTGAGGTCCTTGTCTAACATCTTTTTACGCCGATAACATCGATTGTTAGTGGTAGTGTCGTGACGCTGAATATAAGCTGGTCAACAATAGGTGGCGTACCAGCAGATTGCAGATTCCTACTAGGTCAACGGACACACAGCTATGTAACTTCTCTGAAGTTTCATTATTTTGTAGCATTTCACCTAACTTAAAACAGCTTGTCTCTCAATTTTGGGAAGCTGAAAAAGTACCTGAAATATTCCCTGAATATTCTAATGAGCAGGAAGCTTGTGAGTCAATTTTTCAAAATTCGATAGAAATGGTTGATAATAAATTTCAAGTGTGCCTGCCGTTAAAACAAAACTTAACTGATTTATGTTTAGGAGATTCATATTCTATTGCATATAAAAGATTTGAAAACTTGGAAAAAAGATTTAAAATAAATCCTGAACTATTTTTGCAATATAGTAAATTTATAAATGAATATATTAGCCTTAATCATGCAAAAATTGTGGATATTAATAGTTACGATTTGAACAGTGGTTCCGTTTATTTCATGGCACATCACCCTGTAATCAGGGAGGACAAAAGAACCACTAAACTTCGTGTTGTTTTTGATGGTAGCATAAAAACAAAAAATAAAAGGTCAATAAATGATTTCATGTACAATGGAGCTGTCGTTCAAAACGAGTTGTTTGATGTATTGATACTTTTTAGGACATATAAATATGTCGTGTCAACGGACATAAAACAAATGTACCGAATGATTTTGGTTCATCCAATTCATAGACCACTACAAAATATTTTGTGGAGGGAAAACCCAAACTTACCAATTCAGTGTTTGCAATTACAGACAGTCACATACGGTTTAAAAAGTTCTCCATATTTGGCTACTAGATGTTTAGTAGAACTTGCACATAAGGAGCAATATAATTATCCATTAGCCGCGAGAGCCCTGTTAAATAATACCTATGTCGATGATATTCTTTCGGGAGGTGACACTATTGAGGAAACAATTCAATTAAAAACTGAGTTGATTAACATGCTAAAAATAGGTTCGTTTCAGCTACACAAGTGGTGCTCCAACGAGTCCTCGATAATAAATGATATTCCCATTGAAAATCAACATTTTGATGATATTGATATTAGCAAGGACAATTCAGTGGTAAAAACCTTGGGTTTGTCTTATAATATAAAGTCAGACACGTTTAAAATGACGTCACCAACATGTGATGTCGCTGCGTGTGTTACAAAGCGACAAGTTTTGAGCTTTATTTGTAAATTCTATGACCCTCTAGGTTTAGCAGGGCCGGTTCTAGTAGCAGCTAAGCTAATCATGCAAGAACTTTGGCTTAAAAAATTAAATTGGGATGATATTTTACCTGAGAACTTATTGAAGCTGTGGCAAGACTTCGTTGAAAATCTAATAAGCATGCCAGTTTTAAATGTTGCTCGAAATTTAAACTTTGTGAATGCTGGTAAAGTAGAATTAGTAGGTTATTGTGATTCTTCTATAACAGCATACGGGGCTGTTCTCTATGTTAGGGCAGTTTGTAACGACAAGGTAGATGTCAATTTGCTTTGTTCTAAGTCTAGAATCGCGCCTATTAATAAAAAGTTAACTATTCCTAAATTAGAATTAAATAGTGCTTTGTTACTTGTTAATTTAACAAGTAAAGTTTATAAATTATTAAAATCTAGAATACATCAGATATTCTTGTACTCTGATTCAAGCATAGTACTAGCTTGGATAAAAAAAGAACCCGTAAAATTAAACCCATATGTTGCAAACAGAGTAAGAAAGATTTAAGATATGAATTCAAATTTCAATTGGGGTTACGTTAATACGAATGACAATCCTGCTGACTGTTTGTCAAGAGGTGTAGAACCTCAAAATATGGCAACAAATGAAATGTGGTTTCATGGTCCAAAAGTTCTATCAAATGTCGATTTTTATCATTGCACTAACGTTCAATGCAATTTGCCAAGTCCTTTACCTGAAGAAAAGGTGCAGATTTTTACTCAAGTAGTAGAATCTCAAAGTGATTCATTTTTTAAAAAATTTTCAAGCATTACAAGACTACAAAGAATTGTCGCTTACATGTTAAGATTTATATACAACATTAAAAATAAAAATAACAAAATTATCGGCAAATTAACTATAACCGAGTTAGAGAGTGCGCTTAAAACTATCATAAGGTATGAACAAAAATGCAACTTTAGAGAAGAGATTAAATGTTTGCGCTCTGGTCAAGAAATAAAAACAAAACTAAAATTTCTATGTCCATTTATGGATAAAGAAGGGATCTTACGGGTAGCGGGTAGGTTGCAGAATGCAAAAATTTCCAAAAACACCCAATAATATTGCCAAAAAGTAACCATATAACTAGTTTAATTATTATTAGAGAGCACCTGAGACTTTTACATGCGGGACAGAAGCAAATGTTGAGTAGTTTAAACCTAAAATATTGGTTAATAAGTGGCACAAGGGAAATTAAACGAATAATTCATAAATGTGTAACCTGTTTTAAATTAAAGGCTAGGTGTTCGCAGCAATTAATGGGGTCTTTACCAGTAAATAGAGTAAGCCTAACCAGGCCCTTTCAGAATGTTGGGATAGATTTCTTTGGTCCAATATATATTAAACAGTCACGAATTAGAAGACCACTGATTAAAAAATCTTACGTAGCTTTGTTTGTCTGTTTTTCTATTAAAGCGATTCATATGGAGCTTCTGTCAGATATGACTACTGATAATTTTTTAAATGCCTTCAGAAGATTTATTTTTAGGAGAGGGAAGCCAACAAATGTCTATTGTGACAACGGATCTACGTTTAAGGGGGCAAATAATCAGTTAGTTGAATTTTATAAAATTCATAATTCAGCAGCCCACAAGGATAAAATTGATAGGTTGTGCCTTGAAGAGCAAATTAAATTTAATTTCATCCCGAGCTACTCACCCGTGTTTGGTGGATTGTGGGAAGCAGGGGGAAGAGTGCAAAATATCACATAAAGAGGGTTATGGGTAATCATCAATTCACATATGAACAGTTTAATACATTGCTAATTCAGGTTGAAGGGATTTTAAACTCCAGGCCAATAACCCAAATGTCAAATGATCCATCAGATCTAACATACTTAACTCCGGGTCATTTTTTAATAGGTGCTCCTATTACTAGCTTTCCTGAACCTGACTTAACTGCTATCCCAGAAAATAGACTTAAGTTTTGGAGGTTGTGTACCCAGGTGAGACAACATTTTTGGAAAAGGTGGTATAATGATTACTTGGCACAACTGCAAAGTAGACCAAAATGGCATCGTAACTTTCCTAATGTCAAAGAAGGTATGTTAGTTCTTTTAAAGGAAGACAATGTTTCTTCATTAAAATGGCCAATGGCCAGAATTACAAAAATAATTCCTGGTAAAGACGGCAAAGTCAGAGTTGTCCAAGTCAAAACCCAAAATGGAACTTACTTGCGGTCAATTACTAAAATAGCTGTCTTACCAATTTATAATTAACTTTATTGTAAACAGAAAATTGTATTTTAGTTAAGTTTAAAACGTAGAGGAACTATAACTACTTAGATAGTTTTGCATTTAAGGCTAGAAATATGTCTATTTTTCTTTTACAAATCTTTGTACTTTTTATTATGTTACGCTTTGTTATTTTTATCATTATAGACATTTGTAGTCTTCTAATATATAGTATTTATTATACATTTGTTAAAATAGACTTTTACAGTCTTCTATAATTTCTAACTCTACCAATACATGAGGGTTTCTTAGCTTACTTATTTTCACAAGGAGAAACTAGTGCAGACTTTTTTTTATAAAAAAAAAACTGTCGAGGCCCCAGCATGTTGGAAACATATCCAACAAATTATAATTATAATCAATTAATAATAAACAGATATTATGTAATTTTTACTATGCCCCTGTATTGGCAACATATGCATATTTTTTGTCCACATGGTTGGTACCGTAAGTTAAGTGTATCTGTTTAACACCCTCAACTCACCCTCAGTCTTACGTAAGCATTTTTTCACATAGGTCACATATACCTATATTTACAGTGCTGCCATTGAGCATTGTTTTAATAAGTTTATTTTTTATATATTGTGCTCTGCCTTTGTGGCATCATATTAGTGTTAATTAAATTGTGCCCTGCCTTATTGGCATCCAATTGTGTATAGTGTAACGTTTAAGTTAGTATTAATCAATCGTGATATCAACTGTATAAATTGTAAATATATAGTGTAAGAAAACAAAGACCAATTAACTTAACATACAGTCCACTAATTAATAAACCCATTATGTAGATTATCTACAACTACAACTTTACCGACACTTGAGTTTTTCAATATAAAGTTAAGTCATGATTTGTAAACGAGAGGTTGTGAATAAAATTTATAATGTTGGTACTAGAAAAATGATTAATATACATAAAATGCATGCATTTTTGTCAAAGTCACGTCACATACTAACAAATATAAACATCAGAAGCAATTTATCAGTTACTGGTTTATTATTATTTATTAAGTAAGTACCTATGTAGTATTTAATGTTTGCAATTTTGTATAAATAATATCTTTATATAATTTATTCTACATTCTATGAAACAGAAACGTTTCTTTTAACAATAAAAACGTGTTTTATTTTTTAAGTACTACATCATGGGCAATTAATTCCTTTATTTCATCTAATACAATTTCCACTGTTCGGGGTGATAGTCTGAATCGATTTAAAAAATCTCTTCCATCGTATTCTTCAAAGAAGTTGGGTCTACCGGATTATTTTGGGTCTTCTTGGCTCCTCATTACTGCTATATGCATTCACTTCATACATGTCCATTTTTGAAGAAAGTATCAAAATATTATTTTGTGACAGTTATTTTGTAGGTTGTAAATTGCTGGTAAACTACCAACTTCCAGTTTACTCACACCTCATCTGCCAGTAAAGTTAACTTCCAGATAACCATCACCTTGAAAATAATCAGCTATTGTAAAACCCAATTTCTATAGTAACCTGAAAGTTAACCCTGACTGGAAGTTAACTAGCGATTGTAAAACCGGCTGTTAGTAATTGAGGGATATAGATGCAAAACTGAATATGTCCACGTTTTATAAAAATTGCAAAAATTTGTAGGACACAGTATATTTAGAGTTGTTCTATTGTATTTTTACATAACTAAGGGGTGTAGTTTAAAATCTTTGTACAATTGTTTTATAGATTTTTACTAGGATTTCAGAACTTTTATTAGTTGAATGAAACAGACTATAATCTAGCGTGGATAATAGACAATATAATTTTTATATCGTGGCCTTCTCATCTTCTGTAGCTGAAGCTAGTTGTTTAGGACATCAGGGGCTGCAGCATAAATGGAAACAGTTTAAAATAATATTTCAGATTGTTATCTTCTCTCCACTTTCCGCAAACTGAATCGTTAGCAACCATTGACAAGTGTCAATACTTTCAATCTTATCATGTTTTAAGGGCACTGCAACAGACTACATTAAATTTAACTTCATTGTTTCAATATTATTTCCATTTTTGTACATTTCTTTAGATTCCCCCTAGTAAATTTTGTAAAAAGATTCGTTCCTTAACAAAATCATACCTGAGTTGTTTTTGGTAAATTTAATCTTTTTGTGAACCTCAATTTAAAATGCCAGTTTCCAGTTAGTTTTCCAGTATTTTTGCTTTCAGTTTTCCACTGAAATATTTTGAACGCATGACCTATTCTTAGCCCTTTTCTACGGGTTTCTATTATGTCTATGTGCGTGTTCTTTGTACCGTAAAATATGTTTAGTTTCAAAGCATGTAAAATACAGTTAATTTACATACCACGGCAAATTTTAATCTTTCTAGCTTCCATTCCTCAAATTTCTATTTCTTTTTCTAGCTCGATTATTCTTAGTAGGTCTTATATCGTTTTTCACTCGTTATTAATAATATACTGCTAAAACACAATTATTAATTACAGTTTGTGATTTATTGTACTACAGCCATATTGAATACAGAAACAGAAGGCTCTGTGACTTCTAAACAAATAGTTTTCATGGATCAATAATTTTTGGCGTAAGCTAACTTCTCTTGTGTTCTGATATTATTTTCTTAAAATATCTCCGTGTTTGTCCTATACACAAATTTTCAACCCTTCAAAAACCAACAGCTAGAAATTTGTCGATCAAAAAGTTGCAAGTAGCTCACTGTATGTCCAGTAGTTTAGTTATTGTAAATAATTAAAAATAAAATAGGAAACAATTATTATTAGTTTACCTTACTGCAACTCAAAAAAAGACCAATGGATCGGTCTCAATAATTTTCCTATTGCCTCTACTGGATATGTCGCATTTTGCGTCTAAAGGCTCGATTCCCATATTGTATTTTGAATTTGAGTGGGAATTCCATACTTCTGTTTTTACATTAATATGTCGAGTTTGAAACTTTTAGAACTACAGAAAAATAGCACGTTCCGTGACAAATTCAATGCTATAAATACCTTAATTTGGACCAAACTGGTATATGTAGAGTTTGCATATATATATTTCAATTACAAAAATAGGATCGGCATACATCTGGGTTAGTGGAGGTCCAGAGGCAGATGTACATCTAAGTTAGTGGTGGTTCATTGGAACTATTGGCAGACATTTTGAGCCTACAAGATGTCTACTTTTAAGTTATTATTCGTAAATATTAAGCTGATATTTTAGTGATAACTCCGTTGATAAATCAACTTTGCACCACTAAGAAAAACTCTTATGTCACTTTCTTACCTGCCATGCCTTAAGGCGAAATGCTAATCATGTCTGTAGCCGGTACAAATGTGTTAGGTAATTGCACACTGACTCCTATATTATGCCTACATTATTACCTAAAACTACCTCGGAATGGGAACATTTTCACTACCTAGAGATCTAAGACCTCAGAAATTTAAAGAAATATGATTTTTTTTGTTGATGTATTTCGAAAATCAGTTTCTTGAAAATAAAACATTTTCGAATTTGTGACACAGCTGCTTTATTGTAGAATATGGCGAAATGTACGCTAAACTTTTCATTATTAAAGAAGACTGTAATTAAGTTTTGATCGTTTTATAATATGTCTAGGGTATCTGCTTTAAACTTTAATGGAGGATGTGTAATTAAAATTATACAATGTAATTTAAAAACTTATTGGCAGGGAAATATTAAATTTCCTGCAATATTTGCTGTGTAAAATATATGACATTTTTAGAATTAGAGTTCCTTGTCACTTCGCCAATAAGACTGAATCGCTTTGTTCTAATATGTGTTTCTAACTTATTTTATTACAATTTATATTTCTCAACTATATACAGGGTGTTTCATGAGGAACATACTGTACATACTTCTAGAAGCGGTAGACGACCACTTAGGTATTCAGGAACGGCCATTGAAATTTTCCTCTTGCTGTTAAGTTCTGAGATACAGTGTGACTAACTGATTTTTGTCTAAATTTACTTTGGCCAGAACGTCCTTAATATTAATTTTAGACACTTTATGCACTGATCACAGTTATAGATTGCTTTAGTTACTACATAGGAAAATTTGTTGACATAACTCATCTCTAGTATTTATTGGGGCACTGTAGACTTCAGTTTTGAGATGTTCCCATAGAAAATAATCGACGGGGTTGAAATCTGGTGATCTAGCCGACCGGCCAAGGATTAGGTCCCCCAAGTCCAATCCATCTGTTTGGATAATCATTATCCAAATGCCTTCTAACCTCAATACCAAAATGAGGAGGAGGTCCGTCATGCTGGAAGTTACATTAATACCGTGCATTAAACCACCTAAAATATTTTGTAAAAAATCTAAATAAGTCTCTGTAGTTAGACTTGGCGGAAGAACATGTGGACCAATTAGGTTGTTGTTAATCATACCACACCAAACATTTACCGAGAACTTATGTTGAGAATGTACTTCTCATATACCATGAGGATTGTTTTCAGCCCAGTTATGAGAATTTCTTAAATTAAATACGCCATCTCGTGTAAATCGGGCCACGTCTGTGAAAAGAGCTCGATATGCAGTCGGTCGGTAATCAATAATCCACTGACAAAATTTTAACCCATTTGCATGTCACCTTGTTGAAGCCTTTTCACTTGCTGAATATGATACGGATGTAATATTTCTTTATTTAGAGTCCTCCAAACCAGCACATGACTTACTTCAGGGTGTTCTTATTAATGATATTTTCCTGATCCTCAACGTTATGAACAATATATCGTTCCACTTTTGATGAGGGAAAACTTGCATAGCGATACACAGTTGAATATATCTGATTATTTGATGTTCTTCTGTTAGGAAAACGAATATTGTATTCCTCTGCGGCTTGTCTACCATTACCATCACAACATCCATAAACAAAAATCGGTAAAGGTATTTGCACAGAACTTCGCTCTTTATTTGTGCATGGCGGTCACTCTAAGAAATTAGTAGTTACGAAATGACATTGAAAATAATAATCGGAATATAGTTATCACTATTATTACAAAGAGAACCTGATAAGTTTTGGTCTAAAGAATATACAGAGTGCTCTTCCAACAGCAAAAATTCAATACTAAATAACAGGTGTCAAATAAGGAAGACTTGCGCAAATACTTTTACAAATGTCCACCATGGTTGAATTATTTCTTGGGATGACCACCCAGTATATTTTTCAATAATAGTATATTATTCAACGAGCATATAATTATGGCTATTATTCACGAGGGTGAAGTTTAAGACACGAGCCGCAGGCGAGTGTCGTAAATCATCAGAGTGAATAATAGCCATTATATGCAAGTAGAATACTATACTTTGTCCACGACTATTAAATATTTAATATTTATTTAATTCATCTTCATTCAATGTCTCCTATTTAGGAAAAATTCATATGTCATCAGACATCATATATAATTTTCTCCATTTTTCGGGCCACAAGTTTAATGAGGCGATTTCTACAGCTTCCTTTATCTCTGGCGGTATCTTTGAAATCTAGTTTTCACTGTCAGTACCGATTTATTTAATTATATTACCCTTTTTGAGTACCTAAAATGTAAAATTATTGTAAATAACGTTAGCGTTGAAATCGCACAAATTTTGACGTTTCAAATCAATTTACGTTTTGACACATCATGGCTTACTAATAAAATAATACAGTTTGTAGACATGTAAGTAAAGGTTTCAAAAACAATGTTGGGGATTTCCGCGTGTAGCTAACAGAAATAGATGATGCTTTGAAAAGAACTTACTAATGTAGTTTTTGAGTGTTTATTAAAATACCTTTTCGGCATTTGAGTGCTTCCTAGAAAACGACACACTTGTCTTTTGGTTATTACAATTTTGACATTTTAAATTGTTAGTAAAAGCCACTAATGTCATTTCTTGCAAACAATTGACTGTCCTCATTATTCACTGCAATCAGTGAATAATGAAATCATTATCCATTGCAGAGAATAATGGATAGCATTATCCTTAAGGAGACACATACATATTGAGTACATTATTTAATAGTCGTGGACAAAAGTATATTATTGCCATCTGTTATATTTTCAATTCCACATTCACGTGGTGGAGTGGAGGTATAGTGGTGGTTAAAAAATTTCACTTTTTTTGAAATTTTTCAAAAACGTCGGTAAAAAAATTTTCAAAATTTCCTTTTCTGAAATAGGTTTAGAATATCATAAAACTTGAAAATTTTAAATTTGAGCAAAAAAAATTTTTTTTGTATCTATTCTAGTCTTAATTAATGTTACAAATTTTTTTTTCGAAATAGGTTTGGAATTTCATGAAACGTGGAAATTTTAAATTTGAGCAAAAACAAATTTTTCATCTATTCAAAGTAGCGGTAAATAAAAAATTTTTTGAAAAATATTTTTAAACATTTCAAAAAAAAAATTAAATTTGAAATTTGAAAGGAAAAAAAATTCCATCCATTTTAGTGGCGTTTTTTTTTTAAATGTTGGTAAAAATAAATTTGAAACAATTTTTTTTAAATAGGTTTAGAATGCCATGAAACTTGGAAATTTTAAATTTGAACAAAGAAAAATAATTTTTATTTTAGTGGTAATTTTTTTTTTTTTTCTGAAATAGGTTTAGCGTGTCATGAAACGTAGAAATTTTTAATTTGAGAAAAAAAATCAATTTCTTTCATAATGTATTCCCTTTAGACGGTCCACCCTGTATATTTTCCAGTGAAAGTTTTACCATTTCTTCGCTGACGGTAGGGTCAACTACCTACCAAATTCGACTGCTCTCCGTCAAGTAGTTTTTAATCTACGTGATCTGAAACGTCAAAATCCGAAAGGGGGGGGTGATTTTTTCTCGAATACAATACTTCCCTTCGGTATGCGAGGGAAGTAATAGTAAAAAAAATTTCAAAAATTTTTTTTTTTTGAAATAGGTTTGGAATGCCAAGAAACGTGGAACTTTTAAATTTGAACAGACAAAAAAATTTTTTAGTGGTAAAAAATTTTTCAAAAATGTTAGTGAAAAAAATTATCAATTTTTTTTTTCTGAAATAGGTTCAGCGTGTCATGAAACGTGGAAATTTTAAATTTGAGCAAAACAAAATTTTTCATTATTTATTCCCTTTAGACGATCCACCCTGTATATTTTCCAGTGAAAGTTCTACCATTTCTTCGCCGACAGTAGGGTCAACTACCTACCAAATTTGACTGCTCTCCGTCAAGTAGTTTTTTAGTAAATGCACCAACAGACAGACAGACAGGCAGAAAGACAGACAGACTAACGGAATTGAAAAACCTATATTTTCGTAATCTCCGTGATCTGAAATGGCAGAATCCGAAAAAATCTCGGAGGGTGATTTTTTCTCGAATACAATACTTCCCTTCGGTATGCGAGGGAAGTAAAAATAATATCGGCATATTCCTCATTTGTAAATTTATAAAGCATGATTATTTGCAGACTGAGTTAACCAAGTTCTGCTGTTTATGACAACAAACAAGAAATGTCAAATTATCTAGGCCTACTAATATTTATGTAATAATAAATAAATAATATATATAAAACTGTTTAATGATTCCTATTATAAAATGTACCTAGCTACACTGTCTTTGGAATTAAAAAAAACTCTGGCTTTAAAATTTTTGTCAATTGAGCATTATTTACCGAGTTTAAATTGACCATTTTTAATTATTTGGACAATTCGATGTTTTCACGAATTTTAAAATCTCTTTGACCATGAAGATAATACCTAATTATTTAAAAAAAAAATTGAGTTTTCCCAAGCAACCGATGTATTCCTTAAAATAAGCCCTCTTAAATTTGAATTCCAATTTTACCGCGAAAAACCGTATGTCACTGTATCCCACACTGATGACGTCAGAGGTTACATTATTGGTAAACAAATATGGGTTGTTTATTATAAATACACGGTATTTTGCAATATCTTAACGTTTTTTAGGGACATTTGATTTTAAAGTAAGTTGAGTAAGTAAAGAAAGTTAAAACTTAATTATCATGTAATAGTATTAGTCTAAATTAATGAATACCTAGCTACCTAACCCTGTTTTCGAATTTTAAGAAAATTTATTTCTGTATAACTAAGAAAGTTCCGTTTTACAAAACCAATAGCACTATCTCCATAACTTTCTGGTGAAGCTCTAAAATCGTAACATAAAGGTAAATGTATTTTATTTGAAAAAACGAGACATCCTATAAAAGTTAAACAAGGAATCATGAGAAAACCTATCAAATGCGACCAACAAAATAAGAATTCGTTATTTATTTTACGAGATAACCTATAAATACCCTCAAAATGGGCTTTTATTGTTTTTGCTGTGTTTATTACAACTTTGATTTAAATTGTTTCTTGTTCGGTGAAAATGTTGCCCCTGTTGAGTAGAAACAGAACATTTTTGGAAAATTTCCAAAAAATTAGAAATGCGCGATTTATACAGCAATTACGAAAAAAGTACCTTTTTGCAAATCGGCCATTGCCCATAATTGGGATGGCCTAGAGAATCAAACCTGGACTTAAACTCTTCATAAGAGATAGTACTATCATATAATTTGAAATATAAATATTTTTAGTAACTTTCTAATCCCAAAAAAAAAGCGAATTAATATCGTAACATTATTTATTGGTTATATTTTTGCGAAGTATCTCTTTGTATTGAGTAATTATAAATTCGGAGTATAGTAATCGATAGTATACACTTTTCACACATAAACAGAAAAAGAGCATCCTATGACCATTTTGGTCCGAAATAATTCATTTTTTATTATCCTCACAACGGTAAAAGAGTTACATAAATAACTGAGTTTTGGTACAAATGTTAATTACGCTTTTTCCGGTAGATGGCAGACACGTCAGTCAAAATTTTGATAATGTGCCGCTGCTTCCTCAATCATGAATTGTACTTGCCAGCCTACAGAGGGAGAGAAAAAAAGAAGAAAGGACATGGAAAGAGAGAGAGAGAGAGAGACGGATGGAGAAGAAATTAATTAGAGCGAACGTTCCAGTACAACGAGCTTCCTTTCTTATACTGTGTACGTATATATGAATTCAAACCTAGCGATTGTATAACCTACATTATGACACGCTGCAGCTCTATGCAAACATAAAAATACACCAAAATATGTACTTCCCTATGAGAGAACAAAAATAAAATACACCTTGCACTGCACAAGACAATGTAAAGTTTCAATTCATATATACATACACAGTATACGAAACGAAGCACAAGAATGTTCTTTGAGCACGTTGTACTGGAACGTTTGCTCTAACTGATTTCTCCTCTATTCGTCTTTCTCTCTCTCTCTCTATCTTCTTGCTCTCCCTTTGTAGGCTGGCGCTTACTCTTCAAGATGGATGACGTAACGGCACATTTCGAAAATTTTGACAGACGACTGCCGTCCACCGAAAGAAAGCGTAAGTAACATTTTTAACAAAACTCAGTTAATTATGTAGTTCCTTTACCGTTGTGAAGATAATAAAAATAACTTATTTCGGACCAAAATGGTAGTAGGATGCTAATTTTATTTAATGTGTAAAAAAGTGTATACTATCGATTACTATACACGGAATTTATAATTACTCAATTCAAAGAGATACTTCGCAAAAATATAACCAAAAAACGTTACGATATTAATTCGTTTTTCTTGAGGTTACAAAGTGACTAAAACAATGTATATCTTAAATTATACGATAGTACCTATACCTTACGAAGAATTTAAGCCCTTGTTTGATTCTCTAAGCCAACTCAATCGTGGGAAATGGCCGAATTACGAAAAGGTTTTTTTCGTAATTGCTCTATAAATCGCGCAGTTCTAAATTTTTAGAAATTTTTAAAAAATGCCCATTTTCTACTTAACAGAAGCAACATTTTCACAAAACAATTTAAATCAAAATTGTAATAAACACAGCAAAAACAATAAAAACAGATTTTTGACGGTATTTTTAGGTTATCTCGGAAAATAAATACCGAATTTTTATTCTGTTGGTCGCATTTGATAGGTTTTTTCATGGCATACAACTTTCTTGTTTAAATTTTATTTGTGGGATGCTTCGTTTTTTATTAAATTGTAATAAACCGTTTTTTCGAATTTGTCTAATTTTTTAGGTCATGTTCTACATCAGCTAGAGTGATGCAAAATACGCTAAACATTCTTAGAATATTTTCCTCTACATGACTCTATTTTTCATTTCCGGGTAGCATCGTTTCTGAATTTTACCGTAGAAATACTGGATTATGGTTACAATAAGTAAAGTGTAAATTTAATTTTTTCCAATTAATATATATTTAAAAAAAATTCATTGATAATTGTAATAAATGAGTTCTAATTTAATTCCAACGTGAATTGTTGTCTAATTGCTAAGCTTCTTTATCTCTCTTTACCGCACTTGTTCGGCAAAATGGTATTTTACCTAACTAGTGTGGTAATTATGGCATTGAAGTGAATGTTGTAATGTTTGACATTATATATTGATAGTAGATAAAACTGCTTTATCGCTTATTGTCATGGGAGACAAGTAAACTTGAACTTTGCGCTGTCAGAGGGAAAGCCTACTGTATCTATCGGTCGTAGATAATGCACTTTTTGTATAAATATTACTAAAAGTAGACTTAAAAGTAACTTGCTATTAACACTAGTGTTAAAGGTACATTTAATACTTAAAATCCAAAAAACTATTTAATAAGCTTTATTTTCAAAAACCAATGTAGACTTAATTTGGATGGTGCAACTAGAACAGTTGAAAATTTAAATACCATGATCAGACTTAGTGTAGCTGCGGCCCGATGGCAGTAATTTCTTTGCAAGACGTTGCGGTCGGTATGTTGGGAGTGGCATTAACATTTGGCAAAATTATCATCGCAATGCTTCCTTTATTTTTCGATATATCCGCCAACGTACTGGACTTCCACCCCTCATGCTTTTTAATAGTTTGTAAGATTTGCACCAGCATCAGTAAGCAAGTTAGTCGAAGACTAGTGAAAGCAATGCCCTCTATATAAGCGATGATCGGAAAGTTCAAGGAATTCAGCAATGTTTGCAGGCATTTTTCAGAACTTGTTTATTCCAACTGGATTCTTCATTCACCTATTATTTCCGTATATAATGAACAGTCGTTGACGATTAATATTATTTGGGCGAAGAGCAACATACTGTAGATATGTTGAATCAACAATAACGAAATTTCGCATTACCTTGGTTTCTATGTCGGATATATTTACAACGATTACAAACTCCTTATCCTCGATGTCTCCTAAAATCAAGTGGCATACTTCTTCATGACGACAAGCTCCAGATATGCCGAAAATCGTAGCCACTTTTAGCATTAAATTCTTTTCATCTGGTGCTTCCGTAAGCAAATTATCCACATACTCCATAGTCAGTATTTTGGATTTCATAGTCTGTATTCTTTGACCTTCCTATTAAAACCGCAATAAGCTTTTATAATACTGGCTTGTTCCTCATGCTCAGCATTGATTTGATCAAGGAGTAGTTCGACCAAGGCCATGAAGATATTTTTGCAAAAACGGCATAAATGCTCCTTGGCCTTCTCAATGCTAAATGTTAAAATACAAAATTAAAGTGCCACTTTAAACAATTCTAAGGAGCCTGAAAACAAGCGCGCATTATTGCACACATGATGCGATTACACACGCTCGACATGCACAAATATTCGGCTCAATACAGTTCCTCTTTATCAAGCAGTGTGCAAAACTCATTATAACAGTGGCGGCTCGTGATATTGTCTGCAGAGGAGGCTTGATATTCTGAAAGACAACTGATGTGCAATATGACTACAATTTGTACATTTCCCCACCACCCCTGAGGTATTACAACGGCGCGTTACATTTTTTTGCCGTGGGTTGTTCGCCAGGATACCGATTCACGACTTGAGAGAATAGAACTAATAAAAGAATAGAATGAAAAGGAAATAGAAAATATGATGAGATGAAAAAATCATTCTCATGAAATTCTCGTTTCTACGACTCGAGTATCGGTATCCAAAGGAGTCCTACTATCCCACTTGTAATAAATTATATAACTTTTAATAAAAATTAAAACAGTTTTGGTAAAAAAATTAAAGTTTCTACAAACAAAAAATTGTATTCATTATCACTGCCAGGCGTGTAAAATTATAACTTTTAATAGAAATTAAAATAGTTTTGAGAAAGAAGTTATACAAAAAAAATATAACCGCGGAACTCTATATTATGGAGAATTATAAAAAATATTTCCTAAAAAATAAATAACACAAATAAATATTTTTTCTAAAATAACAACTACCTATATTAATCTCTCCTTTAAAGCCTGAATATTTTTATAAATGAGTGGTAACCTGCGATTTTCGGAACTAGCAAAATGGTTGATTACTTCATCATAAAATGAATCGCGTTTCCTCAATTCTGCCAAAAAACGTTTTTCTATTGAAATAAGCGATACATTTGAAAGGCGGTCTTGACTCATTTTGTTTCTAGTAAAAATGTTTTTATGCGTTTAAGTGCTGAAAATGATCATTCTACAGAAGCTTACCGGAATTGTCTCAAAAAATAGTGGCGTTATTCAAAAAGTTCTCTAATTTTGGGTCATAAGTTTTTAAAAAATCTACCAGCTCTTTGAAATTTTCATTATTGCACGATTCTCGTTTTTCGTCATGTCCTCGGAAAGAATTTTCTTGTGAAGATAACTATATAACGGCATCTATTAACCTCTTTAATATTTCCCTATTCTCATGGACCTTTTCGTTAACATTTTCTATTTTTCTCTTATGTGCAGAATCCAAGAAATTTACAATATTTTGTTTACCAAACATTTTGAATTTAATGCAAGATGAAATGTGCTCCTGGGATTTTTCGTGCCTTTCTAAACCTCGCGACAAATTTTGCAAATTATTAAACCCGGCCCTGCCCCAAATTGAGGATTGATCATTAGTAAATAATAAACATCTTCAACAATATAATTTGTTTCTAACTGTTGATGCCGTTAACCACTCGACTTTTTTATAATTGTTATCACAAAACCCTCTGTTTTGTTTACCACTTTTAAAAACTAACGAAAGCATTGCTGGTGTAGGCCTGGCATTTCTTTTAATTCTTACCTTTTCGTCATAAATAAGAGTAGTAAATCCATTTAATAACAAATAATCCACCACGTCTGGACAACAAGACATGATGTTGGGAATATTTTCACCTAGAGCACTTATTTCTAGCCCGCCTATCAAATGTTTTATGTATTTATACGTCAAGTTGTTCTTAACCGGTTAAACGCAACTGTCAGACTGTCAGACGTCAGTTCGTTTTCTTTGTGAATCACCTGACTCTTGAATGACCTGTGCACATGCGCTATAAAAACTAAGATCTGAGGCTAGCCTCATACTTGGCTATTCCAAGTGTTGCTATTTTACACAGCGCAAAGAAATTCAAGGTCATTCATGTTATAAGTAAATGCGGTAAAGTTGGAAGCTATTTCGTATTAGCCTCCAGCGAACCGCAGTGTTCATTCGTAAAAGACCGGCCGACCGGGAAATATGCATACAAAGACTATTCGGACTGTAACGTTATAGGTATGTTTGTGGAAAGGAAACGCAAACATGTTATATATAAACTGAAAATTAATTAATGAATAATAAACAATAGAAAATATTGAAAATTGAGATATACCTAATAGAAATTTCTTAAGATATTACTTTTGAAGATATGGTGGTTCTTCCAAGGGGAGGCTCAGCCTCCCCTGCCTCCCCTGACGAGCCGCCACTGCATTATAATGATAATAATAAATTGTCTTTATTAAGGGCGAAAATATCTTACATGTATTATGGTTCTGTAACACTTAATTCCGTCTAACAATTAACCATAAAACTTGTAAAATACGGTTTGTAAATACGAATATACTCTCTAACAAACTCGTATACAATTTCTAATTATAACAGATAGAAGTGAACAGGGCAATAAGTTAAAGTAAAATTCGATTATTTTATGAAAACAATAATATTCACAGCATGTGGTGGTTGTCATTATCGCGTTAGTGGTTGCTTATAATACGGTCTTTAATTCAATAACACTGTTATATTATCTACATTTTAAGTATGTAAATAGGCTAAACAACCGCTATATTTCCACTCTGGTATTTTCAGATAACAGATCTGCTAAATTCCATTAGCCTTCCTATTCCAATCCACTTAACATAATATGATACTATAATGGCATAAGTTAACGCACCAAATTCAAATTAGAAGGTCATCGTAACAAAATTGTATACTGCCTCATTTAAATAATATTACACCCACATCCACACAGTGAAGTGGAAGTATAATAATCGCAAGAACTTTTTATTTTATTTAAATTGGTTTAAAATAAAATTAAACTTCGACATTTCGAATTTGATTCAAAAGAATTTCTGTCCATCTGTAACTCTCTATTTGTGCGCACATTTTGGTGTAAGATATTGATCTCAAATTTGGTGCACGTATGTATTATAACGAGATCAGGAACTAGATTATATTTTCAGCTTGTTCCGGTGAAGGATCGGGGCGTAAATAGAGGTAAATGACGATAAATAAGTAAATGTGCCAAATAAAAAAATTGATTGGGGTTAAGTCAGGAGACCTTGCAGGTCACCTAACTGGACCATGGGTCCCAATCTAACGATCAGGAAACAATCCATTTAGGGAATCCCTAATGATAACAGCATTGTGTGATCCAGCTCCGTCTTGCTGGAAGCAAACCGCGTCAATGTTGGTATCGAAATTTGTATAATTTGTGGAATTATCAATTTCGGAGAAATTCTAAATATCTTAGTCCAGTTAGATTTTCATCAATTATTATTGGACCTGTATCACCCAGGACGCGTAACTAACCATTGAAACCAAACTACTCCTGAAACTGCCCTCATAATATGAGGATTTTCAATTGCCCAATATCGAACGTTGTTCTGAATAAATAACCCAAGGTTTGTAAATCTTGATTCGTAAGAAAACAAAATATTTTTGCTAAAATTCTCATTGTTTAGTAAGCCAACTGTAACCAATTACAAAAGATTATTTGATGATGTACCTAGTATCGTAGGGTTTGATGGACACGACAAGGATTTTATATAATTTAGGCCCGAGCCATGTCGCCGCTACTATACATATCAACTCTACTCACAAGGGGGATTCAAGTTACCACTCAGACTCCCCAAGACGAACATAGACAAAATTATAATTACTGTGATTGCTACAGTCTGCTCTCTTCGTCGAAATGCTATGTTGGGCGGTGCACTTCTAACGAATATATCTCATAATTAGCACTTTATCAGAAACACTTCTTAATAAGTAAGACCGTCGATGGATTTCATGAGTACTCGGACAAGTACACAAACGTGATGGGATCAAATGTGTCCCGTAGTAAGTACTTGTCCGACTCACGCCACAGAATCGCACGTTGATCACAAATCTTATAATTAGTGGATCAGTAAGAAGTCGAATTCAAAATACATTTTCATTTATGGAAATAATTCATAAAATGTAAAAAATATAAATATTCAATGCTTAATGAATGTATATAAGGCATACACCAAAGAGCACCACCACTCGACAAGCCGTTGCTTCCCGTAGGATCACAACTCATCCAGCGTCGAGAGAACTATGACAATCGACTGTACAAAAAGATTCAGACTCCCAGTTAGTAATGATTGTAAAATGTATGCGAAACTTTTTAAAAATTATTCACTTTTAATTTTGCACTGAAATCCTTGTTAGGATGCTTAAACTAACTATAAGAGTTCGATGGTGTTCCTGCTTTTATAAACGTACTAACGGCATCAAACCCAAATATATTTTTTCTCCGTCGACTCGCATTCGAGCGACTATTATGGCGATGTCCGCCTGAGCCTAGATTAAAAGTATCTTGGGTTCGTCGGAATCGACTCTCCGACTTTTATATAATCCGAATTTTTTTACTAATTTTATGTACGTTCTAGTGGTTTGGACAAGGTTTATGCTCTCTCACTTTGAGGATAATTAAATGAGGATTTTGGTTTTTATTGCATAAACCGTCCCATTGATTTTTTCCTTAATTTTGACATTTAAAATAGCTACTCGCTACATCCTGACTGAGGATTTCGACCTGTGAACCACCAAATGGATTTTTCAAAAAATTTGTCTAGAGGAGTGGTCTTCCGCCCTGAGCAAGTCTCTTTATTGTACTCTCGAAAAACTGAATTTTTGGTACCTTCAAAAAATAAATTCGTTGTATTTTCGAAAAATTTGTTGGACGGAGCAGTTTTCCGCCCCGTGCAACTTGAAATTTTTGAGTACTTTTGAAAATTCGAACGACGGAGCCCAAAGGCCATTGACCATCGTCCTCGGGATGAAAAATTTCAATTTTTTGGTCATTTTTAGTGAAATAATTTTTTAAGCAGATTTCGATGAGAGATGATGCCAAAGGTGGTTATAAGTCTTTTTAATTTTTCAAAGATGATTTTTTCATGGGATTTTTGTCTGAATTTAATTTCGTAGTAAATTGGAAATTTTTCAAAGGGATCGTTTTACTGGGTTCGATAACAGTAACACAGTCACACAAATTTAAAAAAGTCCATATACTTTTCAGCAGAGTATGATACTCCTTGCATTTTAAGCTGCTGAATCTGATTACGTCGTCAGTGTTGCTCCACTACATCAGCATTTTTCCGTAACCTCAAAAAACTGCTATAAATCAGTGACAATTTTAATTAGGAGGGAATTAGGTAAAATCTTTACGTGATGGAGTTATTCTGACAACGACATCGGATTCAGCGACTCATAATATAGGGAGGTAGGACCCCGCACTAACCTTATGATAGATAAATGGACCCCGGTGGCATTCGCTGGAATCGATTATATGTTATTCTTCTCGGGCTCCTGATCGAAAGTTCTCATGGGCACAAGGACGGAAAATTGCCAGTTTTCCAGATATCGGGGGTGCAAAGGGGGTACTCATTTCTATGGGAAATGACCCCCGGTGAAATTCGCTGTAATCGATGTATGTTATTCCTCTCGAACTTCCGATCAAAAGTTCTCATGGGCATAAGCTCAGAAAATTAACAGTGTTCGAGATATCTAGGGTGCAAAGTCGATTTCCCGGGATCTTGTCGAAAACAATGTATCGCCGTATTTTTGATAAAATGTCTTTCGGAATATATACTGGGGAGTTTTATGTTCGCTCATTCTAATTTCGATGTCAATTTTACATTTGACTATATCGACAAGTGTTAGTTTCATTCCCGTTAGTCTAAAGTAGCCCAATTTCATTTAATTTATGTGTACTAAAACAAAATTTTTATCTTAATATACAACAAAAAAATTGGGGGCGTACATTAATTCATGCCCACCCAGTACGCTGAAAGCCAAGGTCACAATTTTTTTTTCTTATGACATATGCTGCGTTACATTGACTTTGATAGTGATCCATCGATTACTTTATTGATTTTAACTAAGTAGTCAATACCGTTAACGCGTACCATATACTTGCACCACGACGTCTAATGGATAAATAATAACAATAACTAGAAATAAATTAATAAATCGGTTAACTTACTGTGAGATATAGAGAAACGACGGTGGCAACTCTTTCTTCTAGAATTTGTTGTTTTTAAGAAATTGTATTATAATAACATAATTAGATTGTATCCGTCCAGTGAAACGCAAATTTTCAAAAAGTTAGTACATGAAACCTAAAATAGTTCAAGAAGTATAACTGAATGATGAGGTAATAAGAATTTTGTTAAACAGGAAAAAATTATTATCAACAAGAGTGATATCGTAACGAATGTGGCAGTTGTCATAAAAAAATGGCATCTCGGCTTCTATTACATCCATGAAATCTAAACCTATTTCAAAAAAAGAAGGATTGATATTCTTCTGGACTACTAGACTTCCACTCACTTTGATCAATTTTTTAACTACTCAGATTGAATGATAATTAATCTGGGAATTTAAAGTGAGATATTTTGTAAACCTTTACCATCTGCCACACAAACACTCAAACTTTTCCTTTATTTATTCATTTTGTTAGCTCCATTCGATAAATCATATTATTATTATTATTATACAGACTCTTTTCTCTGTCCCTCTTTTATCTAAATTTTATATAAATACATTTTATCTAAATTTGAATCTTGAAATTTTATGTAAAAATGGACCAGTACATTAGAGATTTTGAAATAAATACAATAGAAACCTACACACTTACAAACAGCTTTGACTGTAAAGAGATCTATGATATAAATAAACTAAAATACAATTTTAAAATCATACACAATAATATCCGTAGTATTAACAAAAACCTGGATCAATTCAAAATACTTCTCGAAGAACTACAGACGGATTTTGACTGTATTATTCTTACTGAAATATGGAATATTCAAGACCCCACACTGTATAATATAACTGGATATGATATGATATATAACAACAGTAAGCTGAATCAAAATGATGGAGTAGTAGTTTACATAAAAAGTGAAATAAATTATAGCTATACCTAATATTATCCAGATTAATAATATCAACTCTATTTAAATTAACATCAAACTAAGCAACCAATGTGATATAGATATAGCTGCTATGTACAGACCACCATCTACAGATCTTATAGATTATCTAGTCCATTTACAAAACTATTTAAAAGCACATCAAATAGAGACAGGGGATTACCATATTCTTATTGGAGACATGAATATTGATATACTGCAAAACAATGATTGTAGTATCGAGTACATGAATATTCTACATGAATATGGTTATATAGATGCATAAATAATTACACTAGGGTATAGGGAAATCAAAAATCTTGTATAGACCATATTTTTATTAGATCCAGATACAATGTAAATGAAAAAATACTACCAATAATATTACAAAATGATATCACAGATCACTTAACTACAATGTTACAAATTATATTACACTGTAATAAAGAGAAGGACACTAATGATAGGGATATATGAGGAATGTAGATTATGGTAAGTTTCAGAAAATTCTAAGTAGAGAGTCTTGGGAATCTGTGTATATACAGCATGATGTTGATACTGCAACAAAAATTTTTGTTAGTATTGTTATAAATCCACTAAATGATTCAACTAATCTCAAAAAAATTAAAAGGAAAAATACAAAATTAATACCTTGGGTCACAAGCGGGCTAATAAAATCCATACATAAAAAAAACGAAATGTATAAAACAGTACAAAAAAATCCTAATAATGACTATTTAAAATCAGAATACAGAACCTACAAAAATAGACTTACAAATCTAATTAGCAAAACTAAATATGAATATTACAAAAACGAAATAAACAAAAACAAGTCAAGTTCAAAGAGACTTTGGAAAACGGTCCGGGAAATTAGCAAAACAAATGCAAAAAACAACGCCTTTAGTTCAATAAAAACTGAAAATGGTGAACTAATCACAAATTCAAAAGAAATGGCAAATGAATTTAACAAAACGTTTACCAAAATGGGAGAAAATTTTGCAAATAAAATAAACAAAGATCCTAATTATAAAAAACTCAGTCCAAAACTCTATGGTACTTTTACCTACAGACACATTTGAACTAAAACAACTAATAAATGAACTAAAAAATAAAAAATCCCCTGGTCTAGACAACATAAAAGCTGAAGTATTAAAATTAGTTTCAGAATATATCCTAAAACCGCTGGAATATATCTTCAATACATCCATGACACTTGGCATATGGCCCTCGGTATTTAAAGAGTCTGTAATAATTCCTGTATATAAGAAAGGAAACAAAGAAATATTGTCAAACTATAGGCCAATATCACTCATAACCCACCTATCGAAATTATTCGAAAAAGTCATAAAAACAAGATTAACGGCATACATAAATAAGTATAAACCACCCTCGGACAATCAATTCGAATTTAAAAAGAACGTATCCACACAAGATGCATTATTAGCATTGACTAGTAAGATTTACTCCGCTCTGAATGAAAGTAAGCCCTGCTTGTGTATATTTCTAGATTTATCGAAGGCGTTCGATACGGTTAGCCATGAATTATTGATACAAACACTGGAAGACATTGGAGTTAGAGATGTTACATTAAAACTATTCAAAAGTTATATTTCCAATAGATCCCAATGTGTAAGAATAAATAATGAATTAAGTGAGTCAATGATAATAAATTACGGAGTCCCGCAAGGTACAGTTTTGGGACCTATTCTGTTTTCGATTTACATAGATGGGTTTTTTTCAGTAGGGAGCAGGGGAGAAATTGTGGGTTTCGCTGATGATACTGCCATTTTTTATAAGGCAGACTCTTGGACAGACCTTAGGATACTAGTCGAGGATGATCTAAGTCTAATAAAAAATTGGTTTGATAACAGGTTATCAACAATAAATTTTGATAAAACGCACTACCTACCGCTTAGTTGCAATAAATCTAGCCAACCAACATTTCAATGTCTTGAAATAAATACACGAGGAACGTTATGTACTGTATTACCTGAAAAAAATATAAAATATTTAGGTGTCTTCCTAGACTCTCATCTAAGATGGGACGTCCACATAAACTACACAATAAAGAAATTGCAAACTATCACCTACAAATTTAAGTACCTAAAAAATATACTGCATTTCTATCAATTAAAAATACTGTATTACTCACTTGTGGAAAGTCATTTACGTTACTGTATACTTGGTTGGGGTGGCGTTGTTAAAACTCATTTAACTCCTCTTGAAACCCTACAAAAAAGATTCTTAAAAATAATGCTAGGCAGGAGTTCAATATATTCATCAGATCTATTGTACACAGAGGCAAAATTGTTTCACATTAGGCAATTGTATTATTACAACGTGTTAAATACCAACTTACCCAAAATATAGGAACTCTACCCTCTCATGTATACAATACTAGACAAAAAAATAAACGTATTGTACCATTTATGACGAAAACAGTTGGACAAATGTCTTATAGTTATTTAGCCCCAACAGTCTATAACTCATTACCGAACGAGTTACAAAATATAACCAAAATAAACACTTTTAAAAAATAATTAAAGAAGCATATAATAGAAAGTCCAAGGAATATAATAAATGACATTATTGACATAAAAAATATTTATCAACTAAAAATGTAAAAATACTAAAAACCAAAGAAAAATTTTCTGATACTTGCCGTTGTTTGTGTTGCTCTGTACAGCTGTTGTGTAAGTGTGATTTAGGAAAGCGTGGTACAGTATACAGATGTTTAATCTGTTTGTGTACGTTATGTGTATAAAAAAAAGACACGTACCTGCTTTATACATTATACTTTATACTTTATACTTTATACTTTATACTTTATACTTTATACTTTATACTTTATACTTTATACCTTATACTTCATACTTTATACTTTATACATTATTATTACATATTATATAATTCTGTTTAGATTTATTGTTTGTTGTGATTTATTATTGCTGTGATTTATTACTGTGTTTTATGGTTGTGATAAATTGTACTGTACGTTAGTTATAACTCGAAACAAGTGTTAAGTCACTTTTTGAGTATTTACATTTATTTACAGTGTAGATTTGTGTGTGTATGTTATATTAATGCTTCTTGATTTGTAATATTTTGTAAACCTACAATCTCTGATGTAAATAAATCTAATTATTATTATTATTATTATTATAAAAAATTATTGTAAACTTGTTTTATACTCATATTTGAAGTCTTCGTTCAAGACAGAACGCTAAAGAAGGGTCAGGGTCGGAAATGAAATTCTCTAAACTTCTTTACCGTTATTGACACCACTGAGTTGCAATAACACTTTTTATGTAAAATCTTTAATAAAGTTTTTTACTAAGAGTTAATAAATACCAAAATATATGCATAAACAGTATTTATTAATCAAGAAGATTAAGATCATTTACTTAATAATTCATACACGTAAATGTGGAAGCTCCCACTCACTGATCTATTAACATTTCTCACATTTGCAGTAGGTATATTTAAAGACGAGATGAGATAACTATACTAGAAATAGATATAGTTTGTTCAGTTAATACAATACTCAAATTGTGTACACTCGTCAGGCCATATATTCGATATTATAGTTCTCTTCATATATTTAAAGTAAATAAAAAATGTGGGGGTATCTGATCTTTACCGCAAAGTCAAAGGCGCCGACACTTTTTATGTGCCTTACGTATATGAAGAGAACTATACATAGGTATTTAAAACAGGCATTTAAAAATTATGTTTACAGAAAACGAAAACTTATTAAAAAACTTTAGAATATTAAAGTATTAAAACATCACTTAAAAATTCAAGTATATCATAGTACGCTTCTTTAAATATAATTTGTTTCACTTTGTACTTCATTTTTTTCGAATCTATCAGTTTGATTTCATCGGGTAATTTATTAAAATATGTTGGTCCGAAGTGGTTTGCACCATTCATTGCTTTCGTAAGATTATAATATGTTTTTTTTTGATATATTAGTTTTATTTCGGGTATTGTAAGGACGTATATCAGTGTGGCATTCATAGTTCTAAAAATTTGTTTTCACATTACCAAGACATTCGTAAATGTACGTGAAAGGTAAGGTAAATGTTCGATATTGAATAAAGTAAGGGCAGCAGTGGGTCCTCATATTCACACCCGCGATGACCCTAATAGCCGATTTTTGCACTCTAAAAATATTTCACTTATTCGCACAATGACCCCAAATTAATAAGCCGTATTGTAGGCAGTTGTAAAAGAATACAAAATAGGCTGTGCGAACCCTCTCGGGAGAGAGAGAGAACAACTTAATTTAGGCTATAGAAAAGAAGAGATGCGAGTTTCTTGGATAGGCTTGACGCGTGAGCAACCCAGGTGAGTTTGCTGTCAATATGAAAACGAAGGAGTTTCACAGGTTCTGTCCCTTGATATGCTTTTCAAACGAAAGTGCTTAACCAGTAGAAAACGATAGGGTGAGTGACGTCATACTAAATCCAATATGTCGGATCCCCAATTTTGTGAAACAAGTTTGATTCTGATCTAGGATGTTTTTAATACGCTTATATTAGTTAACATGCTTTTATTAGGTCGACTTTACTATGTAATGGAATATATCTATCGATATCAGAGAGGATGGCTGAGGCTGCATGGCCAATATGGCCATTCGCACAGAGTCATGTTGAGATTCTATATCTTAATGAGAGAAAATGTCAATGAAATAACTGAGTCTTATAAATACAGAGAAAAAGAATCAATCAAATCTCAATTGATATAAGCATATGGAGTTAATATTTAATATTCCATATAATCATGTACGTAGATTATATGAGTTCTCCTGACTTTAAATGCAACTTTATAAGAGTATTTCAATCATTTGATTTCTACAATATTATTTTACATAAGTACATAACTACTTGGATTTTTTTATACGTTATTTTTTGGATAAACAGCTTATTTTCCTTGATTTTTTTCCATTTTTTTTCGATTTTTTTGCTTTCATTTTTTTCAATTTTTTTTTATATATAAATATATTCATACTTACATTTTTTTAAATAGGGATATATTAGACAGGGATACTATTACGTCAAGGGGTTCATCATGGCGGTTTGATACATACAGACAGAACCACGAACAGTTAAGGTTGATAGAACACTTGGTCAGACAGAGGGAATTTGTCTAAAAAATGCATATTTGAGTTTTTGCTTGGTTTATAGTAAGGCCATTTTCAAATGTAATGGAATCTTAGAAACTGAATTTCAACCACTTCTAATTCTTGTGTCAGCATGAGACTTGGTAATAATTTATTATGTGTAGATCTGATCACAAAAATGAATTGTTCTGTGCATCAGACTAGACCACCACACCCATACGATTTTGGGGTCGCTGAATCCAAATTTGGTCAGGTCAGGGTCATGGTCAATCCAATCAAATTAAGAAAAATCCGTTTAATTGAAGGAAACCACGATTTCTATACATGGCTGGGGTCACTGAATCCTAATTCGCAGTCTGCTTGACTCCATCAGGTGAAGCAGACGGTCAATCCAAGGCACAATTGAGATAAGTTTCTGGGGTAACTGAATCCGAAATTAGGGGTCTACTTGACCCCGAATTTGGATTCATCAACCGCAAAAACGTATGGATATGGTTTTCTAGTCTGGTGCATAGGACTTTTTTTGTGGGGCTGTGTAATTGGAGCAAAGCTATAAAGAAGAAAATAAATGATGCAACCACAACTTCTCAGCGGGGTGCTGAGGAAGCTATGAAAGAGTAGCAACCGGTTAGCTCAGGGGTTGGTCGAAGGTCACTCTGTGGCGAGAAGAGTTATTTAATAAGTTATTGAATGTTACAAAACAAAAATAAACAAAGAAACTGGGCGCCAGCGTATTCATACAACTGATATTCCTGAAACTGTTTAAGGATGAAACAATCAAAAACAAAATTTAAACAAAATAACAATATATTAACAATAATGTTTAAAATTTACAAAGACTTTACAATTATAAATGTGAGAATTAATGAAAATTTCAAAATTTACTACAATAGAAAAAATATATATATAAAGTTTATAGTGATGACAGTTTGTTAAGAGAAAAAACAAATTAATTTGAAAAGATAAATTGAAAATATCAACTGGTTTAACAATATTATAATTTTCTTCTGACCAAGAAAAGCTACAATGATAGTTAATTGCTTACGTAACTTTGGGTGGCGAGTGCGGAGTTCCAGTGTGTCAATTCCTGGAGATGGCCACAGGTACCTGGGTTGAAGGACTTATATTGTTTGTCCGGTCTACGAGGAGGTTCCAGGATGACACGAAGTTGGAAATATTCAGCGAATTATAGTTCCTGTCCAGCCACTAGCAAAACTACCATGTGCTTGATCCAGAATTGGTCGATCCAGTTATTACATGAAAAATAATGATAATTCAGGAACCAGTTGATGCAAATTTAGTTAAATCACACAAAGAAAAAAAAACTATCGGTTATAATTTAAAATGGCTAAATAAATTATTAATTAACTTTAAAACTTACTGAAAAGAATGATCTAGCAGAATACAAAATGGAATACCATTGGTTAAGCCAAGGTCACAAATTTTATAGAAATTACAAAAAAAATTGGTATTAGAATTTGTAAAATTTAAGCAATGAATCGAAAAAAAAACAAAAAACTAAACACCAATAAAAAAAAACTCTACTACTAGATTATCACAAAATTTTGGCCCTGAGGCTGTGAATCAACAAAATTATTATAAATTATGATGAAATGGTTAAAGCAGCATAAAAGAAATCGATGACATTAAGAAAAAATTAAATAAGAAAATTTAAAATTTTGGAGATAGTCTCCGTACTATTATAAAAATTAATTTAAACAAATTGACTTTACGTCTCGTACTTTAATAAATTCAATAATTAGTATACTAGTCGTGAAATGAGATTATCTAATAAAAAGTTTTAGAGCGACCCTAAATACCAAAAAATATATATATATGTAAGTATATAATATAAACTACTGGCAAACAAAAATTATTGAAACTGTTAATACATAAACATCCAGCAGGAACTGTCCCAAAATGACACATAAACTACTGCTGGGGCATCCACTAACAAGTGGTTTCTTAATTAACCACAAGGTTAACCTCAAATATATTAATAATTTAACTAAATGCCAGCTTAAATTTAATATAAATTCAAAATAACTAGGTTATTTAAGAAATTATAATTATAAAGTAAAAATTTCAACAAAGTATTGTAGGATGGCTCTAATAACTACAAATCTTTTAAGAGAAAAATTAGAATAGTCTCACCTCAACGACGTCAAGACGGAAAGTGCCGGTTTTCAATTCCTGTAAGTTCTATCACTCTCTAATATTCCGCCCGCACATGCTCAGTTGCTTCTAACTTGGTTTTTATTTGTTATTGTATCACGGTCGCTAAACATGAGTTTTTGGCAACAAATTGAATTTATTCTTAGTACGGGTGCTGAATGGAAAATATTTGGCAACTAATGAAATAATTAACAAGTTGCGGAAAAAAACTTGTTACACCACGCGAACTTCCGAAAAAAAAAAATTTTTTTTTTTTTGGAAAACTAAAAGTTTGAAAAAAAATTTTTTTTTGTAAAAGGAAACACCCAGTAAATCACGGTATTATCGTATAGTTTAACTAATCGATGAGAGACGGAAAAGATTAAGAGAGAGAGAGAGAGAATTAAAGACAAAAAAATTAAACTGGTATAATATCAAATTATACAAGATACCATACAACAATAAGTAATAAAAATGAATTTCTTGAGATATCTTTCTTGAAAACAAAAAAAATTGAAATATCCTACTACTTAGGATAGCGATAAATTTTATCTAATAAACTTTAAGCATAAAGAAAAGATATGAAAGAGAAAAACAATTATTTATGCCTTAATTACCAATAATGATAATAAACAACAATACCAAACGACAATAATTACATTCATGATGACGAAAAAAACTAGATGGGACATACAAATTTCTCAGAACACTATATGAACAAGATAAAGATAAAAGATAACTGTAGAAACAAGATAAAGATAAAAGATAAAGTATTTTAGCAATTTACTTAGCCGAAAAAACAATAAGCAGCAGAAACACAAAGGTACTGTGATTTAAATTTAGCTATGACTCAACTAAATGAAAGCGAGAAAGGAAACTACCTAAATCGCCACTAAGTACGTTGTACTAGAGCACAGCGACAACCTGTTTAACAAACGGCACACGCCATATAGGAAAATATGTTCCCATGAACAAATTTCCTGCAAAGATACGTGGAACTAATCCACAAGATAAGCAAAATATGTGGACTTCCCACAAACCAAAATACGTAGGACTTAACCCACAACTAAACAATATGTCTACCAGACCACAAATTCAAAAGGTACAACTGGTAAACGACATATTATAAACAAAATCAAAAATCAACAGGTAGTAGTTTATTTCCTTACAACAAAAAACGAAAGCCTTTCACAAAATTCTAAACATTAGTTGAGAAGTACATACTCCAGCAAAATTGTCAAAAGCTATTTATAATACAAACGACTAAAGTACTCAAACTAGGCAAATGTTGAAATAAGAGATAATGATCACAGAGAAATATAGGAAAATAAAAAATAGCGAAAGAAAAGAAAGAGACAATCACAAAAAAGAATGACGTTGTTATGTCATATTTTTGACATCAACCATGCACAAGAAAATTCACCAAAAATGTCTAGTAACTATAATAGACGAAACCTGTATTATTACATCCTGTATGTTTAATGCTTAACTATTTTTGTTCCGCCCCTATACTCCAGTACTAAAATGCTTTTACATGAGCTCAAACCTTTGGTAAAACGTTATTCGCAAATTAGTATAAATGAGAAAGAAACACTAGAGATAAAAACTCATTTATAAAGATAAGAAAATATAAAAGGACTAATATTTTGTTTCTTTATACATACTTTTTGTGTGTATTAGAATAAAATATAAAATGTACTCATATGATATGAGAATGTTCTTATACTTATGAATGTACCTACATTAAATAAGATGTTCTTATAGGTCCGTAGATATTAAGCTTAATGAAATCTATCCTTTAAAATCAATAAAGATATTTAAATGTATTGTGACAGTGGACTCCGATAAACCGCAATAAACTCGATAAGAAACGAGTGAGTCGTTTTTCTAATGATTAACTTGAAAAAATTATGAATACATATTATGACAGTAGATTCCCAACAAATTCAAAAATAAACCGATAAAGGACGGTATTGGATCGTTTGTCTAATATTTTACACAAAAATTATTATTCGGTAGTCACAGGTATCATTTTCATTAAGACAAGACACGAAAAGATAAACTTGGTGATTCTTCAACCGCATAGTTGAAATCAGTTTCTTGATTATAGACACCCAAGACATATGCAACCAACAAAACGTGGCTTGCAAACATCCGAAGTGTATACAATCCGTAAAAAGAAAGTGGCCCACCCTTCAACCCTTGAGTAACTGTTGTTACCCAGCCGGAACAACAGTTGTTACCCAGCCGGAAAAGGAAAGATAACAAAAAAGAACAAAAGAAGATAAGAAACTTTAAGGTTTCGTAGGCCAGTTGGTTACTACTAATATGTCACGATCCCCGCTTTTCGAACAGGGGTATGTACCTAATAAATGTGCGGAAACAAGTTGAAACGGAAAATTTTTATTTTGGCATAAACCCTTTAAACCAACTCTAGGTAAATTTGGGCTTTTATCCGTTGCACAAACCTCACATTTTTTAACATAGAGGTACACATCTCTACGAATACCGGGCCAGTAATAAAGCTCTAAAATACGAGAAAGAGTTTTGAAAACTCCAAAGTGTCTCGCATTTTTGTCAATATGACATGATTTCAAAATCTCACTACGATTAGCGGTAGGCACAACAATTTTCCACTTTGACAAATTATTAATTTTAGATGGGTGAGAAAAAATACGTTTGTAAATAATATCGCTCTCAACACGAAAAGCACGGTAAGACTTAGGTTTTTCTTGAATTTTCTTAAGCATATCAATATACCAGTTGTCCCGTTTGAAACTTGAGACATCTAAAACTGAAATGTTTGGAACAACATGAACTGCATTATTAAATTTTTTTACCTCAAAATCGGAACATAAATCGTGAGCGTTACCCACACAAACAGAGTCAATACTGTTTACTGACTTGCTTGAACGATAAAATTTTCCAACATTGTTTACCCAACTGTCCCACTCTAACCGTGAAGTTTCAACCTTAATTTTGCTAAGTTTCTTCCTCTTTCTTTTACGTTGCCTATGCTCTTGCCCTTGACTTGGTTCGAGCCTGTGTTGCGTAAAGTGAAGACAACAGATACTGGACTTTGGGTCACTGTGACGAGGTTTAGTGTTTCGCCACCAGGTAATACGAGGTTTTGGATTACAACGAAAACATTTTGGCTTTATTACCTTTTTACGACCGCAACCATAACAAAAAATATTTTTTGGCTCTCTACAGGTATTAAAATGATGGCCAACTAGATTACAATTCCAACATCTGATTGTGGACATTGCAGCAATAGTTGAAGAAAAATTTGTTCTAGAGACATTAACATGACGAAAATTTTGAAAATTACGAGAAAAAATTTGACTTTTATTAAAATTACTAGAGACATTTTTATTTACATTAAAATTATGAGAGCTATTTTTGTTAACATCAAAATCACAAGATATGTTTTTATTTACCGTAGAACTAGAATTTACAAAATTATAATTTAACTCGGGTTCTAATAGATTAGTTTCCTCAGAAGGAGGGGGCTTATATCTGTCTGATATGGTGCGTGCTTCCTCTAAACGTTTACATAATTCTAACAGTTCTAAAACAGTTTGAGGTTGTTTCAAAGCTAAACGGTCGATATAATAAGGCAAGAGATTTATTCGAATTTTATTGACTTTCGTAATTTCTGAAGGTTTTTCAGACAGTCTATTAAAAAGATTTTCCATTGAGGCAATGAAAATTGTGACTCGTTCGTCACAGCCTTGTGTTCTATTGTTTATTTCTAGCCACAAACTATCGTCATAAAAATATGGGAGAAAATCCCTTCTTAATTGTTCAACTAAAGTATCCCAGTCGTTAAATTTGTATTTATTGCTACAGAACCATGTCCACGCATCATCTCTGAACAAATCACAAGCCGACAAGAATAATTCTGACTTACTTACACCTCTAGATTCACGTAACATGTTAACTTTTTCCAAAAAAGAATTAACTGATTCTTGGCTAGAGCCACTAAACTGTACGTTCCATTTATATGGAGCAATATATCTAACCGGAAACCTATCTGGTGCCATAGATACTGTAGCAGTAGCAATGGGGACACTAGTTTTTACAGCAATGTCATCTTCTAAACCCAAAACTATAAGTTGCAAAGTCTTTTTAGTACCTTCTTCAGCTTCAGTATCAGCTTTTAAACGCTGTACTCTACCCGAAATATGGGTTAACCTTGAGGAAATTACTTTATAATCCACATCAGCGGTGGTACCAGAAAAATTTTCAATAGAAGACTGCAAATCAGTTATTGTCTCATTAATTTCTTTGACATCTGACTTATGGTCAAAAGAATTTATAATTTTACCATTGTTAAAACTACGTTTGGCATTTTCCTGATGAAAAACCCCCCTTAAAATTTTTCTCTTTCTATCGGCATCACCTGAAGGTTCGATATTTCTGATCATTAATTCATAAGTAATTTCTTTAAGTCTTAAATAATTCGGCTCCATTTTGGGTTTATAAGTTGACAAAATTTAATAAAAGATACGATACGGTAAACTTTACGATAAACAAATTTAATGCAAAAAACTATACGGTAAAATCATGATAACGCTACAAAAAAATTGTTACTTTTAAATCACAAGTCAAAACGCAACGTGAGGAGAAACTTCGCAAAATACACAGCAAAATATTAGCTAAAGATATACCAAAACAGCAATAAATATCAACAAGATAACAAAAAAATTCAAGTAGGCATAAATAATTTTCAGTATCAAAAACAAATAGATAAATCAGATAACGAGAAATTTTCTATAATAAAATATTGTACACCGAATACGCAAGTGTGACAATATCAAAATACAAAATATTAGAAAAATATCGATTTAGCAGAGTCTTTCTTTGGTCAGAATTTGATTGTTTGTTCCTTGAATTTGCAAGAATATCAGTATTTAGGAAAGAGTAATAAAATTCAAAAACACAATTATTTAAAACCAATTCAAAATCTCTAACTCGGGCCACACACGTTGGAGCGCCAATTTGCAACCACAACTTCTCAGCGGGGTGCTGAGGAAGCTATGAAAGAGTAGCAACCGGTTAGCTCAGGGGTTGGTCGAAGGTCACTCTGTGGCGAGAAGAGTTATTTAATAAGTTATTGAATGTTACAAAACAAAAATAAACAAAGAAACTGGGCGCCAGCGTATTCATACAACTGATATTCCTGAAACTGTTTAAGGATGAAACAATCAAAAACAAAATTTAAACAAAATAACAATATATTAACAATAATGTTTAAAATTTACAAAGACTTTACAATTATAAATGTGAGAATTAATGAAAATTTCAAAATTTACTACAATAGAAAAAATATATATATAAAGTTTATAGTGATGACAGTTTGTTAAGAGAAAAAACAAATTAATTTGAAAAGATAAATTGAAAATATCAACTGGTTTAACAATATTATAATTTTCTTCTGACCAAGGAAAGCTACAATGATAGTTAATTGCTTACGTAACTTTGGGTGGCGAGTGCGGAGTGCCAGTGTGTCAATTCCTGGAGATGGCCACAGGTACCTGGGTTGAAGGACTTATATTGTTTGTCCGGTCTACGAGGAGGTTCCAGGATGACACGAAGTTGGAAATATTCAGCGAATTATAGTTCCTGTCCAGCCACTAGCAAAACTACCATGTGCTTGATCCAGAATTGGTCGATCCAGTTATTACATGAAAAATAATGATAATTCAGGAACCAGTTGATGCAAATTTAGTTAAATCACACAAAGAAAAAAAACTATCGGTTATAATTTAAAATGGCTAAATAAATTATTAATTAACTTTAAAACTTACTGAAAAGAATGATCTAGCAGAATACAAAATGGAATACCATTGGTTAAGCCAAGGTCACAAATTTTATAGAAATTACAAAAAAAATTGGTATTAGAATTTGTAAAATTTAAGCAATGAATCGAAAAAAAAACAAAAAACTAAACACCAATAAAAAAAAACTCTACTACTAGATTATCACAAAATTTTGGCCCTGAGGCTGTGAATCAACAAAATTATTATAAATTATGATGAAATGGTTAAAGCAGCATAAAAGAAATCGATGACATTAAGAAAAAATTAAATAAGAAAATTTAAAATTTTGGAGATAGTCTCCGTACTATTATAAAAATTAATTTAAACAAATTGACTTTACGTCTCGTACTTTAATAAATTCAATAATTAGTATACTAGTCGTGAAATGAGATTATCTAATAAAAAGTTTTAGAGCGACCCTAAATACCAAAAAATATATATATGTAAGTATATAATATAAACTACTGGCAAACAAAAATTATTGAAACTGTTAATACATAAACATCCAGCAGGAACTGTCCCAAAGTGACACATAAACTACTGCTGGGGCATCCACTAACAAGTGGTTTCTTAATTAACCACAAGGTTAACCTCAAATATATTAATAATTTAACTAAATGCCAGCTTAAATTTAATATAAATTCAAAATAACTAGGTTATTTAAGAAATTATAATTATAAAGTAAAAATTTCAACAAAGTATTGTAGGATGGCTCTAATAACTACAAATCTTTTAAGAGAAAAATTAGAATAGTCTCACCTCAACGACGTCAAGACGGAAAGTGCCGGTTTTCAATTCCTGTAAGTTCTATCACTCTCTAATATTCCGCCCGCACATGCTCAGTTGCTTCTAACTTGGTTTTTATTTGTTATTGTATCACGGTCGCTAAACATGAGTTTTTGGCAACAAATTGAATTTATTCTTAGTACGGGTGCTGAATGGAAAATATTTGGCAACTAATGAAATAATTAACAAGTTGCGGAAAAAAACTTGTTACAATGAACAATTTAAAAAAAGTTAAAAACACGCTCTTAAACAAAAATATGCACTAAAAATAAACAATAATGTTAGTAATAACAATAATTATCTTGATAAACGTAAAAGCTTGGGATGCTCAAAATACCTGGAAAATTGAAAATTTTACACGTCGGGAGCCCCACGCTTTTACGATTATTAACATAATTATTACCATTATTTTTTCTTTTTAATGCATTTCTTAGCAGTTTTAGTTTGTGTTAAACAGAGTGCTTTTTTAAATTTATTATATTGTTTATTTATTTATATACTGCTTCCATAGGGTGAAACATTATTTATTGTATTGGAATGTGCTGTGTTGACCAAAATCAACTCGATTAAAAATCAATATTCAAGGTTGCTATTGTAGTATCAATCGTAACCTTGAATTTTGATTTTGGCCCAGCTGATTTTGGATGAAAAAGCGTCGATCTGAAAATTTAAAAATATACAGGTCATCCATTTAAAGAAATGCCAATGACGTCATGTCTCGAAAAATTTGGTAGGTGTTGGAAATCAAAGTGCATCACTGAATAGAATAATAATACTTGAAAAACATTTGTCGAGGGTATTTTTTAATCGAGCGTATAGTTTAGCTAGATGTCAGGTGTTTCCACACATTTTCAAAACCCAGTAAGTATAATTTATTAAGCAACTTTGAAACTAAATATACTTCGTAGGTTTATTAATATTTCTGAAATGTGTAAATTCTTAACTTTATAATCTGAGGCATTACCAACCCCGGATTTAGCATGTAAGAGATAAGCATATTAAGCATATATAGAATTTATATTTAGGCAACCCTCTTGTATTCTGCATTAATAAAAACTGCACTTAACTTAATTATTAAACGTAAAAAGGGTTAGTGCTAAGATTAAATCCTCCGTTTTCCCTTAATTGCATTTTAAATCTAAATATCTCAGTCAGACAAATCGAGTTAAATTATGCGGTTTCTTTATAAAAATAAAACAGTAGGTATAAGCATTGCCTTTGCATGCATTGCCTTCCATACCTAGACTTCTATATACAAGTCTCTTTAAACGAAAACATCTTGATATTATATTTACACTCTAGTATTTGAATTTTTTTTTTATTCGATCGATTGATTGGCCAGCGTAAGGTAGGCATTGCTGTGGCTTCCGAATATCCTCGCCTGACTCTCAGTACACCGGATTGGATTCGGCACATACCTGTATTGCTCATGAAATTTTAATAATACAATATGAAACTGTCCGCCCCAAAAACCCATGAAAAGGTATGCCACTTCAATACCTTCCGACTGACCGACCGACCGAAGTTTAATGGGGTGACGGTGGTAATGCGAGTAGCCGATGTGAGAAAATTTTCTTAAACTTTAGTTCTCATATACATGCTAAAACACAATTTGCTATTCTCAACTTCTTTAATAATGGGGTTGGTAGATGTCATAAAAAAATGGAAACATTGGTTTTTCAAATGTACACCAAATCTCAAGTTTCGGGACTCTTAGGATATGAATGTTTTACATCCAATACTGGTGATGTATAAGTTTTTATAGTCCCTGATGTTCACAAACTTAGTAATGATAAATTTGTCATAAATGCGATATGGTTATGGCCTAATAGTAGATAAGGCCAAGGTCACTCACGAACAAAAACAAACATTATTTACGATAAATCTGCATAGAATTTCCATAGAATGTGCAACAATTACATACAAAGTTCCATAAATCGGCGAAGAATACAATGTTTAGCTTGTTTTTCTGATGGATTCCTGCAAGCAAGCAGTCCTACTGCTTTACTTTACAATTTAAAATAATATGTTAACCCCTTTCACCGCATTCGCAGTTTTCATTTTGTGTCAAGTAAATTGCCTGCTATACAAATACAATACATAAAAACAACTTTTTTTCCCGTTCCTTTTGAGGCGATAAATCACCTAGACGGTAATTTTAGCTATGAGTTCTTGCTTCGAAAAAATATATCGGACATGAATTATTAGCGGAAAACTGTTGGAGGCAAATTGCTGACGTTGACTTATTGGCGGTGAGTGTTCAGGATACGAAAGTGGACACATATGTGGACGGTTGTTGGAATACATAGTGAGGTTGCCTGAACAATTAGGACTACTGGTGTACTCTGGTGTATGTCAAAATACTAGTCACTGAAGCGTAATTAGCGCTTCCTGTGAATCTAGTAGCTTATAATATAATGCGAGTGCAGGAAAGCCGTTGTGCAAACTATGTGTTATTGCAATAAAGCCAGCTAGACCTTTATTTGCTTTGTACTAACTGCAAGGAGGAATGTTGCTTATTGACGTAAATGAAATAGATAAGTATAATACAGCAATTTATTAATTATAGAATTGCAATTAAAGTAAAATCGATTTCATAATTCTATATAACACTAAAATATCTAACTCGATAACATAAATATAAATGAAAATTACAATTTTTTCATTCTGTCTTTATTTACGGTTTTAACATTTTTTGATAAAAGTACAATTTTGCGAAAAACAAATTGTTTTAATTGTCCAAGAATAGAACCATTTTGGAACCGCGAGCTGTTTTGAAATTACGCTGGTTGAAAAACAATTTATTTTAATAATATACACTGCTTTTTCATACAACAGACTACTATACGATTTAAATGTATTTACCCCTCATTTTAAAGGCGAATATCTCAGAAACGGAGGAGCACAAAAAATTGAAAAAATTATATGTTTATTATAAGTCTATTCTAAGTCAATCACTGAAATTTTATAATATACATTGGACACTATTGAAGTTATATTGAGAAATGTCCTACTTTTTAAGGAAATGTTGACCATACCAGTTTTAAATCTATTATATCATGAAAAATATGCATACCATGTAAATAATATTTTAGACACCGATAAAGCACGGTATTTTTTGTACAAGGAAATTTATAAATTTTTATTTAAAATTTTGCAGTTATTCTCAAAAACGTGACCTCATGTTTATTCGGTTATTTATCAATATATTTAAAAAAAAAAGATAAATTAGTTAATTGAATAAAATGTAAGCTTTTTCAGAAAAAATAATTGGTATATATCAAATATTAATTTAGTAAAGAATATTATTATTGCAAGTTTGCAATAATATTATCTATTACGCTTGATAACTAAATAAATTTTTGAGAAATACCAATTATTTTCTTTGAAAATGCTTACATTTTATATAATTAACTATTTTTAATTAAAAGAATTTAAATACATTGATAAATAACCGACTAAACATGACGTCACGTTTTTGAGAATAACTGCAAAATTGGAAAATATAACTGACTACTGTATTTGTTTCTTCGGACAAGTAAATAGTCTTAATAGAACATATTTTTTATAAGATTTTTCAAACAGCAGAGAAAGCTATCTATAAGAAATTACAGAAACACTGTCTAACTAATAATTTCCAATTTTAAAAACAAGGTATGGAAATAAATTCAGTTTAGGGCTTTTTTGTTCCGTAGCACAACCAGATGTAAATTGTTAGAGAAACACAAAGCTTAATTTTCAGTAGATTTTAATTTTATATTCATTAGATAGGGTTTTTTATTCTCATTTTCAACTTAATCATCGTGGCCGTAAGGGGTTATGTGAATATTAGTTTACTCTTCATGATCGTAAGGAGCTATGTGGATACTAGAATTGCAATGAAAATGGTCAAATAAGAAATACACAAATTTATGTTTGAAGTTATTAATTGCTAGCATAACCAGAATGTAGGTTATCGATGGTATGCAAAGATTGGAAATTAATATTTTTATAGATAGTTTTCCTTTATATTTCTCATAGCTAACCTTTTCTGCCAAATCTTATAAAAAAATACGTTTTATTACAATTATACGCTACAATTATTCACTTTTAAAGTAAATAGTCCTTTGAAATATATCTTTCAATTACTAGTTTCCTTGATATATTGGATTAGTTAATAAATACTAATAAGAATTTTGAATACTAAATTTTTACTTCCACATCCACAGTGGATTGGAAGTATAGTAATCGTAAAAAAAATTGAACATAATTTTTTCTTGAAATAGTTTTAGAATGTCATGGAACGTGGAGATTTTAAATCAAATGAGCAAAAAAAAATTTCTGTCCATCTGTAACTTTTTCGTCCGCGCGTTTTCTCCGGAACTGTTTAAGATATTGACTTGAAATTATGTACACATATATATTATAACGAGATCTGGAAGTGGATTGTTTTTTAATATATCCAGTGAATGGTTGGGGGGTAAATAGGGGGAAATAAGTAAAGCAAGCTGGTAAGAGTACAGAAACTTGAAGTTTAGTGTATGTAATAGAAGCCAAGGTTTCAACATCTTTTATAATATTTTCCATCCCCTCAACACTACTCCATTATTAAAGGGATTGTTAAAAAAAAGTTGAGATATTCACTTGAAATTTGGTATAATTGTGTATATTATATTGACATCAAGAATTAGATTATATTATGGTATTATTCCTTTGAAGGGTTGGGGGTTAAATTAGGGGTAAACAGGAGAAAATAAATAAAGCAAGCTGGTAAGAGCACAGAAAGTTGAAATTCGATGTATGTACTAGAAGACAAGGCATCAGATTTTTTCATAATTTTTTTCAATCCCCCACCACCCCTACTCCATTATTCTTGAGGTAGATAAAACTAAATTGAGATTGTCACTTGAAATTTTGTACACGTATATATATAACGACGTCTGAAACTAGATTATATTTTGACATGATTCCGTCGAAGGAGTGGGGGTAGTAAATACAAGTATTTATAGTAATGACATCTGATTGAGATGATTCCGTTGAAAGGGTGGGAGGTGGTAGGCTGTGAATAGCGCAAAATAAGTAGACCAAGCTAGAAACTTTATTTTTAATGTATATGGTAGAAACCAACGCCTCAAATTTTTCTATGATATCTGCCACAAATTTTAAAATTCTATAACCAATAATTTCCACATACTAAAGTGCAGATATAGTCAAGATGTTTCCTTTAAAGTGACTTGGATGAGAAATCTGGATGTGGAAGTAGTGATTCCTTAGGCAGCGGTTTCTTCCATATAGAACACAATGAATACAACAAATCACGTAAAATATTATTAAAGAAGCTTTTTTAAATAAATCACCCTGCATATAAAATGTTTTTATTATATTGCTATTACTACTTGATAACAGAATTTTACGTCTTTATATAGTTTTCAATTTGGTGGAGTCAAGATATACGTACAGCAAAGATTAGATATTTGTTTAATATGCAACAGGTACTTCTAGAGTAGGAACAGTAGGAACATATAAAATACATTTATCAGAGAGCACAGGGTGAAAGAAAGCGTAAAGTGTAAAGCAAAGAGGCCTTATACCGTACATGGATTTAAAGGCGTAATTTCATCAATGGCGTCGCACAAAGTGCAGATAGTGGGTAGAAACGTCCCAGTTCTCTGAGAGGACAAGCGTATTGTATATATGTATATGTACAACATAACGTCTGTTTCTTTTTTTCTACCACGTAAAAATATTCCCATTAATTTTATATGCGTTCTAAGTAGTTTAAAGGTAGCCACAAATTTCAGTAAATAATTCTGATTTGCATAGTAAATCCTTCCCATCGTTAAGTGAGCGAAATGAAGATTATGAGTAGCATTTAATAAAATGTTGCAAAGTAAACAATGGATATGGGCATGATCAGTAATGTAGTTAGTATGTATCGCACGGTTCAAAAGTGAAAATGACCAGGAATACATGCACAGTACTGTATTACATTTTGAAAAATATTATGATAATAAAGAGAAAACATCAGATACGCAATATTTTGTTTCAGTTTACTAATTAAAATTAGAAAACACGCAGTAAACACAAATTGGGCCTCATCTTTGTAAACCCGAGGTGCAGCTTGTAACGGCCACATCTGACTTTCATTTTTCGTCAATGCCTATTTTTATAATTTTATATATTCTACACAACTCAGGTTATCTCCAGCGCCATTTAGTGGACATGTAATGGTATATTCTACAAGTAGAATATGCCATTCCAAACGTGTTGTAGACTATACCTATTTTTTGCAACAAGATTTTAGAAGCTATATAAAAAAACTTCAAAACTGTTCAAAACGTCAAGTGCGAAGCTAGAAATTAATACCTTTTTTTCAACGTAATCATAGCAACCGAACTAAGCGTGACCTAACGACTTCCGATTTATCCAAAGCCGTGCGGTAATATTCCATCACAGTATGCTGTAATGATACTTGTCTCGACACAATTTGTAGTTATGGAATTTGAAGTTTCTGAAATAATGTTAGAATAGTACATTCTATAACAAGTTATGGAATGGCCCATATTCCACACGAGCGAAAAGTCTGTAGTCCGAGCCGAAGTCGAGGACTACGGATCGTACAAAAAAACTTTAAAACTGTTCAGAACGTCAAATGCGAAGCGAGAAATAAATACCTTTTGTTCGACGTAACCATAGCAACAGAACCACTAACGGCTTCTGATTCGTCGAAACTCATGCTTCACAGTATGTTGGAATGACACTTGTTCCAACACAATTTTTAGTTGTGAAATTTGTAATTTCTGAAATGGTGTTAGAGAAAAATACTATTACTTTATTGAACATTTAATAACATATGGACCATTTATTATTTTTGTAGTGAACGTATACTTACTATATCATTTGAATATTTATATATTTTTGTGAAAATCTGTTGTTAACTAATTAATGTTTGTTCAGAATATATTTCCGTTTACTGGATGCCTATCTCCTTTACTGTTCACCATACTATATTTACTAAACATAAATTATTTACCTGAATACCAAATGCTTTATAGGATGCTTAACGTGGTTTTACTTTTCAGTTATTATTTTAACTCATCATTTATTATTTAACTAGACACTGGTCACCTATTGTGTTACTAAGCATTTAAAATAGTTTCTTTTATTTTTATTATGCAATTTCTATTATTTACTTAACATCTATTATCTTGTTGGATTTTCCTTAGTTTCGCGGTGTATGTAGTGTATTTACTTAGCAGATAGCCATGTTTAAACAGAATAGTGTACACGTTATTACTACCTATAGTTTAACCCATATTTCTCCATTTATCTAGTTTAATACAATGCGTTTACAATACGTAGTACATTTTGCTACAAAAAAATATAATTTTGCAATAGGACTAAAATATTCAGGATCTTGTATAACATAATATGTTATATATGAAGATTCGATATTGAGTTATTAAGAAATATTCATTTGATTAAATAGATTCATCGACGACTCTAAATGAAAAACAAAGACTTTGCAATTTGGCACTACCTGTGAGAATATAATAATACGTGAAACTTGATACGTGAGATAAGCATGAGGAGCTGTTATCAACATGGAATGTTTATGATAGCTCGATATCTTCGTCTTGGGTTTTGATACCGGGTCACTTTCTTGAAGGTATTAAACTTCTGATTATTGTGAATATTCTGCTTCGTCCTGGAGGAGGTGTACAAGCACGTTTGTAGAGGGTTTAATTTTCAGTAGACGTGTCCTACGTTTACAAAACACGTAAAGTAGAATTATGGAAATAATGAACGTGATGGTGAAATACATGAACCACGACATATGTTTGGCCACGAAAGATTCGTTAATAAGATCGTCCAGATCTTTGGAATATTGCTTCAATTTGGCCTTGGCAATGTCCAAATCTTAAATGTCTAGGTTATTTAGTTTTAATGATTTTAGTTTGGGTAATTGAATTTTGTCGGGCATCTGGTTGAAACAATCTAATGGAATTTGCACATGATGGGAGTTGTCCCTAATATCGAAGAAATCCTTGGCACTGGCTTGTATTCTGGTGATACCTGCGAAGGCGTAACATCCAGGTTTTAATTTGATTGAATTTTTATTAATCAGCTCTGTTGTTCTCCTTCTTTGGGAGCTAATAATAATGTGGAGAGGCTAGGAATTTATTATCCCCAACGTTTAGTCTTCGAGTTCTTGATCATGTACCCTTGACTAATGATGACCGAGGTTTGGCAATTTTCGGGAAGTTTCATTGGTTGTTTTAGAATTCTAGCTTCACATGTGGCATTCTGACCGATAGGGTATGCAAACAGATTCGAGCATAGCTTGGTTCCAAAATAGAGGGGTTTGCATTCTTTTAGATTCGTTTTTGGAATGTACATTAAAGAATCATCATCTCTCCCGATACATTTTTGAGAAATAGATACAATTTCGTGAGGGCCAGTTCTGTTATCAAAGATGGGGATGGGATATAAACGGTAGGTATTATAGTTTTGAGGTTCAACAAATGGTACCTTTAAAAGATATATTAAGTTGGAATCTACTAGGGGTTATGACGCACGAATGTTTGATTCATAGTCTAGCAAATGTTATTGAATTTAGGATGTCATTCAAGTTGTCTTCAATGTACAAATAGCTTGCATTAACTGTTCACAAATGTGTAAGAATTCTAGCTTTATTTATACAGCTTCTATGTTTCGCGTCATGGTTTGTGCGATCGATTTCTTTTATGTCTTTATTGAACGTTTCCTTGCCAATTTTCAAATTTTGAACGCTTGAATTGAAATTTTTGATTATCGATGTGGTAACTGAAATTTTGTTTTTTATTATATTTTCTAACTGGTGTTCGTCGTTATTTAATTTATTAACACAGTAAGCGTAATATTCACCATCTTCAGCATCTAGATTTCTGGTTATTGATGTGAATGAAGATTGTGCCGATACCATTTACTATTCCGCGTTTATATCTCATTGTGCCTAGATACTCTCCATCAAATTTGGATTGTATGGTTTTGAAAATTTGCGTCGAAAGTTTGAGGTCTGTTTTAACTTCGCTTCTAAAACCGATCATTTCTTGATAAGCACCATTAAGAATTATTAACATCATTCTAAAATTTGTTGCTTCTTGTCGAAAGCTAGTTTAACAAATGATATATTTTTACATACCAGTAATATCAATTTTTCGTTTGTCACCTGTCCGTGTCATTGTGGTAAATTACACCAACGGTGATTTATTGGTGTTATTTTGTATAGAGCGAATGCTGATCCGAACAGCAGGATATACTTTAGTATCTACACTGGTAGATTCTTTTCTAATTTAAGGATTGGGATCCACCGTAACAAATAGGAAGGTCTCCCTATTCTTTCGGTTGATTTCTGCAGATTAGGCACCTTGTCCAGATGAACTCCTTGTTAATTTGGACACCTTACCAGAAGTATGGCTCCCGAACTTGTGCGTTTTTCTAGATCCGTCACGACTGCGCCAATGTTATATATGAGGTTTCGATATTGATTTTTTTTTAAATATTTGTTTGATTAAATGGAGTCATCGATGAGTCAAAGTGAAAGATATAATTGTAGATTTACGTGTTTATTGAAAAAGTGAGTATAATACTGACTGTCAAAGCGTCTGCTGGTCATATTTGTAACATAACCACAGCATTGTCAGCTAGACGTAAAACAAAGAAAGACAGATTTGCAATGCAGTGCCGTGGTATTATTTTTTTCATGATATTATATATCCTCGTATGGGATCTAACCTGCAATTAACTGACGCATTTGTAACAGCTAAAAGCATAATTAATCCATTGCCTTAGAGCGTGGCAGACAATAAAAGTAATGTGAGAATTTTTCTTAGTGGTGGAAACTTAATTTATAAATGAAATTAGTTATTTAAAAATTGATCAGACTGACATTTACAAATCATGGCCTAAGAGTTTAAGATGCCAGCTTAAGATGTATGTCATTGTACCTCCAATAGCCGGGAAGTATGTCGATCGTATTTTTGTAATTACTAAGTGGTAATTAATCAATAAAAAGAAATCAGCTTGTCACCTCTTTTCCATGCCCAGTGACATGGTTTGCAAGTTTAGAATATCCGTCCTTGGACCTCCACCGGGATATACGCCAGTTGTACTTTTGTGGTTACTAAATGGCTAGTAATCGATAAAAATATTTGCGTGATACCAATACTTGCAACAATGTAAAATACACTGTTATTTAGTAAAGCCTAAGAAAATTTCTCATATAACTTTATTTGCCTGCCATGCTCTAAAAAGCAGAAATAATACTATTTCTAACTGTTACAAATGTTAGAAACAAATGAAAATATATTACCAGAAAATACTAGTAATTATTCAAACTTTTACAAAATACTTATCACAAATAAGTTTAAAACATATATCTTTCTTATAACAATTATAACAAAGAAACTATGCCCATTATGAACAGTACAACTGTTATCATAATGTTATTTTTAATTTAAATTATCCTGCTCAATGAAACCCAAAGATAATCAAAACAAAAGCACTTACCGATATAGCAGTAACACAAAACTTTAGAACATCCACAGACACGTGTTTCGACATCTATGTCTCTTCGGTGCGGCTTTTTCTAAAGTTCACAATCAACTGAAATATGTAAGCAAATACTCGTGTTATAACTATCAAAGGATTACCAGAACAGGATATTAAAAATTAAAATTAGATTATAGATAATTATCAATATAATTATATGCAAATGCAACTTCCTGGAACTGTAAAAGCTCTATAACAATAGAAACAAATGAAAAAATATATTACCAGAAAATAATAGTAATTATTCAAACTTTTACAAAATACTTATCACAAACAAGTTTAAAACATATATCTTTCTTATAACAATTATAACAAAGAAAATATGCCCATTATGAACAGTACAACTGTTATCATAATGTTATTTTTAATTTAAATTATCCTGCTCAATGAAACCCAAAGATAATCAAAACAAAAGAACTTACCGATATAGCAGTAACACAAAACTTTAGAACATCCACAGACACGTGTTTCGACATCTATGTCTCTTCGGTGCGGCTTTTTCTAAAGTTCACAATCAACTGAAAAACTTAAGCAAGTACTCGTGTTATAACTATCAAAGGATTACCGAAGAGACATAGATGTCGAAACACGTGTCTGTGGATGTTCTAAAGTTTTGTGTTACTGCTATATCGGTAAGTGCTTTTGTTTTGATTATCTTTGGGTTTCATTGAGCAGGATAATTTAAATTAAAAATAACATTATGATAACAGTTGTACTGTTCATAATGCGCATATTTTCTTTGTTATAATTGTTATAAGAAAGATATATGTTTTAAACTTATTTGTGATAAGTATTTTGTAAAAGTTTGAATAATTACTAGTATTTTCTGGTAATATATTTTCATTTGTTTCTATTGTTATAGAGCTTTTACAGTTCCAGGAAGTTGCATTTGCATATAATTATATTGTTACAAATGTGTCATATAATTACACGTTGGCTCCTGTATCAATATTAAAACTATTGAATTTACTTTAGGAATAATACAGAAATAATTTCAATGAATAGCCAAACATCGATGTACGTCTTCATAATAATAATTAATATTTATTTTATCATTTATTTCTAGGTGAGTGCTGCATTGTCGCTCTTGCTTGCTCTGTTCGGCCACCTTTAGGTAAGTGAAATATTTTTGTATTTTATTTAAATAAACATTAATGTACCTACACCTTTAAAACAGATAGGTTGAGAAACAGTATGCATCGGTAACGGTACATTCCTGAAGTTTTATGTTACGTTTTAGCGTAATATCTTATGTCCTATATTCTTTAAAGTTCAGACAAATATGAATATATTGACGTTCAAACCAATGAAATTTGCTTCCGACAGATTCAAAGAGTAATAATATTGGGTCAGATATAAAAAATTCAATTATGTAATAAGTTGCCCTAATTTTAAGAGAGATATTATTTATTAAACATATTCTTTATAGGATTTTGCAAACAGCGGAAAGAAAAACTATCCATGAGAACTAAAAGAAAAACAATATGTAAATATGTTAATGAAATCTTTGCATTCTTTCGATAACCTGACTTCTGGTTATGCTAACAAGTAAAAATTCTTATTGGAATGAAACATTTTTTAAAGACAAGGTAGGTAAATAAATTAATTTCAGGCCTTTGTTCTCATTTTTAACTAAATTTACATATCGTAGGGGATCATGTAGCTACTAGTTTAATCTGCCTAGTCGTAGGAGACTATGTTGGATGCTAGTGTTATAATGAGAACGGCAAATAAAAATTTTTACTTGTTAGCATAATCAGAAGTCAGGTTATCGAAAGAATGCAAAGATTTCATTAATATTTTTACATACATTTTTTTTTTTTGGTTCTACTAGATAGTTTGTCTTTCCGCTGTTTGCAAAATCCTATAAAGAATATGTTTCATTACTATAAGCAAACAAATAATAAATAATTCACTTTTAAAGATATTATTTAATTCTGGATTGGTTTATTTTAATTTAGCCTGTGTTATAAAATCTCCACGGGATGTATATTTCTCGTATTATTTATGTATAATTCTATTATAGTATTATTTTATTGTGAACTGGCAGATATCTATAAAGGAGTAATAAACAGAGTAGCCTAAATATTTCAAATTATTTATAAAGGTCGCTAAAACTGATTCACCTGTTGTCTCTTGCTAGCACAACACCCTTCTCTAATTTAAACACTTTCAACACATTAAGCGAAGAACATCAGATGATTATGGCAAAACTAATAATTCATGTTTAAAAGTGAATTATTTTTTGTTTGCTTATTATTTTAATGAAACACATTTTTTATAGGATTTTGCAGACAGCAGAAAAAACTATCTATGAAAACTAAAAGAAAAACTGTTTGTAAAATTATTGATTTAAAATCTTTGCATTCTTTTGATAACCTGAATTCTGGTTATGGTAGCAATTATAATCCTAAAATCAATTTGTCTTTCTCATTGGACAATTCTCATTCTAACACTGGTTTCCACATAGCCAACTACGGTTATGCAGAGTAAACCAGTATCCACATAACCCTGTACGATTATGAAGGTTCAGTTAAAAATAAGATCAAAGGCCTAACATGAATTTATTTACATCTCGTCTTTTGAAATATTGTAATTCATTTGAATGAAAAATTTTCCAAAAGACGAGGCATGCAAATAAATTCATTTTAGGCCTTTGTTCTCATTTTCAACTGAATCTTCGTAACCGTAGGGGGTTATGTGGATACTGGTTTACTCTATATAGCCATAGGGGACTATGTGGAATTCTGGAAACCAGTGTTAAAATTAAAATTGTCCAATAAGAAAGACAAATTCATTTTATCATTTTAATTGCCAGAATTCAGGTAATCGAAAGAATGCAAAGATTGTAAATCAGCAATTTTACAAATAGTTTTTCTTTTAGTTCTCATAGATAGGTTTTTATACTGTTTGCAAAATCCTATAAAGAATATGTTTCAATAATAATTCATGATATGCAAACTAGTAAATATTAATTCTGCTTTACCAACCGCTCGACCTAATTGACTGATTGATATACAATAACACAGTGGAGCTATTTTTCTATACGTTTCATTTATGTGTCCATTTCAAATACAGTTTCCATTGTATTAACCTAAAAATTTAGTGGATATAACTTATGAAATGGATTATTCATTAAACTTCATTAAGAGACTATGATCAGCAGTAATTAAAATGGATGAATGAGGATGTGCTACTATCTGGAAAGATGTTTAGTCGAGTGAAATTAGACAGACAAAGCAAGAGGTGACGGAACCCAGTTACAATGAATGGATTTTCATGATTTTCCTTGCATTGAGTTTTTAATACTGAGTACAACAAGGTTTACCAATTAAAAATTGCCGCATTTTACTTGGGGGTGGTTACCACTCCCTCTGGAGGTGTGGCAAGAAAGTAAATAATGACCACTGAGTCTGATATAGAATCATATTGTAAGAGAAAAGGGTGGTTTACAATTTTTCATCAAAATTTGTATTTTTCAAGTTATAACGATTTGAGGATTATGACATTAACTTTAAGAAATTGGTACTTTGAGGCTATTTTTCGTAAATAACTCAAAAGTCTTACATTTATGGAAAGAGTGCTCTGGTACAAAAACTCAGATTAAGAAATTACGAGTGTTTTATTCTTTGCTTATTTCTGTCGGATGAATAATTCTAAAAAGCGCTGCCTAAGGAATCACTATTTCCTAGTATGTGGAAATTATTGGTCATAGAATTTTAATAATATTTGGAGCAGATGTCACAGAAAGGTCTGAGGCGTTGGTTTCTACCATATACGTTGAAAATGAAGTTTTCAGTTTTACCCTCCTTATTTTTCCCTACTCACAACCTACCACGTCCCACCCCTTCAATGGAATAATCTCAATCAGACGTCATTACGATACGTACGTGTCCCAACTTTCAAGTAAATATCTCAATTACTCCCACATCCACGTAGTGGAATGGAAGTATAGCAATCGTAATTTTTTTTTTTTTTAATATGTTTAGAATATGTTTAGAATGTCATGGAACGTCGAGATTTTAAATTTGGACGAAAGAAAAAGTCTGTCGGTCTGTCGGTCTGTCTGTCTCTAACTTTTTTTGTCCGCACGTTTTCTCCGGAACGGTTTAAGATATTGACTTGAAATTTTGTACACATATATATTATAACGAGATCTGGAACTGGATTGTTTTTGAACATATCCGGTGAAGGGTTGGGGGGTTAAATAGGGGTCAATAGGAGTAAATAAATAAAGCGAGCTGGTAAGAGTACAGAAACTTGAAATTCGGTGCAAGTACTAGAAGCCTAGAAGAATGGAGTAGGAGTGGTGGGGGGTTTAAAAATATTATAAAAAAAAATTGAGGCCTTGGCTTCTAGTACATACATAAAATTTCAAGTTTCCATACTCTTACCAGCTTGCTTTACATATCCCCTATTTACCCCCCAACTCATCAACGTATATCTTCAAAAAACAATCCAGTTCCAGATCTCGTTATTGTATATACGTGTAGAAAATTTTAAGTCAATATCTTGAACCGTTCCGGAGAAAGCGTGCGGACAAAAGAAAGTTACAGACAGACAGACCGACAGACAGGCAGAAATTTTTTTTCACTCAAATTTCAAGAAAAAAAAAATAAATTTTTTTACGATTACTATACTTCCAATCCACTACGTGGATGTGGAAGTAAAATATGATAGTTTAAAAATGGCGCTGGAACGTTTATCAGTCGAGATATAATGTTAAAATCTCAAATATGTCAAAGATAATCACCATGATGTTAAAAGTACATATAATTGAAATTAATGTTCTTGAAGTATCCTTTGATATGATTTGTTTTTTATCCGTACAGCTTGAAAAATAACGATATTGTGTGCAAAATAATGAGTGATGTGTAATTTTTTAAATAGAGGATTTACGATTTTCCTGCTGTCACTGGCCATATAATAGAAATTCCAAAAACCTGTATCAGTGTTTATTAATATATAATATTACTGATATGCTCTGATTTTGCTCATTTATCAAAAGATTTATAGAAATGAGATTTGAATATATTTCTTTGCCACTAAAAGTTCAAGCCCCACTTTTGTACTGGCATATTTCCGAAATTAATAATTCTAAAAATATTTTAAAAACAAATTAATATATTGCTTCTTATACTTTATTTTTCTATATTGTCATATTATCCTTTAATACAATTGCTTTGGAGTTATTTACAAGAAAGGATTTTTTTCATCAAAATCGTAAAATTCTTCTCTATTTAAAGTAAGTATATTTTTAAAAACGACTGCTATAAAAATGACAAAAAATTACAACATGTTAGTAATGCTATATATTAATAAAAACTGGTACTTACAGACTTTTTGAATTTCCATTATATGGTCAAAGGCAGCAGTAGAATATTACATTTTTTATTCAAAAAAATTACAAAGCAGTCACTGTTTTGCACATAACATGGTTATCTTTCAAGCTGTACGGGTAGAAGAAAAATCATATAAAAGAGTACTTTAAACCCTTTAATTTCTATTATATGTGTTTTTACCATCATATTGATTGTTTCTGGTATAATTGAGATTTAAACATTATATTTCAACTGATATACGTTCTAGCGCCATTTTTAAACTATTATGTTTTTAGAACCACCTATTCATCGTCCAAAAATAAACAAAAATTAAATACTCGTAATTTCATAATCTTGTTTTATGTACGATACCACTTTTGAGTTTTTTACGAAAAACAGGCTCAAGATACCAATTTTTTAAAGCTGAAATCGTAATTTTAAATCGCTATAACTTGAAAATATAAATTTTCATACAAAATTGTTAACCACCTTTTTCTCTTACAGTTTGATTCTATCAGATTCGGTGGTTACCATTTTACTTTTTTGCCCACCCCTCTAGAGGGTGTGGAGACCACCCCCAAGTAAAAAGCGGCAATTTTTAAAGGTAAGCTTTTTTTGTATTCAGTATTAGAAACTCAATGCAACAAAAATCATGAAAATCAATTCGTTACATCTGGGTTCAGAGGTAAAAACCTAATTGCACTCGACTATTTGTTTCAGTAAAACAATTATGAGTACTACCTAATTGCTTGCTTGGCTTTAAAACAAGATCAGCAGTTTTTGAACAATGATAAACAGAGAAGTATCACCAAATAAATATTTCAACTTGTACTACAGAAGTAGTTAATGTAAATTGTGTAGTACAATGGTCCAAGAAGAGAACCTTGTGGTGCACCTTCTGTAAGTATACTATCTGCACTAGCAAGCGCCTATAAAAAAATTAGGAAATCACCACTGACGCTAAGCTCATCATGCGAATCTTTTAGTCTTGGTATCTATTTCACAGTTGCAGGAAATAGGCTTTGAGTTACTACCATCGAAGAGAAATGCTAAATGTGTGTAATTCACAATATGACAACCACGCCATTCACGCAACACATCCAACATCTTGGGAATTAACAGTCTAATGAGTCTCTCTTCGTGCCTTCTTTCTGATACAGGATTTAATTACCTTTACAGTGGTTTTTCACAATGAACATCAAGTGAGAAATGACATTGAAAAATAATAATAATACACCAAATGTTTACTGAGTAATATGCTATTAAACATTTTTGTCTAGAAATAAATGATTGCGTTGGAAATTTCGTTGACATTTTGTTTCTTAATTCGGTATTTAAAAGCATGCTATTCTTGTTAATTCATGAAAAAATGGTAAATCTTCATTGTCATTTCCAACTTCCAATTTTAAAATTTCGTTGGAAACCTAATTTAAACGTGTAACAATATACAGGGTAATATTTGAAGAAGAAAATTTTGAATCGTTCGTTTTTTACAAAATATTTATTAAACAAACGCCATAAATTAATTGCCAAATCAGTAATTTGTTTTGTGTGAAAAATCTTTATAAACATATTTTAAAATATTAATGCTGAAAAACAAAGAAAGAGCTTCGGGTGCACCTGGTGTCATGAGCACCCAGTATACTAGCCCCAAGGCATTTTAGGCAGACAAAGCAGACTGAGCTGGGTTAACCCTCATATAAATCATTTACTTATTTCGAGCATTGAGTTGGAATAATAGAATCTACAGACAATTTAATATGGAAACCAAAAAAACCGTTTTATTGTAATGAAGTGTTTTACATATGTGGCTACAAAAAAAATCAATTTTCAGTAACATAAAAGGGAAGGCCTATAATGGAATAAAAATTCCTCGTCCGTTTTGAATTGAAACTGTAATGTGGGTAATTGGGTTTAATTAAAACGTGGAGCATCGCTCGATTAAATTAATGACTAAAAAGATTATCACTTATATTGGCTTTCAGTTTGTGAGACATTAAAATTGTCAGGGGATCTTTTTATGTCTTCAATTAGTTAATATAGAGTTAAAATAAAATTACAGATAATCGATTGTTTTTTATTGCGCCAAAAGAAGTAAGTTAATCACCACTCAACAAATATCAGTATAACATATTATAATTAATTAATAAGTTAATAATATGTTGTATCTGCGAGAAGGACCTTGTCTTTTTGAAGATTGCCCATGTCCGCAAAAAAGTGATGGCTTATATAACTCGTAATAAAAATGTTTGCATACCTATTTACCACGTACACTATACACAAGTTAGGATTATTTCATATTTTAATTACATATGGAAGGATCGAACTAAGCATGAAAACTCGTTGCGGGTGGATTGAGAACTTCTTTATGAACATTCTTGTATAATTTGATTTTGAAAAAGTGAAGAAAACAAATAGTTTAAGAAATGCTTCTACTATATACACCAAATCCCTAGATTTTGGATTCTTATTAGCTTGATTTATTTTTTCTCCTCTGTTTACCCTTTTTCATCCCCCCAAGCCTTCAACGGAATCATCTCAAAATATATTCATTCAGCCTTGTTTACTAGATCGTTTACGTATAACACAGCCAAAATATACAATAGCTTAAGCGATAATCTGAAAAACCTCTCCTTATGCAGTTTTCGTAATAAAGTTAAACACACCCTTCTACAGTCACAAAGTTATCCGTAATTATTGGTTATTCACGGTAAGGTCTGTTATTAATATTAATGTTATTAATCTTATTAATCTCATTAATCTTTTATAAATCTCTGTTCAACTGTTGTTATTTTTCAGTTGTATTTGCAACTAAATGCCTTTTATATACATCTAGTCTTTTATGTGTTCTTGTCTTTTTCCCTTCTCTTTATTATTTCACATATATTTTGTAAAAAATAAAAATTAATAGTTTAGTTTTAAGCACACCTGTTGTTAATATTATTAATGTTATGTCCGGGTAGGGTTAAGTAGAGTAGCTTCGGCTAGACTTCGCCCTTGGTATTATGTATGTATTAATACTGAATAAAGGCAATTTATTATTATTATTATTATTATAACCTAGTTACAGATGTCTTTTTAATACATGCGTGTACCAAACAAGTGAATATCTCAATTTTATTTTATTAACCCACTTTGATAATATGGTGGGGTGGTAGTGGGGGATCGCAACTGTTGAAATTTGAGGCTCTGACTTCTAGTATTCCAAGTTTCTGTACTCTTCCCAGCTTCTTTATTTATTATCCCCAATTTATCACAATTGACCCCAACTCTTGACCTGAATTTGCTCAAAATATAATCTAGGTCCAGATCTCGTTATGATACGTACATGTACAAAGTTCCATTAGCATCTCAAAATATGACCTAGTTCCAGATGTCTTTATAATAAATGTGTGTGCCAAACAAGTGACTATTTCAATTTATTATATTAACCTACTTTGATAATGGGGTGGTCGTGGGAGATCGCAACTATTGAAATGTGAGGCCCTGACTTCTAGTATTCTAAATTTCTAAACTCTTCCCAGCTTCTTTATTTACTTTTTCCCATTTACCGCAATTGACCCCTCAACTCATTACCTAATCCAGTTCCAGATCTCGTTATGATACATACACGTACAAATTTCCAGAGGAAACATGTAAACAGAAAAGGGTACAGACCGACCAACCGAGAGACAGACATTTTTTCTCTTAAATTTAAAATCTCGACATTTCAAAACATTATTAACCTAATTCAACAAAAAAAAAATTGAACTCTTTTCCACAATTACTATACTTTTACTCCACAACATGGATGTGGATGTAAAAAACCGCTGTCTAGGGAATCACTACTTTCACAGATTTTCCGTCCAAGTATCTTTAAAGGAAAACATCTTGACTATATTTGCACTCGTAGTATGTGGAAATGATTGGTCATATAATTCTATTATTCGAGGCAGACGTCATAAAAAAGTTTGGGGCGTTGGTTTCTAACATATACACTGGACACTTATTAGCTTGCTATACTTATTTTCCCCAATTTACCACCCCCTTCCCACCCCTTGAACGGAATTATCTCAGTGAAATGTCATTACAATACATACGTGTACCAAATTTCAAGTGAGTATCACAATTCTATTTTATCAACCCGTAAAATAGTGGTATTTTGGTGGTGGGGGGTTGAAAAATGTAAAGAGATTTCAGGCCTTGGCTTCTACCATATACACCAAATCTCAAATTCCTGTACTCTTACTAACTTGCTTTATTTATTTGCCCCCACTTACCTCAACTTACCTCCAACCCATCAACGAAATCCTCTCAAAGTATAATCTAGTTCCAGACGTCGTTATAATGTATACGCGTACAAAATTTCAAGTGAATGTTTCAATTTTGTTTTCTCAATCCCTTTAATAATAAAGTGAGGGTAGTGGGGGGATGGAAAATATTATTTAAAAAATCTGACGCCTTGGCTTCTAGTAGATTCATTAAATCCCAAATTTTTGTGCTCTTACCAGCTTGATTTACTTATTTTCCCCTATATACCCCTATATACCCCCCAACACTATACTGGATAAGTTCAAAAAGCAATCCCTTTGCAGATCTCGTTGCAATACATACTTGAACAAAACTTCAAGTCAATAATATCTTAAACGGTTCCTGAGAAAATGTGCGCAAAATAAAACGATGCAGGCAGACAGACAGAATTATTTTTCGCTCAAACTTAAAATCTCGACGTTTCATGATATTCTAAACCCATTTCAACAAGAAAATTTTTTGATATTTTGTTATGATTACTTCCACTCCATTACGGGTATATAAAAGTAATTTTGTTTACGATTATTATACTTCCACTCCACTGCCTGGATGTGGAAATAATTAAAAAACCGCTGCCTAAGGAATCATTACTTCCACATCCAGATTTTTCATCCAAGACATTTTAAAGGAAATATCTTAATCATATTTGCACACTAGTATGTGGAAATTGTTGGTCATAGAATTTTAATAATCAAATATTAGGCAGACGTCACAGAAAAGTTTAGGGCGTTGGTTTCTACCATATACGTTAAAAATGAAGTTTCTAGTTTACCTTATTTATTTTCTCCTATTCACAACGTACCACCTCTCACCTCTTCAATGGAATCATCTCAATCAGATGTCATTACAATACATACGTGTATTAACTTTCGAGCGAATATCTCAATTTAATGTTATCAATCCCATTAATAATGGAACGGAGGAGGTGGGATTTGAAAAAATATTAGAAAGAAATCTGAGGGCTTGGTTTCTAGTCTATGCACCAATGTAACGTGAAATATAGAACACTTGGTATACTATTATGGAATATATATTTATTGTAGAGACTAGCCCATCTTGTGTTCTTTCTACGTGCCAAAGAGCAATTGTGGACCTCCTACAAGAAGAAAGTTGTAACGGTTCTTGCAAACTATTGCACCTGTCAAATTCTTTATAAAATGTCAAATATCTTCGAAACTGCTGTGTTTAGGTATAGGGTGTGCTACTACATGCTTTAACTCAGAATTTCATGGTCATTTCAAAAAGTCGAAATATGTAGGGTATTCTATTCAAAATAAGCAAGTTGGTATCGACTTCCTGTATGTCCGATACTTAAATCTGGCGATCCCTCCAAATTAACTAATTTTGGCCCTTTCTATTCTTTGTAATTTTGCAAAACTGTTTGAGATATCACTCTATAGTTATATTTATCCTGCGGTAAAAAATTTAATCTCACCACACCAAAATGGTTTTATGGAGGGACGCTCCACCATAACGAATTTAGCAATTTTCTCCCAATATGTGGCTAAAACACTCGATAACCATGGACAGGTAGATGTAATGTACACCGACTTTGCTAAGGCATTTCATCGCATCGATCACGGAATAATTTTAATCAAGCTAAATAACTTTGGATTGGATGAATCACTTATAACACTGATTAGGTCTTACTTGACTAACAGAGTTCAGTATGTATCTTACAACGGGTTCGATTCTAAACAATATATTGCTACTTCCGGATTACCCCAAGGATCCAACCTTGGCCCATCATTATTCTTGCTTATCATTAATGATTTTGTACAGATCATCGATTGTGAAAAGGTGCTATTTGCTGACGATTTAAAAATCTACCATACCATAGAGAATGATATTTATTCAGAACCAGTTGAGAAAGATTGAAGTTTGGCGTGACGAAAATAATCTTCACTTAAACACCCAAAAATGTAAAAGTTTAACTTTTACTTTAAAAAAACATTACACTGAATTTACTTACCAGCTAAAGTCCACGAACTTAAGCCGATGTGAATCCATAAAAGATCTTGGTATAGTGTTTGACCCAAAACTGTCATCTACTGACCATATTAACCAGACTGCAACCTCCGCATTAAGAATGTTAGGTTTTATAATACGAAACTGTATCAATTTTCATGATCCCACTGCGCTAAAACTACTTTATTTTGCTTGTGTCAGATCAAAGTTAGAATACGGTTCCTTAATCTGGCACCCGTTTTATAATGTGCATAAATTGGCCGTTGAAAATGTTCAGAGGAAGTTCCTCAATTTTTTTCAATATAAAAGCACAGGAGTATACCCCGAAAGGGGCTACTCTCAGCACCTGTGGTTTTTATTGAGTTTTCAATCGCTTCATCTAAGAAGAGTGTTATTTGCAGTAGGATTTCTTTACAAGCTTTTACATAATAAAATTGATTGCATAGGCCTTGTTAACTACGTTTCACTTATCTATCGCTAGAACTAATATATTGTCACGATCACCTGTATATACAATGTGCAATAGTGTTAATGGCGTTGCTATGTACTGTGATATACATCATAAGAACTTTAGCGAGCTAACAAAAGTTATCACTGACCATATCAACCTCATTTGACATTCATTTATATTTTTACCTAGCTTAAGTTAGTGTACTTAATTTGATCCACTTTTTGTCATTTTATTATTTTTGTCATACTTTTTATTAGCTTACCTAGATACATATATTTTTTTTTCTCTCTTTCGTCTCTTCTTTTATTTCTCTTCATCTTTCTCGATCCTGATTAACTCGTCTTAATATGTCAACTTAATTTAAATAACTTTAACTTAGTTTAGTTTAGTTTACACAAACTTGGTTCATACATCTTAAATTTTGTTTTGTAATTAGATTACTTTGTATTTTGTTGGGCAATAAAGTGTTTGTTATTATTATTATTATTATTGTATTATTATTTAACCGGAAGTGCCACAATCTCGAAAATAGAGTTGCCCCCATCGACATTAGTTCACTACCAAATTTTCAAAATTTTCCAATGTCTACCTTTCAAGATATCGATCGCCGTAATTCGTCGTGGTACACTGTATATAAATGTCCAATATAATATAATCCGTAGCTGCATGTTATTGGTTTTTGAATATAGCGCCCGTTATTAATATCTTTTTTTCTTTTCGTAGAGAAAATCGATCTGAATGACACTAGTAATGTTTTAACATTATGTAAACTTTTTAAAAATGAACGATCCCATAAATTTCGACTAGACCAAACAAAGTACGTAAAAGCACAACTAGCTCGGAGAATATCTGGAGCAAAACAAAAAGGAAAAAAAACAAACCAATTATTTATAAACCTATTCAAAAGAATCCGCGAATAACTGTTTGTCTCCGTAAAAACGACCTTCAGACATATTAGCTTTATCAAATTTATCAGAGCTTTGTGATTCTCTACTAGTTTTTATAGGTACAAGTTATAAAAGTCAACATAATAATTTCTTACGTAACGTAAGGGAAAAAAATAAGTGAAATTTGTTTGTGAAATCATATCATTAGAATTCAATACCGCAATCAGTCGTAGATGGAGGGCTGGATAAAATATTCGCACGTGATAAATGACGAAGAATTATTCTTATTGGAGTATGGGTATATACAAATGGATATCATTATGAAGTTATGTGTAATTTTAAGTGTGTGTGATTATTACCTAGAAGGATCGTAGACGCAAATTTTCAAACTTTTCAAGTAGTAAAACTTAATTCGCTTAATTTTAACACTGTCTGATCAACCTAAAAAAACGCTGCCTAAGGAATCACTACTTCCACATCCAGATTCTTCATCAAAATCACTTTGAAGGAAACATCTTGACTATATTTGCACTCTAGTATGTGGAAATTATTGGTCATAGAATTTTAATATTTGGGGCAGATGTCATAGAAAAGTTTGAGGAGTTGGTTTCTATCGTGTACGTTAAAAATGAAGTTTCTAGTTTACCGTACTTATTTTCCACTATTCACAACCTACCACCTCCCACCCCTTCAATGCAGTCATCTCAATCAGATGTCACTACAATACATACGTGTACTAACTTTCAAGTGAATATCTCAATTTGATGTTATCAATCCCATTAATAATGAAGCGGAGGTGGTGGAGTTTGAAAAATATTAGAAAGATATCTGAGGCCTTGGTTTCTAGTATATACACCGAATCCCACATTTCTGTACTCTTACCAGCTTGATTTACTTATTGTTAACCCCAACCCTTCTACGGAATCATCCCAAAATATAATCTAGTTCCAGATGTCGTTATAATACATACGTCTACCAAATTACAAGTGAATATCTCAATTTTATTTTATCAACCCCTCTAATAATGTAGTAAGGGTAGTGGAAGAGTTGAAAAATATTATTAAAAAATCTGAGGCCTTAGCTTCTAGGACATACACCGAATTTCAAGTTGCAGTACTCTTACCAGCTTGCTTTACTTATTTTTCCCTATTTACCTCTACTTACCCCCATTCCTTCAATGCAATCATGTCAAAATATAATCCAGTTTTAGATACAGTTATAATATATAAATGTACCAAATTTCAAGTGCAAATTTAAATTTAATTTTATCAACTCTTTTAATAAGGGAGTGGGGGTGGTGGGGAGATGGAAAATACTAATAAAAAAACCTGAGACCTTCGCTTCTAGTATATACAGCAAATCCCAAATTTCTGTACTTTTACTAACTTGCTTTACTTATTTTCCCCTATTTAACCCCCAACCCTTCAACGGAATCATCTCAAAGTATAATCTAGTTCCAGATGTCGGTATAATACTTACGTGTACCAAATTTCAAGTGAATATCTCAATTTTATTTTATCAACCCTTTCAATAAGGGAGTAATTATTGGCCTAGGCGGTGTAGCTAATTTTGTCTATAAATCTCATACAGGTTCGGAGGCAGATAATTAAGTTTTTATGAATTGTGTGAAGTGTAATTAATAAGATCGTCTAAAGTTTGCATGCTTTCCAGATCGGAACATAAAAAAAAAAAATAAAACTTTCTTTTTCGGCAATTTTTCAAAATTCTGAATATGAGTCGATATATTTGAATGTAAAAAATATTTTCAGAAAGAGCATACATTTCTAAGCAAAACATGTCTACAAAGTTTTTGAATAAATTCACGGGGTTTCCGTACAAAATTATTGAAGTAGAAGTAGTGGAGTGAGGTGCGAATCTGCGTCGTTCTATATTCGCAAACCACGTACGAAATATATTATGAATATTGCATTGTTAAATAATATTTGTTGGAGGAAATAATAGGAATGATTATTATAAATGATATATAGTCAATAAAAACTCATGAACAACATAGCAGTAAAACCAGGGTCGAGCGAAGCTGACGTTCTCGCGTCGGTTCCTGAATACAGTGCTTTATATTATATACAGGCAGACAAATATGCCTTTCTACTATATTCCATGTATACGTGATGCTCTTGCCTACATATTCTGTAAGTATCAGAAATTATACTATATCTCTTAGCGAGACTGTAAACATCGGTATTATTGCTTATCACCAGATACACTGAAGATTTAGAAAATCATGTAGAAATGCATTTTTTTTTTATTTGAAAAGCTGGTATCTTTTACTTTATAACTGAATTAGTTTTATGTATCTAAGTAATTTTTTCTCAGAGTTCCGACAGCATGTATATATGTTTTTCCACATATTCTGAAATAACGAAATAATAATAATTTCAGAAGCAGTGTTTATTTAAACTGGAAAAACTTAAGCAAACGTAAGTTAAGGAGGTTCAAACTGACACATTTCTTGAAAATTTCCCTTAGACCAAAAAAGAGTTGAAACATTTCCTACGGATTGTCATACCATATAAAAAGATGAGGTCCTTTTTGAAATATAATATACTAGGTGCCACAAGTAAGTGGCTCACCCTTATATTTCCTTTATTTTTTAAGTTATTCATTTGAAATTTGGGGAGCATAAACTACCTCTAAAAATGGATTTTTGGACATGAAAAATGATATGAGACCATTTCCGGTTTACCTGGAAATGACCGCAACTTTCGAGTTTTAAATGGAACACCCTGTATATTTTTACATATTTGGATTCAAGACAACATTCTGAGTATATCATGAGAATGTCGGGAATTTTTGAGTCGATGCTCAGTTTTTTAAGCATTTTAAGATATTCGTCTAGAGTGCTTTGGAATACCAAAGTTTGTTCTACGGCATGTAAAGTCCAAGGGAAAAATATAATGTTTCAGTTAATTTCAATAATAACCATTTAGGAAGCCTCCAAAGTAGAACATTTCACTTTTTTATCGAAATTTTTTTTTCAAATGGGAAGATGGTGGCTCATTGTGTTCATTTTTTCTGAATTCATTGATATCCATTTCAAATCTATGCTATTTGTTTTTCAATTTTATTTAATTTGTTTAAAAATAAAAAATTTACACAAAGTAGTGGCTCACGCCTAAAACTTTTTTTATTTTTGTGCATGCCGATAAGGAAGATCGTTTTTCATTTACAAACCTCATAGGTTGGCAACAAATCTACTATTAATAAAATATCGAATTGTTTGTATGGACACTGACAGGAAATAATTTTTACATAAATAGCACCGGGACAGAAGGAATCCTCTCTCTTGTTCCAGAAAGTTTAACGAATAACTTGTCTAGTGTAATTAAGTCAACAGCCCTTTAGGCGAATCGGTATTAGTATCGGATAAAGATTTTAATTTTACTCATGATTGTAAAATATTTTTGAAATATTTCAATCTATCGATTAATTAATCGAAATTATAAACAGTTATCAACGTTCAGATAAAACTGGGTAAGTTATAATTTTCTTCACTACTTATTCACGTGCTAGTTTTTAGGTTAGCTTTAGACCAGTAATTTATATTTTATGGTATAGATTAACTTTTAGTATGGATTACGTGTTCGTATGGATATAGTTTTTGGACGATTTTATTCTATTTGGATTTTGTCCGATAAATTATCACGTGGGCAACCTTGTTAATAATAATTCTGAAAATATTGGATGAACTGCTAGAACTGGATTTATGGAAATAAATTTGGCATTGGGATCACTGTATTTAGTAGGAGAGATGTATTTTCTATGAACGAATTTAGTTTACCTGATTATCAACTTAAATATTGGAAGATACCTAACTATTTCCTGGAAGTTGTTTCTTCGTAACATCGCCAGACATCACCCCAGATCAGGGTACCTGATATTAATGTCACCTCGATTATTAAAAATATGAGTTCAATTGTTTAGCTCTAACTTATTTTATGTCATACCACTAGCGAGCCAAATTTAACAAATTTTACATTTAATGAGCAACATGCATGAATTTTAGAATGCAATAATTTATTATTTTTTCGTTATATATGTTATATAAGTTGAGAAAGTAATGAAGAAATGGTATACAAAAAATGTGTAGCCTAAATAAACGACTTTGACATTCAAAATTTTATGGGAACATATCCACGTGACTGAAAACACAACGCTATTGGTCTGACGTCATTCGGCATAATGTCTAATGGTCGTCTATCTGCCAAGGCGGGATTAAATCGTAAATTGTTTTGTGTTTTATAAATGTGTATTGATATTTTCATAAAAGAAATCATTCATTTATTTATTTATTTTAATTATTAAGTGGTAAAAATGACGGACAGTGGATTTTTACGGGATCAGAGTGACAATTTGCCCGTTGTTGATGTGTTTATGATGACAAACTTTTTTGCTACTAATACTGATTTTATAAGTGCAGAAATTGGAGGTACAAAAGCAACATGTGTCATTCATTATTCTAAACATTAATTTAATTGTGCCCATTTTTATCCTTTTAGTGTATTTAAATATAACAAATTATTTATGTACCTAACCTCAAAATAGGCAAACAAGGCAATGTTTTAATATTATATTAATTAATATTTTTCATCTTAGAATGCTTTACTTTTTTTTTATATAATAAATACCTCCCGTCACTTACTAAGTACATACTTATAGGTAGGTAGGTACATTAATAGTAAATAACTGTTGACATACATAGGTCTATATAAATATATAACTGGATAATATGTAGCACGTCGAGAAGTTACATTGTTCCCACCGTTCTTATACATTTATGCATTTTAATTCAAGGTTCCTATTAACAGAAGTTAGTAAACTTTTGTATTCCTATAAATAGGAAAGTGACCAAATTCACCATGATATGTAAACAAATTATCACTATAATATTAGGGTTAGGTACATATTTTCATAATATTATTATAAAATAATTAGTTTTAATGGGTAAATTTACATCAAAATGATCCTGGCAGCAATATAATCTTGAGGATGACGATAATTCCGCATTTCGGTCGTCTCATCTCATAGCTCTGCACCATTTCTTCCTAAGTTTATCGCGTCTAGGCACATTAAAAAATTACTTTTCTGGAGTTTTTATTGTAGTATTTGTACATTTGGGCACAATACAATATTTATAGCTACTTTTCTTTGTATTTTCCATAACACAACATAAATAATGCGTACACATTCGCAATCACAATACGTTTTCCGTCGGTGCGATGTGCCCGATGACGTCACACACAAGTAGCGAGGAAACTTCTCCATTTAAACGCAGTGAAATTGACAGCTGCAGTAAATAATTTTTTTAACCTTTAATTAGAATATAAAACAAAAATAAAATACTGGAAAAATAATGTTTTTTAGTGTTCTATTCCCTGTGATGTTTAAAAAAATTATGCATTTTGCTCATTGTTTAATTTAACTTAGTAGATTATAAATTTCTTTAGACAGGATATCAACATAGATATTTTGTTTATTATATTTTGTTAGTAATTAATGATTTCATACTATTGTAGAATTTCCACTAACGTTCACCACAAGTGGTATAGCTTATAATTTCTCATATTTTTTTTATTTATACTTTTCTTATACAGGGTGTCCCAGAATTGAGTTCCCGGACGGGAACCTGTGATTTCTGAGTTCATATTGAGCCCGTATAACCCAACTTACATTAGTCCAAAAATGCATCCCTGAGGAAGCACATCCTCTTAAAGTGAGACAGAAAAATAACTCTTTTTCCAACAGTTTCCATTATATTGAAGATAGAATTTTCAAATTTTGGTGGGAGCTATATCCCTATAAGTACTCTATGTAAACTTGACAACAAACAAATATCTTCTATCTCTCTATTTTTTTTCATAATAATTAATATTTGATTGGCTAAATTTTCTTAATCGCCCTGTAAAATTACGGAATGCTTGAATATTTTTGCAGAGCACTGAAGGGGCTGCAAAAAGGTACTATTAATTTTTTTGTAATATTGATCAGAATACAAGGAATTATCGTTTTTTCCTCCATTTGTATTTAACATTTATTAACAATAATAGAATAAAGTGTTATAATAATAGAAAATTACAGTTTATTCTAAAAAATACATCGTGCTCCACATGACAGAAAACCTGTCGAGTTTGAGAAACAAAAGACATTTAGTTGTTCTCAAGCTTACGTAGAGTACTTATAAAGATACAGGTCCCATGAAGACAATTTTGTCTTCACTATAACGGAAATTATTGAAAAAAAAATTATCTCTATTTAAAAGTGAATTATTTATTATTTGTTTGCTTATAGTAATGAAACATATTCCTTATAGGATTTTGCAAACAGCGGAAAAAAATATCCATGAGAACTAAAATAAAACTATGTAAAAATATTAATGAAATCTTTGCATTCTTTCGATAACCTGAATTCTGGTTATGCTAGCAAATCAAAATTCTAAAATATATATGTCCAATTTCTTATTTGACATTATCATTATAATACATCCAACATAGTCCCCTACGGCTAAGCAGATTAAACTAGTATCTACATGACTCCCTACAGTATGACGATTCAGTTAAAAACGAGAACAAAGGTCTGAAATGAATTTATTTATTTACCTACCTTATCTTAAAAATTTGTTCATTCTATTGGATTACATTTTCATAAAATCTCTCATTCAGTTTCTTGGAAATGCTTAGCTTTTGAAACGTTTTTCGTCCTTATTCTGAGCTCATCAGAAAGGCACAGAGCCACTCATAACTCATAAAAATTATCTGTCTCACTTTAAGAAAATACGCTTCCACAGGGATGCATTTTTGGACTAAGGTAAATTGAGTTATACGGGCCCAATATGAACTCAGAAAGCACTGGTTCCTGTCCGGGAACTCAATTCTGGTACACCCTGTATATTTTTTTATACGTATTTTCTTGATATAATATTTAATTATATATCCTTTGCTAATTATTTCTTGTATCTCTGTACGTGTGTGTATCTTGTGGAATATTATATAATAAATATGATTCTACTTTAGCATTGTCTTCTTATTGTCATCCCTCTCACACTCACACTCACTAACTAGGATTTGTAATACTCAGGACCACATGCTTCATCAGCATTGTAGAAATACAAACAATTTGAATATATGAAAACTATTTCTTATATACAAAAATATTACTGGGGGAATTGGTATCAAAAACAATTACTTCTAGTAATATTTTCTGCTCTAAAGTTATTTTACTTCTGCGAGAAAATAGTTCTCTTTTTCTTATTCGCAACATTTTTACAGAAGTATTGTCATCTATTCACTGTACTAGATGCCCTATTCTGCTGTAGGATACGCTTGACAGCATCACATCGTCTGTTGTGACTGTCGGTTACGCGCACGATCTCATCAAAGCACCTTCACATTACCTCAACATTTTGAGAGACGTCCTCTTTTCTCTTACTATCTGGTTGTTCTGGAACTAGCAACTGCTCTGTTGTACTCTCTCTGTTTGACGTGAAAAGAAATGAGAAGATTCGGGATGCTAGAGGTTTACTTTATTATTTCTTGAAAATTCGAGCCTTCGGTGCCATGAACGGTTCAGGTATTTATACGAAACTCCTTTAGACCCGCATCTCGAGAGCATATATACGCCATCCACATACCTTTCTGATAGTCCATACCTCAGAGACGCAAGGAAAATGGAGAAAACTAGGGCGTTAATAAGTTTGATATTTCTGCATTTTGTAATAATTCCGTCACACTTAATTTTGCTCAACTGTCAACAATGCCGACACTGCCATCTGTGTTCATCATTGAATCTCATATTCGTGAATATCGTTTTACTATCAATCCCAGACTTTTAGGTTTTGACATCGAAAAGCATAATAAAACATGAAAATATTCACGTAAAGTTAGTTAAGTGTACTGAGTCGCATATTAGAAGTTCTCTAGTCGCATTTGTGTAATCAATATTCTCATGCAAGACGGGCATAAATTACTTATCTGCTAAAGTCTGCTAAACATTACGCAATCAAGGCTAGAAATTTTTAAAACTGGCGATTTTATCTTTAAATTATTTAATTGGATTTGCATATTTTTTCTAATTAATAAAAATCGTATCTACATGGAGATATTCTTGTGAGCGTAAATGATACAGTTCTTGCTGCACATTACTTTCATTGCGTTGATAGCTTTGTAGTAAGGGAATATTGATTGCTTTTTATGGTCATTCAAATTAATTACGTAAATAAGAGAAAAATAATTCCAATTCGTTTATGTCCTTGTTGACAAGGGATTATCCAAGTATTTGTGAGCTGTGACATGCGGTCGTTAAAGCTGCAGCTTCCCTTGCTATGTAAACACATCATTGAGTAGTGCAAGCCGGCGCGGCTGTAAAGCATGAACAAGAATCCACAGATTGAAATCTACATCCACGTTTAATAGGAAATGTGGCGCTGAAGGACAATTTGTTGATGCTATTCCCGACTTGACACAAACCCAAGTCGGTTGGGGAAGTGAATATATCTATAATGGAATTACGACTGAAGTATTCAATAAATTTGAAAATTACTTATTTTGCGGGAAATGCTCCTAAGTACTCACGCCTTAATGAATGTTGAGAACAGGCTACATAAATTCGGAACAGAGAAGCAAGATGCTAAAATGGGGCGGATTCGAATTGCCTATTGAGAATGTAAGCATAAATACGATGCCATAGGACATCAAAACTATTGATAACGTCTGTTCTGTAAGGCTTTTATCATGCTGTAGCAGAAGAGAAATAAAATACAACAGCACAGTCTTTGCTGATGTACTATACTAAATTTTGAAGCAGCTTGATGGCCTTCTTCTTCTTTTTGCCTACCTTTACTGATACTATGTCACAGCCTAATAAGGCACGAGATTAAATGTTTTCTTTGCTTCCTCTAAGTAGTGGGACAGCAGCATGAGTAGTATGTTAATGCTGCTTTTTAATTGACTGCCATCCAGCTTAAATGTGTAACATTTTTTAAATATCTGAACGCAGTCCGTTAGTGAAGCTATGGTACGACAACGTAATGAGGGAGAGATTTTGTAATTAATCTAAGAAAAGAGGCTTGTAGTATCCCCAAGAAGTGGCTTGGATATCACTATAAATTGTAAAGGTCCGCCTCCTTTACTCAGACAAATCTGGATGTCTTATGAGGGCCATTGGGGTGATGATATGTTTATAAAACTTTTTGAAACAAACCAAACACTGTTTTTTATGTTGGTTAAGATAACAACCTGTTTCCCTCCAACAAAAGTATGAACATACAGCATATGTGGCATATTGACAGAAAAAACAATGAACTCGATTAAAACTTATCAAAGAAACCTAGTAATTTTACCTTATAGTATCAGAAACAAGATCTTACAGTATACTCCAGTAAGCCATCATACATATCTAACCATAAAGTGTGTAAAATTATATTTTAAACGTATCCAGTATTTACTACAAGATCGAAATAGAATGCATATTATACTAACAAAGCATTTATAAAATTATTCAAACATTAGAAAAAGTAATCTATGAAAAATAAAAAGAAAATCTGTATAAAAATACCAACTTGCAATCTTTGCATTTTTCGATAACCTATATTCAGGTTACGCTAGAAATCAAAGTTCTAAACTGAGTTTATCTACTTCTATTTACTCATTCGATAAAAAATTAATATATAATTAAAGTGCCAAAATTATTATTTGTATTTCTCGGACAACCTACATCTGGTTCCGATAGAGAACAAAATGCCCCAAATTGAATTTATATGCTAATACTTGTCTCAAAAATATTACATCCAAAGGAAGTATTCACAGGGAGGATTGATTACCCATCATTATATTGTAATAACTGGGGTTTTATTCTCCTAATTATATGGATTAATCAGACATTACCATTGGCAGCGTACGGAGTGTCCCAATCACTTTTCAGACTCCGTCGATATTATAGTATATCTATCGAAATCAAAACTGTGCTTACCCTTTTCCTTCTAGGTGATTATATACTTTTGGTGTCCCTCAACCATGTTACTTCACAAACAAACTTTACTGAATATAGAATGAACTCAATTTCATAACAAGCAAATAAAAGACGTGATTTCTCAAAATACTTAAACCGCTATATTTACAGAAAAAAATGAAAACAAATGAAAATGACAATCACAAACATTTAACGATTAAATAAATTAACAAACAGTAATTACACTATATCAGGAAATGAAATGGTTCGCGGCAAGTTCAAATCTTTAGCTGAATCACGGCCGAATACTCTTAGTTCAATTACAACACATTAATTTATGCTTATTATAACCGGCAAAATAGTGAACAGATGTACTTAACTCTAAAATTGAAAAAGGTTCACAAAACAAGAATTTACTATACCCTGTAAGTAGATGACGACCGATCAGACGTCGGCTAACGTCGGCTACTTAATAAAAACTAAAGTTAACAAGTCTTATAGTTTTTTAAATATACGTACTAAGAAAATAAAGTTATGGCCAAAAATAATAAATATTTCCCTATCGGATGTCTCTTTCTAGGGAATGGCCACCTTAAATATTTAGTTTTCTATTCAAAATGTTTACCGAATTCTCTACTGAAATAGAGACAAAAATAGCAGCGTTATGCAAATTTGTTGAATAGGAGCCGTATTTAGTGAGAGATATTCCGTTCATTAAGATTCATTAGGCATTCCATAGCAAGGAAGGTCGAAATTTTCCGTGAGGATAATGATGAAATCCAACGCAATTGTATATCCTTAAATTTAACCAGAGCTTGAGGAGATAATTAGGGACTTTATGTGACGTCTTTTGATACGTTCCGGATCTTCTTAATTAACTAATCACGTTTAATTCTCTTTTTAACATAATTGTTGCCCACGTTATATGCCACGTCAGTGCATAATCGATTTAGTACGAAGGCAAATTATTAAAATTTACTAAACTCGAAATAGCCTTGGGACAAACTAAAAGAATATATTTTGGTCACTAAAACAATTTTTTTTTACTTTTTAATCAAATTTGTACATTTTAGAAAAGGAGGATGTCCTCAATTCAACCTGTATGTGTGTTCTGTTTTTGGGTTTGTGCATTTATTTCTCTGAAATACCTCAAGCAATCTTTTGCAAGCTATATAGTATAACTCTGCAGTAATTCGGTATTAGTTTCACTAAGTTATATCTAGTATAAGGCGAGGAACCATCGGAATGAAACACTTTATATTCGAGAATATGCAAAATGATGGCAAAAGTGCCAGTTGGAGTTAAATACCTAGATATTCTTGAAGTAGCTGATACTGAATCTCATGCCAAAAGCTAATAATTGAAAAGGCGAATGCGGTATGACTGTTATAAGGGCATAACTCTCGTAGATTTACCAGAAATTTTGCAACTAAAAAGAGTGAACAGTTATTTTTGAAATTGACTCACCTTTAAAAACTCGGTCATCATAAATTATAAAATAATATTCACCGTCCGGTTAATTGAACCTTACTACTTAATGCCGACATTGAGGTGGAAAAATGAACAAAAGCAAAAAATCGAACGAATTTTTGCGCTACTTTAAGATCAATATTAGGTTATAAGGTACAATATACCAACCGACGCCACGGTGAAATTTTGGTTAAGAAATATTTGTCATCTTTTTTTGAATTACGAATCAATTTTTCCCGAAAAATGTTTTATGCAATAATTTTTTGGCATTGTATGCATGTTAACAGTCATTCTACTGTAAGTTAGCCAAAGAAATTGAAAAATCGTTATTAAAACCAAAAATGGGCACCCCTCAAGTTGTTATATTCGATAACACTTTTTTCTTGTAATGAAAAAAGTTCACGTCTCATGAAAAAAAAACACACACTTTGTTATTTGTAAATGATAAATAATCAAAAGATTTAACTATTTTAATGACATTATTATTATTTTATTGTTTTAATTACAAATATTTACAATTAATAACTATTAACGCTAATAACTATTAGAGCATTCCACCGTTCTATGATTTCGACTATAAGAAATGTAGGGAATACAAAGCAGGTGCACAGCATCAGCTCGAGAGTTACGGATTAATGAAGTTTTCAAGAATAAACAATCTAACCATTAAACTCTTCGCCGATTTACTACATTTGTTATATTACTGTTGCACATTCTATACGATACTCTTCGTATTTTTTTTTTACTTTCAAACATTTTTTTGTTTAATTTTAAAATGTTTGTTTTTTATTTCAAAAATTTATAACTTTTGTATTTATTAATTAATTTTGTTAAAAGACAATATGGTTCTTCCTCTAACTAACACTAACTTGCTGTCCAAATTTCAATACTATCGGACTTTTAGTTCTTAGTTAGTTATCGTGCTTATAAGAAACATGACGGACGGACAGACAGACAAACGAACAGACGGACGGACATTTTGAAAGTCGTTCAGAATTCGATCACCAACACAGTGATATGAAATTTTTTTCTCTACGAGCAGTATTACCAATTTTGGAAATGTGCCGATCGAATGCAATATTATACTCTTCGTTTTGTATTTGCGAAGAGTATAATAATTATTTATAGCGTTTTTTACAATTTAAAAATTGTTTTATTATAGGAAATATTTTATCGAACGAAAAAAAAAGTGAATTTGACAACAAAAAAAAAATTGCTCACACCGAGGATTGAACCCGCCACCTCATCGCGCGGCAAAAATCACTATTTTCACGTTGCGGGAGAGATTTTTTAATGGTCAAAAACGTGTATACTTCTTCAGGGATTGAATATTTTTTGTAGAACTTTTTGTGGTTGTTGGAAAAACTTGTTATCTTTCATTTGCACTGAACCTCCTGTCCTAAAAGTTGTTAATAAACAAATTAGAGCCTCTCACGCAATGTCACTTTTATTTCCGGTTCCGGTTATCCGATCAAAGTCTTTTTGGTCTCAAAATGTTCCTTTTTGCAAACACTTTGATATGCATAAAACCCCATTTCGATACGCTTACTCAGAGCCGAGATATTCCATTTGGTAAATTCTAAAATTAATTGAAACTTTAAATAAACAAAAGCAAAAAGTTACATTCGTGCAGACTTCAATGGGGGTTATGCTCGACATCAATATTTATGGTTTAAGGTTGGTTTGAAGTTGATCAAACTATCGAAAAAAAGTTATTTGCTAATTAACAAATTATGCCAATTGTTTAAACAATTAAAATTTATTGTATATATCGGGACAAAACAATACAGTATATTCTTTGGTATAGAAGGCATATATTTTGAAAAGAACAATATCCTGACCTTATTTGTTTCGGAGTAATCAATTTGTTAATTATGAAATTTATTTTGGTTATAACAAATGAACGGGTTGACAAAATGAGTTGTCTCTGGCGCCAAACGACGTGTATTGAAAATATCTTTCGATTGAATCGAGACTTTTTAGGATCCGTCAAACTATTTTCATTTTATTAAATGAAAACGAAAAAAAAATTGTTTAAAGAATTATTTGACCATGAAGCTCGTGGTTTAGGAAAATTTTTCATAGGAAAATCTTCTTCAGCGGAATGTTTCCTATAAGAATCCGTTGCTAACCCAAATGGTACACAAAATTGGTAAAATCACCTCATTTTTACCCCAGGTAGGCTCGCCTATAAAGCTTGCTTGCTCAGAAACATTTGTTAAGATATATGATGCTCAATGTTCATATCTGAACGAAAAAATACGCATTGTTATTTTACTGTCGTTTAAGTCTTCGTGACATATAAACGCATTAAACATTAAAACATAATAAATAGATAAAATTAGTTTTAAAATTTTAAGATGAACCAGAGGTGACTATTTAAAAACGCTTGTTTAGATCTCCAGATGTTTTATTAAAACGCTACTTTGGCAATATATAGCTGAAGTTAAATATTTTAACACATTTCGTCTTCTAAATTATTTATCTCTATTATATACATTTCTAATTGCATAGAGCCATTTAATTTTGATTTGACATATTTCGTATTTTCGTTAGACTCCTTATCTACAGGTAATTTAAAAATCGGACGGCACGTCGCCGATGTACGAAGTTTTAAAGTGAATTTAAGTAACTTATACTACAAATTATGCCATATTCCAGTGAAATTTCAATGAAACAGTTGAGAAACATTCGCAGTTGGAAACGTTTTACTAAAATTCTTGCTTATTGTAGAATGAAGTAATTCCAAATAAACATTATAATCTGCCTAAAAGGTATAGGCCTATTTTGCTATCATCCTTATCCATCACTTGCTACACTACTGAAATGCAAATCAACTCTAATTATTATGATTTATACTCGAACACACTGCTTGATTTATGTTACTCAATATCAGATTTGTCGTTAAACGTGTACACAGTGCGACAAAAATTAGATTGAAACAACAGTTAGCACGAACTTTACAATGGACTGTTACATAATCGATAGTTCAACTTTGATTATCGTGTCGAATACAAAGGAAGGGTAAATAAAATATTAATAGAATGAATATGAAAAAAAGAAACTAGATGTAAATATTATACTTTTATTCGATTATTTAATTTCTGTATAATTGTAGAACATTTTACAAGATACCTTCCATGGTTTGTTGAAAATAAAGGAATTTTTTGGATATAACTGATACATTCATAATGTTAGCTATTTTCCGACAATGAAATTCCGATTGGCGAAATATTCGGCAAATTACTATGCAGTTTAACTATAGTAGCTTTTATTTCTGTACAGAATTCATTGAGAGAACCATCCTTTGGGTTTTTTTCAGACATTTTTTATACACTCTATGTTATATTTAATATGAAAAACAACAAATTACTTACTCATTGTGTATACCGTTGATTTAATTATTACCACTACTGGCGCAGTAGTATATTACTTGATTATTGTAAAATCAATAAATAACATTATTCTGAAATTATAATAATACATTATTATCTGAAGACACTGAGACTTGCCCCTTAGTACAGGCCCTCTGTGAGTAGTGATGCCGCTGAGACGAGATAATTCTCGATATCGTCTCGTCTCGAAATTCGATATCGTCATATGGACATATTTAGATCTCGAATATTCGAGACGAGATCAAGAGGAGATCAATCGGATTCTCGACCTCGAAAATTTATGAAGAATTTTTTAAACAAAGCAGAATGGCTATAGGTTATAGCGCTTTATTTTCATAAAAAATACATTAAGTATCTGTCCTAGCAGAATTGTGATCAAGTCTATTGTGGTGTTTGCGGCATTTAAGGATGCTATCATGCCGGCCAGACTTCAAGTTTCTTATCTTGAAATGTCCTTATTAGCAAATAATTTGCTATATTCGTGAGTGTGCTGGATTCTTAAGTATCGTTTTAAACCACTCGTATTAGATTGCTTCGTTATTATTCCACATCCATGTAGTGGATTGAAAGTATAGTAATCGTAAAAAAAATTAAAAAATGTTTTTTCTTGAAATAGGTTTAGAACGAAACATATTCTTTATAGGATTTTGCAAACAGTGGAAAGAAAAGCTATCTATGAGAACTAAAGGAAAAACTATATATAAAAATATTAATGAAATCTTTGCATTCTTTCGATAACCTGACTTCTGGTTATGCTAACAAGTAAAAATTCTTATCTGCCATTCTCATTTTAACACTAGCATCCAACCTAGTCCCCTACGACTAAGCAGGCTAAACTAGTATCCACATGATCCCCTACGATATGTAAATTCGGTTAAAAATGAGAACAAAGGCCTGAAATTAATTTATTTACGTACCTTGTCTTTAAAAATTTTAGAAAGTCATGAAACATCGAAATTTTAAATTTGAGCGAAAGAAAAAATTCTGTCTGTTGGTCTGTAACTTTTTTGTGCGCACGATATGTCTGGAATGGTTTAGGACATTGACTTGAAATTTTATATTCGTATGTACTATAATGAGATCTGAAACCGGACTTATCCCGTAAAGGTGTGGGGGCAAATAGGGGTAAATAGGAGGAAATTAGTAAAGCAAGCTGGCAAGAGTACAGAAACTTGAAATTTGGCGTAGGTACATATACAAGAATCCAAGGCCTCAAAATTTTTTATAATATTTTCCATCCCCCCACCACCCCCAACTCCATTATTAAAGGGGTTGATAAAATAAAATTGAGATATTCACTTGAAGGTTGGTACAGGTATATATTATAATGACATCTGGAACTAGATTATATTTTTAGATTTTTCCGTTCAAGGGTTGGGGGTTGAATAGGGGTAAATAGGGGAAAATAAGTAAAGCAATCTGGTAAAAGTACGGAAACTTGAAATTCGGTGTACGTGTTAGAAGCCAAGCCCTAGGATTTTTTAAAGTATTTATTAACCCACCCACCACCCCCACTCCATTATTAAGGTGGTTGATAAAAAAAAATTGAGATTTTCACTTGAAATTTGGTACACGTATGTATTATAACTACATCTGAAACTAAATTATATTTTAACATGATTCCGTTGAAGAAGCGGCGGCGGTTAAAAATTACACGTATATATTATAATGACACCTGGAACTCGATTATATGTTGAGATGATTCCGTTGAAGGGTTGGGGGTTAAATTGAGGTAAATAGGGGAACATAAGTAAAGGCAGTTTGTAATAGTACAGAAACTTGGGATTTGCTGTATATACTAGAAGCCAAGGCCTTAGATTTTTTATAACAGTTTTCAACCCCTTCACTCCATTATTAAAAGGACTAATTAAAAGAAATTGAAATTTTCACTTGAAATTTGGTACATGTATGTATTATAACGACATACTTTGAGCAAGCTGATAAGAGTACAGTAACTTGGGATTTGGTGTATATACTAGAAGCAGAGGCCTCAGATGTTTATAACATTTTTAACCCCTCCACTACACCCACTTCACTGTGTAATTGGAAAATATCAGTGGAGCAAGCTAGTAAAACCACAGAAACTTAATTTTTGGCGTATGTGTTACAAACCAATGCCACAGCTGTAAACGCCGAAAATGCTTAACGAATAGAAGACATAACGGTCATACGGAGGTCCAGTAGCGATTTGTGTAATACTTGGAAATTCGGCTGTTTTTTTTTGGACACGCAAGCGTTCGGTGCTGTTACAGCGCATACTTTTTGGAAGATCCAAATTTGATTTTGAATTTGAGAAATTTTGATACCTAGAATCATATTCTTGCATTTTTACGTCTTAACTCTGACCGACACCAAGTGTCGTTTTTGTAAAACTCGTGTATTTAATAAATTTTGGTTCCTAGATTCATATTCTTGCATTTTTACGTCTCGACGCCGACCGACGCCCAGCGTTCTTTTTGTATAAATTGTGTATTTGATAAACTTTGAAATCTAAATTTATGTTCTTGCATTTTTACATCTCGACGCCGACCGACGCCTAGTGTAGTTTTTGTAAAACTGGTGTATTTGATTAATTTTGATACCCAGATTCATAATCTTGCCATTTTACGTCTCGACGCCGACCGACGCCTAGCGGTGCTTTTGTGAAACTTCTGAATTTGATAAATTTTGATACTTAGATTCCTATTCTGCCATTTTTTCGTCTCGACGCCAACTGAAGCTTAGCGTCGTTTTTATAAAACTTGTTTTCGATAAATTGGGATATCTAAACTTATGTTCCTGCGTTTTCACATCTCGACGCCGACGTCTAGCGTCGCTTTTTTTAAAACTGGTATATTTAATACATTTTGATACCTGGATTCATATTTCTGTAATTTTACGTCTTGACGCCGACCGACACCTAGCGCCGTTTTGGTAAAACTTGTGTTTTAGATACATTTTGTGTTCTTTAATTTTTACGTCTCTACTCCGACCGACGCCTGTCGTAGTTTTTGTAAAATTTCTGAATTTGATAATTTTTGATACCAAGATTCATGTTCCTCCATTTTTTTGTCTCGACCCCAACAACGCCTAGCATCAATTTTGGAAAACTTGTGTATTTGATAAATTTTGATAACTGGATTCACATTGTATTTTTGCGTTTCGGCGCCGATCCACGCCTTGCGTGGTTTCTGTAAAACTTGTGTATCTAATAAATTTTAATATCTAAATTCATGTACTTACTTACATTTTTACGTCTTGACGCTGATCGACGTCTAGCGTCTTTTTTGTAAAACTTGTGTACATGATACATTTTAATACCTAGACTCATATTTCAGCATTTTTATGTCTTGACGCCGACCGACACCCAGCGTTGATTTTGTAATACTTGTATTGAAACATATTCTTTTTAGGATCTTGCAAACTGCAGAAAAAATAACTATCTATAACTAAAAGGAAAACTTTGTGTAAAAATATTAATGAAATCTTTGCATTCTTTCGATAACCTGAATTCTGGTTATGCTAGCAAATTAAAATCCTAAAATTAATTTGTCTAATTTCTTATTTGACAACTCTCATTCTAACACTAGCATCCACACAGTCCTCTACGGCCATGCAGATTAAACTAGTATCTACTTAATCCAATACGCTCATGAATTTATTTATCTACCTTGTCTTAAAAAATTTTCATTCTAATGGATTACATTTTCATGAAATTTATCATTCTGTTTCTTGGAAATGCTTAGCCTTTGAAACGTTTTTCGCCCCTATTCTGGAGCTCATCAAGAAGACATAAAGCCACTATACTTGTGTATTTGACCAATTTTGTTACCTATGTTAATGTTATTGCATTTTTACTTCTCGGTGCCAACCGACGACGCCTAGCGTCGTTTTTGTAAAACTTGTGTATTTGATATATTTTGATACCTAGATTCGTATTCTTGCATTTTTACTTCTCGCCGCCGAACGTCGTCTAGCGTCGTTTTTGTAATACTTCTGAATTTGATAAATTTTGATACGTGGATTCATATTCTTGAATTTTTACGTCTCGACGCAGACCGACGCCTAGTCTTGCTCTTGTGGAACTAGTGTATTTGATAAATTTTGTACCTAGATTCATGTTCTCGCATTTTTAGGAAACCCATTTTTTGTGGAATATTATTGTAAAGTCTATTACAGCCGTGTAACTTTTTAAATTTTTTATAAGCAGCGTAATAAAAGTTTGAAAATATTCAAAACCTTTCTTTATTTCCATCCCCTGTACATTTTGCAGATTTTGTAAATATCATGTCAGGCTTGAAAGTTAGCCAAGTTCATTTGCACTTAACGAAGCTTGCTAAATTGCAACTTTTTGTAAATTTTTTTATGACATTGCCCCAAATATTATTAAAATTCTATTACCAATTATTTCCGCATTCTAAAGTATAAATATAATCAAGAAGTTTACCTTTAAAGAGACTTGGAAAGAAAATCTTGGTGTGGAAGTACTGATTCCTTAGGCAGTGTTTTTTTTTAATGACATATAGGGTACAGATCGTAATTTTGTCATTTTTGTTGTGCTGTGAGCCATCGTCTGATAATTTTTGTGTGTCGAAATATTTCTTAAAATGAGCACGGCACTCGATTTACTCGAATTCGATTTAGTTGTTTTTTTGTTTTGTTTTACGTAATTTCGATATTGATACTGTCATATGACAAGACTCTTCCGCAGTTAGACTATCTTCTTCTCTTTTAAAGCGCTCAGTTTTTATTAGTTCAGAAGTTTTAGCTCTACTGCCAGACGTTGACGTTGATGTTAATGGTTGATCACTATGCGAATGCGAATCATGAATCTAATGTCATAATGCAACTTTGGCACCTGGCAGCTGTCAAGTCTACTGTGAAGTGTACTGTCAAGGTAAAAGATCTTTGTGTTTATCTCCAGAACTGGCCGTTTTAGAAGAACAATCTTTTTATAAGTTTCCTCGCAATTAATGTTCAATTACTAAAATTTTAAAACATAATATTTCAAAAAGTGTAGGTCCCTTTACCTTGAAATTTACAGGATAGAAGCGGATCAACTAGTGTCAATATTGCAATTTCAAGTCAAAATGTTAAACATTTCCCGTGAAAACGCATTTTCTGAAAAGAATTAAACATTTTTTATTCTAAAAATTATAATAAAAATTAAAATTTCGCATGGAGGGATCGATTAGGAATTTGGTTCTGTGTATTTAAAGGAAAATCAGCTCGTTTGGCCATACAGTGCCTTCGGAGAGTTCATGTGTCTGAAAGAGTTTGGTTTGGCCCCACTCTTGTAACCGTCCGTTTTAATACTTCTAGATATTAAAAAGTGTTTCACTTGTGCGAACGGCAGCTAGTTTTTTGTTGGAGATCATAGTGTCATGAGTAAGAAGTTTAATCAACGGTACTAGGTTGAGTTACATTGCCATCTACAGTGTTCTGTTTCTATCTACTCTCTACACTTTGTAGTACACTAGCCACAGCTATGAGCGAATATTTAAGACAAATCGGTAAAATACATTTAGGTAACACCAACAAGCAATATATTATTAGTGCAGTTCTAAAGGCAGTGTGTTTAGTGGTTTGTGAGTCTTTCTAATTTTTCAAAATGTGATTTTCGTTAGTTCAAAATAGTGCATATTTACGATAAAGACTAAATAATTGTAGGAAAGTGCTTAATTTTTCGTGATTTTTGGACCAAAAGTGACTATAGTGTACACTATACTTGCAGGCTACGCAGGCGACAGGTAAATATAACCCTACTTTTTAATTTTTTTTGTTAATTTCATTATTGCTTAGATTTCTTGCTTGACATGTCGAGGAGGGATCATATGAAAAGGCTCCTTACAGAAGCAGACCTTTTGTCCTGCCTCGAAGACGGATTATCAGACCTTGAATACCTAGACGAGGAACATGTAGACGAACTTGATGACTGGCCAGATCTAATTGACGGTATGGATAGAAAATACAGCCAGTAGTCCATAAAGTAGCCTCTGTTGTATAATTTCAGAAGCTCCAGAGGAAATCCCTCCGGAATTAGAGGACACAAAAGGTAATGAAGTTGTCAATGCACCTACCGAAGTTGAGCATGAAACCCAAGTAGAGCCCAACCCGCAGGTCCCAGTACGGGTGATGTAGGGCAAAGGATAAAGAAGAGCACCGATTCAAAAGCGGCTAGGGTAAAGGCCTACATGGAAAACCACAATTTGACCTCAAAGAATGAAATAGAATGGAAAAAGGAGGGTGCTTATGTGACTTCCAATGCTACTGATTTTCTTGAAGATATGGAAGACAGCAGATGAGCTTGATAGCCCTTCTGATTTTTTTTCTGAATATTTTACTGATCAGCTGTATCAAATTATGACTGATAAGACAAATTTATATGCTTTTCAGCAGGGTACAGTTTTCCCTCCTACAAATGTAGACGAAATCAGGACTTTCGTGGGAATTCATATCGTCATGAGTAATTTACATTACCCGAGGGTGAGATGCTACTGGAACCAAAAACTGAGCATCCCGATGGTGGCTACCGCAATGACAGTTAACCGATTTTTCAAACTCAGGCAGCACGTCCATTTTGTTAACAATCAAGAACCTGTTGCAACTGACTGGTTTTGGAAAGTGAGACCACTATATAACATCATAAGAACCAAATGTCTCGCACTATCATTGGAGCCAAAACTGGCAATTGATGAACAAACGGTTCCTTTCAAAGGGCAACTTTCCATAAAGCAATATATCAAAAATAAGTCTACACTATGGGGCATAAAAATTTTGGCCCTCTGTGGAGAAAGTGGGACGCTATATGATTTTTTGTTGTACCAAGGATCCACCACTGAACTAGATCCACAAGAACTTGTGGTTTTTGGAATGGGGGGGGGGGGGATCAGTTGTTTTAAAATTGGCAAAGAGAATTTCATCCCCAAACCACCAACTATTTTTTGACAATTTTTTTTTCAAACTATAATGCTATACAAGAGAAAAATCTACTGTGCAGGTACCGCACGGGTTGATCGTCTTTGCAAGCCACCTTTCACTCCTGATAAAGAAATGAAAGAAAAAATCTCGTGGCACAATGGAGGAAGTTTTCACATCTGATGGCATAGTAATGACAAAATGGTATGACAATAAACCTGTCATTACAGTCTACAATTATGTTGGGATTGGAAATAAAGATGAGTGTGAAAGGTACGACAGAACAAGAAAAGAGTATATAAAAGTCCCACGCCCTGAAGTAATACAACTTTACCATCGCAGTATGGGAGGGGTGGATACAATGGACTATCTCATCACAATATATAGGACATTTATTAGGTCTAGGAAATGGACTCTAAGAATGATGACACATGCAATTGACTTGGCATGTGTCAATGGATGGTTAGAATATAGAAAAACGGCTGCTGCAGTTGGAATAGCAAAAAAAGACATTTTGAATCTACTCCATTTTCTGCAACTCCCTGCAAGAAAACGAGAACGTCCAGCAAGGACTCCAACTCTAGACACGTCGCCTGCAAGCTCCCCAGGTCCTTCGAAGCAAGAACCGAAACTGGATATTCGTCCTGTGAGAGAGACAAAGCTGGACAATATTGGACACCTTCCCGAAATTGATGACAAAAATTTTGCATCTAGAATGTAAATATCTAGAATCCAAATGAAGAACGCATTTTATTTGCAGGAAGTGCAATGTACATTTATGTATACTCAAAAATCAGAACTGTTTCTTCCGATACCATACGCTTTAATAATTTGATTATTATTATATCTGTCACTAATTACTTCCACATCCACGTAGTGGATTGGAAGTATAGTAATCTTAAACAAAATTTCAAATTTTTTTTTCTTGAAATCGGTTTAGAATGTCATGAAACGTCGAGATGTTAAATTTGAGCGAAAAAAAAATTTCTGTCTGTCGGTCTGTCGGTCTGTCTGTAACTTTTTTTGTCCGCACGCTTTCTCCGGAACGGTTTAAGATATTGACTTGAAATTTTGTACACGTATATATTATGATGAGATCTGGAACTGGATTGTTTTTTGAAGATATCCGGTGAAGGGTTGGGGGGTAAACAGGGGTAAATAGGGGTAAATATGGGGAAATATATAAAGCAAGCTGGTAAGAGTACATAAACTTGAAATTTGATGTATGTACTACAGGCCAAGGCCTCAGATTTTCTAACAATGTTTTTCAACCCCCCCAACACCTCTTCTTCATTATTAAAGGGTTTGCTAAAATAAAATTGAGATATTCATTTGAAATTTGGTACACGTATGTATTATAACGACATCTGGAACTGGATTATATGTTGAAATGATTCCGTTGAAGGGTTGGGGGTTAAATAGGGGTAAATAGGGGAAAATAAGTAAAGCAAGCTGGTAACAGTACAGAAACTTGAAGTTCGGTGTATGTACTAGAAGTCAAAGAAGTTTTTTTTAAATATTTTTCAACCGCCCCGCCCCTCCACCACCAACCCTACTACATTATTAAATGGGTTGATAAAATAAAATTGACATATTCATTTGAAATTTGATACACGTATGTATTATAACGACATCTAGAGCTAGATTATATTTTGAGATGATTCCGTTGAACGGTTGGGGGTTAAATAGGGATAAATAGGGGAAAATAAATAAAGCAAGCTGGTGAGAGTACAGAGAGTTGAAATTCCGTGTATGTACTAGAAGTCAAGTTCTCGGATTATTTATATTATTTTTCAAACCCCACCCCCCTACTCCATTATTAAAGAGGTTGATAAAATAAAATCGATATATTCACTTGAAACTTGGTAGGCGTATATATTATAACGACATCTGGAACTAGATTATATTTCGAGATAATTCCGTTGAAGGGTTGGGGGTTAAATAGTGGTAGACAGGGGAAACTAAGTAAAGCAGTTGGCAAGAGTATAGAAATTTGTGATTTGATGTATGTACTAGAGGCGATGGCCTCAGATTTTTCCATAATATTTTCCATCCCCCCATCACCCCCACTCCCTTATTAGAAAAGTTGATAAAATTAAATTGGATTTTCACTTGAAGTTTGTTACACGTATAACGATATCTTAAACTGGATTATATTTTGACATGATTGCGTTGAACGAGTGGGGGTAATTGGTGGTAAATAGGAAAAAAATAAGTAAAGCAAGTTGGTAAATGTACAGAAACTTGAAATTCGGCGTATGTCCTAGAAACCAATGCCTCAAATTTTTTAGTAATATTTTTCAACCCCCACCACCCTTAATCCATTATTAAAGGGGTTGATAAAATGAAATCGAGATATTCACTTGAAATTTGGGGCACGTATGTATTATAACGACATCTGGAACTAGATTATATTTTAAGATGATTCCGTGGAAGGGTTGAGGGTTGAATAGGAGTAAATAGGGGAAAATAAGTAAATCATGCTGGTAAGAGTGCATAAATATGGTATTTGGTGTATATACTAGAAACCAAGGCCCGAGATTTCTTTCTAATATTATTCAAACACCACCATCTTCGCTTCATTTTTAATGGGTTTGATAACATAAAATTGAGATATTTACTTGATAGTTAGTATACGGATGTATTTTAATGACATCTGATTGAGATGATTCCATTGAAGTGGTGGGTCGTGGTAGGTTGTGAATAGGGGAAAATAAGTAGGGTAAACTAAAAACTTCATTTTTGACGTATTTGGTAGAAACCAACGCCTCAAACTTTTCTGTGACATCTGCTCCAAATATTATTAAAAATCTATGACCAATAATTTTCACATACTAGAGTGTAAATCTAGTCAAGGTGTTTCCTTTAAAGTGACTTTGATGAAAAATCTGGATGTGGAAGTAGTGATTCCTTAGGCAGCGGTTTTTTTCAATAAATCTGTTCTGTTTCTATAACTAAGTTGTATTTTTTGCCAAATATAATCAATGCCTGCTCTTGAATATTTTTGCACAATCATAATACCCAGAGTCACAATGTACACTGTAGTGTACAAACCGTAGCCCAAAAATGGGCCATGGTACAAACTTCTGGGTGATACCAAAAAATTGTAAATAAATTAAAGACCCAATGTTGAAAAAATCAGAATTTTAACTTAAAGAGAAGTATATTCGGTACTGAAAGGGTTAAAGAAGGAAGTTTCCCTTCTAGCAAAAAAGGCTTTAGTAATTCCTATCTATAAAAAAGGAAATACCATTGATATACCGAACTACAGAGCAATATCTTTACTGTCGATAATTTCGAAAATATTTGAAAAGTGTGTTGCCAGCAGAGTAACACGATACTTTGAAAACAACAATATTTTTACCAGCTCCCAGCACGGATTCCGGAAAAATCGAAGGTTTGCTCACAGGTATGTTAGATATTATTATTACTATTATTAAATATAACTTAATCATTTGACAGTCTTGAATTCATAGCAATAACGTTCTGTTATTTAAGTAAAGCTTTTGACTATGCAAATGTTTATATCTTATCATGATAACAGGTACCAACAGGTAAAAGTAGGAGGGGTATTGTCTGCTCAGAAGAAAATAAGTGTTGAAGTGCCACAGGGGTCTACATTAGGTCCTCTGTTATTCCTCATTTTTATTAACGATCTCCCATTTGACAACCACTTAACAAATTATTTACTGTTTGCGGATGATACTACTCTTCGTTCATCTGGTAAAAATCTATATACGGTACCTGAGAGTTCATGTGAGGCACTGGGCAAAGCTGGACAGTGGTTTAATGCAAATGAACTTTTCCTAAACAAAGATAAAACTCAAAATATGCTATTCACCTTAAAAAATCATGAAGATATAATTAACTATCCATGTAGCTTAAAATGTCTGTGCTTACATCTAGAAGGAACATAGAAATGGAATAAACATATAAACACTGTTTCAAAAAAAATTAGATCTAACATATTTGTACTGCCCAACTTAGCAAACTCTATTTCTGGCAACACTCTAAGGACTGCTTATTTCGCTCTCTGTCACTCGCATATCTCCTACGCCATTATAGCTTTGGGACATGCTGCAGATCGCGAACGAATTTTTAAGTTACAAGGAAAGGCAGTGAGGGTATTGAACGAATTAAATTTTAAGGAAGAACACAAAAATAAAAAGATGTATAATATATTGAAACTGTAATCTGCAGTGTGTTTCTCAGACTCGAATGAATTTTACACAAATCAGGTCACATGTCAGTTTTGCTTTAAAATAGTGTTAAAACATATTTTTCATAAATCTACTATGAACAAATTGCGAGTTGCAGTAGAAACTTACTGACTGTGAGTACCTACTGATCAATATAAAGAAGAGATATTGGTTGTGTATTTAATCTAAGCGGCACTACATGAATTGTATTTCATTATATTCGAAAAAAGTATTAGTTAAGTAGGTATTCGCTGTCGGTCACGTCGAACTTCCAGTCGTTTAGAAGTAAACACGAAAAATACAGATCAAGAAAATGTCACAATTTTTTAAATTTTTTTGATGGGATGTATTGCCATCATATTCTTCCTAAATAATCTTTTATACACGCTACAATAATATGTCTAGGTTTCAAAACAATCGGAGGAATATACGTAGTTTAAAAAAAATGAGGACCTTTTCGTCGCGTTTGGTGTTTGGCGCTCTGTACAGTGCACTTTATGCAACACAATCTTATAATTCATTGTGTGACTAAGGATACCTAAATAACTGCATCATTTAGATTTGCAGGATATAGTCCCAGCATATCAATCACCTATCCACTATCAAATAAACTTTTGTTCATTTCAGTCGCATGATTCTAAATAAGGTCGTTTCTGTTGGAAGAATTTAATCCGAAATAAAAGTCAGGAAGTTTAAAAAGGAAAACCCGAACAATATTTAACCTCGTGCACTACTAGTATTTTTGTGTTTTTTTTTACAGTGGAGGCGAGTGCCTGATAGAACTAGTTTTCGAAAGCTTATATATTCCCCAAAATGAAAATATGTGCCCTACGCACAAGGAAACATAACCTCCAAGTTCACAGTTTTGATGATAATGTTTAGGTGATGAATCCATCCATATCAATTCATCATACTTATTTAGTTTTATTTGTATATGAAGCAGAATATGCCTAAACTTGTGGGTTTTTAGAGCCAGAAATTAACAGATGTCAAATATATGTTATTTTTATTTTTATTCAACAACACTTTCTTAGTTACGGAGCTAGTACAATCACAACAATAACTAATATATAAAAACAATGCAAACAACAAATAAATAAGTAAACAAATCTTCGTTTCCAACACTCCCCCTATTTGTTTACTGATTTAAAGGTACACAAAGTGAACTTCTATTTCTGATGAATTGTTCCTTTGGTAAAGCCTTCGTGAGAATATCAGCAAGTTGTTTTTTAGATTCAACATAGACAGTTTCAATGAAACCCTTTTCTACTTGGTCACGTATATAATGGTATTTTATATCAATGTGTTTGGTCCTCTTATGGTGTTCTTGACTCTTGACTAACCGAATGGCACTTTGATTATCTACGAATAGCTTGGTAGGTTCGCATACATCTACATTAAGCTCCTGAAGTAATGTTCTCAACCAAATAACCTCTCTGGCTGTTTCTGAACCTGCCACGTATTCTGACTCTGTAGTAGAACGGGAAACGCACTTTTGAGACTGTGACGACCATGTAACCGGTGCCCCAGCTAACATAGTCAAATAACCAGTTGTTGACTTTCTAGAATCAATATCGTTTGCAAAGTCAGCATCGGAATATGCAACAAAATTTAAATCAGTTCCACAATACTTTATTCCATAGTTCTGGGTTCCTTTTAAATACTTGAATATCCTTTTTACTGCTATCCAATGCTCCAAAGCTGGACTACAAAGGTATTTACTCACTTGAGACACAGCGAACATGGTATCTGGGCGTGTGACGACAGCGAGAAACATTAAACTTCCTACAGCTTCTCTATAGGGCACACTAAGCATCCTACTATCTCTTATAGATGCTTGGTTTGCATGAAGCACAACATTTGGATCGGCAGGAATTGCTTTGATGTTACAATTTACCATGTTAAATTTCTCCAAAATTTTGGCAACATACCCTTGCTGGCCCAAAAATATACTTCTTTGTTCTCTATTGCGACTGATTTCCAATCCAACATAACATTCTGCAGCACAAATGGTTATCTCGAATATTTTTCCAAGTTCTGTCAAAAATATGTCCATAACCTTTTTAGATTTACACATAATTAGACCATCATCAACGTACAACGCCAGGAATAGTTCATAATTTTCAAAGAGTGCATAAAAAATGCATTTTTCAGCATCTAACTGCTTGAAGCTGTATGAACTAAGAAATTCCACAAACTTCTTATTCCAACATCTCGGAGACTGCTTCAAACCATATAGGCTTTTGTTGAGTTTGCATACCAGAGTACAACCTTTTGTATTAAAGCCTTCCGGCTGCTTCATAAAGATTTCTTCTTGTAAATCTCCGTTCAGGAAAGCCGTCTTTACGTCAAACTGACAAATTTCTAAATCACTGACAGTTGCAATTGATAATAACGTTCTAACGGAATCATACCTTACAACTGGTGAAAATGTTTCAAAATAGTCTATGCCAGATTTTTGACTATAACCTTTTGCACAAAGTCTGGCCTTATATCTTTCAATTTTACCATCCGCTTTATATTTTATTTTAAACACCCATCTGCACCCAATTGCTTTGCGATCCGCTGGTAAAACTTGTAGTGACCACGTCTCATTTTTCATCAGCGACTTAATCTCATCTTCCATTGCTTTCTTCCATTCTTCTTTTTCTTCACTTTCCATAGCTTCTTCGTAGGTCTGAGGTTCACCTACTATTGCTGCACATGCTTCATACCAAATTGGTTTCTTAATATCTTTACGGTGTCTTAAATAATGGCCATTTTCTTCTGAAGCTTTATCCTTAGGCTGATTAATTTCTACTTCTATGTTTTCTGACGTTTGGTTTTCTTGATTAATTTCTACTTCTATGTTTTCTGACGTAGGCTGATTAATTTCTACTTCTATGTTTTCTGACGTTTGGTTTTCTATTCTGCCTTCTGATTTGGTGTCTACGGACTCTTCTTGTAAATTATCTTCATCTTCCATCTCAAATATAACGTTGTTTTGACATGACATATTTCTACTGTCTTTATAAATACATCCATTGAAATTAACATGTTTCACGACGACAACTTTCCTGGCAGCCAATTCATACAATCTGTAATTGGAACTGTTCCCGTCATATCCCACTAATATTTGTTTCTTGGAATTTCTCTCGAACTTATTTCTGAACTGTTTAGGCACAAGTACGAATGCTTCAGATCCAAACCTTCGTAAATGGCTAAGATTTAATTGTTTTCCTGTCCATTTTTCGTAAGGAGTAACATGCTTATCTTGTGCACACAGGCGACGATTTAATAAGTATACGGCCATATTAATTGCTTCCGCCCAAAGATTCATCGGGAGAGCAGTACTATGCAACATACTTTTGGCACTATCAACTATAGATCTCAAATCTCTCTCTGCCCTTCCATTTTGCTCTGGTGTATATGGAGCACTGGTTTCATGTATTATTCCATGTTCTTTAAAAAGATCTTTAAAATGATGGTTAACAAATTCTGTTCCATTATCACTTCGGAATATTTTTATTTTATTACCAGTTTGTCTTTCTGACATTTTCTGAAATTCCAGAAATTTTGTGAAAACGTCACTTTTATGTCTTATGAAATAAACAAAACGATATGAAGTACAATCATCCTTGAATAAAACGAAATAATTAGCTCCTCCTAATGAAGTACTTGATATTCTACCGCAGACATCGGAATGAATGTATTCACCAGGTTTTTCAGCTCGTCTATTCAAATTAGCAATAAATGATTGCTTATGTTGTTTTCCATATTGACAACCCTCACACTGAATACGTGTGACTTCTTTATTTGAGATTTTGATATCAGGTTTCATTCCTTTGTCAGACATGTCTTTCAAAGTACGAAAATTAACATGACCCAACCGTTCATGCCATAGCTGAACAATACTCGTTTCTGCGGAGTTTCCTTGAATTTGTGGGATTTCAAATAACATTTTATAGCATTGATTCTCCAGCTTCCTTCCAACAGCAACTACACCATTTTTATTTCTAACTTCTATGAATCTACTATTAAATTCGACCTGCAAACCTTTGCTCGTGGCTGCTCCCACTGAAAAAATATTTTTCTTCAACTTTGGAACGTATAAGGTTTCTACCAATGTACGAGGAACTCTTCTACCATTCACAACAGCCATTACACTAATTGAGCCAATTCCTTCAGCGGTAATAAAAGAGTTATCTCCAATTTGAACATCTTTGTTCTTTAGTGGTGTTATTTGTGAAAACCACTCTTTGTGCGACGTCATATGCTTTGATGCTGGACTATCAGCGAGCCAGATATCTTCACATCCATCAGCAACTATATTTTTCATCTCAGCACTAAGAGCTTGATTTCTGTAATTTGGATCACAGTTTTGCTTGCTGTAACCAGGTTGAAGTTTACTAAGCCTTATTCTACATTCAGATTTGAAATGCCCCTTCTTGTTACAGTAGTAGCACGTTACATCTTTTTTAGAATACTTTGTATTAGGAATAAAATTACTTTTGGTATTAGAAACAAAATTCTTTTTGTTCGAACTATGAGGATACTTATTGAGTTTAACAGCAGCAAACGCAGTTGTTAGCTCGTCTGCCTGAGTAAGCCTCAATTCTTCTTTGAGAAGTCTTGTTGTAAGATTTTCAAATGTTTGTTTATCTTCGTCGTATGAGTCCCATGCAGTTACGAATGATCCATACTTGTGAGGTAAACTTTCTAAAGTTTTAGCTATTTTATCTATATCGCTTACTTTTTCTTCAACATCAGCTAGAGCTTGTGACATTGACTCTATGTTGCTAATATGCTGTGCAATACTGTCGGTTTCTGACATTTTATAACTGAAAAATTTTTGTTTAATCATCACTTTGTTCGCGGAGGACCTTTGTTCGTGAATTATTTTCAGCCTTGACCACATACTGGCGGCATTATCACACGTTATTACAGTCTGCAATTGACTAAACTCCATTGACATAGATATTAACATCATCCCTTTAGCATTTAAGTTTTCCCATGATTTCTTTACGTTTTCTTCATCTGTTATTACTGGTTGTTTTGCTTTACCATTAATTAAATCCAGCAAACCCTCTGCTCTAAATATTATTTCCATCTGGTATTTCCACAGTGAAAAATTCTTCCCATCGAATTTCTGAATATTAATATTCTTGAACTTGTCCATCTTATTACCTTTAGAATACCTTTAACTGGTATGTTAAATTTGATGTGACTTGACACGAAACTAGTTTTCTTCTATTACTAGAGAACCACTGACCCTTCTTATTGTACTGGGTGTACTGGGCCCATAACCTGAAGCAGAATATGCCTAAACTTGTGGGTTTTTAGAGCCAGAAATTAACAGATGTCAAATATATGTTATTTTTATTTTTATTCAACAACACTTTCTTAGTTACGGAGCTAGTACAATCACAACAATAACTAATATATAAAAACAATGCAAACAACAAATAAATAAGTAAACAAATCTTCGTTTCCAACAGTATACAATTATTTCATGACAGCAACCGTTTTATTTACGTGCATTTGAGATCTCTCCACATTTTTCAAAATTTGTATCAGTAGGATTCATCGGATATCCCAGTGTCTACCTGAAATATTACTATTCTTTCAAACACTATCTGCCACATTTTCTTCTTGTACATATCAACTTATCTCTGTTTTTTCCTCACTTTAGAGTTGATAAATCTAGGTAAAATATTATGACCTATAATTTCATCATTTTTACTTTTCTCTGTGGTGATACTTAAATTGAGCAAATATTGGTATTACCGTAAACAAGAAACACATTTCAGATTTCTTCTCGAGTACATTAGATCCCTATTCCTCTGTAGTTAAAGTAAAACGAAGAGTCCTCAGTTAGGTTACGTCATTACAAATTTTGCTAGTAGGGGAAATTTTTCAAATAGTTTGTTTCAGCAATTATTGGGATTAGAGAACTGTAAAGAACAGTAAAGATACTCATTTTTATGGAACTTTGGCTTTTTAGAAGGAAACTATCTAATTGTACTGAGTTTGAAGCCCTGTTTTGTGATTATAAGTAGAAAGGTATTTTTCAGAAAACGTTATAAAAACTGAACAGGGAAAATGGTTCTGTAAGGTGTCTACTTAAATGAGACTGATATTATATTTTTATTTTATATTTTCTTAAGTTTACTTAAGTATTAATAAGAACGGACTAATATTCATAAAATTCTTAAGGAAAAGGTATACTCTGTGGGGCCCATTTAAGAAACTTAAGCTCCGTTGGGAAGAACTTTTAAACCCAAGGAAAAGTTATGCAATTTATTATTTTTACGAGCTGAATACGCTCAACATATGGGAATTGCAATTAAAGACGAAGCTTATTTCATATACGATATGGACTTAAATATATTTTCTTAAATATTCAACGTCGTAATGGTTACTAGAACTATCATACTTAAAACTAATTAAATAAAAAAAAATACTATCTACTGACATTTTTTTAAATTTCTTTACACATAGTTAATGCAAATTAGGTTAAAATTAAATTAAACCAACTTTAATAAAACAGAAACCAATTTTGTTCATATTGATGGTATTATTTAAGACGTCACCTTACATGATCCTGAAACTTTTTGAACTTTTTCGATAATTAGGACAATCAGACAACTGAAAGTTCATAGTGAATAATACTCATTCTAGTTCCTTGAACCGAGCAGAATGATTTTTACAAACACACGGTTATTCTTTAAGGACATCCCCTCTTTGGGCCTTAGTTTCGGCCTTATATAAAAAAATATTTCAATAACTATTTAATCATTTCGAAACGATTTTTTCTCAGGAATCCAAAACTTATATATGTTATTTTTAACCGTTTTTGAGTTATTAATATTTAAAAAACACATTATGAAATGAAAATTATTGTTTTGAGTCATGACCTACCCACAAAAATTAATTAATTATTTTTTAACAATGTGATTTTTAAATATTAATAACTCAAAAGCGGTTAAAAATAACATATATAAGTGATATATTTTTGAAATCAGAAAATAATACTCTCTCAGAATATTTCAAAATATATAGGGTGTCACATTTAAGAAAATATTAATTTAATTTGTAACTTTTTTATTTTACGTTCATTTTTTTTTTCTATACATTTTTTGTATTCCTGAGAAAAAATCATTTCGAAATGATTAAATAGTTATTGCAATATTTTTTTATATTAGGCCGAAATGAAGGTCCAAAGAGGGGGCGTCCTTAAAGAATCACAATATATGTCATTTGTCTGTCTGTGGGGATCAAACCATTAAATTGATTTAGCTCAAAGTGAAACTTTTCTTCTAACACTCACTGCAATGAATCTATTAAATTTAATACCTTTCAGTAGCAAACATGTAAACAAAAACCATATAAATTTAACAACATTGAATGTTTAATTCAAGAAATTCTGCAATATTATACTCTCCTATATTGGTAATTAGTTTTGGCTTGTGACACTCAAATTTTACATCCATATATAAATTCCAATAATAACGCTCGAATACTTTTAGATCGTTAGAGTTTTGCGAGGAATTTTGATCAAGTTAAGATCAAAATAAGATTCGAGGACAGGCTTTTGAGAACTTGCGGTCTTTAGCCGAGGATCCGAATAAGATGAGTTCTAATTTGCATCGTAGAAGCGCCTATAATGAAGCTCGATATTCTGTCAAGCCCACGTAAAAGTAATAGTTACTTTACACACAGGCGTCTAATGTTTTATAATTATACCTACCAGGCAAATTTTCGATGTGCGGTTTGCTATACTGTAATTATATGCTGAGCAGGAATTAAAGATTTTTGCGTGCGAAATTATTCATTATGTATTATCTGAATTCCAGACAACAGTGTGCAAACTCACAAGGCACCAACATTCTCAATTTACATTAACGAACTGCCTTTTCTGGAAGCACAGTGTAATATCATATCTTACCCTGACGATACTGTTCTACCCTCAAATATCTTCATTAATATTAGTCGAATAAATATAAAGATCTACATAACCAAAAATGTTAACTTAGATTTTCTTTCAGCGACTGTTAGTGGAGGGATTATGCATCACAAGACCACAAAAATCAGTTCTGGGGGTGTCGCGCAGCCCCACCCCCCTTCCAAGAAAACCAACCCTTCGGTGAAAAAAGCCTTATTTTACTGACAACTCGTTAACCGTTGAAGATATAAAAAATTGCTCATTATAAAAAAAAAGTGGGACTAATTTCCTAAAAAAAAGTCTACCTTGTATTTTCTTGTATATGCCATAATTTTCTAGAAAATCGATATCGAAAAAAATTGCAACATTCGTGTTTTTAATGCGAACGAATTTTCCTTTATTTGAAATTTATTGCGCGCGGCCTACTCTCTTGTGTTTCCATTTTTGATAGCTATTGATATCTATTGGTATTAAAAATAACAATATAATATAGTTACCTCTTGATTTTATTGCGCTTAACTATTCACAGGCAGATAAAAAATAAATGACTTTAATATAATTTATAAATGCATTATTTTTGACTTCAAGTTAGCACTTAAATGCAGAAAAAGTTAGGAATAAAAATATTCACATTTACAAATTTACCAGCATGTTGAAATTAGCCAAGCTTTCTTTTTCATGAACAATTTTTTTACATCTACAACGATTAACAAGTTATCAGTAAAATAAGGCTTTTTTCACCAAAGGGGTGGTTTTTTGGAACTGATTCTTGTGATTTTATGATGTTTAATCCTCCCACTAACAGTTACTGAAGGAAAATCTCACATAACATTTTTGTGAGCTTCTGGTGTAGTTTTTACTTTACCGACTGGACTATACAGATAAAAAAATATTTATATAAAAATGCATTTTTTTGCTTTCGCGCCCTCTAGCGGCGAAACTGTACGAAATTAGAAAAAAATGTAGAGGTGAAATTTGTTGGAAACTTTATGCTCTACAACTTTGCTCTCCCGATATTTTTCACCAAAATGCACAATTTTGGCTGAAAATTTAAAAAATAGTGCAAAAGTCTATACATATTCTTCTCTTGCGCCCTCTAGCGACGAAATTATGTGGACTTTAAAAAAAAACGTAGGGACACAATTTGCATTAAATTTTTTACTACACAAGTTTGTTCCCCTGATACTTTCATATATATGCATATATTTCTCAAAAGTCACCATCCTTTAGAACTGCGGGGGTGTGAATATCCTGTTTAGACAACCCAAATGCGTCACTTTATACAGGTCTCACAGCTGTAGGAAGATTTTCCATAAAACAGGGATTTCTTGACTAATCTGAAGGGACTATTCTGGTATTGTTCAGTGTATTTAGTACTAAAATAGGCGTAAAATGCACTGGCTTAAGTTATACATGCTAAACACTAAGTTACCGACCCCCAGCACTATCAATCTTTGTTTAATATGTTTTTGAGGTTCGTTAATACTTTCACTTTCATTGAGAATATATTAATGAAGGTAATAAATACTTCGTAGTAGAAACAATATTATTACTGTATTTTCCTGTTGGAGGAAATACTTCTGTCAAGCTCCTATATGAATTTTTATTTTCATAAGGATAATAACCGGATTGCAAATCAACAGTTATTATCCAGGATATATGTCCCACTGAGTGCTGGACTACGAATTAGAACCACGGCATGTTAAGTATAATTACATTTTAACACAGAACGCTTGGTTACCATTGCAATAAACACCAGCCGCAAGATTTATTCCTAGTTAAAGGAAGTCGTGCCAGCCGTTCCACCACTTGCAGTCTGCAGTATTGAAACTGTTTGCTCTCGTCAGTGCAAGGTAGGTCCATAACGACTTGCCTAAGACTTCCAACCTATACATATGTCATAAAACATAAGGGTATGAAATGGAAGGAAGCTCCATCTAGCTGTCGATGTTCACTGCAATTGAAGGTATAGCTCGACATTAATATGCTAGTTCAAAGGTAAGCTTCTGGAGGGCAGAATAGTTACTGAATTAGAAATTTCTGTCAAGCTCCTCTATGAACCATTATTTTATCCTTAATTTTTACACGTAATGCTCCGGGCTTGCAATTTGTAATCCAGCGCGCGATGGAACATTTAGTCAGAAGAATAGCTGTTACACTACGATTATCTTTATGAAAATGACAGACGTATTTCGCTTAGTAAATATTCTGCCCTCTAGAGGCATACTTTTTACTATGTTCTCCTTTATCAAAAAATCTTTGTTCTGCGCAACTCATTAAATAACTGTTTCTTTTTAATGATCATAAATAATAATAAAATGTTATTTGCCAAATGATGCATGTGATAAATAATACAGTTAATACTTAATAATTATTAAATCAAACGAACTTACCTTAAGTGAAGTTCGATTATAATTGTATGAATCGTCTCGTCGGAATAGATCACATGGTAGTAATCCCTTTCTACGCCACTGCCACCACACGTTTAAAGCAAGCTTTGCACTTTCTCCCTGGAACTGTCATCCTCAACTGTCATTGTTTCCAAAGCGTATCTATTGTTGCAACCAAAGAGGAGATAGTTATGGAACATAAAACAAACAAGGGAATGTGGGAGGGTGTTATCTATTCCGACGAGACGATTTTGACTTTTTTTTTATTTTTAATAGAAAAGGACAAAACAATACATGTTTTAATTATTTATTGGGGAATGTTCCTAAATCATTATGTATCAGCTAGACCGGTGTTCTTAAATGTTTCCTAATAGGATATTTTTCTCTAACTTTTACAGCCGGTTTTAGAATCGCAAGTTAACTTTCATGTTAGTTGACTTTTACTTGCAGGTTAACTATAACTTTACCGACACATGCGTTTTTCAATATAAAGTTAAGTGATGATTTGTAAACGAGAGGTTGTGAATAAAATTTATAATGTTGGTACTGAAAAAATGGGTAATATACATAAAATGTATGAATTTTGGTCCAAAGTCACGTCACCTGCTATCAAATATAAATGTAAGAAGCAATTTATGAGTTAGTGGTCTATTACTAAGTAAGTAGGTAGTATTTAGTCTCGATCTATTTAAAAAATCTCTTCCATCGTATTCTTCGAAAAAGTTAGGTCTATACAGGATTACCTTGGCTACTCAACACTTCTATATGCATATACTTCGTACATATCCATTTTTAGGCAAAATATCAAAAAATTATTTTCTGACAGTTATTTTATAGGTTATAAATTGCCAGTAAACAACTGCCAACTTCTAGTTTACCCACACCTCATCTGCTAGTAAAGTTAACTGCTAGATAACTACCACATCGAAAATGACCAGCTATTGTAAAACCCAATTTCTATATTAACTTGAAAGTTAAATCTGACTGGAAGTTAACTAGCGATTGTAAAACCGGCTGTTAATCGACAGAGAAAGATTTTATCAATCCGCAAATTTCTGTAGACCATTAATAATAATTGGCTCATCACGAACCATTAAACCACCTAAGAAAAAAACTATAGTGAAACATTTTTCTTTTATTAGAAAAGTAATAATAATTTCGATCATCTGTGACACTGTTACATCTGGATTTCAGTTTTTCTTCAATGAATTGTTCAGTTAATTAGAAAACAAATTATTATTATGTAATAATCTTAGACTTTCTTATTAGTAGAAAAGAAAATTGTCATATTATGACACTTTTTATTGCTATAGGTACCTACCATACTCTTACAAATATTCAGCAATTTTGAGAAATAATCGTCATACGATCATTTTTAGGCTCTTTAGAAAATTATTTGGTAAGGAAGACTATCATATGAGATTTCTTATTAGGTACCATTATTCTTCTGAAATGATAATTATCTCGGGAGTAATTTTCATCAGATACTGTTTTACATAATCCAAATATTGGAAAAATTTCATAAATCTCCAAAAATTATTTGACCTATCCAACTGTTATATTATGCCATTTGTTATTAGGTACCTACGATTATTCTTCTAACTTCCAAATTGGGGAATAATCATGAAATTTCAAATACTTGAAATCTGAAAATAACCATACTTATGGCAATTTCTCACAAACTTATGCCCAATGATTTTCTCCATCATTCCTCTAATTTCCGATTTTGGAGGATAGTTATAATTAGATTATGTTTGTGAGATTTCGAATACTTACTCGAAATCAGAAAGAAACCATATTTATGGCAATCTTTCACAAACTTATGCACTCACAGTGATCTTCTCCATCGCTCCTCTAACTTCCGATTTTGGGGATAATTATGATTAGATCATGTTTGGGAGATTTTGAATACTTACTCGAATTCAGAAGGAAACCATATTTCTGGCAATTTTTCACAAACTTGTGCTGACATTTTTTCACCATTGTCCTTCCAAATATTGATTGTCACTCGATAATTCTTTGACAAATGTTATTTGACAAATGAAAACTGTCATACTTAGACATTTCTTTCAACTAGTGGACGACATGGAACATAATTAACATTAAGCAATGTTTGGCAGATTTCAAATATCTATCTGAAACCCAGAAAATTGGCATCTGGCAATTTTACAGCAACTTTATGTACGATGCTCTTCTCCATTAGAACTATCTTTCATTAAATTGTTTTCCCATTTTTTACAGTATTACATACTATACTTTTTGGCTGAAAATAAAAATACTTGTGATACCCGTGACACCAAAAGAAATAATGATAGATGAGAATGACAGTTCCGGGGAGAAAGTGCAAAGTTTCCTTTAAACGAGTGGTGGTAGTGGCGTAGAAAGGGGTTACTACCATGTGATCATGAAGACGAGACGAGAAATACAATAACAATATATCCAAAATATTGTTTGTTTATTATTTATAAATGACGGGTGTAACTAAAATATGTTTTAATATTAATTTTAGGGTTAAATAATGGAGGCAAGGGCTCACGACAGCAAATGAGCCCACCACGAATTTAGATCTATAATTAACATTTCAGTGTGGAGATAATTAAATAATATATCTACGTACAGCTTATTTAAGAAGGACTTAATACAAAAATAATTAATAAATAATTTAACACTTTAATATAAACAATTATGGTTTATATGTACATTCATAACTTAGAAGGGGAACGAGACTAACCTTGGAAATGGTAATACAAGAACAAACCGTAGCAGTGATGAAAAGGCGGAAAATATAGGTTTTACTTCACTCGCATACCGAAGGTAAGTATTGTATTCCAGAAAAAATCACCCTCCGAGATTTTTTCGGATTTTCACCTTTCAGATCACGTAGATTATGAAAATATAGGTTTTTCAATTCCGTCAGTCTGTCTGTCTGTTGGTGTATTATCTAAAAAGCTACTTGACGGATGATAGTCTTTGGCAGGTAGCTGACATTACTACCAGCGAAGAAATGGTTGTACTTTAAAATATGCAGGGTGGACCGTCTAAAGCGAATAGATTATAAAAAAAAAATTCGCTCAAATGTAAAATTTCTACGTTTCACGACATTCTAAATCTATTTCAGAAAAAAAAATTGAAAACTTTTTGAAAATTTTTTTACCAGTAGAAAAACGGGAATTTGTTTTTGCTCAAATTTAATATTTTCACGTTTCATGACGTTACATGTATTTCATAAAAAAAAAATTCAAAAAAAAAAATTGAACATTTTGTCAAAGAAAAATATGAAAATATTTTTTTTGCCACTATAGAACATATGATGAAAATTTTCCTTTTTGCTCAAATTTAAAATTTCCACGTTTCGTGACATTCTAACGCTATTTCAGAAAAGAAAATTTCAAAGGCAAACATTTTCTTGAAAATTTGTTTATTACTAGTTATACCAAGCACTGATGGTGGAAAGAATTTTTATGCTCAAATTTAAAATTTCCACGTTTCATGGCATTCCAAACCTATTTCATAAAAAAAAATGGTAAAGGTTTTTACACACAACTTCCTTCTTTGTTCATACAAGACGGTCACTCTAAGAAATTTTTAATTAAGAAATAACATGAGAATAATAATCGCAATGTAGTTAGCCTTATTATTACAGAGAAAACCTGATAACATTTTTCCATCATCTACTCTATAGTGGTGGGGGAGAAAAAATCAAAAAGTTTTTTTAATTTTCAAAATTTTTTATTATATTGAAATAGGTTTAGAACGTAATGAAACGTGGAAATTTCAAATTTGAAGAAAGCAAATTTTTTCTCCATCATCTATTCTATTGTAGTGGTAAAAAATTTAAAAAATATAGTTTTCAAATTTTCAAAAAAAAAATTCTTTTGAAATATGTCTAGAATGTCATGAAACGAAGAAATTTTAAATTTGAGCGAAGAAAAATTTGTTTCCGTCAAGCACTTTATAAGAAACTCAGAATTTTTTTTTTTTGGAACATGTTTAAAATGTCATGAAACGTGGAAATTTTAAATTTGAGCAAAAAAAATTTCTTTCCATCATTCGTTTTATATATTTCTAAAACCGGTAATATTTCTCGTAGAGAAAAAATTTCATATCACAGTGTTGGTGATCGAATTTTGAACAACTTTAAAAATGTCCGTACGTCTGTCCATCTGTCTGTCTGACTGTTCGTCCGTCTGCCTGTTTCTCCATCTGTCTGTCTGCCCGTCCGTCACGTTTCTTGTAGGCACGATAACTTTAGAACGGAAAGTCCGATTGTGTTGAAATTTGGATAGTAACTTAGTGTTAGCTAGCGCAACAACACTATTGTTTTTTACCAAAATCAGTGATAAGGAAAAAAGTTATATATTTTCTAAATAAAAAAAATACCTTTTTTCATAATGTTTTGTAATTAAATTAAAAATGTCCAAAACTGATATTATTTCCAAAAAAACTGCGAAGAGTATCCTATAAAATGTGCAACAATTGAATATAAATAGCAGTACATTGGCGAAGAGTATAACGGTTAGCTTGGTTAGTATTGAATTTTTGCTGTCGGATGACCACTCTGTACATTATTTTGACCAAAAGTTATCAGGTTTCTTTGTAATAATAGTGATAACTGTATTCCGATTATTATTCTCAATGTCATTTCGTAATTAATAATTTTTTAGTGTAACCGCAATACACAAGTAAAGAGGGAAGTTCTGTGTAAATACCTTTACCGATTTTTTTTGTTGTATTTCATATTTAGTAAGTATTTTTTCTATCTATTAATTGGTGTATTTTTAATTCTGGTGTGACGTCTAGCCATTTTTTTATTAATTTTTTTAGTAAACCGATAGAGTTTGTTTTCTTAAAGAATTATGCAGTTTCAGCGAAAATTATAGGACTAAGATATGTCTAACCTATTTGACCTCTTTCAGCTTTGGGAAGCACAGCGGATTTACTTTTATATCTGATGTCATGTGGATGTGTAACCAGTGTCAAAGCCCCTTTATGTTTAAATTGTCTCATAAGCTGTAGAAATAATTGCCTTGTATATAATAAAAGCGTTTTACTGAAAAGTTTATCTGTTGATTAACGATTCTTTCCTATGCATAGTTTTAATAATCCACTTTTATACGCATTCCAATTTTTAAAGTAATTTTGCAATATTAAAAGCCACAAAGGGAACTAGCGGCAATTGGAAAAACATTGTTATGTTGCAAGTATCAACGTAAATTACATTGTGATGTTCTATGCCGAAACATTTAGACACTTTTAGATGGGAAAACCCTGTATTGCGTTTTCTTCCCATTTCCGACTAAAATTTATTGGAAATTGAAACAAGCGGAAAATTAATGGAATTATCGAAGGAAATTTCGTACTAATTCTCTCTTCAGGAGATTTGCTGGCAGGTATCAGAAAAGCAACTGGAAGAAAATAAATGATATAATTATTTGCAATTTGTAAAAAGTTCCCTAGGGAACGATAAAAGAAAATTTTATTCCATTAGTGCCTCTCGGGAATAGCAGAAAAACATGTAATTAAATTATTTCAAAACTGTATATTTACCACAGTGCAAGTGTATACGTGACTTTATTTCAGCTCTGGCTACTACGCTACAATTAGATAAGCTATACTGAAACTGTAAATTAATGCTTATATGGGAAATAATTCTTTTAACCACCAACCAAAGGTTTAAAGTTTTTTGTGTTAGATGCTTGTATTATCAACTGATGAAAAAATGTTAATATTACCTGTATTAGATCATGTAATGCGCAAAATTAATGGAGGACTGAATCACATATTTATGATCGGTAATTAATAAATAGCAGCTACTTTCGCTCTCAAAATTTTACAGTCATGCCTAGAATAATTCACTTAAATAAGTTTTTGATTTTCATTCTGGAACTTAAATCTGAGACAATTTGAATTTAAAAATAGTAATCAGTAATACTTGAAACTTGTCTGCAATAACTTTAACGAAAATATGTTCTTTATCATTTCTTATTTATATAAATTGGTTAAAAAGAATATATTTTTCTGTAAGATTTTTATGACAAATGGCCTTTTAGTCACATTAACCGTCTTTAGGTTTTCATTTTTCAAAAATCGGCTATGACAGATTTTTTTGTAATAAAATCACGAATATTTAAAAAAAAATCTCAGTCGGTTGCAAAATAAGAGCTCTAGAAGAAACTACTTTCTGGACCACTGGGGCACCGTATCAGAACCACAGAATAAAGTTTATACGTTTATGAAACCACGATACTATTATCAGGGCTCTGGCATGCGAACCTTGATAACAGTATCGTGCGCCTTTCACAGTTTATGAGGGGCGTACTGAGATGCATTTGTAAGAATATTTTCAATAATATAAACATAACCGAAGCTTCACCGAAACGAAAATGGTTGCAATTAGCCATAGGGAAGTACTTGCCAAAAACGTTCTTTTTTCATTTCTACATCACAACGTTGAAAAATATACAGAGTGTTCCATTTGAAAAAATTGAGAAAATTCAATTTAAATGCTCTTAATTGAAAAATAATTTTTGGCCACCCCGTACAGTTTAAGGAAATGAAAATGATTCAAAAATATTAAATAGATGTCTCCTAACTGGTATTCACATAAGTTTATCTTCAGACCTATAATTATTGTAACTGTGGTGATTTTTTTAATATCCATCTGCAGATTGCATTATTACATCAAAAAAATTCATTACATCCAAGTGGTTGGGAGATATACAATGCTAATATAGGAATGAATAGTGCCTAGAAAGTGGCTTCAAAAAATGTACTGATGTACATAGAATTCCATTAAAAAAAAGGCTCATTGTCCTGTAATTTTGTCTTAGCTCACCCTGTAAGTTCGAAAATAATTTCCAGTTATAGACTTTTATATCTAGTTTACTTGCAATTTTTTGAAAAATTTCTAGCTATCGTAGAACTCGAGATATCGAGGTCCAACGCACTATTGCTCCATCCTGTATAAGCAAATTAGATAGATAGATCTTTTATTGGTCATAAACACAAATTATGCTTTGACACAAATATAGCAAAAAAACCAACAAAATACCTTAAATAAAAAAATACCAATAACAATATAGCACATAGAATAACGAACAAGTAATTATGATCACTGTGGCTATTTACTGTGAATAGGTCTTACGTTTGCCCAAGTTGTTCTTGTGGTGGGCCACCCTACGAGCGACGTGGTTAGCGTCACTGGCTAGCACAGTAAAGATACGGAGAGCAGAAGGGCATTGGGATCAAGGCTTTGGCGCCATTGATTACTTAGTATAATCAAGGAAAAATAAAGACAAAGATAAAGATAAACAAAAGACAAATGTTGCATATATCCAATAGAACTATATTACAAAAAAAAGAATGAGCTATCAGAGTGTCAGCAATACTGTATAGCAAAATATCAAACCGAAATATGTACAAGATAATCTATATTACAAGATATACTATATTACAAGTTGCTCAAGAGCGAAATAAATTTGAGGTGTTTACGAGACAAAAAAATATATTACAAAAGATACATCTCGCAACTTTACCTCAATACTAAAAATCATATATTACAACAAAATGTGAGCGAGATTTAAACCGAAATATATTACAAAGGTATCTCGCAAATGATCCAACAAACATAATATTTACAGCATTAGATATACTAAAATGCAACACAAAATTTACACCATTAGATATACTAAAATGGCGACACAAGATATATTACAAAATAAGGCCTGTGGCTTTACCATTACCTAACTTCGAGGTAAACTTGAGAATTTTACGAGAGACAAAATAACTATATTACAAAAAATGCCCCATGGCTTTACCACATCAACTCTATATACACTGGTTACAACAAAATGCACCACGACTATTACCATATATAACCAAACAAAAGTGCATATACAATTAATACTACGATGAAAAATTTCAAAAACGAATCAAGATAAAGGTAACTGTGAATTAAAATATATTACAACGAATTAAAAAAAACAAAATCTTACAAAAGACGCTTGAATCTAAGATTTAGAACTTAAGATACTTGGCTTTATGAACCAAACTAGGTACATTGCTTTCATGAACTAATAATCCCGTTTATATGAGAAAATGATCAACAGTACTTATCTTTTGTTTTAAAAATCCTGATGAGAGAAATTCCTAAATATGCCCCTGTTCTCCGATGATTATAGATTTAAAAGTTGTGTAGGTGGTTCGATGTCAGAGGACCTCCATTTTCTCAATTGGAATGATTCTAACGTGGTCACCTTAATTCCATTTTGAGGCTATGAAATCATAAAGATCATGCTCGTACATCATTTGTCACCAAGATAAAATTAAGTAAATTTCTTCGTCCAGAAAGTTTCGCTTTACGTCTTGAATATGAGTTGTGTGCAAAGATTTTGTAATAACGTAGTATTGTAGAGTTTAATTACTAATTATTGAGAAAAGATGAACATAGGTAATTGTTCATGAAGCAAAAATGTAATAATGAGATCACTTCGACGTGTAAAGGAAATTTGTTATGTTATAGAAAAAAAACCTAACACAATATTTTTAAACGTTAGATGGTATTTAATGATATACAATTATTTAATTATTACATTATACGTCTATAAGGTTCCTTCATATCCCCTTTAGGATCTAACCGAATTTCAATTACGTCCATCTCGAAGGACGGCTCGAGTGAAAGAGAAGGAATTTAGTCTAGCGCGGCGTATTGTTCGATATGTCCCGAACCGGCAGTCACGAGGCTCCGCCCAAAACGTAATTCTCTTTTATTAATTAGATATTAAATTAAGTAAAGGATCTATATTGTTACTGATAGTTCTACGTTTCATGTGACTATCCGACTTTATTTTAAATACTCGACTCAACTTCATTTTTTAGTTCGATTTATTTATTTAATTTAATTTGAATATTATCGAGCGTGCGCTGTTTAAAATACTAATGCGTAGGCATAAGCTACTGACAATTTCAAATCTGCCTAGGAATAGTTCCTTATAGTACCAGAGCATAGGAGAATAAAATGTTTGATTATTAAAATTTTTCTAATAAATGTTAGAAAATGTAACGAAGGATGCTATTGCGCATTCCACACGTTACATCATACAAAAGTAAGTTTATAGAATTAAATGGGAAAAATGAGTCAACAGGAATTCGTCAAAATCATATAATGCATTATCAAGGAGGAATCGTTTAAGTCCGTATTTGAAGCAAGTACAATCAAGTGATTGTACAGAATCGGTAACACATTGAAAAATTTTACTGCTTAATAGATTGTACCGTTTCTGGTTTTTGAAAGTGGCAAAAAATCCAAATATGTGTTACCCCTATTGCGAATTGAGTGCGTATGTACACTTTCACATGTAATGTAATCGTTTAAATCGCTTTTAACATATACAAGGCACTGCAAAATATAAGCACAGGGCAAGGTAACTATCTCTAGTCTTTTAAAAGCGTTCCAACAATCATCCCCATAATATGATAACCCAGCAACAATTCAGATAGCCTTTCTTTGCAGTGAGAAAGCTAATGAGGTATGTACCGAATAGCCCCATATTAAATTGGCATTGGAACTGTTGACTGTGACAAATATTTTTTTTAATTTTGCACTAAGAAAATATTACGTGATATATTCTTGCAGGTGTGTCTGTGTGTTCTTCCCATGTCAACTTGCTGTCAAAAATAATACCCAAAAATTTTACTCAATGGGTGGTCATCTGTACAGAGTACTGTCGTAATGAGAAAATCATAGTCTCTGTCTTATCATTATTTAATACTAGCTTATTATTTAAGAACTAGTTACGAACAATAGACTGGCTGAAACATATATTCTTTATAGGATTTTGCAAACAGTGGAAAGAAAAGCTATCTATGAGAACTAAAGGAAAAACTATATATATATAAATATTAATGAAATCTTTGCATTCTTTCGATAACCTGACTTCTGGTTATGCTACCAAGTGAAAATTCTATCAGCCATTCTCATTTTAACACTAGCATCCAACCTACGGCTAAGCAGGCTAAACTAGTATCCACATGATCCCCTACGATATGTAAATTCAGTTAAAAATGAGAACAAAGGCCTGAAATTAAGTTATTTACGTACCTTGTCTTTAAAAAATTTTTTCATTCTAATGAATTACATTTTCATAAAATCTCATTCAGTTTCTTGGAAATGCTTAGCCTTTGAAACGTTTTTCGTCCTTATTGATGACTCATCAGAAAAGCCCAAAGCCACTCACAACGATGTTCCATGCAAAACTAAGACAATATCCATGAACAAGTTTAAAATAATTATAATTTTGACATTGACTGATAAAAAACAACAGATCTACACCTATCTATTATCTAACTAGTATTGGAGCCTATATACTCTATGCATGCTCCAAAACCAGATCATGTCCTACCCCCCATTTTCGCTGGTTCCGAACACGAATATGAGGGTGAAAAAAGTTCTTATTCAAAGTTAACTCTTCAAACGGCCGATAACCACCCCTTTTATTGGTTTTCGTGCACATACGCGCGACAGCAAGGGTGTGAATGCGAATCACTGCAGATTTGACCAGAACATAATGAAAGGAGAAGATTAATGTCAGAGACATGACCGTGACCACTATTGGGGGTTGAATCTACCCTCGCAGGTGGTGGGAAAATGATAGAATATATCCCTTCTCGAAGATGCTCATGACGAATGAAATATTTTTAGGCGACTTGTAGCATTTGAAAAATTTACATTAATAATTTCAGTTTCAATACAGTAAATTAACCCATTAATTCGTTTGTTTGATAGGCAACCACTCGTACTTCAAGGGGCATAGTGGGTTGCATATCTGAAATTCTTAACAGGGAAAGAAAGCGTGCTTTCTTTTGTGTATAATATTTTAAGTTAGAGGTGTTACTCACGTATTCTGTTGTTGGGATATTACACCATGGTGTAATTCAGTCTTTAAATTACAAGTCCTTTTTGTTGACGCATTTTTATTGGCCAGAGAAAGAGTTCTCTAGATGCTCAAGTTGGCAACACTAAGAACATGGGTGAATTGTCAAGCGGATTTTCCGTCGTGATTCATCTTTGAGACAGCCACGAGTGAACAGCGGCGGTTCCGATTTTGTGTGGAATTTTTGGGTTTTACATCGTTTGCACTGAAAAGGGATTTGATTGATGTACCCAATGGTCCTCACCGCCTTGCTGTGAAGATTTTGTGAATTCCCAGGAAGGAGTTTTGTCGGTTGCCATAAATCTGATCGCCACGTGTTTCGTGAAGGTTATACAATACTCTCCATAGGAGGTAGGCTTTTTATTTTACTTAGTTGATGTTTTATTTAGTTCTTATTTATTGTAATTATTACAGAGTGTTTGGTATAAGCCCATGTTTGGCATAAGCAAGTGTTTGGTATAAGCCCATGTTTGGCATAAGCAAGTGTTTGGTATAAGCATATGTTTGGTGCAAGTATATGCTTTGGAGAGGCTTGTACTTGGTATAAGCACGTGTTTGGTGCTGTCATTTTGGTTATGTAAGGGGGCCCAGTAGTTAGAGGAGTAATAGGAGGAAGTCTATTACTCAGATATTTGGTTTTGGGTTAAGCTGACACTTTGAGAAGTTTAGGACTGGCAGAGTCGTTCGTAGCAGTCTCCCGGAGATTCAGGTAGCAATTTGATGCAACACGGAACTGCAGTTGCAGCCAACGTCGAGAGAAATGGTGACAAGTCACACTGCAGTCGTCACAGGAAATGCCAAGGCCTAAACTAGGTTTTTTTGTTCATTTTAGTTAAATATTTAAAAGAAAATATTATAGTTTAATTCACTGATTTTTGTTCGTACATTGAAGTAAGTTATAACACAATCTTGCAACTATAAATCAAGCTCTAAGTCATGTGTATAGAATGATAATATATTTAAGAGTTTTACTGTAAAACACCCATGGTACCGTGAGATGTTAATTCACCTACTATTATGTCACACATATAATATTTAATTCATGGTAAATCTTTAATCCGTGGTTGTAAGTTATAACTCATAGTTGTTGTAGATTGATAAACTCGTAGTTGCAAGAAAGTCTCAGTCAAAAATTTGAGCTTGAATTCAAATCAAGTTTTTTATCAACGGCTCAGAATATTTTTAATACGCATGAAACACAATTAGGTGAAGTTTTTTTATTTATTCTTTTTATTGTTGTATATCTCACGTGTGTTGTAATAAATGTCTAATGTCTACATGTTCTTATCATTTGCACAGACACTCCTGATATTTGCTTGAATTTCGAGATTTGAGAGTAAAGTAGAGTTTAGATATCACAGATATATTTTGAGTATTCCATCGCATGGTTGCTAATAACTTAATTTTGTTCCGAGCTGGCAAAATTATTTAAATCTTATTACGTAACATACAGCCGGTGGCGCCCTCTTGAGTGTCCACACACAATCCTAACCCACGGCCTATGCTCTCCAACAAAAATCGGCTGCCGCACGCACCGGAATAACATGTTTTAATATTTAGGTATCAAAATATGTAACAGACTTCGACCATTCCTACCTCCTTATATGACCAAAACCCACATCTCTCGGGGAGAGTGAGACGTGTAAACTGAGAAGAAGAGTAAATTCATTTTTCCACCAACTGGGAGGATGGAATTCACCCTTAAGAGTTGCCTCAAACTTCCCAGTTCATCACCCTTTCAATATAGTTCGATTACTATTAAATTTCCATCTATTCCCTTCTAACCAAGTATCGCGAGCACTAATGAAAGCATACAGGCGTAAGGGGTGGGTTTTCGCCATTTGAGGAGGTAGGAATGGTCGAAGTTGCCTAATAGTATTATTCGTGGTTAGCATCCTGGAAACGGGGGGGGGGGGTAAAAGGTTCAACGAGAAGAGATGTATTTTATCATTTTCCCACCCCCTGTGAGATAAATTCAACCCCCAAGAGCCGACACAGTCATATCTTTGACATTAATTTTCGCCCTTTATCATGTTCCGGACAAATCTGCAGAAATTCGAATCCATACCGTTCACATTAGTGGATATGTTTTACTGCAACACTTGGGCCTTAAGACCCATTGTGTTCGTATGGATCTACGGTTTTGCGTGGACTCCAAACCATGGTCTTCGGTTATAAACTTTAACGCACCCCGGGCCATCTCACCGCCTTTCTGCCGGGCCAATAGCCCTTGGAGTCTTGTCTGCAGCGAAGCCATCGGCACCGCCTTACCAAAGCGACTTAACGACCCGGGACTGTCTCAGTCGATAGCCTACCGACTAATAGACGAGATACATGGTCACCCATCCAAATTCCGGACTCGACCAACGTGCCTTAACATCGGCTATTGAATGTCGGAAATTAAACCGGTGACCGTACCTCATCCCCCCATACCGTTCAAGTATACAGTTAAGTCTGTAGCCGCTTTTAGGGTTTGGAGCAGCAGCAGACTTTCTTTTAATTAGTTTTTGCGGATATATTTATACATAAACATCAACCATTCATCATGACACTGCGAAGGGTCATGACCCTAGCCACTTTTTATTTTCGATTTGGCCACATCCGACTGTAACTTCTGCTAGTTTTATCAATTACATGTTTTTATACCAAAATTCTTTTAGGTCAGATCTCAGTCAGCCTGTATAACATGTACTACTAAGCATGAATTATTTTATATTTTAATTTATGCCGCATAGCTATTCTAAAAAACTGACTCTAAACAAATCAAGGAACGGTTCTATTTTATGATCGTTTAGTATGGTCTTAATTCAGAGATGAATTAGATGTTACAAACACTATAAAATATATCTGTAACACTTTGTAATTGATTCGGAATTTTGTTAAGCAGTTAATGGAAATTTTGGTACAGGCTCATGAAAATATGTTGATAAAGTTATATTATCCATTTCTTCAATGTGTTCCAGGTCACTTTAATATGAATAATAAGATCTAATTTTAGTTTATAAAAGAAAAATATTTAATGTCAGATTTTAATAACTACTAAACAATTTCAAGCTTATATTATCCTGCTGGGGATAAGTTTTATATTTCAATTAAGCATGTATTAAATTTTGTAGCATGATTATAAAATTCTGTTTTCGTGATATCATAACATTTTATCGTTTCGTTACAATTTATACCTATTAAGAAATATATTTCCATCCGTAAAGGTATTTACACAGAACTTCCCTTTATACTTATACAGGGCAAAAATATTCTATAGTAGTAAAAATAAATTTAAAAAAATGTTATTTTTTTTTAGGTAGGTTTAGAATGTCATGAAACGTGGAAATTTTAAATTTGAAAAAGCAAATTCCATTTATTCTGCTGTAAAGTACTTATTTTTTTTATTTTCAAAAAATTACTTTTTTTTGTAGGTTTAGAATGTCACGAGACGTGAAAATTCGAAATATGAGCGAAAATACTTCTTTTCCATTATCTATTCCCTTTAGACGGTCCACCCTGTACATTTTTTAGTGAATGTCTAACCATTTCTTCGCTGGCAGTGGACTTAGCTACCTACCAAATTTGACTTTCTCCGTGAATTAGTTTTTAGTTTACCCACAGACAGACAGACAGACAGACAGAAAGTCAGACAGACAAACAGATGGAGTTGGAAAACATATCTTCGTAATCTACAAGTTCTGAAACGTGAAAATCTGAAAAAATTTCGAATGGTGAGTTTTTCTCTATAGTGGTAAAAAGAAATAAAAAAAATTGTTCGTGTTTATATAAGTGCATTATTTATTAGTACAGTCCATCTAATATTTATAGCATCCGCATCCTAAGTCGTAGAAATGTCCGGTCGAGCTACGGAATGCCATCAACCAGAGAATACCTTTCTTTTACACTATCGGCATGCGGGCAATTTCGACGACGTTTGTCATTAAACTGTGTGCCTCCTTCTGTTTCATTTTATTGCAGCTGTACGACGAAAATAGAGAAGTACAATCCTGTAGAATGTTTGGCTTGCAATTTTGGAGGAATTGTCTTTCCACCATGGAATGGTTTCTTCGGACTGTTTTTGAATGGTTTTCTTAAGTTCGACATCATTTCGATTGTCGTTTATCTGTATGGAACAAATTTAGTATTTTAAGTTTGACCATTTCCACTTCACGAGGAGAACTTCTTGATATTTGACACCAAGAACATAACATGGATTATTATCTGCAGCTTTGATGTAAAAGCAAAATTCTAGTATTTCAATTTCTCGTCGAGCAGACGAATGTCATGTCTTCATTAGATCGAGCGTTTCTCTGTTTTGTGACTTAGGATGCTAAAAGTTTGAAACGGACTGTATGCTACAAATTGTGTATAACTGCTTATAGAGAAAATCGCCAAAGGCATTTACACACGCCTTATTTCTTCATTTATACAGGGTGCTTATTTCAAGAAATTTTTAATTAAGAAACGACATAGGAGAATAATAATCGATATGTAGTTATCACTATTATTACAATAGAAATTTCTGACAACTTTTGGTTAAAAAAATATAGTGGCCATTCAACAGAAAAAGTAAATAATAAATAAAAATATATGCAAGGTTTGCGTAAATACCTGCACGAATTTCCACCATAGTAGAATTATTTCTTAGGATCACCACCCTCGATATTTTTCAATAAAAGTATAATAAGTACCTTCCTTGCCAACTGTGTTACCTATATGCCAAATATTATTGACATCTGTCACATTTTTTTAATTATTTATTCCCTTTAGATGGTTCCTCCTGTATATTTTCCAGTGAAACTCCACCCATTTCTTCGTTGACAGTAGCGTCAACTACCTACCAAAAACTGATCTCTGTCAAATACTTTTTTAGATGTAACACAGGCAGACAGATTTTCGTAATCTAGATAGTATAAACGTACAAATCCGAATAAATCTGGGACAGTGATTTGTTCACGAATACAATACTCCCCTTCGTTAAGCGGGGGAAGTAAAATAACTGTTAAGGTTTTTAATATTAATACCATTTATCAATACTAAATGTATTGTCAAATGCACCTTATAGGCCGTCAGAAGTAATGATTTGAGGTCGATATTCGAGAAGTTTTTTCTTCATCAGATTTTATTGGATAGAATGATAGATTTCGGTGTAAATAACAATAAAATCATAGTGCGTATGCATAATTTTGGCTGGAAGACATATTTAAATGCACTTTTATGCAAAAAAGTGCATTTTTTGCCATTTTCAGCCCTTGATTGCATCCAAAACTTGCTTTAATATTAGATATATCTCGGAAAAAATCTATACTCGGGCATTCTCATGGTCGTTGATTACGATTCTGATATGAAAATTGGAGAATTCAATATGGCTGATCGGAAATGGCGAGAAATTTAAATACAATAGTGCTTTTTTTCGCGTTCACTTAAAACGTAAAAAAAAACATACAAGTTCCATCTGAGAATTTCCTATTATACAGTTTTATTTTTTGGACCTCACCCCTCTCCCCTCTTTTCGCTCTCCCTCGTCTCCCTTTTACCATGTCTCTCTTAGACCTGAAGCAACAAATAAATGAATTCTCTTTATGCTTACCTTCTCTTGTAGTTGAAGTATTTTTATGGAAAAATAAAGTAAATATAATTTTAAAAATATAGTTATTAAGAGAATTTAAAATACAGTAATATAAAAAAAGTAAATATTTATAGGATATCAAATAATATACAAAGTATTTTAAAGATTAAAAAATGTAAACATTTTTTAAATTTTTTGTAAAGGATAAAATTTATTATATGACAATGCATGTACAACATGTATGAAGATAAGAATTTGTTAGAAAATGTTAATTAGGTTATCTTTACCTCTCAAATCCTATAAATATCTTGTAATGGTCACTTTTAGGTTAGTTGTTGTAACTCTTTGATAATGGTCTAAAGGCCGAAACATATGTCAGAGAAATCTGAATAAAAATTGTGAAACAGTAATACCAAGTGTTTTTAATCCTTATTCTATTTAGTATGTTTCACCAAGAACCTACCGCAGACTCAGTTCAATTAAGAATTTATAATAGGAAATTCTCAGCTGCAATTTGTATGGTCTTTTTTTACGTTTTAAGTGAAAAAAACGCGAAAAAAACAGTTTTTTATTTACATTTCGCGCCATTTTCGGGCAGCCATTTTGAATTTTTCAATTTTCATGTCAGAATCGTAATCAGTGAGCATGAAAATCCCCGTGTAACAATTTTTTCCTAGAAATATCTAATATTAAAGCAACGTTTGGATGCAATAAAGGGCTAAAAATAGCAAAAAATGCACTTTTTTGCATACAAATAAATGCATTTAAAATGTCTTCAGCCAAAACTGTGCATATGCACTAGGTATGATTTTATTGTTATCTACACCTAAATCTATAATTCTATCCAACAAAATCTGATGGAGAAAAAACTTCTCGAAAATCGACCTCAAATCATTATTTCTGACGGCCTATTATATATGTTATCAACAATAGTAGTTTTTTTTATTGGCTGAAGCATTGAAATTTAATTAAATTGAATTAATTCCTTTCTCTTTGTTTGTGAGATCATTTTCAGACAGTAAATTGAAATCGAAAAGTTCAACACTATTCCGCCGCAATTCTTTATTAAAAAAGTAATTATGACTTAAAACCGTTAAAAACAAAGTTAATTAATAATTTTCAAAAACTTTATGGAAAGGCTTACATCAAACATCCGACTACTCTCTTGGTAAGGGACGGGTTTGGATATTCGCACGAACCGTAAAAAGTTTAAGTACTTCATAACATTGAAGGTAGTATCTTAAATCAGAAAAAAATACTATTTCTCCCCAGTCAGTGGTGTTAATTGGCAGAGGATCAATAAACATTTATATTTTCATTGTCATTTGACACAGAACCTTTCATCGCCATTCTGATAAAAAAATGCTTACTAAAGTTTGTTTAAGTTTGTTTTAATACTCACGATTACATTTTTATTTGTCATATTTTTATTTAATACATCAAATCGCTATCTGAATAAATTGTCTTTAATTAATAGTGTATTTATTATATTAAAAAAAATAGTACTAGCAGTCTAAAAAAAAAGTCTATATTCAAAACCTGATGATGATTATGATTTGTGATATTATAACCTTTAATCGCTATTTTAACGTTCCAAATATTTCTGTCCTATTGAAGACATCAGATTGAGGTCAAAACATTCACTGGTCTGTTTTTGGGACATAAGATAAATGACTGATTAAGTGATCTGCTTATTGCATTTACTTACTTAACATATACATTGATATAAATAATTTTCTTTTTCAAAGAATTGAGTTACCTCCAAAACTAAAAGTTAAATATAATACCTAAAAAGTATGAAGTAAAATTTCATTCAGTTTTACAAATGTATATCTACCTATTATTGAGAGTAACAAGAAAATAACTAATAAATAAGAGAAGAAAGTTTTGCTTAAGTAGCTTCACAGTTTTTTTTTTTGAAAATTGTTATATTTTCTAATTTCTTTTCCAAAATTGACTTGAAATTGAAGATATATTTTTTAAGTTGCATATTTTTGCAATAATATAAAATTTTAATTGGATAATAAGGTAGCTACTGTTTATCATCTAATTAAAATTTGAAATCATTGCAAAAATACACAACTAAAAAAATACGTCTCAATTTCAAGTCAATTTAAAAAAAAAAAATACATAACAATCTTCAAAATAACTGCAAAGCTACTTAAGCAAAACTTCCATATTTTATTTATTAATTCTTTTTATTAGATGACTGGGTACATGAATATTATTTTTTAATTGGAAATATATTCCAAGTTTCCCTTTCAGGAATAGTGTCAATTATAAAACATATTTTTTATAGGATTTTGCAAACAGTGGAAAGAAAAGCTATCTATGAGGACTAAAGGAAATAACTATATATAAAAATATTAATGAAATCTTTGCATTCTTTCGATAACCTGACTTCTGGTTATGCTAACAAGTAAAATTATTTTTTTTTTATTTGCCATTCTCATTTTAACACTAGCATCCAACCTAGTCCCCTATGGCCAAGCAGGCTAAACTAGTATCTACATGATCCCCTACGATATGTAAATTCAGTTAAAAATGAGAGCAAAGGCCTGAAATTAATTTATTTACGTACCTTGTCTTTAAAAATTTTTCATTCTAATGAATTACATTTTCATAAAATCTCATTCAGTTTCTTGGAAATGCTTAGCCTTTGAAACGTTTTTCGTCCTTATTGTGGACTCATCAGAAAAGCCTAAAGCCACTCATAACGATGTTCCATGCAAAACTAAGACAATATCCATGAATAAAATAATTATAATTGACATTGACTGATAAAAAACAACAGATCTTCACCTATCTATTAGCTAACTAGTATTGGAGCCTATATACTCTATGCATGTTTAAAAGTGAATTATTTATTATTTGTTTGCTTATAGTAATGAAAAATATTTTTTATAGGATTTTGCAAACAGTGGAAAGAAAAGTTATCTATGAGGACTAAAGGAAAAAACTATATATAAAAATATTAGTGAAATCTTTGCATTCTTTCGATAACCTGACTTCCGGTTATGCTAACAAGTAAAAATTTTTTTTTTTTATTTGCCATTCTCATTTTAACACTAGCATCCAACCTAGTCCCCTACGGCTAAGCAGGCTAAAATAGTATCTACATGATCCCCTACGATATGTAAATTCACTTAAAAATGAGAGCAAAGGCCTGAAATTAATTTATTTACGTACCTTGTCTTTAAAAATATTTTCATTCTAATGAATTGTTTCATTACTATAAGCAAACAAATAATAAATAATTCACTTTTAAGTGTCAATTATATTCTGAATATTATTTTTCTGTGTGGTTTCTTAATTAACTATTTTTCTTCAAAACATTCCAAAGGAAAGGATAAAACTTACATTCTAATAAATGAATTGGCGTACGGATTTTTGGTTGCTGAGACGTGAAAAGACTTAACAAAAAACCTGCTGCCAGCAAATTCCACAACAGCGGTGATGCCATTCCGCTTAAACTGTTAAAGAATTTAGGTATATTAATTAAATTAAGTATATTAATTCTGTATAAAAAGAAAACAAATTTTGGAAACAAACAATAACAAAAAGATGCACAAGAAAATAGAGGAAATAAAATACAACTCTTCACCAAGCTATCTTAATAATTTATTTTTATTTTACCACCCTCTGTATTTTTTACTAGAAGAATAATAATTTCTTCTTGGGCAGTAGTGGCAGCTACACTATAAATATATATTTCCTAATAATATATCGTTCTAAACATTCTTCTAATTCCAATTTCTGTCTCTGGACTCACCGAATTGATACATTTCATTCTAAAAGCTTCTAAGAAAAAACCATATTGGTCGGATGTTGACTTAATAATATTTCACTCCCATTTTCTACAATGCTAATAAGATACCTCATAACAGGCATTTTGAAGGAAAAATATTTTACTGTAACACATAATCCTATAAAGAAAAATATCCAAATGCTTTTACCTTTATACTTCATTAACGCTACAGCTAGAATAATATTGAGTTACTCTCAAAGTTTCTCCAGTATTATCCATAAGTTGCAATATTTCTATTCTACTTTGGAAGATCGTGACATAGGTATTTGTGTAAAATATATTTGATCCTCGTATTCGCTTCCAATTTATTTATTTTACTTCTCCTGAAAACCAAACTTAAAATCTATTAGGAATATGGATTTCTCTAATTTCATTTAAAATACTTCTTCAAACTTAGGTTGTAGAACAAATAATATTATTTAATCTTTTAAATACCTTCGATGGAATTTTTGTATTTCTAGGTTTACCAGGAAATAAAATAAAATTGGACGTGTGTGATGTTTTCAAATATTTGATACTTATTGGATCCTCAAGATATTTCATATTTTTAATATACTATGAACTTTCATTTAACTTGGCAGGTATCAACTTTTTTTTGCCGAAATAGGTTTAAAATGTCGAAACTTGAGTACGCATCGCTAATTTGGAGTTCCAGTTATGATGTTCACAAGAATAACTTGGAGGCAGTTCAACGTAGATTTCTTAAATTACTGTGGTTCAAATCCGACGGTACCTATCCAGTGATTGGTTTTCCGCAAAGTAACTTGCTTGAAAGATATTTTATGACTACTCTTGAGGATAGGCGTACGTACTTTTCTCAAGTATTTTTGTTTAAATTACTACACAATGATTTTGACGCACCCGAAATAATTAGCAAGCTTAATTTTCACGTTACCAGATTAACCTCTCGTAATCACCAAGTTTTCTATTTACCTACGCCGCGTACCAACGTACTAAATAATTCACCTTTATATACGATTTGCAGTACTTCTAACAAATTATGTAGCGACTTCGATATTTTTAATTGCAGCCTTAGTGACATAAAACAAATTGTTCTAAATTAAATAACCAGTGAGTGTCTTTGTTTTTCTTAATTTGATTTGAATCACATATGTGTATATATAGTATATATAGTTTTTATATGTAAACATTTTCCATGTTATTTTTTTTCTCTTTCTTCGTATCATTAGTTATTCATAGTTCGTACATTTAAGTAAATTTTTTGTTAATTTTACTTTCTTTCTATGTTGTATATTATGTAATTAATGCTTTGTATGCCTTTATTCCTGTTCTGTAATTGGGAATCTTACCTGTTGAACAGTGTATGCAATAAATAAAATAAATAAATAAAATAAAAAGGCCAAGATTTTAAATTTTGGCGAAGAAAAATTCTGTCTGTCCGTCGGTCGGTCTGTAACTTCTTTTTTGTGCACGTTCCTTCAGCAACGGTTTAAAATATTGATTTCAGATTTGGTACACATATGTTCCATAAGGAGATCTGGAACTAGCTTATATTTTGCTCTAATTCTGGTAAGGGGCTGGGGGATAAATATCGGTAAATATGGGAAAATAAGTAAAGCAAGCTAGTAAGAGTACAGTAAATTGGGATTTGGTGTATATACTAGAAGCCAAGGCCTCAGATTTTTTAATGATATTTTTTAGCCCCCACATCAGCCCCACTCCATTGTTAAGGCTTAAATTAAATAAAATTGAGATATTGGCTTGAAATTAGGTACACGTATGTATTATAACGAGATCTGGAAGTAGATTATATTATGAGATGATTCCGTTGAAGGGTTGGGGGTTAAATAAGTGAGAATAGTGGTAAATAGGGGTAAATAGGAGAAAATAAATAAAGCAAACTGGTAAGTGTATAGAAAATTGGGATTGGGTGTAGTGTATATATATTAGAAGCCAAGGCCTCAGTTTTTTTGTAATATTTTTAAACCTCCTCCCACACCAATCCATTACAAAAAGGCTTAATTAAATAAAATTGAGATATTCATTTGAAATTGAGTACACGTATGTATTATAACGACATCTGGAATAAGACTATATTTTAAGATGATTCCGTTGAAGGGTTATGGGTTAAACAGGGGTCACTAGGAAAAAATAAGGTAAGCAAGCTGGTAAGAGTACAGGAGCTTGAGATTTGGTGCATGTGCTAGAAGCCTAGGCTTCAGATTTTTTCATAATATTTTTCAACCCTTCCCACTTCATTATTAAAAGGGACAATAAAATTAAATTAATTTCTTTTCTTAAAATTTGGTGCATGTATCTATTGTAACGACATCTGGAACTAGATTATATTTTGAGATGATGCAGTTGAAGGTTTGGGGGTTAAATAGATGGTAAATTGGAGAAAATTAGTAAATCAAGCTGATAAGGGTACAGAATCTTGGGATTTGGTCGATATACTAGATGCCAAGGCCTGATATTTTTTATAACATTTTTCAACTCCTCCACTATCCCACTCCATTATTATTATTAAAATTAAATTGAGATATTCACTTTAAATTTGTTACACGTATGTATTGTTATAACCTCTGATTGAGATGATTCCGTGGAGGGGTGGGGGAGGGGGTGTAAATTGGGGAAAATAAGTAGAGCAAGCTAATGAGAGTCCATAAACTTTATTTTTGGCGTATATGCTAGAAACTAACGCCTCAAATTTGTATGTGGAAGTAGTGATTCCTTGGGCAACGGTATTACTTCCACATCCACGTAGTGGATTGGAAGTATAGTAATCGCAAAAAAAATTTCAAAAATTTTTATTCGTGAAATAGGTTTAGAATGTCATGAAACGTCGAGATTTTAAATTTGAGCGAAAAAAAAATTTCTGTCTGTCGGTCTGTCGGTCTGTCGGTCTGTCTGTCTGTAACTTTTTTTGTCCGCACGCTTTCTCCGGAACGGTTTAAGATATTGACCTGAAATTTTGTACACGTATATATTATAACGAGATCTTGAACTGGATTGTTTTTTGAAGAAATCCGGTGAAGGGTTGGGGGTTAAATAGGGGTAAATAGGGGGAAATAAGTAAAGCAAGCTTGTAAGAGTACAGAAACTTGAAATTCGGTGTATGTACTAGAAGTTAAGGCCTCAGATATTTTTATAATATTTTTCAACCCCCCACCACCCCTACCCCATTGAAGGGGTTGATAAAATAAAGTTGAGATATTCATTTGAAATTTCGTACACGTATGTATTATAACGATGTCTAGAATTAGATTATATTTTGGGATGATTCCGTTGAAGGGTTGGGGGTTAATTTGGGGTAAATAGAGGAATATAAGTAAAACAAGTTGGTAAGAGTACAGAAACTTGAAATTCGGTGTATGTACTAGAAGCCAAAGCGTCAGATTTTTTAATAATATTTTTCAACCCCCACCACCCCTACTCCAATTTGAAAAGGGTTGATAAAATAAAATTGAGATATTCATTTGAAATTTTCTACACGTATGTATTATAACGACATCTGGAACTAGATTATATTTTGAGATAATTCCGGTGAAGGGTTGGGGGTTAAATAGGGGTAAATAGGGGAAAATAAATAAAGCAGGCTGGTAAGACTACAGAAACTTGAAATTCGGTGTATGTACTAGAAGCCAAGGTCTCAGATTATTTATAATATTTTTCAACCCCCACCACCCCTACTTCATTATTAAAAGGGTTGATAAAATAAAATCGAGATATTCATTTGAAATTTGGTACACGTATGAATTATAACGACATCTGGAACTAGATTATACTTTGAGATGATTCTGTTGAAGGGTTGGGGGTTATTTAGGGGTCAATAGGGGGAAATAAGTAAAGCAAGCTGGTATGAGTACAGAAACTTGAAATTCGGTGTATGTACAAGAAGTTAAGGCCTCATATTTTTTTATAATATTTTTCAACCCCCCCCACCACCCCTATCCCATTAATGGGGTTGACAAAATAAAGTTGAGATATTCATTTGAAATTTCGTACACGTATGTATTATAACGACGTCTGGAATTAGTTTATATTTTGAGATGATTCCGTTGAAGGGTTGGGGGTTAATTTGGGGTAAATAGAGGAATATAAGTAAAACGTTGGTAAGACTACAGAAACTTGAAATTCGGTGTATGTACTAGAAGCCACAGCGTCAGATTTTCTTATAATATTTTTCAACCCAACCACCCCGCCTACTCCAATAAAAAAGGGTTGATAAAATAAAATTGAGATATTCATTTGAAATTTGGTACACGTATGTATTATAACGACGCCTGAAACTAGATCATAATTTGAGATGATGCCGTTGAAGGGTTGGGGGTTAAATAGGGGCAAATAGGGGAAAATAAGTAAAGCAAGCTGGTAAGACTACAGAAATTTGGGATTCGGTGTATATACTAGAAACCAAGGCCTCAGATTTATTTCTAATATTTTTCAAACTCTACCACCTCCGCTTCATTATTAATGGGATTGATAACATCAAATTGAGATATTCACTTGAAAGTTAGTACACGTATGTATTGTAGTGACATCTGATTGAGATGACTCCATTGAGGTGGTAGGTTGTAAATAGTGGAAAATAAGTACGGTAAACTAGAAACTTCATTTTTAACGTATATGGTAGAAACCAACTCCTCAAACTTTTCTATGACATCTACCCCAAATATTATTAAAATTCTATGACCAATAATTTCCACATACTAGAGTGCAAATATAGTCAAGATGTTTCCTTTAAAGTGACTTGGACGAATAATCTGGATGTGGAAGTAGTGATTCCTTAGGCAGCGGTTTTTTTATAGGTACTTATTATTGCAAAATCCGCCGGGTTGTGAGCTATTATCGGTCAATTATTTATCAACGTTCCAGCAGCCAGTTGCGCTAACAAAGGTCATTTTTAATTGCTTAACTCTACATGAAATCGATTTTTAATATAGCCTATTGTAAAAGAAAAATTCCACTTTAGAAGACCACACCATATTTATATTGATTTAAAATATTTTAAGCTCCAAAATTATTATTGAAAATTGAGAATACGCCTCCATCAGTTCCTTTTTACATGAGACAGCAATGTAAAGGTCGCAATGTTTAACTGATCCATTTGAATTTTGTTGTAATCGCTTCGTCGGCTTTATTAGAATCGAACCCTTGAATTTCATGATGATCCATATCATAAATAACACAAACCGACAAGAAAAAGTTCTGTACCAGAGACACGAGTGCATAGATCTTGTGTATTTTTTTATGCTGAATTCAAATCCGCAGCCCAAGAACTGATTTACTAGGTAATTCTTTAGTAAACCACAAAAACATCCCCTAAAATAGAGTGAAATAGTGAGAATAAGGTAAAGCTTTGTAATGAAATGCAACAATTTGTAAATACTTTCAGAAAACATTTGATTGATTGATTGATTTGCCAGCGTAAGGTGGGCATTGCTGCCAATTCCGGTGCATGGAGATTTGTTCCACCACGCAGCCCGATCGCACATCGATCATCCCACCGTGTGCCGGAACAAACCCCCGGTGCTTTTTTATAAGGCCGGACCAGCTGCATACGCTGGATTGGACATTGGACATGCTGGTTGTCAGCAGCGAGAGCCGCATGACGCATGGGGTAGGAGTATAGGATGGATCGTGTAGGTGTTTGTGGGATGTTTCTTCTTGTTTTCCTTCTGTCTTCATCGAATGGAAAGTGTAGGCGTTTGTGAGATGAGTAGGAGTATAGGACGGAGCGTGTAGGTATTTGTGAGATGTTTCTTCTTGTTTTCCTTCTGTCTTCATCGGATGGAAAGTGTAGGCGTTTGTGAGATGCTTCTTTTAGGTTTTCGTGCTTCTTTTTACTTTCAGGTTTTTGTGATATGCTTCTTCTTAGTTTCTGTCTGTGATCATCTTCTCTCCTATTCTACTTCTGAGTTTTCTGTTTCTTATGTTTCTGAGTCTGGCAGTGTGTATATCCTTGATATTTCTTTATTGTATTCCATTTTTTGTTGTGCCAGCTTTTCCCAGTGTGTATGATCCTTTCCTAGCTTATTCATAATCCTCTCGATTGTTGTTATCCATGTGTAGCATGGCCTCCCTATTTTCAGTTTGTTGCTGTTCATTCGCAGCGCTTTCTTTAGTAGGTGTGTCGAGTCCCGTCTTTGGACGTGTCCCCAGTATTTCATTGCGTATGATTCTATTCTTTTGATTATTGTTCTTCCCTCTAGTAATGTTGACGTTTTCTGCCGTTTTTGTGGTTTTCCTGTTTTTGCTAGCAGTTGGATAATGTCCCTTTCAGCTCTTCTCAGGCTTCTTCTGTTGGCCTTTGTCGTTGCTGCGTTTTTGACTCCATATATCATCGTAGGCATTATGATTAAAATAAAATTTTGATCATTAGAAATAAATGTATGCAAATTAAATCCACACCCACTCTTACGAGGGGATTAGTTCCACCCGTAACTTATATTTATATATTTGGAATTACAAACTACATTGTTTTGCACTAACACTCGTTCTTAGATCTTAGGGGTGGAATTAACCTCGCGTTAGGGGTGGGTATGGATTTAATTTGCATATATTTCTATATATTGTCTAAATGTTATTTGTGGCATTATCTTCATTTCTTCTAATTCTTTGGGACTTTCTGCCAGATGCATTTTTACTTTTTAACCGGTGCTCGGGGAATCTACAAGATATCACAATTAACCAGTATGTTACTGATAAATAACCTCTACGCCTGTAACTTTTACGTCAAAGGATCAGTTAGAGGTTGCTTTTTTTAAACAAATAACACAAATAAGTATAAAAACTTGAAATTAAATATTTCGCCGACGTTTCGGAAATCTAATCTAATACTTTTCAAGTCTTTTTTTGAAAAATCTTTTTTATGTGTATGATAAATACACAGCTCTAAGAATGTTTGTTATATTCAATATCCATAGATATTTACTATTTACATAGAACTGTTGATATAGTTAACAGTTTTTTTAATTACTTCCACATCCACGTAGTGGATTGGAAGTATAGTAATCGCAAAAAAATTTTCAAAAATTTTTATTCGTGAAATAGGTTTAGAATGCCATGAAACGTCGAGATTTTAAATTTGATCAAAAAAAATTTTTCTGTCTTCAAGTCTTTTTTTGAAAAATCTTTTTTATGTGTATGATAAATACACAGCTCTAAGAATGTTTGTTATATTCAATATCCATAGATATTTACTATTTACATAGAACTGTTGATATAGTTAACAGTTTTTTTAATTACTTCCACATCCACGTAGTGGATTGGAAGTAGGTATAGTAATCGCAAAAAAATTTTCAAAAATTTTTATTCGTGAAATAGGTTTAGAATGCCATGAAACGTCGAGATTTTAAATTTGAGCGAAAAAAAAAATTTTCTGTCTGTCTGTCTGTCTGTCGGTCTGTCTGTCTGTCTGTCAGTCTGTCTGTAACTTTTTTTTTGTCCGCACGTTTTCTCCGGAACGGTTTAAGATATTGACCTGAAATTTTGTACACGTATATATTATAACGAGATCTAGAACTGGATTGTTTTTTGAGGATATCCGGTGAAGGGTTGGGGGTTAAATAGGGGTAAATAGGGGAAAATAAGTAAAGCAAGCTTGTAAGAGCACATAAACTTGAAATTCGGTGTATGTACTAGAAGTTAAAGCTTCAGATTTTTTTATAATATTTTTCAAACCCCCACCACCCCTACTCCATTAATGGGGTTGATAAAATAAAGTTGAGATAATCATTTGAAATTTCGTACACGTATGTATTATAACGACATCTGGAATTAGATTATATTTTGGGATGATTCCGTTGAAGGGTTGGGGGTTAATTTGGGGTAAATAGAGGAATATAAGTAAAACAAGTTGATAAGAGTACAGAAACTTGAAATTCGGTGTATGTATTAGAAGCCAAAGCGTAAGATTTTTGAATAATATTTTTCAACCCTCACCACTCCAATATGAAAAGGTTTGATAAAATAAAATTGAGATATTCATTTGAAATTTGGTACACGTATGTATTATAACGACATCTGGAACTAGATTATATTTTGAGATGATTCCGTTGAAGGGTTGGGGGTTAAATAGGGGTAAATAGGGGAAAATAAGTAAAGCAAGCTGGTAAGACTACAGAAACTTTAAATTCGGTGTATATACTAGAAGTTAAGGCCTCAGAATTTTATAATATTTTTCAACCCCCACCACCCTTACCCCATTAATGGGGTTGATAAAATAAAGTTGAGATATTCATTTGAAATTTCGTCCACGTATGTATTATAACTACGCGCGACGCCTGAAATTAGATTATATTTAGGGATGATTCCGTTGAAGGGTTGAGGGTTAATTTGGGGTAAATAGAGGAATATAAGTAAAACAAGTTGGTAAGAGTACAGAAACTTGAAATTCGGTGTATGTACTAGAAGCCAAAGCGTCACATTTTTTAATTATATTTTTTTAATAATATTTTTCGTTTTGGGGGTTATTTAGGGGTAAATAGGGGGAAATAAATAAAACAAGGTGGTATGAGTACAGAAACTTGAAATTCGGTATATGTACTAGAAGCCAAGGCCTCATATTTTTTAATAATATATTTCAGCCCCCACCACCCCTACTCCATTATTCAATGGGTTGATAAAATAAAATTGACATGTTCACATGAAATTTAGTACGCATATGTATTATAACGACATCTGGAACTAGATTATATTGTACATTTTTCAATAAAAGTATAATAGGTGCATATGCCAGATATTATTTCCATCTGTCACATTTTCAATCCAACATTCACGTAATGGAGTGGAAATTTTTTTTTTCTGAAATAAGTTTAAAATGTCAAACGTAGAAATTTTACATTTGAGCAAAAAGGAAAGGTTCCTTCTATTCTATAGTATTGCCAAAAAAGCTTAAAAATTAAAAATTACATATTTTTTAAAATAGGCTTAGAGTGCTATGAAACGTGAAAATTTTAAATTTGGGCAAATAAAAAAAAATTCGATCTATTTTAGTGGTAAAAACTTTTTGAAAAATGTTGGTGAAAAAAATGTTCAATTTTTTTTTTTCTGAAATACCTAGGTGTAGAATGTCATGAAACGTGAAACTTTCAAATTTGAGCATTCTAATGTTAAATTTTTTTCCAAACTGGTAACAAAATGTTGCAATTTTTTTTTCCGAAATTGGTTTGGAATATCATGAAACCTGGAAATTTTAAATTTGAAGAAATAAAAAAAAAATACCTCCATTTTAGTGGTAAACAAATTTTCAAAAATGGTAAAAAAAAATTATTTTTTTTTAAATCAGGCTTAGAATGCCATGAAACGTGGAAATTTTAAATTTGAAGAAATAAAAAAAAATTATTTCATTTTAGTAGCAAAAAATTTTTGAAAAATATTGGTGAAAAAAAATTTTTTTTTCCTGAAATAGGTTAAGCGTGTCATGAAACGTAGGAATTTTAAATTTGAGCAAAAAAAAAATTTTCCGTCTTGGTAAAAATTTTTTCAAAAATATTGGTGTTTAAAAAATTTTCAAAAAAATTTTTTTTCCTGGAATAGGTTTAGCGCGTCATGAAACGTGGAAATTTTAAATTTGAGCAAAAAAAATTTTGTTTCACTATTTATTCCGTTTAGACGGTCCACCCTGTATATTTTTCAGTGAAAATTCTACCAGTTCTTCGCTGACAGTAGGGTTAACTACCTACCAAATTTGACTGCTCTCCGTCAAGTAGTTTTTTAGTTAATGCACCAACAGACAGACAGACAGACAGACAGACAGACAGACAGACTGACGGAATTGAAAAACCTATATTTTCGGAATCTACGTGTTCTGAAACGTCAGAATCCGAAAAAATCTCGGAGGGTGATTTTTTCTCGAATACAATACTTCCCTTCGGTATGCGAGGGAAGTAAAAAAAATAAATAAATTTTCTTTATAAACAAAGAAGGAAACTTTTTGTTCTAGGATTAACAGTATTCGAGAAAATCGTATGTAGACGAGTAAAATTGGGAAGCAAAGTCGCTTGGTTTCCGAGAAAAAAAAACTGGCGTAGAACCAAACCAGACTTGGTGCGATTCTTTAATTAGGTAATCGTGTACATGAAACCACTTTTCACGACATTTTCTGGCGGTCAGGAACTTTTTTATTTCAAAAAAACTGTAAAAAAAATGATTTTTCCATGAAACATGTTTTTTAACGTCCCCAACGTCTTTAAAAACAATTGTGCTATTGAACTGATTTTTTTTTTAAATTGAAGTAGACACAATAACGCTTCTAACTATGTACAATGTGATTGTAAAATATATTTTTTTTTATTGTTAAAATAATAGCAAACTTAAAGTTGTTATTTTCGTGAATGTATTTTTCAGCAATCGAGAAAAATTTTTATTTATGAAAATATGTATATACATGCTGTGAACAAATTGAAGCCAATATATGAAAAAAGTTTTTAGAATCATAATTTTTGATGTGCAGGTTATAGTATGTAGTCAGCGATTTTTTTAAAATGGGCTAACATATTCTTGCACGCCCGGCTCTCATTATACTGCTCACCGCCTGCGGACTACGGTTGTTGGATTCATGTGTACTAATCGGGCTCTTATTACCAGCTCCAAAATAGGTACGAACCTAAGGTATAAACCAACCTTTTGTTATTTTAAGGTAAAAAATATTTAAAAGCAGGTAAATATAAATCATTGTTATAAAGTAAGTACCTACCTAATAAGTAGGTTATTACACATTTTTTATTGAATTAAACCATGACGCAGGAATAACACAACTTTATTTTTTTGCAACTATTTTTCTATTGACAAATGAGTATTTGGTTACGTAGGCCCTGCATTAAAAGCATTCTAGTTCGTCTGTACATTCATCGAAACCTTTAAATAACAGTATTTCAAGTACGACATTTACACTCGTTACAACATTTTAGGCCTTCTTTAACACAATCATATTTTCGATTTTCACAATTTTTATCTGAACAATAAATACTTAATGAAAATATTGTCCAAACATCGTCACTTATATAAATGTATTAGATAGGGAATCTATTATTTAAATATATATGTTTACCTTAAGAAGGGGTGGTAAAAGGTGCCTTTAGTTGAAGGAAGCTCCGTTTGTTGTTGTTGCTAATTTGATCCTTAGGTCGTTTAATATCTGAATTTTTTTATTTTTGTTTTGTACAGTACTAGAATCAATTTTCTAAAGATTTTTAAAGCTTCGTCTTTAGACAGCAATGGCAGTTCCGATAATTTTTGAAAAACAACAATATTTTTTAAGAACATCAAACACAGATTTTTTAAATATTTTTAAAAAACCATTAGTGGTGTGACAAGAACAAACTGTAGTTCATAAGCTTTCCACTACCTTCTATATTGACAAAAATTGTCTGCCAGTGCCGTGTCTAAGTTGCATAAATAAATTAATTCCATTTAAGTCAGAGTCCGAAAAAGGGGAGTAAGTAAAATTAATACATCTATATCAACTGACCACCAATATTTTTGCTAAATTTAGTTTCGTACATTGCATGCAAAACCAGCCTGGTATCTTCCTGTTTGCTAAATAGATTTTTGGTCATTTCTGAATGACGTTTATGTAGTGAAACTACTTTTTCTGTTAATTTAAATCCTCCATCTATTATTAATATTTCGCATTCGATTAAGTACTGTGCAGGATCTGTTGCAAATCGGCGCGGCGCGGCGGCACTGTATGATTGCAAAAAACGTTCATGTTTTCAAAACTTGTCTACCTATACGACAGTCTATATGATATTTTAATTAAATTTCGTCATTTAAAATATTATCTTTTCTGACACAATATTTCCGCGATGTCGTCTTTTTTCAGCACTAGATATTAGTGACAACAAACCTTCCATGTATCCTAGGTCTTGGTACCACAGATTTGTCATCATCCCGCGCAATTTTCTTACAAATAATGCACTCCATTATTTTAGAAAACTAAATTGCGAATATTCTACATCATCGCATTTATTTGAAACTATTTATACGTATACTCTAAATCCCGCATATTACTAATATACGATTCAAATGTATTGACCCCTCATTTTAACCGCGAAATCTCAAAAATGGCGGACCAGAGAAAATTTGAGAAAATATGTGTTCATTATGTGTCTATTGTAAATTATTCACTGAAGTTTGAATATTGTACATTGGACGATTTTGAGGTTCTGCTAAGTTATATTGAAAAATGCCCTACTTTTTAAGGAAATTTTGACCATACCAGTTTTAAATTCATTATATCTTGAAAAATATGCCTACTATATGAATAATATTTTAGATACCGATAAAGCACGGCATTTTTTGTGCGAAGAAATTCTTTCATCATTTTTTATTCTAAAATTTGGCAGTTATTGTCAAAAACGTGACCTCATGTTTATTCGGCTATTTATCAAGGCATTTAAAAGATTTTTAATAAAATAGTTAATCATATAAAATGTAAGGATTTTCAGAAAAAAGAATTGGTATGTATCAAATATTAATTTAGTTATCAAGTGCAATAGATAATATTGCAGAACGCGGGCAATAATATTATCTATTGCACTTGATAACTACATTATTGTTTGATACATACCAATTCTTTTTTCTGAAAATGCTTACATTTTATATAATTAACCATTTTATCAAAATTTTTGTAATTACCTTGATAAATAACCGAATAAACATGATGTCACGTTTTTTAGAATAACTACAAAATTTTAGAATAAAAAATTATGAAATAATTTCCTCGTACAAAAAATACCATGCCTTATCGGCATCTAAAATATTATTTATATAGTAGGCATATTTTCAAATATATAATGGATTTAAAACTGGTATTGTCAAAATTTCCTTAAAAAGTAGGACATTTTTCAACATAACTTAGCAGCACTTCAAAACGGTCCAATGTACATTATTCAAATTTCAATGAATGATTTACAATAGACATAATTTTTTCAATTTTTTCCCTTCTTCCGGTTTTGAGATATTCGCGGTTAAGGTGAGGGGTCAATAGATTTGAATAGTTTATTAGTTAGACGCATCTTATCCTACCTTCCATACGCGGTGTACGTACCTAGATTGTGAGCCGCAATAATACATATGACTAATTTAGCGCGCTTTTAAAAAAATCGCTGTTGCCAAACGATACACATTGGGAAAAAAATAATTATATCAAAAACTTTTCTAATGTTTGGGCTACATTTGCTTCACTGTATGTGTATAAAAATTTTCAAAAATAAAGAAGTTTATCGATTGGTGAAAATTGTGATACGTAAAATTCAAATATCTAGTTTTCCTAATTTTTAAGGAAATGAAAATGCGAACTGTGTAAAAACCATTGGTACAGTTAAAAGCGCTATTGTATGTACTTTAATTGAAAAAAAAACAACGTCGATAGCAACATTTGTTTTGAAGGTATGACGGTGGAAACAGAAAAAACACATTTTATTTAAAATACAATATTTTCCCTTTTTTTTTATTTAAAAAGGTCCAGACCACGAAGAAATGTCGTGAAATACGATTTCATATGCCCAGTGATATGCTTAACAAAACCTACCATGTTTGACCTGGTTCTACGTCAGAAATAAAAACGGCACGATAGAGTCTCGAATTCGCTCCTCTAATGTGAAAATACTTTGCCAATGAACTAATGTTGTACTCATGGTTTATTGAATGAAACAGCTTGTGGAATATGCACAAACGATTTGACATATATATCCTATTGTATATTATGAAAAGTCGGCCTAAGAGGAACTTTTTAATTCACATTAGTAGCCATAATACAACTTGCTTACTGACAACAATAAGCTTAAAGGTTTAACGCCTAAGATTAATGGTTTTACAATAAAATTCTCTTAGCATTGTTATTGCTCCGCAGTCAACTAGTTTTACATTTACGACAAAGGATGTCCGAAAATAGAATTTATAATGGCTTTCCTATAGAAAATAGAGAACTTAGAAAGTCTTATGTATCAGTCTGGAAAAGTAATCTTCTTAGTGTTTTGTAGGAAACTGAACAATAATATTCTACTACTATGTATAAGATTACTTTCGTCAGGGAGAAAATGAAAAACAGAAATATGCAGGTCGGAAAATATTACATAAATGAGAAGGCGTCTTCAAATGTATAAAGTTACGTGTATATCTGTCCCCAATGACAAATTATATTTTTCCTAACTTTTTATACGCCATTTACAAATTTCCATAAATTATCTTATAAATCTGTTTCATTTCTAGAAACCGCTTCACATAGTTTAAACCTTTGTAGTACCGCTGCATTCAAAGGGTGTAGAAATTAGAAAAGCAACTTCCTGTTTTTCCTTTGCTTACATCACTTCATTTTTCTAGTATACACGGTGAATTGAAAAACTCAAATCCAAACAAAATGGATATTTCAATGTAAACATGTATAAGTTACCTTAGGTTCGCGGGGATTTGCAGTCTTCAGATATAAAAGAAAAGGAGGGTAGGAAACTTTTAATAAATTCATTGAAACCCTCAAGAAAAACTGCGTAGGAAACTCAAGAATAATTTTCAAATATTTTTAACCCATCCTAGGGGATTTAAAAGTTAAATTAAATCATATATTTGTTTGATTGTATTTGATATGTTGTTCCGATTCATCTGCTTAGCTAATTTATATTTATATTGACATTTTAGTTCAGTCGATAAAGTAAAAAATACACCAGAAGCTCGCAAAAAATGTTATCAGAGATTTTCCTTCCGTTACTATTAGTGCGAGGATTAAACATCACAAAACCACCAAAATCAGTTCGGCAGGTGCCGCGCAACCCCCCAAAAAAGCCACCCCTTCGTTGAAAGAAGCCTAATTTTACTGATAACTCGTTAATCGTTGAATATATGAAAAAATGCTCATCATAAAAAAGAAAGCTTGACTAATTTCCTAAAAAAAGTCCTCTTGTAATTTTCTTGTATATGCCATGGTTTTCGACAAAATCGATAGTGACAAGAATTGCCAAATTTGTATTTTTAATGCGTACGTATTTTCGTTTATTTGAAATTTTTTACGCGCGGCCTATAGAAAAAATTGAATTGCTCGAAAACCAAACAAGCTAGGAAGAAAAATCAAAATGGGTCTTAAAGAGGATATAAAGTAATCCCTTGTGTTGCCATTTTTGAGGGCTATTGATATTTATCAGCATATAAACATAACAATATAAAATAGTTATCTCTTGATGTTTTGTACATTTAACTATTCACAGGCCCATAAAAAATAACTGACTATAATATGAGTTATAAATGAATTATCTTTTAGTTCAAAGTAGTACTTCAATGCAGAAAAAGTTAGGAACAAAAATGTTTACATTTACAAATTTAGCAGCATGTTAAACTTAGCCAAAAGAAAAATTCAAAAAAGGCCGAATATTCAATTTTTTGACGATATTTTTTTAATACAGTTGTTTAACTATTAAACGATTACAAACAATAGTTATATGATATATAAACTCAAACTAAAAACCGAAGAGTATATTGCATTCAATCGACACATTTCTAAAACTGGTAATATTGCTCGTAGAGAAGAAAATTTCATATCACTGTGGTGATCGAATTCTGAACAACTTTCCAAATGTCCGCCCGTCCGTCTGTCCGTCTGCCTGTCCGTCTGTCTGTCCGTTTGTCTGTCCGTCGGTCTGTCTGTCTGTCCGTCTGTCTGTCCGTCTGTCCGTACGCCCGTCACGTTTCTTGTGAGCACGATAACTTAAGAACAGAAAGTCCGATTATATTGGAATTTGGACAGTAAGATAGTGTTAACTAGAGGAAGAACCATATTGTTTTTGAGCAAAAGCGACTGATTTATAAAAAATGTCTAAAACTAATATTATTTACAAAAATACTGCGAAGAGTATCCTATAGAATGTACAAAAATTATATAAAAAGTACAGCAAATCGGCGAAGAGTATAGCGGTTAGCTTGTTTTTATATACTAATAAATATCAATAGCCATCAAAAATGGAAGCAAAATAGTATTTTACATCCCCTTTAAAATCCATTTTGATTTTTTTTCCTAGCACGTTTGGTTTTCGAGTAAATCAATTTTTTCTATGGGCCACGCGCAAAAAACTTCAAATGAACGAAAATTCGTGCGCATTAAAAATACAAATTTTGCAATTTTTTTCGATATTGATTTTCTCGAAAACGATGGCATATAGAAGTAAATTACAAGGGGACTTTCTTTTAGGCAGTTAGTCAAGCTTTCTTCTTTTTAATGAGCAATTTTTTTATATCTTCAACGGTTAACGAGTTATCAATAAAATAAACCTTTTTTCACCGAAAGGGTGGTGGTAAATTGGGGGGGTTTGCGCGGTATCCCCAGAACTGATTTTTTGGCTTTGTGATGTATAATCTCTCCACTAACAGTTACTGAAGGAGAATCTCAGATAACATTTTTTGTTATGGAAATCTTTATAATTATTGGACTATTTAAAATAAGAATCGATGTATATTTTATCAATGGGCGAAAAAAGTGTGGCTGGTTCTCTCTTTCACTTGGTGTTTTTATTTTAATTATAAGTAACTTTTAGCTATTAGTTAATCTTTCATTCCAATAAATAATTTAATTTCCAAGATATTCAATAGGTTAGAAACTTTGTCAATATAACTTCAGATTCAAAGATTTAAAAAATGAAAATTACTGTTTAATACTATTGTTTTGTTCTCTTTTTAATGCCAATTTAATTATGAAATATGTTGTCAAAAAGTAACGTAACAAAGAATTATGCTAAACACGAAATTAAAACCGCCTTAGCGGTCTCATTGGCTTTGTGTACTCGCTTTAGAGTACATATGTTAAAATCAGAACGATACGGGGAAGATTAACATGGCCTCTGTGCAAGAATGACGGCAAAATCGTGAATCGTTCTGCATTTCGACAGAAACAAGATAGATACAATGACGTTCAACCGCAAATGCACTAACATTATAACCATAACAAAACTGAAGTTCTCCGAAGCAGTAGTTGGGAAGGGCAACTCGGTTAAATATCTAGGGATGTCGCTAGATAAGAGGTTTAGTTTCGTTCCTCACATTCTAAAGATTATCAACAAGACATACGCCGCGCCGCATTAAATAAACTATATCCGCTAATAAACAGAACAAGACGACTGACAACGATCAGCAAACTGATTTTGTACAAACCGATATCCAGACTATTGTTCACGCATGCCTGTGGGTCCTGGATCCTAATCTCGGACACAAACTGCAAAAATCTTCAGATGATTCAAAATATCGGCATTAACTACTGACTTATTAAATCCACAAGACGGCAGACACACACACAAACTTCTGCAACATAACTAAGGACGGTGACTTTAAATTCATACATACAACGCACTACGACGCGACTTCCAAAAACAATCTTATACCCCACCTTCTCATCCCAAAGCCCGCTCACATCCAACATACATAAAAATTAGAGTAGAATTGAGGAAATTAATATATTACTAGCAAAAATACTCGTAATTATTTCAAACTCTTACTAAAGACTTATTCATAGATAAGTACAAAAACATATATCTTTCTAAACAAAATACTTTGCTGGCTACATGCCACGAACAACATTGAATTATAAGAAAGAAATATGCACATTACGTACAGAAAACTGTCACAATAATGTTAGTTTTAATTTTGAATTATCCTGTTCAACAAAACCAAAAACAACCAAAGACAAAAGCACTTACCAAAAACTTTAAAAACTTTCACAGACACGTGTTTCTGTATCCTTGAAACACGTGTCTGTGAAAGTTTTTAAAGTTTCTGGTAAGTGTTTTTGTCTTTGGTTGTTTTTGGTTTTGTTGAACAGGATAATTTAAAATTAAAACTAACATTATTGTGACAGTTTTCTGTACGTAATGTGCATATTTCTTTCTTATAATTCAATGTTGTTCGTGGCATGTAGCCAGCAAAGTATTTTGTTTAGAAAGATATATGTTTTTGTACTTATCTATGAATAAGTCTTTAGTAAGACTTTGAAATAATTACGAGTATTTTTGCTAGTAATATATTCATTTCCTCAATTCTATTTTAAATTACTCTTACATTTTAGGGAATTTGCATTTGCATTTGATTATGTTTTAAAAATTAGAGAGTAAAAGATATACATATTAAACCACATTTTTACAAACTGACACTTATCCTCAACAAGTTGTTCATCTTGTATTTCCTGTATATTTGAAATACAACTCAATGCACTGGAGTAAAATTTTCAAAATCTTGATTAACAGAATTCGTTTACAAAACACAATAAATAATCATTTGTGACATGCTTTCTTCCATTTGCCTAGCGCATAGGCAAGGAAGCGTCACTTTAGCGCTGAGCTTGATTTCAGTTCAATTCGGTTATCTCGAGTGCCACTTTTACAATTTTTTTCGTGGGGCAAAGGTCCCGCATTAGTCTCCTAACGCAGCCTGTTGAAGTAGTTCTGGGAGAGCTACAGTCGAGAAACGGTTAGGTCCAGCGATCCGGACGGCAGATTAGACTTTCACTCACATTCAACAGTAAAAGGCACATGTCAGTAAATAACAAAGTTTATTACACATATAATGACATTTACAAAAGCAATGTAAAACGATAAGATATCAAAAAAATAATATAAAAAAAAAATAGATGTGTCATGTTATTTCATCTTACATACAAAGCCGTGAGAACCAAAAAACGATAATCTCAAAAAAACAATGGTAAGTAGTAAAAAGAACAGGCGGTGTGCAGGTGTCAAGAAATAGCAAGCGACTAGCGGTTAGCATGTAGGTGTGAAGAACTTGGCAATACTAAATAAAACTGATACCAAATAAATAAAACGTTTTTCGGATTTAGTGCGGTGTGTAATATAACTTACATTCAGATCGGAAAATGAAACGATTATCGGATTCAGTATCAGTTTACGGCGGATTTTATTCTGCCTAGACGGACAGACAGAAATAATAATAACGGTGGGATTTCGGTTCGGTTCGGAAATGTAAAAATTTTCATTAACATTTGATGAGGCGTTTGCTAAGTGCCCCAAGCCCCACAGCTAAGTGCCTTTATTAAGTAAATTTCGTCCAAGTGGTATTTTATCAGAGTTGATGCGGAAAATTCCTATGTATCAAAATATAAAGATAGTTAATTTATTGTGTCTCACGAAAAATTAATTGAAAAAATAACGAGTTATGGTATACGATGCGTAAGTAACGAACTTATCAGAGATTAATTCAATTAATTTCAAAAAGTAATAATAAATGAGGAAAAAAGTGAATATTTATTGGTGTCAATTGGAGTTCTCCAAGGAACAGTTATAGGCCCAGTTTTATTTCAACTGTATACAGGGTTGGGCAATAGTCCCGGAACGGCTCGATTACAGCCGAACGGGACCTCGTATCAACTTCTGGTTTTCGACACTGTATTCAGCGAAATGTTTAGAACTTCTTGTCATGTATTTCAGTACGGTGACGTCATTACGTTCGGAGGTGTGACATAAGTGTCGATTTTTTTAAATGAAACACCCGGTATATTTTTCCATATTTGTATACTATAAGGAGTCCCGAATTCAACGATGTAACGTTTGTATGGATTCTGTTATGTAATGTGGTCTCAATAAGGGAAAATTAGAAATTACAACCGTAATTAACAGAGAATAGTTTTATTTTATTAAATGTTCAAATTGGAATCCTTCCACTACCTGACAATGTGCTAGCCTGTCCACAAATTCCCGCTGAACATTTTGGAGGTACTGAGGTGTAATATTATCAGCAACCGCTAGAATTCTTTCTTGAAGCTCTTGTACCGTGGCAGGTCTTGTGCGATACACCACAGACTTCAAATGACCCCAGAAAAAAATCAAGAGGGGTTAGGTCAAGTGACCTAGCTGGCCATTCGATATGACCCCTTCTACCTATCCATCTTCGGGGAAAGAGAGTGTCCAAAAAATCTCTTACAATTCTGGCATGGTGTGGCGGAGCTATATCTTGCTGGAAGTACACGTCATTTGCGATCACCTGAGGATTTTCGCGGTTGGGAAATATCTGAATTACAGCGGATATAACTCTTTCGCGTAATAAAGTTAAATAGGTATCAGCAGTTAAATTACCATTTAAAAAAAACGGCCATATTACATGTGTTCCAATTATACCCGCCCAGACATTTACTTTTTGTGGATGTTGTATGTGCATTTCTTGCATCCAATGTGGATTCTCAGCAGACCACTAGCGACCATTAATATTAGATAGCCCTCTCACGGCCTGGTTTATTACATTTTCTATATAAACTAGAATTTTGTTTCACGGTTTAAGCTAGCTAAATTAGGAGAAATCTATAAACAGTACTTAGTTTTCGACCATAAGAGAAAGCATAACGAAGCATAATTACTTACTGAAATTGCATTTTTGGCATAAAAAACACTTTGTTACAAATTACGCACCAAAACCAGGTGTGTCATAGCAAAAATAAAATTTGAAACAAACTTTGAAGTCTTCAGCCTACCATCATAGGCTCGTTTTGTTAATTATTATTGAAAACAATATACACAATGGAATAGATATTACAACTAATGTTAAATGAAATATGTAGTCAAGAAAATCTAATTTTATGGTTGGAAGCGTACAAATAGCTAAACAAAATTTAAAATTGTTGAATGGTAAAATGGTTAGGCTTGCGACCACGGATGCCCGGGATCGAATCCTGGTTAGGGTATGGATATTTAGCAGAGTTATAATGCATTACTCAGACGACAGCTTAGGTTTCTGGTTGTCATTGGAAATATGTTAAATATATGTTAAAAATGTAATAGATACATCCATGTATTATTTTGAAGCCACTTACTTACGTGAAACAGCTTCCGTTCTAACAGTTAATGCTAACGTCGAATCATCACTGCTAATTCCCATACTGACAATTTTTAAACTTGTTTTTGTTGATGTAGGTATAGTATCGCCAAAAAGGAAGAAGTTGCGCGGAAGACGACTTCTATCTGTACCCCTCCTACACATACAGAAACACCAATTGTAGCAAGAGTGGGCAATTATGCAGAGACGTCTCCTTTCAATTACACCAATCATGTACAAGTGACATAGGTGAATTACCTGGTTGACCTACTATACCTCCCTGTTCAGGATCGGCATGAATTTACCAAACAACCTGTATTTGGTGAAACGATTTTATAAACAAAATATAAATATATTGTATAAAAAACAAAGTTACGAACTGTAATAATTTGAATCAATGCAAAGCCTGATAATAATTTTGTCACTGTTGAGATAAACTATTTGGTCAATTATTGAAGAAAATATTATACGCACTACATTGTAAGTTTTAAACCAAATGTTCAGCATCAAAAGCATAGCTATTCAATTGAAAACTTATGTTCTAAAACAATTCCGACAGAAAAGTTTTGTCTTTTCGCAATGTAGGAAAAAAATGTAATAAAACTTTTTTAATCTAATATTATTGATCCTGTGTTAATGTTTATATTACTAAAGATGTACAATGTATGCGACATATCTCGATTTCCACAGAATATATAAAATTATGTTAATGAGGTGCCAAAAATATTTACTGTGTAGACAGACTTGGAAACTGATACAAGCTTTAAATGTCAATCATCTACGTAATAATAAATAGTTTTAAGTTCAGAAAGTTTATTTGTTTGGAAAAAACATTACACGCAGAAAACATGAATGAAAGCAAATTCTATTATTTTAATTTCATTGGGATTGAAATTACAATAAACAATTTAATAAACTGTTATGAAATTATCCGTGTGATATCCAAGCCCTTATTGGAGCCACTAAGTTAATCATTATTATATTCATGCGAAGTAACGCTGTTGCTGTACCAAGTGCTTTTCGATGAAATTGGACACCATTTTGTTTTAAGTTCCGACCATGGTGTTCTTGAGAACTTTATTTAATACTTTTCTACCAGAAAATCAATGATCCTCATAAGGATTATTTCTTTCCACGGAAATGAACTCTATTCTCATGCTTCTATGGAGCCCCTCGTTTCTTTCGCCATTCCTGCCAATTCCGCGACACTTGCTTATAGATTCTTTTATCGATTTTTCGTGCATCCTCATCAGCACCATCCTTCTACCGTAATCTTGGCCCTCCGCGGCTTCTAGTTCTCGCTGGTGCCAAAACTATAATCTTTCTTGGGGGATAATTGTCATCAGCTCTATTGGCACGTCTTACCCTTATGCTTGTTACCACATCTCTTCCCTTTGCCACCTGTTTGTATTGATCATAGAGCTCAAAGTTTAAACAGCGGCCATACACCGTTGTCACATGCAGCTCCAAAGATCCGCCTAGGGATTTTCCTTTCAAAAGTTTGGAGTAGGATTTTGTCTTCTTCACTCAGGGTCCATGTCTAGGATCCATACATCAAAATCGGGAGTATTAACGTTTTATACATCATTAGCTTTATCTTAAATGATAACTGCCGGCTTTTGAGGTGGTTTCCAGGTCCAAAATAGCACATTTTGGCACGTACTATTCTCCGTTTTGTTTCCTCGGACATATTATATTTATTATTTACTGAAGACCCCAGGTAAGTAAATGCTTGCACTGCCTCAAAGTTGTAATCATCGATAGTCATATTCTGTCCTATGTTTCTGACTCTACCACCTGGATGTCGACTCCATAACTTTAGTTTTGTCCTCATTCACCGTCAGACCCATATTTTTTGCTGCAACAACGAGTGTGACAAACGTGTATTTGGAATGTCGTATTGTGCGTGAAGCAACATCCACGTCACCTGCGTATGCCATTATCTATATGCTCTTATTAAAATATTGTACCCCTGGTGTTCAACCCTGCATCTCTGACTACTTTTTCTAATGCTGTCAAAAAGATGACACGCTAGCGCATTCCCTGCCTTAGTCCTTTATTTGCGTTAAGAGAGTTAGATATTTTATCTTGTAATTTCGCTTGGCACGTTACTTGAATTAATGTTGTTTTTAGCAGGTATTCTGAGTTCTCTCAGAGCCGCATGCAGTTTGAGTATAATGATGATGTCATAGGCTGCCTTAAAGTCTATAAATATATGGAAAATATCGATGTTGCACTCCGTGGTCTTTTCTAGGATTTGTCGCAGGACAAAAATCTAGTCAACAGTAGATCTGCCTGGCCGAAAACCTAATATTCTCCCAGTGCATCTTCGATACATAATATCGAAGATGCACTGGGAGAATATTAGGTTTTCGGCCAGGCAGATCTACTGTTGATTAGATTTTTGTCCTGCGACAAATCCTAGAAAAGACAAAAATCTAGTCAACAGTAGATCTGCCTGGCCGAAAACCTAATATTCTCCCAGTGCATCTTCGATACATTATATCGAAGATTGCACTGGGAGAATATTAGGTTTTCGGCCAGGCAGATCTACTGTTGACTAAATTTTTGTCCTGCGACAAATCCTAGAAAAGACCACGGAGTGCAACATCGACATTTTCCATATATTTATAGACTGAGCCATTGCTCAGTGTACTATAGATAATACTGGAGAATATTTTATATGTTGTGTTAAAGAGGGTGATGCCTCTGTAGTTTGAGCACTCCAGTTGATCGCTCTTTTTATGGAGAGGGCAGATAAGACCGATGTTCCATTCCTCCGATATGTCTTCATTTCTTAGGCCTTCTTGATCATGACCCTAATAAAATTAGCCAAATGTTGTCCTCCGTATTTATAGAGCTCCGCTAGAATGCCATCACTACCCGGATATTTGTTGTTCTTAAGGTATTTAATGACTTTTCATACTTCGTTCAAAGTTGGTGGGGCAATGTCGTCTTCAGAATATGGCGTGTGGAGATCCTCGTTGTGTTCTATCAGGACTTCTCCATTGAGCAGTTCTCTGAAGTGTCTGCCCCATCGTTTTAGTATCTTCTTCTCGCTGTTTACTATGTTCCCCTGTTTATCTCTACAGTCTACAGTCCTTGGCTTAAACAATTTTCTCATATTGTTAACCTTCTGGTAGAATTTTCTTGTTTCCGTCTGGTTTCTGTTTGCCTCCAGCTCTTCTAAAATATTGTACTCTATTTGTTTTTTTTTCTCTGTGCATTCTTTTTTCTTCTCCTGTTAGTGCTCTATATCCTTCTACGGCTGCGCGTGTTTCCTGCCTCGTTTTTTCTTAACGTTATATTGTGGCATTCATAGTCAAACTAATCCTCTGATGGTCTGCGCCTTTCCGTCCTCAGTACATCCCTTGCTGCTGTCTTTATAGCCCCTTGCGTGCTGCCCAAGCCTCTGGTGCTGCTGAAGCTTCTTCTATGCTCTTTATATTTTCATTTATATTATATTATATTATTTGAAACTGTTCAGCTGTTTGACGATCTTTTAAAAGGTAAGTATTATACATAAGCCGTCGTTCAAAGTCCACATTTGCACCTCGATGTTCTCAGGTCCACGTCATTTTGTGGATTCTCTTATGTAGAAAATATGTGCTCCTCACAACCCTGATATTGGATGCCGTAAAGTTGACCGGTCTATTGCCGTTGTTGTTTGTAGCATTATATGGACTAGACCGGTCTGTGTTGTTGGCATGTGTCCTATTTGCCAATGTTGGCATTAAGATCACCGATAATGTGCTGGGCAGTAGTCATACGCGGCTTCTAGTTCTTCATAGAACTTGTCTTTAAGGTTGTTGGTCTTCTCCTCCATTGAGGCGTGGGGATTAATAAGACATGTTGAAAATCTTGCATTTTATCCTGAGAGTGCTAATTCGGGGGTTAAGTGGCTTGAAGTCTATGATGAGATGTTTAGCTCTGTTGGCTACAATGAATGCCGGGAGCTTATGCCTGTTTTTATGGCAGTTATATTTCCTTTTCTGCATAACACCTTGGCCTAACTAATGAACTTCTTGAATGGATGTAATATCAACCCTGTATCTCTCTAATTCGTTCTCAAGCTTCCTAAGCGCGCCCGTTGCAGACAGAGTTCTTACGTTCCATGTGAATATACCTAAATCTTTTTCCTTATTTTGGTGCCCTTGTCGTCGTCTTAGAATCCGCCCCACTTTATAAACTTGAAATTTCGTAACACTCGTAACACAAGCCAAGGCCTCGGATTTTTTTTATAATGTTTTTCAACCCCCCACCACCCCTTCTTCATTATTAAAGGGGTTGCTAAAATAAAATTGAGATATTCATTTGAAATTTAGTACACGTATGTACTATAACGACATCTGGAACTTGATTGTATTTTGAAGTGATTCCGTTGAAGGGGTGTGGGGTTAAATAGGGATAAATGGGGGGAAATAAATAAAGCAAGCTGGTAAGAGTACAGAAACTTGAAATTCGGTGTATGTACTAGAAGCCAAGGTCTCAGATTAGTTATATTATTTTTCCACCCACACCACCCCTACTCCATTATTAAAGGGGTTGATAAAATAAAATTGAAATATTCACTTGAAATTTGGTACACGTATGTATTATAACTACATCTGAAACTAGATTATATTTTGAGAATCTACCGTTGAAGGGTTGGGGGTTAAATACGGTAAAATGGGGGAAAATAAGTAAGGCAAGCTGGTATGAGTACAGAAGCTTGAAATTCAGTATATGTACTAGAAGTTTAGAAGTTAAAGACCCAAATTTTAAAAAAATATTTTTCCACCCCTCCCACCACCCCTACTCCATTATTAAAGGGGTTGATAAAATAAAATTGAGATATTGATTTGAAATTTTGTACAAGTATGTATTATAACGACATCTGGAACTAGATTATATTTTGAGATTTCTTTGAAGGGTTGGGGGTTAAATAGAGAAAAATAAGTAAAGCAAGCTGATAAGAGCGCAAAAACTTGAAATTCGGTGTATGTACTAGAAGCCAAGGTCTCAGATTATTTCTATTATTCTTCAACCCCCATCACCCCTACTCCGTGGTAGATAGGGAAACTAAGTAAAGCAAGCTGGTAAGTGTATAGAAATTTGTGATTTGATGTAGATACTCAAGACGATGGCCTCATATTTTTCCATAATATTTTCCATCCCCCCCACTCCCTTATTAAAAGAGTTGGTAAAATTAAATGTAGATTTTCACTTGAAATTTGTTACACGTATAACGATATCTTAAACTGGATTATATTTTGACATGACTGCGTTGAACGAGTGGGGTAATTGGTGGTAAATAGGGAAAAATAAGTAAAGCAAGCTGGTAAACGTACAGAAACTTGAAATTCGGCGTATGTCCAAGAAGCCAAGGCCACATATTTTTTAGTAATAATTTTCAACCCCAACCACCCTTAATCCAATATTAAAGAGGTTGATAAAATAAAATAGAGATATTCACTTGAAATTGGGCACACGTATGTGTTATAACAACATCTGGAACTAGACTATATTTTAAGATGGTTCCATTAAATGGTTGAGGGTCGAATATGAGTAATTAGAATAAAATAAATAAATCATGTTGGTAAGAGTACATAAATATGGGATTTGGTATATACACTAGAAACCAAGGCCCCAGATTTCTTTCTAATATTTTTCAAACACCGCTATCTCCGCTCCATTATTAATGGGTTTGATAACATAAAATTGAGATGTTCACTTGAAAGTTAGTACACGGATGTATTGTAATGACAACTGACTGAGATGATTCCATTGAAGGGGTGGGTTGTAGTAGGTTGTGAATATTGGAAAATAAGTAGGATAAACTAAAAAATTCATTTCTAACGCATTTGGTAGAAACCAACGCCTCAAACTTTTCTATGTCATGTGCTCCAAATATTATTAAAATTCTATGACCAATAATTTTCACACATTAGAGTTTAAATCTAGTCAAGATGTTTTCTTTAAAGTGACTTTGATGAAAATCTGGATGTGGAAGTAGTGATTCCTTAGGCAGCGGTTTTTTTTAAGTGCAATGACCACATTAATTAAAGAACCTACACGAATAACAAATAAATCAGCAACAATAATAGATTTAGTTATAACTAACTGTGAGCACATAACTTGTCAAGTTAATCACACACCAAGAATATCAGATCATGCAAATATTTTAGAAAATTTGGCAATTAAGCAAAAACAGTGGAAAGAGATAGAAATAAAGAAAAGGTGTTATAAGAATTTTAATGAAAAAAATTTCGAGAATTTGTTAAGGGAGTCATACTGGGATAATACAATATCAGATGTAAATATATTAGCAGATAATTTTGTCAACAATATAGCCAAATCACTAGATACAGTTTGCCCTGTAAAAATAACAAAGGTGCCAGTGCAATATGCAGATAAGAAATGGATAAATCAAGAAAGTCTGGAATGTATGAGAGAAAGGGATCGGAGATATACAGCTGCAGCAATAAGTAATGCAGATGAAGACGGAAACATATAAGAGAAAACGAAACGAGGTTACATCATTATTAAGAAGACAAAAACAGAATTATTACGAACGAAAAATCGACGACAATAAGAAAGACACAAAAAATATGTGGAAAACTTTGAAGAAAATATGCCAAAATAAAAGCCACTCGGCACCCAAAGAAATTCAGTTCGGGAATGAAGTAATAAAAAATGAATTCAAAATCGAGGAAAAGCTTAATGAATATTTCATAGGCAGTATTAACGACATTATTAAAAGTATCCCTAAACAAAATGGATATGAGTTAGATAGTATAGAAGTAAAAAATAAATTAACAGAATTTAAACCAATTGAAATGCACAGGCTTAGAAAAATTATATCTGACTTACCTAATAAATCAGGTATTGATGGTATATCCACAAGAAATATGAAAACTGCTTTTGAAGTAATTGGTAATAGATTTTTAGATGTGATTAATAGCTCACTACAAAAAGGAATTTGTCCTAATAGCTGGAAAATATCGGTGGTTACACCCGTTCCCAAAATTTTGAGTACAATAATATGTGAAGAATTTAGACCTATAAATACATTACCAGTATATGAAAAAACGCTAGAATTAGTAATAAAAAAACAATTGACAACATATTGCATGGATAATAACATTTTAGTGGACAATCAATCTGGATTCAGAGAAAACCATTCCTGTGAGACCGCACTACAGTTCATTATATCAGATTGGGTTAAGACAATAGGTAAAGATCAAATAATAGTTGCAGTGTTCTTAGACTTTAAACGTGCATTCGAGACGGTAAATCGGAAGTTACTGGTATCAAAGTTACAAACAATGGGCATTGGAGGGACTGTACTTGAATGGATCGAATCCTACCTAACCGACAGAAGACAAAAAACAAAATATATAAATAGTGAGTCGAAGGTAATAGATAATGAATTTGGAGTAGCGCAAGGATCGGTGCTTTATTATTTGTGCTATTTATAAACGACATAGTGAAATCTATAAAAAATTGTAAAGTACATTTATTTGCAGATGACACGTTAATATATTTGTATGGAAACAATATAAATGAAGTTATTAATGTTATTAATCAAGATTTAAAAGATATATATGTGTGGTTGTGTGATAATAGCTTAAAAGTAAACATCGACAAATGTAAATATATGATTCTCGGCAAAAAACACATACTAAGCAGGCTACACATTGGAGAAAGTATTGTATTAAATATTAAAAAGTTAGAAAAGGTTTCGGAAATTAAATATCTTGGTTTTATAATAGATGAGTTCTTGACTTTCAAAAGTAATAGTGATTATATTATTAAAAAAGTTGCAAAAAAGCTTTATTTTTTACGTAGAATTTCAAATTATTTATCAATGTTTTCAAGAATATTAGTATATAAATCTATAATAGCTCCACATTTTGAATATTGTGCAACGCTACAACTATATTTAAATAACAATGAGATACAACAATTACAAAAGATGCAAAACAAAGCTATAAAAATAATATTAAAGTGTAACAGATATACTCCAATTGACACAATGTTAAATGTTTTAAATGTTATACAACCTATAGTATTAAAATCACTGCAATTTATATTTAAAATAAAGCATAGTATGGCTCCAAGGTATTTATGTGATAAATTGAGTTTCGTCCGAGATATTCATGGTTATAACACTCGAAGTGTAAATGATATTTTGGTAGAGAGGTATGACAATTTAAAGAAATCAAAATCTTTGTTTTGTAAGGGTATTCAATTATTTAACGGTTTGCCAAAGGAAATAAAATATTGTGAAAAATATAATATTTTCACTAAATTATGTGTTAGTTATATTAAAAAAGAATTTTGATTGTCTTGTAATTAGGTTAGGTAATTTTACAAGTTATATTAATATACAAATAGATTTGTAATAATTTTACAGTCACTGTTATATGCATAGAATTAAGATAAATTAATGAAAAGTTAATGTGACTATGATCTGTATATTGTTATGATCAAATTGTAGCTTTTGAGCTAATAAAGATACATTATTATTATTATTATTATTATTATTATTATTATTATTTTCTAATGTCTGACATGGTGGAAAACAGTTTTTCAATGACACACATTTTTATACATAGAGGAGATCTTAAACTTCAGTTGTTTTTTTTTTAAGGATGTGTTATGAGATGCCAGTGATTGATCGTGATGCATTGATGCATGGCAGAGCACAAGTTGTAATAGGCGAAACTTGATTTTGAAACAAATTTCAAATATGTGTTATGAAGTGCATTTTTATCAAAAAAATAATTTATAAAAAATTAAGTCTGACAAATTAATTAACAAAAGTTGTCAGACAGACCAATTTCTTTCAAGAATGATTCATATTTACCACAAATTGCGAAAATTTCAAGCAGGTGTTTTGAAAAGTAGACTCATTTTCTTTTAGCTATATTCAAAAATTCATAAAAAATACCAATTGACAAATTTTTAATAATCTGGCGGGCGTAATATGATTTTTACATGTTTTGCCACCATTTTCACCTTTTATATTTGAGGTGTTTGATGGGGTACCTTTTTTGTCGTGGGAGCTAGGTCTATAAATATTTACATCCTCCACGATCTGGTAAGGTACATCCAATCGTCATGAGCTAGATATAAGTTTGCAACTTCGTCTCTATCTTTGCTTTATATCACTGTAGTGTATATCAGAATGTATAGATAAGATTCCTCTCACGTTAATTTATACACCTAAAACGCACCTACAAATACAGTAATGTTAGATTAGTGTTGCCACATTTCATTAAAGAAAATTATTCTTTCTTTGAATACATATTTTTTACATCTCCTGATTTAAATCATATCAGCCGTGCAGCTCTGGGATCCCCTTTCTGTTTAAAGGCTGATGACAGATGACACGCCGGCCCTGTACATAACTAATATACGCTTCAAATGTATTGACCTCTCACATTAACCTCGAATATCTCAGAAACGCAGGAGCAAAAAAAATTGAAAAAATGATGTGTTCATTATGAGTTTATTCTAAATCGATCACTGAAATTTGAATAATGTATATTGAACACATTTGAAGTTCTGCTAAGTTATATTGAAACATCTCCTACCTTTTAAGAACATTTTTACCGTACCAGTTTTAAATCCATTATATCTTGGAAAATATGCAAATATGCAAATAATATTTTAGACACCGATGAAGCACGGTATTTTTTGTACGAGGAAATTTTTTCATAATTTTTTATTCTAAAATTCTGCAGTTATTCTCAAAAACGTGACGCCATGTTTATTCGATTATTTATCAATGTATTTAATTTTTTTTGTTAAAATAGTTAATTATATAAAATGTAAGCATTTTTAGAAAAACTGATTGGTATTTATCAAATATTAATTTAGTTATCAGGCGTAAAGGATAATATCATTGCAAGTTTGCAAGAATATTATCTATTATGTTAACTGATAACTGAATTAATATTTAATATATAATTATTTTTTCTGAAAATGCTTACATTTTATATAATTAACTATTTTGACAAAAAAAATTGAAATACATTGATAACTAACCGAATAAACATGACGTCACGTTTTGAGAACAACTGCAAAATTTTAGAATAAAAAATTATGAAAAAATTGCATGGTATGAAAAATGCCATGATTTATCGGTGTCTAAAATATTAGTTACATAATAGGCATATTTTCCAAGATATGGATTTAAAACTGGTATGGTCAAAATTTCCTTAAAAAGTAGGACATTTTTCACTATAACTTAGCAGAACTCGAAAAGTGTCTAATGTACATTATTCGAATTTCAGTAATTAATTTACATAATAAACTCATAATTTACTCTATTTTTTCTGCTCCTCTGTTTCTGAGATATTCGCAGTTAAAGTGAGGGGTCATTACATTTGAATCGTATATTAGTAGCATAATTTTTATTGTAACAAGAAATACTCCAATAATTTGTTTTCTAAATACCACATTCGAATTCATTCTTATTGCCTTTTACAAAGCATCTCTGAACGGAGTCTTTAAATTACATACTACAGCACTCTGTGTAATGCATCCAATCTCGCTAGGATAAATTGAGTAAGTGGTAGAATTCCAGAAAGTAATCTAGAGTTTTATCTGAGTTTCAAACCTGAGTGCGCATACTAAGAAGTTTTCTCAAACTTGGACGTCTATATATGCTTTATACATACCGATAGAGCGTCAGTAGCAAAATTACAGCGTACACAAAGATAACTTTAGTAGTAAAGGCGCGAATTTTATTTAAACAATGTGCTCAACGTGAACTATGTAACATACATACAACAGAATTAATTAAACCATCTGTGATAAATTAACTCTCGTCTCGTATAATATTTTATGTGCAATAAATGAAGATTACATATTTAATATAGGCCATTAAGTTGATGAGCCCAGAGAAGGAATATATTATTTAATCAAGAGCTAATGAAAAGTTTGAAATAGATATCAAATTAGTAAAAACATTATTCCAGCTTTCCAAGTTAAAAATCAATATCGGTTAGTTCGATTCAGGGCCACAGGAGGCGCGCACATGGCAGGATAACGTTCCGCGAAGAGGCAGAAACATCGCTTTCAAAACACTCGTCTCTGAGCCTGGCGTAGAGATCACATGTTGTCTACCTAATCTGTCATAAAACATCGAAGTGTTTAATTTAACCTAAAAATTAAATAAAACTAAAAATGAAATTTAATAGACATAAAATAAAATTACCTCTTAAATTAAAATAAAATATTCTCTTAAAGGAGGGATGTAATTTTAAACCATTTAATAAAAAATGTTGTTCACATATCAAAAAATAATTAAATAATGTTTTAATTGTCAACTGATTAAGTATAAAGGAGAGTATATAGCGTAGTATTTTTGATATCGTTATTTGGGGCCATTTTACAGAAAACATAGTTATTTTAGATATCATAGCAGATAAGTGTTAGATTGTTGATGTTATATTTATCTATAATTAGTTGTTAGAAGTAAATGTGCTCAATTATTCGAAAATAAATGTTCATATCCAAATATTTTATTGAATGTTTACATATACTGGGGGCCATAAGCAACAGTAACCAAACCTAAAAAACCCTAGTGCCAAAAAATCAGGTAGAAATTTAAAGTAACAACCAACAATACAAATTAAATTTTATATATAGATGAACCAAATTATTCTCTAAGCAGAGTTTTATTCTCCAGAATCCCTTTACAACAGTGTCTGTCTAGAAAGTTCAGATTATATAACTTTCACGATTTGTTCGTTATACTTGAAAAACTTAGACTTTTCAAAGATTAGTTTCCCTATATATTTATACCTAAATGTTACACTAAATGTTTATATATGTATGTAAAATATATGTCTAAAAATATTAACTAAATTTAAAACATAACCAAAACATTTAAATAATTTTTGATAAAGAAGTTTTCGAAAAGTGCTTGATATGGCGAATTCGGTACCTCAAATAAAGCCTGTGATTTCGACTGTAAGTGCCATAACTGCACAACCCGAGGGGGAAATGGATGCATTACTCCTGGGAAGAACGCGGGTAAGTCATTTGAAGTTTTTAAAATTTATTCTTAAGGAAATGGTCTGAGAAAATTCAATATATATGTTAAAGTATTTTTCGTAAAGCCTCTATAATAAAATATTGTTTGAAAAAGAATGATTTGTATTTTTAAAGTACCAACGCTCAGAATTGATTTAATTAGTTATTCTTTAAGATCTGCCACTATGTTTACCCGCATATTCAATTTAATTTAATATTGTTTTTTATCCGGTTGAGAAACAACAAAATTTCGTTGTTTGCCTCTATTATTATAAAAAAATGTAATTACTATTGTATAAAAAACTAAGAGTTCTTCATTTTCGAAGGCTGACACGTTATATTTTCACAGCTTCATATATAATTTATTTATTTGTATTCGCCGGGTTTTTATTACATACACTTGCTTCACACGATAAAAACATACTGCTTTTACTGTACCGTATACTGCTTACATACTGCTGATACCACCGGCTGGTGGTATGAGCGCATTAGTTCCGAATAGGTACATTTTGGTTGGAATATTTCGCTGGAATCAGTTTAGGAGACAGCACTGATTATGAAAATCCATGTTACCAAAAGGTAACCTGGTTTGATATTGTTGAAAATAAAATAGTTTACAACAAACAGAAGCATTTAAGTTTCTACAAACATTTTTTTAAATAATTTTTGATCGAATTTCAATAAGAAATGTTCAGTAACTTTTTTCTTGTAAGGTTGATATTTTAAATGTAATTAATTTTGAAAAATAGAAAAAAAACGTAAATTTCCCGTTTTTGATGCTTTAAAAGTATAACAAAGGAATGTTTTTTTACAATATATATTTTTGCCTTGGCATATGAACAAAAATAACACAAGTGTACAAAAAAAGAAAGCTGTCTGGATCTGGAGTCAGACCACACGTTTCTTATGTATTTTTCGATGCTGAATACGAATCTGTTTTTAGTTTTGCTCTATCACGTCAAGATTTTGAGATATCCTAAACTAAAAGTTAGACATATCTGAGGTTATGTAGCTTTGTGATTTATTTTTCTCAAGAAGCCATGTATGAGATCTTAAAGTATAAATCTTCTTCTTTAACATTCCGTAGAGTTTGCCCAAACATTTTTTTTTTCGATGAGATATCGAATTTTTAAAATTGTCTGTTCATATCATATCTTTCCCAATACATTTAATTAGTACGGAAACCTTATGGTCATTATCTAAATTGCAATATCTCGGCGAAAAAAAAAAAAAGATATTTGAGCAAACTCAACGGTGTTTTAAAGGCGAAGACTTGTACTTTAAGATCCCACGTATGGTTTCTTGAGAAAAAATTTCTCAAAGCTACATAACTTCAAATATGTCCAACTTTTAGGTTAGAATGTCTCAAAATTCTGACGTGATAGAACAAAACTAAAAACAGATACGAATTCAGATTCGAAAAATACCTACATAAGAAACGTATGGTCTGACCCCACATCCAGAAAACTTTTCTCTTTTTGTAAACCTATGTAATTATATTCTCTTCATGCGTACTGTGGGATCTTGGTTGTCTATGTTTCACTATCATTAATTTGTTGCTTTTTGTTGTTAATTCTATTGTTATTATTTTTATTAAATAATTACTGAAATTCACTTGTGAATAATTTATTAATTAGTTAATTTAATTTAAGATTTTCATTAAACTTTAAAAATTTATTAACTTTATATTAACATACATTATTTATTCACATATTGAGTGCTCACGAGACAGGTAAACGCCCCACTGAAATATATTTGTTTTTTATACTTTTTGAGCATCAGAAAACGGAAAACTGACTCATTTTCAGTTTTTAGGAATTAATAACATTAAAAATATCAACTTCATGAAAAAAGTTATTGAACATTTCTTATTGGAAATAGGTAAAAAAATATTAAAAAAAATGGTTTAATTGAGGAAAAATGTTTTTATTTGTAGTCAACAAAATTGTTTAAAAAAATATTAGCCCAGGTGCCGTTTGGTAACATGGATTTTCACAATCGGTATTGTCTCGTGAACTGATTCCAGTAAAAGAATTCAGTTCGGATTGTATGAGAAACGAATTAGTCGATACTACCTGATCTATTATAATATATCTGGAGCTCACAATCTGCTGATAATTTCTTATATTCAATACAGTGTTGTATATATTTTTTGTAATACAAGATGTACCTCGACTTATTTGAGAGAGTTTACATAGGGCAAAATTTTATATTTAATGGTAAAATAGTCCTAAAACAGAAACTTTATATTTACACTGAACCAAGTTTAAGACACGAGCCGCAGACGAATGTCGTAAATGACCAGAGAAACAGACATTTTTGTTTACTGTTTTTGGTGGTATATTCCTTTAGCTTTCTGGTGATATGAAAAAAATTGGTATTACCTAAGCCATTCTTTTGGAAAAAAATAATTTTATTGAATGATACCTTACATAAGTAATTATGAGAAAAAATTCATTTCCATTACTCAAAATGAGACCCTCCAACCATTTGGCATTGACCAAAAAGGGTGTAGACACTTTGCACGCTGGCGCTGTTCTGAATCATCTCATGGGCAATTCGTCTCATCTCCAGGCCAATTCTGTCTTTCAATTCTTCTATGGTAGCCGGTCTGTTAAAATACACCCTTGACTTTAAGTAACCCAAAGAGAAACTTAAATCCGGTGAACGCGGGGGCCACTCAATCGGACCTCCACGATCTATCCACCTTCCAGTAAAAGTGTCATCTAAAAACTGACGCACTGCTATCCCAAAATGAGGTGGGGCCCCGTCTTGCTGAAACGTTCAGCAGGAATATCTTCATATTCATTGTTCGGAAACATAACTGCTAATGCTGGCACTAACTTAACTCCCAAAACTGTAAATATCTTGCGGCCGTAAGATTTTCTTAAAAAAAAAAAGGTTCCAATAAACGATCACCAATCATACCTGCCCACACATTTACTTTGCCTCGTCGCTGTGTATGGGTTTTTTGAGTCCAATGAGGATTTTCGCGTGTCCAATACCTACAGTTATGCCGATGTACAGTCCCCTTTAAAGAAAATGTAGCTTCATCAGAAAAAACAATGTTCTTTAAGAAATTTGGGTTTTCATCGCAAAAGGTATCAACTGTTCACAAAACTGTAAGCGCCGATATGGAACGTCCTCATTCAATTTGTGGATTAATTGCACTTTGTGTGGATGGTATTTTTCTTTTTTCAATAGACGTACAACAGAAGTTTGACTCACGTTATGATTTAAAGCCAGCTGCCTTGTCGAAAGACGGTGGTTTTCCTCACTTTCTAGAAGAATATTTAATTTGGTTTCGTTTCTTGTGCTAGGGCGATCAGGTCGATGGAGATCAGCTACACTGCCAGATTCATCATATCTAGCCACCAATCTACTCACAGTGGATCTAGAAATTTGCTTTTCGGGATACTTGGCATTGAAAACATCACATGCTTCTTGATGAGTTCTCAGCCTATCACCATATCCAACCATCATCAAAAGTTCTACATGTTCTCTTTCACTTAAACGTGGCATTGCATTCACTAGTTTTACACCGTCTCTGAAGTGTCACAAAACTGAGGTTCCTCACGTGTCAGGAATAAAAAAGTTATCGATACTTTACACAAAAAGGCCTGTATCTCTCTGTTGCTGAGATGATTGTTTTTTATTATTTTCTTTGTTTTGCGTTTATGTCAAATGTTTTCATGCTAGTTAAAACAAAAATGTAGGCAACAAGATTTATCAGTCCGTAAGAAAGTGGAACATTACTCATGAATTTGCGAAAGTTAAGCTATTTTTACATAAAATGTAATTTTTCCAAAAGAATGGCTCAGGTAATAACATTTTTTTTATATCACCAGAAAGCTAAAGGAATATACCACCAAAAACAGTAAACAAAAATGTGTGTTGCCATTAAAAAAAAATGTATGATGGCGTCATAACTCAAAAACCAATGACGTCATAAATTTTGGTATAGTAACAAAATGTAGCATTTACAAAACTAAAATCGACCTGTTGGAGGATTTTTTTTGAAAAATTACACATACCAAAGATATTAATTTTGTGCGTTTTTTTAGGTTCACACTGTATGCAAGTAGAATGCTATACCTTGTCCACGACTATTAAATAATATTCAATATTTATTTAATTCTTCTTCATCTCATTTCTCTAATTTAAGAAAGATGCACATGTCATCATGTATAATTTTTTCGATTTTTCGGGAAACGAGTATTTGTGCAGCTTCCGTTATCTCTTGCGATGTCAAAGAAATCCTGGCTTCACTGTTAGTATCCATTTATTTAATTACTCCTTCTCAGTAATATTTTAAATCGCATAAATATTGACATTTCAAATCAGGAACAAAATTACGGTTTGACATATTGTTATGGTTTACTAATACAATAATACAGTTTGTAGGCACGTAGGTGAATGGTTTCAAAAACAATGTTGGAGATTGCCGCGTGTTGCTAATAGATGATGCTAATGTAGTTTTAGGTGTTCATTAAAGTACCTCTTCGGCATGCACTTTCTTTTGGTTGCTGCAATTTTGACATTTCAATTTTTAGTAAAATGTCGCTAGCGTCATTTCGTATAAACAACTGACTGTCCGCATTTTTCATTGCAATCAGTGAATAATGTAATCATTGTTCACTGCAGGGAATAATGGATGGCATTATTCTTGAGGAAACACATACATAATGAGTACATTATTTAATAGGACAAATGCTTAGATCCATTAACTGAAAAACAATTCCAAAATTAAAAGAATAAGAAATAGTTCAAAGTAAATTGAAAGAAAGGATCAACAGCACACTTTGATGGTTTCCTTTCATGGAAATAATTCCGTGTAACTTGAAATAGAACATAAATACCAAAGTAATATGAATTTGTTATTGTTTGTTAATCTATTGTAAATACTTGAGAAAGGTGATGAAAAATAAAATATTAATTACGTTAAATTTTGAGAGTAGGTATATTTAAATCATACAGTACTAATTGTATCCTTGTGTTAAATTTCGTAAAACAAATTAAGAAGAAATGTACGTAAAGAGTATTAATAAGATTCTGTAAACACAAAAATATTATATAGCATACTTACGAACGATTCTCGGTTAAAAATCTGAAACTTGTTAAATACTAGAAGACGAAACCTCAGATGTTTTAATAACATTTGCCACCACTTTTTTATTAAAGGGGTTAACAAAATAAAATTGTGATATTCAATTGAAACTTGATGCACGTAAGTATTATAACAATAGAGTCGGGTACAATTTAAGCTGACTTGTGTCATGGCTGCGAAAACTAATACTTTATTTGATACATAAGAAATGCCAGTAATTCTCAAACAGTTCTTTCCTGTAACAGCAATGATGTCGATAAATAATTATAAAAAAATAGGGAAGATGTTGTCATAAAATGTTAACATTATTAATTTAGTAATTTCCTCATTTTAGTGGAATTCTGATTATACAGTGTCCGCCACAAAGTTGGCTGCATATGGGAAAGAATTGTATTATTGACTTTTCTAAAAAACTCTATTGGGGGTTCGTTTATGCATGTGTGACAACAAAAAATTACATTTTGACACATGTCATGTGATCACAGTTTCGGCAGAACTGTAAAAAATAGTTGACGGTGGCACCGAAAAATGGGTCAAATTGTTAAGTTACCGACAAATTTTATTAAGAAAAAGTGCATAGAATACAACAACGACCCCATATAACAATGTTGAAGCAGACATGAAGAAAATAAAAAAAGTGCAAATTTTACCTCTACCATTAATTACTATATGAAAAATCACAAATTCTTGTATCTATTTCACAAATATTTGATTAGTTTCGACAAAAGCTTTATGTATTTTAGTTGAATAAAGGTATTTGCATGTAAAAAAAGAAACGAACCACCAATATAGTATTTTTTCGAAATCTCAATAATACAAATTTTTCCCGAATGTAGCCAACTTTATGGCAGACGCTGTAGGTAGATCGGCTCGGGCACAAATGAAACTGATAACAAAAAATGAATTGCTTAATTCAGTCAATAACAATCAGTTATCAGAAAAAGGAATCAAAGGCTAATATTGTTACAGTCCAGCAAGAGCCACGAGGAGGTATGGGCATTTCTTGCCAGGAAAGGATAAGATCGTAGTATTAGTATGGGAAATGATCTTAGTGAAAATAAAATATTTCACATAAAAAAAAATCTGAAATCTCTGTGGGAATAACGAAAAGAAATTACTTTTCTTTTAGCGGTAATAAATAAATATTCTAGTTGACAAAATGTATATTAAAAAAATTAACAATAATTTTAAAACAAATAAATAAAAACAATTCTGAAAGAACAACGCATTGGCACGTTTTTATAAACACTAAAACACTTGAACACTACACTTAACAATTTACGACACGTTTTCATAAACAATACAACATTACACTTGAACAATTTATCTGCTCGACGTACGTTTCACCATTCGTGTATTAATGTATAGCGTAAGAAAATCGATTTTATTATACAAAAACATGCGCTAGCAGTAATAAAAGACACATTTTTGCGGAAAATAAAGTTTTAACAAAACTCGCGGCGCGACTTAATAAAATAAAAATTTTAGAAAGAAAATTATTAACTTTTAGAGAGCTTAAATAAAAAAAAAGTAGAAGTGAGGATCGAGATCGAACTCGCAATCACCCCATTTACATTTATTGCTGTTCAAGTATGTTACCGATTGAGCTGCGTGATTCTATGTTCACTAAATTCTAAAACGTGTAATATGTACATACTAGAAAATTGTAAGACTTAGTGGTTTGACATTGTTCGTTTGACGGATGAATATCCACTATTTACCACTAAAAATAACTTAAATATTTCATATAAAGACGTTTTTCATATTTAGAGTGGTTAGTTCACGGGAATAAATGATATTCGTCGTCAAATCACAGGTTGTGAATCGCTGAGCTTATGACTATATTTCTCAGTCCTCAGTGTACATTTCATATTTCCGTCTCAAAAGAAGTGGGAAAGAATCTTGGTAGACATACATTGACAATGTCTTTAGGTTATTGCTTTAACTCTGTATGCAAGAGATAGTGAAAACGTATGTGCAATATTAATTCATACATCGGTCATTTTAAACTGGACCCGACTTTATCTGGAACTGAATTATATTTTGAGATCATTCCATTGAACAGTTAGGAGTAAAGAGGGGTAATAAAGCAAGCTAGTAAAAGTTTAGAAACTTGGAATTTGGTGTGAGTCCTAGAAGGCAAGGTCTCAATTTTCTTATGACATCTACCATCCTACGAACACCTCCAACATCCCCACTCCCTTATTAAAGGAGTTTTTAAATAAAATTGTATTACAGTGTGTGTATGAGAAAAAAATTGTCGAAGAACTTTTGGGCATCAGTTACTCCATCACCACCTTGGATCAGACGATTTCAATTGTTTCATTATTAAAATTCTATGAACAATTATTTCCACATACTAGAGTGCAAATATAGTATTAAGTTGTTCTCGTTTAAAGAGACTTGAATGAGGAATCTAGATGTGGAAGTCATCATTCCTTAGGCAGCGGTTTTTAACCTTTCTGAATATTCACTTATCCGCGCTGGGTTGACTTATTTGACTACGTTCCTGCCCTGACCAAATCATGTAATATATATCTTCTCCATGTTAAGAGAAGCTTGGTGGTAATAGTATATTATTCAACGAGCGATAATGTGGATAATAAGTCACTCAGATAAAGTTTCAGCACGAGCCGCAGGCGAGTGCTGTAGTTCATCAAGTGCGTTGTTACCATTATCGCAAGTTGAATACTATACTTTATCTACGACTGCAACAGTAAGCATTAACCTAATAGTTCATCTTCACTAACCAAATTCGTCGAAACTATTCAAACATGTCAAATCACCATCATCCCGTCAATAATAAAGCAACGCTCTATTTCACCATATCGTAAAAGCGATGATTTGCTGTTTGGCACCGTACCTAGTGATTTATAATAAGTCACAAATGAACTCATGCTATTTGCTTATAGATACTATTTGTTCAAAAGCAGTTCTTTAATTAATATATAATCTAATAAGAGTAGGTAAAGTTTTCTACCCTGCAATTTTATTATAATGATAAAATTAATGTTACTTCTATGACTAGTAATAAAATGAAGTAACTCATGTCAAGTAAGTTGAGGATAGCAAACATATATTTAGAATAGAATGTCTCGATTTAATTTCGATACGATTACTTTCTAAACTCTAATGTCGATGGCAATGCTGATTTTCAGTTATAATGTACAGAGGCATTGCTAATTGCAAAATAATTTTATCAGAGTTTCCGAAATCATATTCGTTACAGCTTGACGACGTGGATGTCGGAGGGCTGTTACCCCAAAGCAACGTGCTTGAGGAATTCTGTGATAAAATTATATGCTATTCATCAATGCTCGATGGACATTTGATTGTAATTTTTTTGCAGTTTTAAATTATTGATTCAAAATTATTTATTGAATGTACAAAGTACACTTAAGTGGTAATGCTAGAATAGTTGTCACTTTAGTGTTATTTTGGTTGATTATTTTAGCACACGTATTTAGAAAGGGACGCATATTTTAGATTTTCTATCTGACCAGAAAATGTTAAACATGCTTATTGCTTACGTACCGTTATTAATAATGGTGACGATTCCACATAAACTAAACTTTAAAATTTTAGCGGCCATATTTTTCAAGTGTATCAGAACAAATTTTGTTTGGAACGCAAAGTAAAAGTGTCTTTTGTGACTACAACATAGTCAAAAGAAAGTATACAACAATAAAATAAATAATAAATATATGAAGCGACAAATATAAATACACTTATAAAAACATGTAAAATGCACCAAACACTATTTTTGTAATAATATGATTATTATTAGTATACATCAGAATGAACCCCTAACAATTTAAAAGTTCGTTATGTAAATATGCAAGAAGTTTTTTCTTAAATACTGTGATATTATTAACGTGTTTAATACTATCCGGTAACTTGTTGAAATACTTGATTCCAACAAATTTTCGCCGTTTTTCATATAACGATAAACTGTGATCAGGTATTATCAGGTCCATTTTATTCCGAATATCGTAAGTATGAAATTCAATTGGTCATACATTCTGCTAAGTTATTTTTTACGTATACCAGTACTTCATAAATATATATGCATGACAGAAGCAAAAGGTTCGAATCTTTGACAATAGGCTTACAACATTGAAGTCTTGTAGCACCAAGAATATTTCTTACTGGCCGTTTTTGTAATTTAAACAATGGAGATGCATGTAGTTTTTCCGTAATTGCGTGAGACATTGTAGATACATGAAATGATTCTATCGGAAAACCATTTTTGAGCTTCTGAGAGCCTTACAATAAATTTGTTTATCGTACGTTTTGCATTGCATTCTGTTTTTAAGAGAGAGGATCAGCGACTAAAACAGAGTCGTCCACGATAAAATCGTTCACATAAATAACATACAGTAAGAGAGCTTAAACTGAGCCTTGTGGTACTCCTGTTGGAGTTTCAAGGACACCAGACTTGAAGTTGTCAATTTGAACAAAATGTACTCTGCTATACAGACAGCTCTTAAATCAATTTCGTGGTTCACCTCTTATACCATAGTTCCCAAGCTTTCTTATAAGGCTAGCATGACATACAGCATCTAACGCCTTACTCAGGTCAGAAAGGTACAGACACTTTTTTATCTTTATCTAAGTTCTCATGAAGATGATTCAAAAAGTGTATAGTTGCAGTTATGGTAGAGAGATCAGCACTAAACCCGAATTGATTATTACTGAACAACTTATGCTTATCACAGAATTTTATAATTTTTGGTATCACGTATTTTTCAAATATTTTAGAGAATGAACTCAATATGGATATTGATCGATAATTCTCGCAGTCTCGTGAATGTATGTAGTTCGCTAAGAAATATGATGTAAATTTTCATACCTACAGAATAAGTAGACAAGAGTATCACGTATACATAGAATATAGTGGAAAGGCACATTTGTTTACCTATATAATAATACAAAGCACTATACTCAGGTACTGGCGCGGAAGCGTCGGCTTCGCTCGACCCCAGTTTTACTGCTATTATGTTGTATATGACTTTTTATATATTAAACATCATTTATAATAGTTATTTTCTATTATTTCCTCTAACAAATATTGTTGAAGTTATTAATTTGAACAAAATGTGCTCTGCTATACATACAGTTCTTAAATAAATTTCATGATTCACGTCTTATACCATAGCTCACAAGCTTTCTTATACGGCTATCACGGCATACATGATCTAACGCCTTACTGAGGTTAGAAAGATACCGACACTTTTTATCTTTATCTAAGTTCTTATGAAGATGATTCAAAAAGTGTATAACTGCAGTTATGATAGAGAGATCAGCACAAAACCCGAATTGATTGTTACTGAACAATTTATTCTTATCAAATAATTTTGTAATTTTTAGTATCACTTATTTTTCAAATATTTTAGAAAATTAACTCAATATGGATATTGATCGATAACTCTTCACCCTTAAATTACAACCTGACTTAAATAAAGCTACTATTTTGTCAATGTTTAGTTTTCCCTTCACTTAGAGAACAATTTAATAGTTTTGTTAATGGCTTCAAAATTGGCATTATACATTTTTTTTAAATAAATTAGTTAGCTAATATTGTCCACATCTGCAGCTCTCAAGACTTAAGTCTGCAAGAAACTCATCTTCATAAATACTACCGTCGTTTCACTTTGAATGTTAGTCAACGACACAGCCTTTCAAGATCCAGACCTTTCAAAGCCGAACGTAGTTCTACATGGTGTTTACTTTAATTTAAATTTTACATTTTGACACTGTGGTAGTTCAACTTTTCCAAATGGAAAACCCTCTATGTCTTTACTTGAATGTTTCAGCAATCAATTTCTTACACGCGGATATTCTAGGAACTTACTTTTTCGACTTGAGTTTTTTGAAAACCATCGAAAAAGGTGGTTACTATGAGGTATCAGCGTATAGCTAATTGATTACTGAAATATTTTAATTAAAAACGTGTAGGAAGTTCCATTTCAGAAAATTGAGTTACGGCAGTATAAAAATGTAAAAATTTGAATCATTGTGGAGAACATCTTGTGGCTTTTAGAATTAGGTTCGACTTTGGGAGATCTGGAAATCAGTATATGGCCTTGACTATTATTGAAAGTGAAACGACTGTCAAATTTATGAAAATAAGTTTTTTGCATATTTTTATAGGAATAAGTAGAATGTCGTGGCAACGCCGCAGTGCAAGTACAAAATATAATATATTCCTGGATAGAGAATTAGAAGTCAAATATAAATATACGAAAAAATGCTGGATGTCCCATTGAAAAATTCAAGTAGTTGCTTCCCATCACTATGTGAAAAATCTTGTAAGATTAAAAACAGTTTTAAAACATGCCACTCTTAACCTCTTACAATTGTTATCTGAGACATTTTTTTAAATTTAATTACTTTATACTCCCCTTATACCGTTTTCCTTGAATAACTCGAAAACTACGTCCTCTAGGGATAAGGTATCTAAATCATTTATCAAAAAGCAGAAAAACTATATTACTAATAATATATGAACATTTTTAAACTCTGTTAGTATTAAAGTTTCATTTATTAGACCAGGGCCAAACCGGTTTTCAATGGCCAAAAATCTAAAAAATTCTTGGATGGTGGGAAAATTTAGAATTAATGGTATATAAATGGGAAAAATCTATTGGACCGCAGCAGATAACCGGAAGTGGAGTGGGGGTGCGAGAATATGTGTTTTTAGTGGTAAAACGTGGTATTTTACGATTTCTGGCAAAAGTGAACATCCTATCGAAAAAAGTTTAATATGGAAGTTGTAGATAATTGAGAGATCTACAACTTTTATTTGAACCATTTATGTACCTAACCTCAAAAATATTAGGAAAGACGCCAAAAACCAATTTATTGGTTTTTTAGTTTTATCTTCCACAAAAATAATTCGATTTTGATGAAATTCGGTGAAAATGTACATTTTTGTACCTCAAATTAGCTGGAATTTCTTTTAAGCGTAATATTCATTTTTGATTTTTTTGCGAATTTAATTTGAAAAAAGGCCTAATTTTCAATCAAAAAAGTTGATTAACAAAGTTAGATTTTTGAAAATTTTCGGACGGTATTTTTTCGTTGAAACCTCTTCTTTAATTAAGGCGGTGTAAGAATTATATTGTTAATGTGGAAAAACATTGTCAAGAATGGAGAAAACTAAAAAGACACTTTTTTCAAGATCGGTTTTTCTGTCACTAATTCTTCATTGTTCATTTGAATGAAGTGTTGAAAGTGGTGCAAAACGGTAATTTTAATGCAATATGTAATAAGGAAACTTTAATTAACCGTTTAAGGTTCGGACTACTGAAAACCAAAATGTTTAAACAATAATGTTACCTAAGAAATTGCTAAAAATTACCATGTTTAGGGAAGAAAAAGTTTTTTATGTCTTATGGGCACACATACATTTAAAACAATTTTATTGACATACATCTTTCAAATTATTCAAAGTTGAATTATGGCGGAGCAGTTTTTCTACCACGCGATCTCGAGTGCGCGCGCACTTCTTTTTCGTTTTTCCAGTTTCGCCGGAAAAGGGAAAAAACTATTGTAAAATCATTGTTAGCTAACCAAAATTTATCGAAGCTCACAGAAATTTTGTAGCGGAGAAATGCAGACAAGCAAACAATAGCCGAAGATGGATTGAAGCTAATAACGTCTATTTACAAATGTAAGAAAAAGGATACGTCACTGAACGAATTGAGGTTTGAAACGTATCAAAACGCTACGGTAAGGACTTCATTTAATTTTAAAAAAACTACCACCAACTGAGGGAGCAGCTAAGCAACACTGCTACAGATCTTATTTTCAAATTCAAACTTGGCTTGGTAACAAACTTCAGCTACGGATTGGGGATGGAAACACCATCTAACCAGAATAATGCCTAAATTGACAGAAAAAGAATTTATTCCTGAAAGTTTGCCGAAACCTATCTGCTGCAGCTGTGAAACTGGCTGTAATAGTAAAAGATGCGACTGTTGAAAGCATGGAGTAAAATGCTCCATTCAATATTCGAATTGTCACGAGGCCGAAAACTGTTCTAACTATGAAATACAACCGTTAGAAGAAATCAGCGTTTCGGAGATGTATGACGAAGCAACAAGATATGTTCAAAATGATATTGAAAATAAAGATCTTGATGAACTTCAGGACCTTGATCAAGTCGAAGAACTTATCGAAGATCCTGAAGAGTCCGAACAATGTGTTGAGTCTGATAATGTAGAGCAGCTTCCAAAAAAAAATGAGATTATTATAAATTTTGGTTATGTGTTTCTACTTTGTAAATTGATTTGATGTAAAGTAGGTAATACATTTATTTTTAATGTGAAAGTGCCCATGAAGCATAGAAAAAATTTGTCTTTTGGCTAAAAATGGTCAATTTCTAAGTTAAAATTATTGTTCAAACATTTTGGTTTTCAGCAGTCCGAACCTTAAAGGTTAATTAACGTTTCCTTATTGTATATAACAATAAAATTACCGTTTTGTACCATTTTCAACACTTCATTTAAATGAACAATGAAGAATTAGTGACATTCATGGAAAAATCGATGTTGAAAAAAGTGTCTATTTTCCATTTTTGACAATGTTCTTCCACAGTAATAATGTGATTTTTTACACCATCTTAAAGTAGATGTTTCAACGAAAAAAATACCGTCCTGAAATTGTCAAAAATTAAAACTTTGTTAATCAATTTTTTTATTGAAAATTAGACCTTTTTCTCAAATTAAACTCTCAAAACAATCAAAAAATTAATATTAGGTTTTAAAAAAATTACAGCTTTTTTGGGGCATAAAAATGTACATTTTCACTGAATGTCATCAAAATCGAATTATTTTGTGGAAGATAAAAATAAAAAACCAATAGATTGATTTCTGATGTTTTTCTCAATATTTTTGAGGTTTTGTTGTAGATCTCACAATTATCTACAACTTATATTTTACCACCACCCATATACTGCTAAGATTTTTTGTTTTAAATTATTGGCACTGGTCCTCAACATCCACCGGTCAGGACTTCTATTATGTGGATCAGGGTACTTCCCTCGACAACCGTTTAATAATTTACCACTACACGAATTATTTATCCTATTTTTCCTTCGATAACTTGACTACCGGTACCCAGCCGGGTACTACTTTGTTACTCAACGAGACCGGGTTTGTCTTAAAATGGGTCGGGAATCCGGCAGACCGAGTACCATGCATCTCTAATTCAAGGAAATAGGTACGAATAATTATTCATCTCAGGGCCGGTTTTTCAATGTCCAGTTAAATAGCTTAACTGTCAGATAAAATTTATTTGGCAGATAAACTGTTTTTTAATGTGCAGGTAAAATTTATCGGAGGGTTAAACTCACTATCTGAAAGTAAATTTAGCAGAGAGATGAAAGTGTTAGTTAAGAATGTATTCTACTGTTAGTGGATTTGCACATGCGCATTTGGTTGAATTTCTGACAATTTCAAAGCATTCTAACCTAAAAGTCAATGTGATTGATTGATATGTTCGTTTCTAATTTGTGATTTACATTAAATATATTATTGCCAATATGAATAATAATAATAATATTCTGGATATGAGTGATGATGACGATGATATTGTACAATTTATAAAGTATGAAAGGAGACCCTATACCCATAAGGGAAAGAGAAAATAATTTTGAGAATTATAATGATAAAGATTTTTTAATAAGATTTCGTCTACGTAAAGAAACTGTTTTACATACCGTTGAGATGATAGAGGAAGTTGCAGGAATGATTCTGTTCTCCAATCACTTAAAGTGTAGTTAGCACCTTATTACCTTTTTACGCTCTCTATTGCAATTATTGCTAGTACACAAACGCACAAGAAGAACAGAACATCAATCAATACTCTAGACAACGAAATGAATTTTGAGGTTAAATTAGATCACTAAAACACGCGCGCAATTTGAATTAAACCAATTGACAGAAACTTCAGGTAGAATCAGTAGTGCCAACATAGCTAAGAAATAATTCAACTCATGAATACGTAGCTAGCAGTTAAAAGACTATTGATAAACACTACCATAGATATAACTACCCGCTATCTCTGGCACTTTTAACTGGGCATTGAAAAACCGGGCCTAAGACGATGTAAAAATAATATCTAGACATGTTAAGTGTCAATATGGTCTAATTATAAATCAGAAACTAAAAATTGTAAATATCCCAAACGAATCCCAACTATAGTTCAAAGTTAATATTGAGGACATTCCGCCGTTTTGATGCATGTGGCTTATATTGGCTTCAATCATAAAGTTTTAATTTCTAATTTAAGTTTTCAGTCATGCTAGTAGTTTTCATATTGAGATAAAATTCACGACATGCATTGTGTGGATGGCTTCGCCGCCACAGCATTACCAGTAGAGATAGATATAATTCGTAATTATAGAGAAAATTCGCTTCAAAGTTTGATTGTGTACAGTAGAATACATATTACAACAATAAGTTTCAAACTTAAATTGGAATCTGTAACTATTTTTGAGTCAAAGTTTTCCAGAGGTACAATAATAGCTAGATCTAACTCAGAGTGGTTTACAAGGGCAAAATTATAAAAAGATTTCTAACATATTGCAATTGTCCACATTGAACAACCATTGAATTATACTTCTACTTCGTTAGATGGTTAACATTTGATACTCAACAATTTCGACCTTCCAGTTTTTAGCACATCGAAATTATTCTCAGCAAGTATACTGTTAAAAATAAAATATTTTAGAGGCAGTTCTATATAAAGAAAGTTCAATCTCGTCTTTCACATTTTTAGTTGAAATGTTGCAAGGGTCGAAATTTGAATATCCGTTAAATCTCTGTAGATCCAACATTCTAATATATTGACTTGGTTATTGTGAGATTTGTAAGAGTGCAGATCCTGATCCTTTATTGTTATGGAGTAACTTACCTTATATTTGGTGAATATGCTGAATGAATCACATTACAGTTATTTCATGGCAGTGCTTAACGATTAGAAATATTATTTTAAATAAAAGAGAGTTAAAAAAGTAGTTATATTTTAATAATAAAACCCGATAAGGGGCACATGATGGCATTTCGTAGCTATGCCTACTAACACATCTTCCACTTTGTGCCAGATATCTGCGTATTAAGTGCTATGTCACCTTGACATAGTCCTCTAAAAACAATAACTTGCAGAAGGTACTTTTGCTGTAATGTCCGTTATAATTTTCGTTGAAATTACGAATTAAAAACTACATTTGGAATTATTTTCAGATTTTTTGCGCCGATAGTTTAGAAATTAAAAAAAATTTAAATCGAATATCTCTTGATTGAGGAATAAAAGGTTAAAATTGTGAGGAGCTATCCCACAACACCTCATTCTATGGGGTAAGTGTAATTTTTTTATATACCTTTCGTTGTACGGGAGGGAGGGGAGGTCTGAACAGTTTTTTTATTTTGTTTCTGTTTTTGGGTTAACACTTTACATCTATATAGATGCCATGATAGGTTAAGATAAGTGTCCGTGCCTTTGGTACTTTTTTACGTGTGGTTCCATCCAGTGATGCACCTTTACTTAGGTAAAAACTTTTTATAGTAACATCTAAGGATGTTACTATAAAAAGTTTTGACCCCAAAAACTTAACGTACCTAAAATTAAATAAGTCAGTGGGTGACCAAAAGGGAAATTTAGGAAGGCCCCTCCAAAAGTATTCTAAAAAATCAGATAGTCTGGTGACGTTCTATATGTTAATATGGGATTATAAACATTAGCACTTTTGCGTGTATGTAGCACTCGAACCTCATTTGTGTTTTGTTACCTCCTTCACAATTACCATTATATTATTTATTTATTTTGTTTAAACTGATCACATTTGAAAAAGGTATTTCATTATCTAAATATATATTACATACTTTAACAATTCATATATATTACCCTAACCATTACACTGAGAAAGTATATATGGTTCGGGGTGCCGGTGGTAGGCTGTAGGATAATCCCATTTATAAATGTCATTACACATCCTTCAAAGTACCGGTATATTTTATTTATGTTTCTTAAACCAGAGTTTATCGTGGAAATTAAACAATAATTAAATCTTAATATGAGCCCATGGTTTCTCTATCACAAGTATATAGGGATAGCAAAATAAAACCGTACTGGAAATAATGTGTACTTCACGATGATAGAGGTGCAAGAGTGGGACGGGTATTTTGGATGATAGGAGGGGTTGGAGGGAGATGTGTTGTCTGTCTGTCTCGTGAATTGTACGTCTGTCACTTAGGTCACCTTCGTTCCCAAAAAATTGAGAGCCTCCAATGCAGGAGTTTATGGGTTTCTCTGGGGTCGCTGATTTGTATGTCTGTCAAGTTACTAGTCAGAGCCGATAGTTGAATTTGCGTGGTTAGAAATTTTTGCGCTGTTTCGTCGATGAAATCCCTAATGTAGGGCATCTCCGTAGCTCTATGTAGTTCAATTATAGGCGTGTAGCGGTCCGCATTAGTAAACAGTCGGAATAATTTATTTTGCGTCACCTGCAGACGCCTGCGTGTTAATTATAATGTTCCACGCGACGCAGGTATACGTCAGCAGGGGACGAAGAACGGTTTTGTAGAGAGTCAGTTTATTGTCGATGCTAATTTTGCTACGTATGTTTACAAATGGGTGGGTATAGTTTACTCAGTGTGGCGTATGTTTTGTTAATTGTCTTTGTAATGTGAGAGGCGAAACTCAGCCTCTTATCCAGGGTTACCCTTAGATATTTGACCGAATTGCGCTCCTCAATTGCCGTGTCGTAGATTTTGAGATTAGTTATAGTCCTTTTGTTCGTCAATTTTCAGTTGGAACTGATGATCTGTCTTGTTCTGGTCAGTTTCTATTTTGGAAATAGACCAGGAGCTTAGTCAGATGATATCGCAACTGTGAGCATCAGTTTGTGCGTAGAAAGACTGCCCGTAAAGCACGGTATCATAAGCGTTTAAGAGTAGATTTGTGATGGAATGGAAAGGGATGTCAGAGAAGAAAATATTGTAAAGGTGTGGTGAAAGTATGGCCCCTTGCGGGAAGCCCGCTGATATTCTTTTGTGACTAGATAGTGAACTATGTAGTTTTTAAGTAGGCAGACGATACATGGTGGAAGATTCAAGATATTATTTAATTTAATAAATTAGCCCATTACGGCCAACAATATCAATAACTAGAAGTAACAGTACTTCTTGTTATAGGAATTGTAGATGTCTTGCACCAACCTGCAAACTGCATGGGTGGTGCTGTGTCCAATTCTACAGCCGAACTTTTGGGTCGGTATTAGCTTCTTCTTAATAACAACTCTATTTTTAATAAACGTAGCATAACCCTTTCTGATAATTTGGAGAGAGTGTTTAGGAGGCTGTTAGGCTTGTGGCTCGAGGGGCTGTACGGCGGCTTATTCAGCTTTAGGATTGGAATTAATATAGCAAGTTTCCACGCATTCGGAAAATATTGCAATTTTATTATGGCACTTGATTTCAGCGGCAGTTCTGGAGGTACATATTCGGTACTGTTTTCGGGTCTGGAGGTCTTAAATTAGGTAGCGTTTTTAAGATCTTGCGTATCTTTGGAGGATAGGTGAGGAGTTTATGAAGTTGGCTTGGAGGGATAGTTACTCGGACTAGTGTTGCTCTTGTTGACCTCCCTCACCGACTACCTACTAACTTATCTTTTCAATTTGCCTATATCTTATTCTGTGAGTACGAGCAGTCCATACTTGACACATCCATATAGAACTCACACAGAGCCGACGAATCACTTCGTTTCATTCTCCGGCCATTGCGGCTGTGCCAGTCATCCTTTTCGTGGAAGGAGAGGGGATCTTATTAGTAAATTAAAGAAGAACAAGAGTTAACTTTTCAAAACTAAAATCAGATTCGTTTTCAGCACCCACAAACACATAAATATTTGATACTCTGGTTATTCTCAATTGCACTTTTATTTTTTTTTGTTATTATACTCTTCGCAAATACAAAACGAATTGCATTCGATCGGTACATTTCTAAAACATGCAATATCGCTCGTAGAGACTGTGCCAGTCATCCTTTTCGTGGAAGGAGAGGGGATCTTATTAGTAAATTAAAGAAGAACAAGAGTTAACTTTTCAAAACTAAAATCAGATTCGTTTTCAGCACCCACAAACACATAAATATTTGATACTCTGGTTATTCTCAATTGCACTTTTATTTTTTTTTGTTATTATACTCTTCGCAAATACAAAACGAATTGCATTCGATCGGTACATTTCTAAAACATGCAATATCGCTCGTAGAGAAAAAAATTTCATATCACTGTGTTGGTGATCGAATTTTGAACAACTTTCAAAATGTCCATCCCTCCGTCTATCTGTCCGTCTCTCCGTCCGTCACGTTTCTTAAAAGCACGATAACTTAATAACGAAAAGGGGGATTGTACAAAGAACCCTTTTGTTTCTTTTTACAAATTCTAAAAAGGTCGATATCTCAAAAACGGTGAGACTTTGCATAAAGGTATATGATCATATAGGTTCCAAGCGAACCCAACTATTACTTAGTGAAAACTTTCTATCGATGTACCAAACATCCTGTATATCGCGCCGTTAACTGAAATAAGTTACGTAAAATTCTTCATATGTTTTACTTCGTATGTACAAATTAATACTGCATATTTGAAGAACATTTCTAGTATTTCCTGATATCTGAGGGAAATTTTCATCAAGAACAACACATTCTTGGTAATATTATTGATTATTGATTGAAACTAAGAATCAAAACATATTTTATTTCTAATCCTCAAACTAGTAAGTAAACTAGAGAAGTTTAATTCATAAGTCGTTTCAGCTCAGCTTAATAAAACATATCAAGTCGATGTCAAAGTCAAAGCTGAAACAGCATCTGACTCTCATTAAGCTACCTGTGAGGAAACTACACAATGACATTTGAAACACACTATTATTAAAGTTTGTTAGAAGGAACGGATATTACATGGGCTTTGTAAATATCATATCATATTAATATGAACTTTATTATTAGTTTTTCTCAGACCGTTTCATTAAGCTTCAAATAAATGCGCGGTGGGTAAAAGAATGTATTATATTAGAGGTACTTTCAATATTGCTAGTAAAAATATGATGAAAATTGCATAATAGATTGTTCACTAAACGATAGGATGTCATTTTTCACATTATTTATTAGTGTCTAGTTTATACATTATGGACACATATATACTATGACGATGTTGACAAGTGATGTATTAGAAGATCTATTTTGGGATTTTTTGTTCCAAATGATGTGCTGCTAACCCAAATAATTGTCATCTTGACCGTTTTCTCGTTTTTTAACTTCTCTTTATTTAATTGGACCATAGACGGTTCGGTTTTTGTTCTACAAAATGCAATATTCAATCTAATAAAAATTGTTTCAGAATATATGTATCTTTAACGCAGTTAGTAACCATCAAAAATATTCATACTCAAAATAATAATGATTGTTCCCTTCCAGAATTTAAAGAGCATGTATTTTATCAGAACATAATCAAACACTAGTAAATAGTTTTATATACTGTGGATACTTCTACAGGTGACGGAGAACCTCTTCAGAAATTCCTTATTGATAGCCAAAAGTTTTCTAAATTATATACACCCAGTACAGTTGCAATTCTTTTAAAAGGTATTTAAAAACTCCAAGGGCAGAGTTTATTAATTTCTAATTGTTTTCTGTAGATATGTTTTCAACCTACAGTAGGAAATTATGAAAGTCCAGAAACAAAATGTACAGCAGAGTAAATGTTATTATCGATTTTCTGTAAATATTTGTTGCAGCGTTTTCCAAAATAATTTGATTGGTCGACATATTCTTTCTGGCAGATTAACAGTGAAGTTAACTTGGATCCTTTATAACATATTTCACAGGTGGTAATGGTAAATGAAAAAATAAAGGGCTTGTATTTTCAACATGATGTTTCATCATTTTTCGGTAATTGTGAGAAATTTTCTAAATGATAAATTTCCAATAAGTGAACAGATAGAGATGGACCACATCATTACCCTCTGAATTCACCGTTGTTTAAATTTCACTGATGTTTTCAAAAACGAAACTAATTTAATTTGCTATACAGGATGTAATGTATGTAAGTAAGAATAGATTATACAGGATGGACTCCCAGCCTCATGTCCACAGATACGTTAGGTATTAGGTATATTTAACTTTCAAACATAATCTATGCTGCAGTATGTTGCAATTTAAATATAACATAGTGAATATGTGTCCATATTTATTAATCCATTGAATGACTTTATCAAGAAATACTTTTTTAATATGTTGCTCTTTTAAATCAAATATATATTTTTTCATATGGTAAAATATCATTAGTACCTCTCATATTTTTCAGAGAATTTGTCTTTACCTACTACGTTTATTTGACTTATATAGTTAATTTTCTTAGCCCATTAGTATTAATTTATTTTTTATTAATGAATCGTAATAACATTTGATGTTTAATTAGATCAACAGCTATATCTACGTATGACTATGAAAAAATTTTGGAACTCAATTTTTTGTGGACCTGTGCTCGAAATGAAATATTAATTACCAAATAGCATGTTTTTGACCCGAAACCTGGTATTGCGTGAATTATAATTCATAAAAAATCATTAATTTAATAACACTCCTATTTTGCACCTATCACATTTTTCAAATTCTTGGGTCATATTCCAACAAAAAATGCAATTAACTTTGTATTTGTGTTTCTAAAATTATAAATTTTTGAAAGTTTAAAAATACATTATTTTTTAAGTACATTTAGAGAGTATGACTAACCGCTTCTAGGTAAATCCCTTTGTATGTTTTTCACCTATGGAATAGTCCGACTACAGTTGTCTACAAAATTAATGATGGGGAGATTTTTCATCAAATAAATCGGAAACCTCAGATTAACTATTTCGCCTGAAATCTCGATGTTATAAATTCTAATGATAGCATTTGCACAAAAAAATTAAATTGATAAATTTAGATATGACAGAGTGATTTATAAGGAGCTTTATTCACACTCTGAGATTTCCTTTTCCATTTTTGGCTAATATGTTCTGATATTGGAAGTGTCTCCTTTTTTAGAATGTGTAACTCCCTCCCGCATGAAGCTATTTCAGACCGTCAGGGATAAAGTGCTTTGTATTACACATGGTATTGTTCTTGTTTTTAGTGTATCACATGCAAAAAATTTCAGTTCATTATAAACGTATATTGCCTGTGATTTTTGTAGTATGTATTGTTATGAATTACACCCCTTGGAAAAGGAGATGGTACGCCTATGCCTCTGATGGTGACTGGAAAGGCTCTAGAAAGAGCCAAGGACTTTTCTAGATTATGGCTGGAGAAGATTCTGGATTGATCTAGAGCTAATTTCGGAGTATATAAGGCGCGATTACAAGCGCGGGAAAAGAAGTTTATTTGAGAAGTGACACGCTCGGTAAAAAGTGAGGTTAACTATTAAGTAAACAAGTATTGTAGTCAGTAAATTGTTAAATAAAGTGTTAGTAGTGTTTAATCTCTTGTTAAAATTATTTAGAACCCACGAATTCATACAGGGTGTTTCCTAAAAGGTGGAAATCCGTAACATTTTGGTGTCGGAAGCGGAATTTTGACAAGAGGATTTTTCGGAAGTATTCGAGAAGGTTTGGCAGTGTATTCTCGGAGTTAGTGCTAACACAGGAAGGACTAATTTACTGGACATTGTTCGAGGTTTATTTTCGAACAGGAAAATAGTGTCAAGTGCATTTTTTGAGACATTTTTGGAACATTTTGTTGGACATTAGAGGTTAAGTGACAAAGACTCTAAATAAAAGACTTTCTCGTGCTGTTTTGCGATTTCTCTGGAATTACCGCATTACCGATATTGACGTGATTAATAAATTTTGTTGATTTTATTATAATTATATGCCGGTAACAACCAGAAGCATGGCATCCGAACAACAAATGCAGGACTTTATGGCCCAAATGCAAAAAATGATGATGGATCAGGAAAGAAAACGCCAGGAAGAGAAAGAGGAACGTGAAAGAAAACGACAAGAAAAAGAACAAAAACGCCTACAGGAAAAAGAAGAACAAGAACAAAAGCGTCAAGAGGAAAAACAAGAAGAAGAAAAACGACATCAAGACGAAGAGAAACGACGTCAGGAAGAATTGAGAAAAATCATGCAAGACTTGGACATTAAACAACAAAAAGAAAGAGACGAACTAAGGAAAATTATAGAAGGCCAACAGAGTGCCATATTTGCCATCACTGAAGAACTTAAAAATAAAGTCGAGCAAGAAGTAAGCGAAGTGAAAGAAAAAGTAGACAAGGTTGAAGAGAAAATGCACCAGGTAGAAGGAGAAATTGACCAGCTTAAACAACAGTTGAGGACAAGAGGAAACCAGCAAGTGGTGTCATCAGGCCAGCAATTAAAAATTCCCTCCTTTGATGGTCAAAATTCCTGGATGACTTACAAGACACAGTTTGAGGCAGCAGCGAGTGCTAACAACTGGAATGACGAAGAGAAGGCTAAGGCATTAATCGTGGCTTTAAGAGGCCAAGCGTTGGAATTGCTCCAGACAATTCCGGCAGACCAACAACGGAATTTTAGAGTTTTAGAAGCTGCCTTAGATCTACGATATGGAGATCAACACCTTGCTCAAGTATACCAGACCCAGCTGAAAGTGCGCGTTCAGAAAGCTGGAGAGAGTCTGCAAGAATTTGAAGCTGCGGTGGAAAGACTGGCACACTTAGCATACCCTAATGCGCCAAAAGAATTTAAAGAGCAATTGGCAGTGGGGGCATTCCTAGATGGGATAAGGGACGAGGAAATCAGACGAGTCCTCAGGCTATCCCGACATAAAAGTAGTAGTGAAGCCTTGGTGCATGCACTAGAGGTAGAAGCCGTCTATAGGGATACTCCAAAGTCAAGAGTACGGGCTATGACGCTGGAAGAATCGCAGTCAGAAAAGGAGAACCAGAACCCTATGTTGGCCGATATACATAAGATGTTCAATCAGTTAATGGCTCAAGTGGATACTGCAGAAAGACAAGGCAAGCCAAGCGGGGGTATTAAATGCTACAACTGCGGCAAGATAGGACATATCAAACGAGACTGTCGACAGCAGAACTCGAGGAAAATGAATGTTGGAAACAGGGCAGAGACAATAAACAAAGTAGTGGAAGGCCAAGTGGACGGCGTATGAAATGCTACAGGTGCGGGGAACTAGGACATATCCAGCTTGAATGTCCACAGAGGAGCTTGGAGAGAGTGAAGGCCGGAGATGCTGTGAAGCCAAGGGGAAAACCAGAGGAAGCCGGTACCAGAGAGGCTGTGACAGATAACGAACGTGGTGCCCCTAGAGAAGTGAAGATTTCCCAGCTTCGGAGCATTACAGAAAGGCCACCACTACAAGGATATGACGATAAAACGAAACCTGAGAGAAATGCAAACATTTCATCCGGAAGAAGGTACAAGGAAGGTTGCAAGCACAACCACTGGGAGAAACTGCAGGTCACGGGAGCAGTCAACACTGTCAAGGTGGAGGTGCCGGATGATAAGGCAGATGAAGCGCTCAGACAGGAACAATTGAACGATGTGGAAATTGGGCCTATATTGAGAGCCAAAGAAAGGGGAACTCGTCCAACATGGAAGGATGTTTCGGGCAAAAGAGTGGGGCTGAAGGCACTATGGGCGCAGTGGGACTCACTGAAAGTCATGAACGGGCTGTTGCGGAGAGCATGGGAAAGCCCGGATGGAAAACAGCTGGTTATGCGTCTAGTGATTCCCAGGTGTCGAGTTGCGAAGGTGCTTCAGGAAGTGCACGAAGGAACATCCGATGGACACTTCGGTGTTAACAAGACCCTGAAGAAAATACGAGAACGATTTTATTGGATAAGAAGTCGTCAGGATGTGGAGGCTTGGTGTCGCAAATGCAAGATTTGTGCAGCCAGTAAGGGACCACAGACTGGAAGTAAGGGTGAAAACAAGCAGTTCAACGCCGGAGCTCCTTTCAAGAGGTTGGCTAACGATATAGCGGAACCATCACCAGCCAATGACCGAATGAAGGCTCGATATGACTGGAAGGGTAATTCAAAGGAGGTCATCAAGGTGGGAGAGCTAGTTTGGCTGTACAACCCCCAGCGGAGGAAAGGAAAGTCACCGAAATCACCTTGGGATGGACCGTACACTGTTATTACCCGAATTAATGATGTCGTCTATCGGATTCAGCAAAGCAGAAAGTCCAAGATGAAGATCGTGCATTTGGACAGGCTGGCGAGATACACTGGTGATCCTGAGTTGCCTGATCGGGACGATCAGGCTTAAGGAGGGGGCAGTGTTATGAATTACACCCCTTGGAAAAGGAGATGGTACGCCTATGCCTCTGATGGTGACTGGAAAGGCTCTAGAAAGAGCCAAGGACTTTTCTAGATTATGGCTGGAGAAGATTCTGGATTGATCTAGAGCTAATTTCGGAGTATATAAGGCGCGATTACAAGCGCGGGAAAAGAAGTTTATTTGAGAAGTGACACGCTCGGTAAAAAGTGAGGTTAACTATTAAGTAAACAAGTATTGTAGTCAGTAAATTGTTAAATAAAGTGTTAGTAGTGTTTAATCTCTTGTTAAAATTATTTAGAACCCACGAATTCATACAGGGTGTTTCCTAAAAGGTGGAAATCCGTAACAGTATCAATATCGAAATGGATAATATTCTTGTACTAATTGATGGAATTAGTTTATCAGTGCTCTTATTGTAGTATTTACATATTTATTATGACGATCTTGCTTGCTCTATAGCAAGTAGTAACCCTAAGGAGAAGTATCCTTCAACTCCAATCTGGGTCTCCCCTTTTTCATAATAAGTCTTCATTCAATCACTCATCTGAAAAAGCTTTATTTCACTCTATGAGAAATTCATTTTAAAACCTTATTTCACTCTTGGAAATTTGTATGAAAGTTGACGAGAAGTTTTTAAGAAAGATAAAAGTAGACAAGGTTTTAAGTAGTGTTATTCCAACATTCTAAATCCCCCCACCCTGCTCTCTCTAATGATATGCAAATATGAAAGGCTGTCTTTTATTGATCAGTATAAGCGTACTTACAGCTTAAGACATGGTGAAAAATTTTCTTTAGATATTGTTTCATGAACATTACCATTCTATTTACTATGACATTTGGTGATGCGAGAAATTCTGATGGTTGTGCATAATTTTCACCTTCTTCACCTTGAAAATATATACGAAGGGTACAAAAATATTGGCCATCTATAGCGTAAGTACTTATTAATTATTTATCTAAGCCTTTGTCTAAATTATCTAAATCTTTACTGTCAGACATTTAACCTAGTTCTTAGTAGTACAGCCAAATACAAGTATTTTACGGAGGACAACTAACAGGGTGCTATTTAAAAATGATAAGTAAGAGCAATTAGAATTTGAGGGATTTATTGTAAACCATCAAATTTTATCACGAAAAAAACGGCTAAACACTAATTTACGTTTATCCCCATTTTTTCTTTTGAGTAACTGTATGTGGGATCACCACGATGATGAACTTTAAAAAATTTGAAACTTAAAGTTATTGACTATAACAGAAACGGTTTTTCTGTTAGAATTTTACCAAAGAATATGAAAACGAAACATTTAAATTTAAGAGAATCAAGCACGGTCCCAAAAAATATTGTCTCCAAAGTATTTTTCACATATACGCTGATCGATGTTGTTATTTAGATTACTATATTATCCATAATTTAATCACGACTTTATTAACATAGGGCATATGATGAAATAATTGAGGTTTGAATATTTGCCCAAATCTTTTGTTTGGATGCGCAAAGAAAAAATTAATTCGACTCTATTGCACGAGGGAAACAAAATCGGCGAAGTTAAGTGTATAGCTTAACAAAATGAAACTAATAAATTCTAAAATATACCATTCCAAAAAATTATCAACTTCTTACCATTCTTACCAAAAATCTTTCATTCGGATTCTTGTAAATACCGTCGTTCCTGATGACCATGCATAAAAGAATAATAAAAGTTGGTTAGAATAAAATAGATTTCCTTTTCTTAACAACCTTCTAATCCAAGTAGATGGCAAGCTATGAAGTCTATAAATTATTCGAATACAATTCCCTTTACAAGTTTCCCAAACGGTGACAAGGCTGAGTAGATCTGTAATGACATTATTTGCTCCATATAAAAATATGTAAAAAAGCAGCTCCGAACACTTGTTTCGGAATAATTGATTCTCACCATCGTAGCTTAGTTTAAAGAAGATATGGAAAGTGCAGACTAGGAACAATAATTGGAATGGATCGAGAATAAAATACACAGTACTGCACTTGTCCTTTTGTGCCAATTTTAGACCTTTACCAGAAAGTCAACATACAGATGGTGCTAATAGATTATACACGAAATGTCCTTAATAAGTTGCCATAGACTGAGTATTTGTTTCCTCTTACAGCGTCCTTTAACTGCTTGCTTGGGCCTTTTCCAGTATTTGCCAGGACATAAAATGCTGCCGCCTGCTACGAGGAATATATAACAACATTTTATTCACATTTGATATTTACACCAGCAATTTTTCATTTGGCATATAAGAAATTGAGGGTCCTATACTTAAAGGATCCTAAAAGTGAACTTTTGCGTATTGTCATCAGGGAATACACCATTTCAATAAATTTGACACGACCTATTTTTTATTAATAATCTAAAAAATTGGGTTCCTTTAAAAGAAGGTGTATTTTAGAAATAATTATGGTATTGTATACTATTAGGTTTAGCATTTTTTTTGTCTCACACAGAATTTTATGGTTTAATGTAGGATTGATTAAAGTCAAACAATCTACGATTTTGTGATTTCTGGCAAAGTTTTTAAAACAAAATTTTTTGTTGAATTAGAAATAACAAACTCGGAGTCTCTTCTTGCACATTCAAATAGTGGGTTTAAACAAAAAGAAGACAATCCTAAGTTGTTTCCCTAATAATGTCCCTAGATACTGAAGTACTAAGTTCTTTATGATTAATCTGCAGCTGTTTAATGCTCAATTAAATCTTTTGCATTTCATCAGTCAATCAACTTTCAGTTAATTAAATAAATATAATGTCACAACATTTATAAAACTGAATATAAAATAAATGTTTAAAGGAAACTGAAACTATATGGAGTGAGTCAAATTGGATGCTCATCATTGGGATCTCGGAAGCCGTAAGAGATGGTGAGTCGATTAAATGAGAGCAAAATAGTATAATATATTACTGAATAATATGGCATAAGGAAATCTGAAATATTCCTGTTGGTTTTTGAGATATTGAAAAGAAATATGCATTTTTTATTTTTTATTTTTCGAAATATCATGGTTATTATTAAACTTACAAAAAATTCAAGAATGATTTCTTAGAGCACATTATGATGCTCTCTCTACACTACTAAAATATCAGTTTTTTTACGACGTTACGTCGCCTTAGGACCATCATCAGCTTCAAAATTTTAAATACGGACCTGGAGTATTTACATTTCGTACACAATTTTATAATACGAAATTAATGATATGTCGCACTTAATTATTTTCCAACATTTCATTGCACTAAAACCTTTAATCAATTAACTGGTCGCCTGAATGTGGTCCTGTAAGTTTTATTTTATAAATTAGATTTCACGGTAACTTGCTAATTTTAGTAAGTAATTTGTTGATTTACTTGAGATTAATTATTGATTTTTATAATGACAAACATTTTTAAAATATAACTTAGAAGAAAACGAAGCGCGACAAGTTACAGAAGATGTTCAATTAAATTTCCACCGTTGTGATCTCATGAAGGTATACGTATACGTTTATTTTATTGTTGATTTTAGATGCTGCACGTCCAATGTCTCTTTTACACAACGAGGCAAAAGAATTTAAAATTAGTTGCCTTAATTCTTCAATATTATTAATGGGTTCCTTGTAAACTTTGTTTTTTAAAGTACTCCACAAAAAACATCACATGGTGTTGTCAGGTGACTTGGCAGGCCACCGCACTGCGCCTCTATTGGCAATACACTGGCCGGGAAATTGATGGTCCAGAAATTCAGTTTCAACTCTTGAATTATGGGGTGGAGCACCATCGTGTTGAAACCAATTTCTCAGTCATTAAAAATATCCATGTTAAACACTTAGTGAACACTGAGAATAAGGCAGCCCACAATACGTGGTGTATAACTCGACCATGGGATAGCACACATGCGTAGATGGCATATCTTACAGAACCGTATTCATGTGACCGGTTATTAAGTAAATAATGGCTTTAGTGCAATTAAATGTTGGAAAATATTTAAGTGAGACATATCACTGATTTCGTATTAAAAATGCTGTCCGAAAATGATATAAAAATTTCAGGTCCGTATTTAAAATTTTGATGTTGATAGTGGACCTAAGGCGTACGTCGCAAAAAATAACTGATACTCTACAGCATCGTAAAGTGCTATAAGAAAGCACTCTTGGATTCTTTATAAGTGCAATAATAACTGAAATATTTAAAAAAACTTAAAATCCAAAATTTATTTTTTTTCCCAATATCTCAAAAACCAACAGGAATATTTAGGATTCCTTTATACCATATTATTCAGTAATATATTACACAACTTTCCCCCATTTAACTGACTCTCCATCTCTTACGGTTTCCGATATCCCAATGGAGAACATCCAATTTGACTCCCCCTATATATTGTGAACGAGTTCATAAAACAACCTTTGTGAAATAACCCTTTCTATAACGTTATTCTTCAAATTGACCGGAAAATTTCGTGATAATAATTACCTTAATGAATTGTTATCATGCCGGTGGGCATAAGATAGTCAAAATAATTGTCGTGAGTTTATCGTTACTTAGAAAACAATGTATATCAAAACATTCAAATAACTGTTGCTCAAATAGTGACAAAATCACATATGTTATATTTAGATGATAAGTTTCGCTAAAGAGACATAACATGTTTCTAATGGCAATTATTATAATAAAATATTTTAAAATATAGACTTCATAATTTTTTCCATTCCGGAGATGACAGAATTGTGCAATTGGCGGACTTTATTACCGAAGTTCGAAATGATAAATTCTCTTTGGTGATAAAAATCCATATTAGTAATATGAATTTACCTCTCAATCGATAGACGCTCAATTACGTAGGATGATACCATAATTGCTAGACCCCGTTCAATAAAACATGAGCTGAGATTATTTACCAGGGTGTTAGATTTAGTAGAAAATTAAAATAATATTTTTTCTTCGAATACATTTTTACTGAGAAAAAATAAGATGAATAATTATCATGTTTAAGATGTTATAGTACTAATGATTCTGAAATATGTGTGTTTCTTTTAGGCAGTCTTTGGGGAGGTGAGTAATGTTAATTTTTTTTTGGTAGAACAGCAAATAATAGAATTATGAAAAAAAATCTAACACTTGCTAATATATATTTTTAACTAGTTAACATTTAGATTACGTAACTATTTTATACAGGATGATTTTAAGGGCATGACAATAAAACAGCTTTTAATAATTCAACAACACAGCATATCACATTAAAATTATTTCCCCCAGTCACATGCACATTTCTCCACACAAAACAATTTTGTATACAATTTATACAAATAAGTCTACAAACAAAAATATACTTTTAGAAATCCATGTTATTTAGAATAACAAAGGATACGCAATTATATTATTTATAATAATCATGTATGTTTTTTCCTAAAATTATACAGGTTTGCGTTTCTTCGTTTCGGATATACATCCGAAAGTCATCGATAGTTATTTTTAGCGCTTTTAGGTTAAGTTTTCTCGAAATCCTGACGTGATGGCGCAATACGGCATCGTGTTCAGCACGTCAAAAGCTTTCGGGTTATGGTAATAGGATCCCATTGGTCGGACCTTTTAACATTGGAAATGTTTATGTTCCTGTATGGTGTAAAGTTACCAGTTTTTGTTCAAGATCAAAAGACAGCGGTGTCGCGGTCGAGTGAGGCTGTCGTATATGCAACGGCTGATATACGCAAAAGTAATATGGGTTGCATATATCACAGGGGGTCAAGTTACCAGTTTTCATTTAAGGTCGAAAACAGCGGTGTAGTGGATCGTGCTGGAAAAAGTTGAAAAAATTAATATTTTGTGTATGATGTTATCATTTCCAATGTGCTAATAGTTGCAAGGATTGCGAAATCTGTGATTTTTTTTCTTGTAAATCTGTGTCGATCCTCGATCTTTGAATTACTAATTCAGTATTAACAAATATTTGATATCGTACATTACGTATTTTTTAATGAACATATTTAGTATTCTATTCCTTTTCATTAGGTGAATTTTGCAACATACACCCTAAATTCATATACAACATTTTAATGGCACCTAGCTGGATTAATAGTATCTCATGCCTTGTTTTCTTTTTGAGATATTCAATATTGTTAGATTTATTGGTACAGTGTACAGGTCTTCTAGGCAACCTTTAAACACAAAATCATATAATGAAGTGTTTCATCCTGCTGAATTGACATGAATAGAACAAACTCATATATAAAAAAGACAAATATATTGTACCAACACAAATGTAAATATCATACCATTGTCCCTATTACCTGTTCAGATATCGCTTTTTTGAAATAAATATGTGTGGGAATTTGTTATCCAGTTGAGGTTTCCAATAGCAACAGTTTTGGTTCTTAACATTTTCTGATAGAAAATGATCTCATATGAAAAAACTCACAACACTAATTGTAGTTGAAAATACATCATCGTCTCGGAAAATTCTACGGCCTGGATCATTCCCAATCAGTTCATATATTGACGTACGTTTATCATTTCTCTTTATGCATATTTAACCATTAACCCCTCACTTATTTCATTTTTTAAATGTGATCACGAGTTATTGAATGACGATTAACTTGAGGTGTTACTAACGTATCTATTTCAATATAACAGAATCCCTTAGGTGACACACTGCTGAATCCACCTCTCACCCGACTAATTTATTTGAACTGTTTCTCAATCTAGGTAGTTATTGACCTGCAATAATGTTATATTATTTTTATCACTTCATCTTTATGATCAGAGTATTTCTCACCGTGGTGAATAAAATGAATTTTCAATTAGAATATCTATTTTTAAATACTTCACAAACTCTATTTTGGTCCTAGTACCTGTTTTTATAAAATAACATTTCACAAGCATTTTTATAGGTATAATTATTTATAATCTACTGTTAAACCGTAAAAATACATGTGATCATGACGTGATTAGTATTTTATTTCATTCTGTCCGGTAAATGACTATTTCCCGAATTCATTTGCGGCCGGTAAATGGAACATTACAATATCTGATACTGTAATGTAACATTACAGTATCTAATACTATAATGTGTTACCTAGCAACACTATCATATTATTGCTATTAGTAAGCAATTATTTTTTTATTTTGGCTTTTGTCTTTTTCATTTAAAAATAGCGGTTTTTACTGTAAAATATACTTTGTACCAACTTTAGTAAATGTAGGCTGTTACATGATTCTAAATTAGGCTTCTACTACAAAATTTACAATATTTTGCTTAGCTAAAATGAGTAATTTTTATTTAATTTAAACTTATATTAATTCATATTGGCACCTACCACTACTTATAAAACATACTTTTCTACCGACTTTGGTAAATGGAGAATGTTAGATAACTGTAGATATAGGCTTCTACTTACAAAATTGTCGCTTAACTAAAGTTAGTAATATCAATTTAATTTGGAGCCATATTAATACTGTTAAGCATTTATAGGTACCTCTAGTTATAAAATATAGTTTCCTATCAACTTTAGTAAATGGAGAATGGTAAACAATAAAAAATCTAGCTTTTCTTTACTACATTTTTATTATCTTGCTTAAATAAAGTCAGTATTTTCAATTTTAATTGGATCCAACATACATATTATTCAGTTTAAACTTGTATTTAGTGGTGTTTCAATATCTCATGAGCTGTGACCTTCATATGCGCAGAAACACAATCCCTCTCGTAGACTCAGTTACACTTCTTAAAAATATTAGATTTATTGTTTATAATTTATCCCGAGTTCTTGTTTATGTACACAGCAAAGTAGCCGTCGGTGTTTTCAAAATACACTTATAACCCAGAACAAACTTTGCCTTTTGCGCATCTCGCGGTTCAATGGAACATTACAATATCTGATACTGTAATGTAACATTACAGTATCTAATACTGTAATGTGTTACCTAGCAACACTATCATATTATTGCTATTAGTAAGCAATTATTTTTTCATTTTGGCTATTGTCTTTTTCATTTAAAAATAGCGGTTTTTACTGTAAAATATACTTTGTACCAACTTTAAATGAAGGCTGTTACATGATTCTAAATTAGGCTTCTACTACAAAATTTACAATATTTTGCTTAGCTAAAATGAGTAATTTTTATTTAATTTAAACTTATATTAATTCATATTGGCACCTACCACTACTTATAAAACATACTTTTCTACCGACTTTGGTAAATGGAGAATGTTAGATAACTGTAGATATAGGCTTCTACTTACAAAATTGTCGCTTAACTAAAGTTAGTAATATCAATTTAATTTGGAGCCATATTAATACTGTTAAGCATTTATAGGTACCTCTAGTTATAAAATATAGTTTCCTATCAACTTTAGTAAATGGAGAATGGTAAACAATAAAAAATCTGGCTTTTCTTTACTACATTTTTATTATCTTGCTTAAATAAAGTCAGTATTTTCAATTTTAATTGGATCCAACATACATATTATTTAGTTTAAACTTGTATTTAGTGGTGTTTCAATATCTCATGAGCTGTGACCTTCATATGCGCAGAAACACAATCCCTCTCGTAGACTCAGTTACACTTCTTAAAAATATTAGATTTATTGTTTATAATTTATCCCGAGTTCTTGTTTATGTACACAGCAAAGTAGCCGTCGGTGTTTTCAAAATACACTTATAACCCAGAACAAACTTTGCCTTTTGCGCATCTCGCGGTTCATAAGATTCTGAAACACCTCTACTTTTATTTGACAGTGATAAGTTAGCTATGAAAAACAATAACTATAGTAACAGTTTAGGTGATGCGATTGTTAGATTACCGACTAAATTGTTTAAATTCAAATAATTATAACTTTTTATTCATTTTAAAAAGAATTATAGACAGTATGAAATAAAATATTATACGATACACGACCGGCAGGTCTCATTACAGTACTCGTTTTTATTCCGTAGAACAACTCGTACTCTAATAAGTCACCTACCGGATTTATGACGTAAATTACTATTAGCATCCTCTTGCATCACCTTGTACATTACTAAGAATTGTGATGGACCAACATTTTCCGCTAATGACTTAACAACTCTGCCTGTTAGATGGTGCATGTTACTAATGTTATCAAATAGAGTTTAGTGTTTGATCAACTTAGATACATTTATAGTGTTCAAATTTTAATATGATATGTAGAGAAGCCGATCTGACTACCAGTTACTCTCATATGCTGAGAATAGATCATTTATTTTCCTTATGAGAAGGTAAACAGTTTTCAAGTACTAGCTGGCTGGTGGCATGAAATATGCTTAGATTATAGTAGACTTTCTTTTCGCGTCATAAATTAATTTTAAGAAGACTATGCATGTGCTTATTTAGAAGGTGTCTCAGTAGAATGGAGCTATTTATACCTCTGGAGCATAGAATGTGAATTAGAACAAGCTAAACATTATAGTCTACGTTGATTTGTTGAACTTTTCATATAATTGTTGACATTCTATGGGATACTCTTCGTAGTTTTATCGTAAATAATGTTAGATTGTGTTGGCAAGTGACCTTCGCCTTGTCCACTGCAAGATTAGTTAAGCCACTGCCAAACCTGGTCCATTGTCTTATCGCATTTGTAGTCCAGTCGGTAAAGTAAAAAATACATCAGAAGCTCGCAAAAAATGTTATTTGAGATTTTCCTTCCGCAACTGTTAGTGTGAGGATTGAACATAACAGAACCACAAAAATCGGTCCTAGGGGTGCTGCGCAACCCCCCCCCCAAAAAACCACTTCCTCGGTGAAAAAGCCTTATTTTACAAAATAACTTAACCGTTGAAGATATAAAAAAATGCTCAATATAAAAAAGAAAACTTGAATAAGTGCCTAAAAAAAGTCCTCTTGTAATTTTCTTGTATATGCCATCGTTTTCGAGAAAATCGATATTGACAAAAATTGCAAAATTTGTATTTTTAATGATCGCGAATTTTCGTTTATTTGAAATTTTTTGCGCGCGACCTATAAAAAAAATTGAATTGCTCGAAAACCAAATAAGCTAGGAAGATAAATCAAAATGGGTTTTAAAGGGTATATAAAATACTCTTCTGTGTTTTCATTTTTGATGGCTATTGATATCTATTAATACATAAAAATAATAATGCTTTCTTTTTTATGATGTCCAATTTTTTTATATCTTCAATGGTTAACGAGTTATCAGTAAAATAAGGCTATTTTCATCGAGGTGGTGGTTTTTTTTGGGGGGGGTTTGCGCGGTACCCCTAAATCTGATTTTTGTGGTTCTGTGATGTATAATCCCTCCACTAACAGTTACTGAAGGAAAATCACAGATAACGTTTCTGTCATGGAAATCTTCATTGAATTATTGTGGCAAATATTCATGTCCAATATCTAACTTACGGGACTAAATTCCATATCATATTTTCATTTTTTGTTTTATTGTAATAAAGATAAAGCGTACAATGGACAATCTGTACTAATACAGTTTCGCTCATGTCGTTTCATGCATAGTTTCCACAATTGTAATATCGAGCTTAAATACCCACAGACTAGATCCCAAGAGATCCATTTCATTGGACTTGAATAGGAAGCTTTGACAAATTTTATTCAATCAAGCTAGGCTGCTCTCCAGACATTTGCGTTTCAGAATAGTTTTTATTAGGAATTATCCAAATTAATGATATTTATTTAACAGAATGTCATTTAACTAAATACTTGTTTTTTAGCTAAAAGGTTAAATAATTTTCATTTCAATATTCCAATAGGTCTGCTAGCAATGTATATAGACTAAAAATTTACATTAAATTCAAAACTTTTCTTGAGATCCAAATGAGACGTGTAAACATGTTAATTTTAAACAATGATTTGTTTTTAGGTCTGAAAGTTTTGTAATCTAGAGGAATATAAATGCTGAGTAAAACAATTCAGAAAAATTTCTAAACTTAATTTATAATTTTTACCTGTAACATTAGATTTTTATTTTATTGAAGCAGTTATGATAAAAAATATGCAGACAACAGCAATTACACGAACTAACCACTTTCTTATTAAAATATGGCCAAAAGGATTCCACTGAAATGTTACATTTACCTTGCATGTTGGGTAGGACAAGATTTTTTCTATTGATGTTTAGAGGGGTTAGTGTGAATATAAAACTCGATTTTCGTGGTTGAGAACCCCAATTTCGCCACCATCTTCAAAATGGGAGTGTAAACAGTTTCTCTGCAATATCTGGAGAACCGTAAGTCCCACAAAAGAATTGTTTAGAACTTTTTTGTAGAGAATTGCAGGTTCTATAATATTGATCTAGATACTTCTTACCGTAAAATTGAAGATGAAAAAGTTATAATTAAAAATATACTAAACTTTTCAAGAAAGATATCATTTAAGGGTTATAACTTTTACTTCCCTCGCATACCGATGGCAAGTATTGTATTCGAGGAAAAGTCACCCTCGGATTTTCACGTTTCAGATCATGTAGATTAGGCAAATATAGGTTTTCAATTCCGTCAATTGAAGAAAATTTTTCTTACCAACATTTTTGAAAATTTTTTTACTACTAGAATAGATGGACAATTTTTTCTTCTTTGTTCGAATTTAAAATTTCCACGTTTCATTGCATTCTAAACCTATTTCAAATAAAAAAAATATTTTTTTTTAATTGTAATCTTTTACCACTATAGAAGACTTGAAAAAATTTTTTTTGCTCAAATTTAAAATTTCCACGTTCCATAAGATTCTAACCCTATTTCAGAAAAGAAAAAGTTTGATCATATTTCTACAACTTTTGAAAAAAAATTTACCACTAGAATAGATGAAACATTTTTTTGCCCAAATTTAAAACTTCCACGTTTCATGGCATTTTAAATCTATTTTTTAAAAAAATCTAAATTTTTTTGAAAAAATTTGTAATCTCTTTTTTTACAACTACTATGGAATAGATGATAAAAATTGTTTTGCTCAAAATTTAAAATGTCCCCGTTTCATGACATTCTAAACCGATTAAAAAGAAAAGATACATGTGGCAGGAAGTCCCAAGGAATTAGAAAAATAATTCTAAACCTATTTCAGAAAAATAATTTTGAACATTGTTTTTACAATTTTGGAGAAAAAAACGTTTTCGTCAAATTTAAAATTTCCACGTTTCATGGCATTCTAAATCTATTTAAAACAAAACGTTAAAATTTTTTTTTTTTAATTTGTTTTTTGTCCACTACTATATAGAATAGAAGGACATTTTTTTGCTCAAATTTAAAATTTACACGTTTCATGATATTCTAAGCCTACTTCAGAAGAAAAGAAATTTGAAATTTTTTTAACAACTACTATACTTCTACTCCTCTACGTGAATGTGAAATTGAAAATGTGACAGATGGCAATAATATTTGGCATATGCACCTATTATAATTTTATTGAAAAATGTACAGAAATAATTCAACCATGGTGGACATTTGTAATGGTATTTGCACAAGCTTTCCATATTTGGCACCTGTTATTTGGCATTGAATTTTTGCTGTTGGATGACCACTCTGTATATTTTTTTAACCAAAAGTTATCAGGTTTTCTTTGTAATAATAGTGATAAGTATATTCCGATTATTATCCTCAATGTCATTTCTTAATTAATAATTTTTTAGAGTGACCCCCATGCACAGATAAAGAGGGAAGTAGAAAAGTAGCCTATTTTTAGTCAGACAATCCATATTTACAACTAACAATAGGGGTTCCCATTTAAAAAACCAAATTTGACCTTGAATGACCTAACCCTTCCACCCAAAGTCAAACTGACGTACCACCGAACTACCCCGATCCAGTTCTACAACTTTTGTTGGAAACATTTTTTCGTGGAGTGCTCATTACTGGAGATAATTGAAAGTTTCAGGTTAAAAAAATCTTCCGCTTTTTTACTTCCCTCGCATACCGAAGGGAAGTATTGTATTCGAGAAAAAATCACCCTCCGAGATTTTTTCGGATTCTGACGTTTTAGATCACGTAAATTTCGAAAATATAGGTTTTTCAATTCCGTCAGTCTGTCTGTCTGTCTGTTGGTGTATTAACTAAAAAAAAAAACTACTTGATGGAGAGCAGTCAAATTTGGTAAGTAGTTGACCTTACTCTCAGCGAAGAAATGGTTAAACTGTCACTGGAAAATATACAGGATGGGCCGTCTAAGCGGAATAAATAGTGAAAAAAAAAATCCACGTTTCGCGACACGCTAAACCTATTTCAGAAAAAAAAATGAAAATTTTTTTTACCAACATTTAAAAAAAAAATTTTACCACTAAAATTGATGAAAAGAATTTTTTTCTTTCTTCAAATCTGAAATTTCCACGTTTCATGGCATTCTAAATCTATTTAAAAAAAGAAATTTCTTTGAAAATTTTTTTTGCAACATTTTTGAAAACTTTTTCATCTCAAATAGATGTAATTTTTTTTCCTTTCTTCAAATTTAAAATTTCCACGCTTCATAGCGTTCTAAATCTATTTAAAAAAAAATGAAAATTCATTTATCATTTTTGAAAAAATTTTACCACTAAAATAGATGGATTTTTTTTTCTTTGTTCAGATTTATAATTTCCACGTTTCCATAGCATTCTAAAACTATTTAAACAAATTTAAAAATGTCTTTGAAAAATTTAAAAAAATTTTTGAAAACATTTTTAATGTATTTATCGTAGTGATATTTGAGCAAAAAGGAAAGTTTCCTTCTATTCTATAGTAGTGGTAAAAAAAGTTTACAAATTTAAAAATTATGTGCATTTTTTAAATACCTTTAGAATGCCATGAAACGTAAAAATTTTAAATTTGGCAGAACGAAATTTTTTCCATCTATTTAGTGGTAAAATTTGTTTCCAAAATGGTAAAAAAAAATGTTGCAATTTTTTTTCCGAAATAGGTTTGGAATGTCATGAAACGTGGAAATTTTAAATTTGAGCAAAACAAATTTTTCGTCTATTCTATAGAGAATAGACGAAAAATTTTTCGTAGAAAAGAGAGATTTTTAGAACTTAGGGTTCTCAAGATATTGCTGAAAAACTGTTTACACCCCTTTTTCAAGATGGCAGCCAAATGGGGAGTGGGCTTTCAATCTCAAAAACCGAGTTTTATACTCACACTGATCTCCCATAAACAGCTAAAGAAAAAATCTTGTGCTACCCAAAATGCAAGCTTCGGCCAAAATTTTATAACATTTCAATGGACTAATAGTAATATTATAAGTTAATAAAGATTTGTGAGCATTTTAATAAAGATATTTAAATTTGCTGAGCAACATTATTATTTAATTAGTATTCTTCTAAAACACGTTAGTTATGTTTTTGAAAAATTATATTCATAGCTACATATACTACTAAATTACAACATAGCGACGTAGAAGCCTAATATTTCGATTTTTTAGAAAAACATTAAAACGTTGTGGAAATACAAGTGTTAAAGAGCATGTAAAATATAAAAATATTAACTGCCTTTAATAGAGTGGTGATTAAACATTATATACTTCTAAAATAATATTTTAATAAAAGTTGCATCAAAACCGTGAGTCAGCCATTTTTGTTCTTTATATTACATAAGTAATTGGAAATTTTATTTCATATCGCTACACAAAATTTGAAAATAATCTGTTCGCACATTGAAACGTTAGATGAATGATGAGATAGGCCATCCAGTATCATTCGACTGTGTTTTCTCCTCTCTTTTAAAATATTATTTATAGTATCCATATCCCGTATATGGGTTTTGTCATGGCAGTTGTAACCAAAAACCAAATGAAAATAAAAATAGAAGTAGTGATACAATAGTGACAATTTGTAAGTGAAATTCTAATGAAATGTGTACTAGATTATTACTATGAAGATGACAAGGACCTGAATTCAATATCCTATTAAATGAGAATAGTTGGAAAGGACTCCTGCTGCCTCCGGTTTCAGGTTTCAGCTATTATTACGTTCGTCGAAACGGTAATTACATAGAAATATTTCCACTCTGTAGAACTGCGACATGTGTAACTTGTATAAGTTCTAATTGATATCAAGTTGCTGAAATTTAAATACAAAATAATATGATGCTATACTGTTTTCTCATTAATTGTAATACATGGTATTTACTACGTTCGTGACCTATATTTAAATATGTATTGTATTAGCAAACTGGTTGACATATGGTCAATATTAAGACAAAACCAATTTCTTAAAGTTGGGGTTTCAACTTAAAATAAATTAGACACAAATTGTTGGGTTATTAAAAATTCCTTTTAAAAATGGAACTAAAAAGCTGTCCACTAAAAGTTATGAAACAAAATTTCAATGCCGATGCCGTTCCATTAATTGAACCTTATTACCTAATATAGATTTTGAAGTCAGGTGAAAATCGTTCGATTTGTTGGTTATTTGCTCATTTTTACACTGCCCTCTAAATCGATATTACCTAGCAAGGATCAACTAATCGAACGATGAAATTTTATTTTATAATGGCTAGTCACCGTTTTTTAAGGACGGTTAAATTTTTTTCACAAAATTTTTTGTCACCCTTTCTAGTGAACCAATTTCAAGTAAGTCTGCATCCCTATTGAACGGACACGCCATTTTTAATTTTTGACTTTTTACATTAGATTCAGTATCAGCTGCTCAGAAAATACCGAGATATTCAACTTTGAACTGGCGCCTTCGCCTTATTTTAAAATATTCTCAAATAGAAATTAATTCATTACAATTTTTGCTCACGCTGTACTAGATATAGCTTGGTGAAAAAAGCATGGAACCACCGCCGAGTCATACTCTACATTTTGCAAGAGATTTCGTAGAAATCGGTTATTCCATTCCAGAGAAACCAATGTACAAACTTAAAAAAAGAAACATAGAGGTCGAATTGAGACCCTCCTACTTTCTAAAAACTTTTAATTCGATTAACTTAGGACATTCTAGCCATTTTGATAATGAAATAGTGCATTTGATTATGATAACAATTATGTTAGATAGTAATATTTGGTGTTAGTAGCGGTTAGCGTATGCAGCTTGTCAACTGTGTCGCCATGGGGACTCTTCTTTACTGAAACAATCTTGGACATAATAGGTTTCATAGAGTCATTGACTGACATATAGTCCAGTCAGCGAAGATCCAATAGGAGCAAATTTGACAAACATAGGAAAATGTTGAAAGTTGGTACTGATGTTCACTAATTGTTAGTTTAACGTGTTAAATTTCATAAAAATCCGAATGGAGCTCTTAGGCCAGGCGTCAGATAGACTAACAACGTTTTAAATCGGGAAAAAGATGTTACTGTTGGAACCAGTTCATTATGGGCCTCTTTTAGACATACTAATTTTTCCCTCTCGCCGGTCCACGGGAACACCCCCGATTTTGTAGCAATATCGCTCAAACATATTTTTTTGCCAATATCTCGGTTCTGAACGGTCCTACGAAAAAAATGTGGTTATCAAAGTTAAAGATAAGTAAATTCTCCATCGAAATGGTTCAGACACATTTTTACGTAGCACTAATATTCTTGGAGTTATGGACGGGAATGTCTACAACTATCGGTGGTTACTACCATTATGTGCTCGTTTCCATACCACCTTGCGGTAGAGCGTTTGACGCGTTTTTTTAAGTGGTGTCCCTAATCGGCCTAATTCACATTTTAAGTTTATTTGGTTAACCGACTTATAATTTTTTTCTCTACTGCCAATACATTACATTAATTTGGGATTTTTTCGAAGTTGAAGGTTCAGACTAGTCCCTTGCCTCAATAAAACTTCGAGTGTCGGTTTCATTATTGTCTGCATCGTCTTTATCAAATTCAGTCTCCTTGTGTTTATCGTGTTCCAAAAAAGCTAATACCTTATATTCGGGTGCTTCGGCTTGATCTAAGTCGTCTACATATATTTCGACATTTGTACAGGTTTATCATTGACATCCAGAACAACGAACAGAACATCTTAGTCCAGCTGTTCTACAAGTACATGCGGCTATGCAGCCATTTGTACACTTGCAACTTATTGTTTTCAATAGTTCTCGTGTAGCAGCTCCGTTTCTAGTAGTAATAGGAAAACAGCCAATTTTGTTTCTCTTCCAACCCCAATCTTGAAGACTTTTGGTATTGCCGTACCACTGCTGAATTTGATAGTACGTTCTAAAAGAGTGTTGTTGTGCAGCAGACTCGGTAAGAGATAACGATGCAAGGTTACATGTACTTTCTGCCACTGAATTAATAAAGCATTTTTACCTGAATTCATTCAAAGAATGCTGATTTAAGAGTTCGAAGAATAAATTCATTCGTCAGTTTTCCAACCTATTCATAATCCTATCATAAGGATTAAAAGGGTCGCCAACTATAATTACCGAATCGCAATGAGGTGATGCATCTGTATAGTAAATTGTTGAATGAAATTATAATGGTTTTAAATACCAGTAGCTTTAGATATTTATAGAAAGGGTGGAAGTGTAGGAAAGTGTCGATATGCAGAACGAGTGAGGTAACGATTCTTGACTTCCTCCGCCTATAACTCCTAATACTACGTAAAAATGTGTCGAAACCATTTCGATAGAGAATTTACTTATCTTTAACTTTGATAATCATTTCTATTTTTCGTAGGACCATCCAGAATCGAGATATTGGCAAAAACATGATTTTTGTGCCATATTGCCTAAAAATTGGGGGCGTTCCTTGGGGCCGGCGAGGGGAAAAAATGGTATGTCTAAAAGAGGCCTATAATGAACTGCTTTCAACAGTAAAATCTTTTTCCAGATTTTAAATGGTATTTACACATCCTGAACTCCCTGACGAGTAGCTTATCTCGCTATGTTAGAAAACTAGTTCATTGGACATAATTTGTGAAATATTATTTTAATGAAAAAGTTACTTATATCAATCACTTTTTGTATAGCTTCAAATTTTGATACTTAATTGTTAATTATCGTCGCACCAACTCTAATTCATTCTCTAAAAAAGTATAGGAGTTGTCCAATTCGCAAATAGTGATGTTAAATCTTAATTTAGCTGTCCTGCCTAAATCCAAAATATTCTATTGAAGCGAGTATTATTATTATTTTCACAGTTGTTTCTTACTTGATGCATGCAGATTTTTCACACATGACTCGTGATATCTTCATTGGAGATAGTTTCTGATGGGTCAACCAAGCTTTCGGCGTTATCGCCTGCTTTAGATAATGGTTGCGTATCTGTCGCCATTCATCATGATAGTTTTCATTTTTATCTTCAATGAAATTGACGCAGTTATAAACTTCTGATTAATCAATTCCATTTTCTTCTCATCGACACATAATACCCTATTTTCCATTTGCAAAACATAAGGTTCAATATAGCCTCGGGTGCGACAAGATTCGTCGTTGTAATCGGATAAAGACGCGTTCCTGTCATCAAAACTCAAGATATAAATTATTATATAATTTATTTATTTATTTTCGTGGTAGAATTGAAAGAGCATGTAATTTTATTTCTTTGAAAACTGTAGAACTGATGTCGCATTCACTGAAGCCCCGACGATAGGATCTGGAGAATACGCATTTGTTTCAATTTTCCTTTGTCACATTCAATAAAATATTTTTTTTCCATGTATACAAGCAACAATACTATAACTTTGATAGCCTCACCTATAATTGCGGAGTTTTCCTTTGAGTTCGAGTGCGGCGAGGAGGAGATGAGAGAGTCTCCATCCTTGGAATTCTCCCGAAATACAATTCCAGGGTTCTTCAGTCTAGCGAATAGCATGTATGTGTGTGTGATTTGATTGTCATTTGTGAAACAGTGATCTTGTTAAACAACGATGCTTATGTTCTCAATAAATATGATGAATCAATGGTTAATAAAACCATTCCGGATACTGAAAAGACAAGCTTTACATAAGTTAAAGAAATTTGACATATAAAATTTAAAAAATACACATGTAACTGAATGCTACATAGATAGGTAGATAGACAGACAAATTTATTTCAAAACAAATTTTCTGTTACAGAAGTTTGAAACAAGTCAATAAGGTGAAAATCTTAAAGTTAACATTAAAGCATTTTTTATATACACAAGTTAAAAACTATAAATAAAATAAAATAATTTAAATATATAAAAGATGCAGGGAAAAACAGGTAACAAGTAAATTGTTATATTGACCTTAAGTATTCACCAATGGTGTAGGGTTCAATGCTACAGATGTACATAAAAACTTCTTTTCTAAACTTTGTGAACTATGAAATAGTTTTTATATCTCTAGGTATACGGTTATAAAGATATATGCATGCATAGTTTGGTCCTTTTTTAGTCAAGGATAAAGTATGTGTGGGATAATTATAATCATGAGCTCTCCTCGTGCAATACTCATGGCAAACTTGGTTGTGCTCGAATTTATCTGTAGAATACACTGAAATATCAAAATTCCGGCTAAAGTTAGCAGGTTATTTTTCCGAAAAATTTCTTTACAACTGTCAATTGAATTCATCTTGAATATTATAAGGATAGCTTTGTTTTGAATTTTAAAGATTTGTTCAGAGTAGGAAGATTGTCCCCAATATATAACACCGTATTTTCAGGGCTGAATAGAAATTTCCGAAGTACGCTGCTTTTATAGTATTGTAATCTACATACATACTTAGCCAAGACACGTAAGGCATAACAAGCTGATGAAAGTTTGTTATATATGTTATCAGCCTGAGAGTTCCAGGTTAAATTGGAACCGAAGTATATTCTTAGGAACTTTGTAGAGTTCGTTACGCTAGTAGAAACCTTGTTTAATAGTATCTTATTTGGAATTGTTAATCTGTTATGATTTGTTCTAAAAAACATGCACTGAGTTTTATTAGCGTTTAACATGAAATTATTATTAACATACCAATTGTCCAATTGACACAACTGTGCATCACTTAGAGACACAGTTGTTTCAACAATTTTTCCTTTTAATTAGGATATTATTGTCGTCAGCATAACTTATCATCATATTGCCGGTACTAGTGATAGAATTTGGTAGGTCGTTAACAAATATAATAAATAAAAGTGGTCCAAGGATACTGCCCTGAGGGACGCCCAGACTTGTAAATACAGGGTCTGAGCGAACCACTGAGGCCACCATTCCTGATAACCACACTCTGACACCGATTTGTTGAGTAAGATCGAAGTCATAATTCTGCGGTACCCCTTACACCATATTGAGACATTTTATGTATTAGAAGTTCATGATTCAGGCAATCAGAGGCCTTGGAGAGGTCTATCCCCACCCTCCAGAGCTCTAAGAATTGTCTCTGTGAACTTGAATATTGCAGTTTCGACCGATTTGCCTTTCAAATATCCATGCTGGAAATTACGTAATAAATTGCAAGAAATAAAGAAGCTAAGTATTCTGTCGTAGAATATTTTTTCAAAAAATTTTGAAAATGACGACAGGAGGCTGATGCGCCGATAATTTTCGATCAAATTGTGGTCGCCCTTCTTATTTATAGGAATTATAATAGAGTGCTTTAAATTGCTGCCTTGTTCAAGAGAAGTGTTTATAACATTAACCAGTGCTGCAATGGCTGATATTCATTTTGTTAAATAAAAATAGTGGGGTCTCGTCATCCCCTGAACATTTCTTGTTTTTAAAATTTTGTGTTATGGCATACACTTCTTTTATAGTAACAGGATTAAGATAAACTGACTTTGGATTCGTATTTGTGATAGGGGGATTTCTGATTTATTTTTAAATTTACCTAACGTGATATTGGCAAAATGTGAATTGAACTTACTGACTAGTTGTTTTATTATAGCTGTTACTCAGCAGATCGACATTGAGATCACCTCTGTACACGCTTTTTGACAATGTAATTAAATTTTTAAAAATTGCTTGAAATCGCCATTAGGTAGCCTATACCCAGAGACAGTTATACATCTGGAGTCATTACACATAAATTCGGCCGCTGCACATTCACAAATAAATTCAACTGATAGCTGAGTTATGTCTGTTCTTTCTGTACAAATAATATTTGATTTACTGTATATTGCAGCTCCGCCGTGCTACTTCTCATTTCTACAAAAGCTATAAATTAGCTTATAACCATATATGAGCATAGAAATAATTTGATCTTTACTGAGCCAATGTTCGGTAATACACAAGAGTTTTGCTGTATAGTCTTTCAAGCAGTGTATCTCAATTTCGTCCGCACAGTTGTTGAAACACCTTACATTTTGATGAAGTGCACTGAGACACATATCAGAACTAGTTTTAAATATCCTTGGTTTCCTAGTTTTTAATTTGGTGTTAAGATGGGGGCTGGGTTCTTCCTCTGTTGCCTGTGGGCTAAAAATGTTTTCTTTATATTTCACTTCTTTAATGAGACACCTTCGGTCCAATAATCTACGTTTAAGACGTTCGATACAGTTCTTCCGTGGGAAGACCTATACAAAAGGCGGAATTATTGCCTTGAGTATCTAGTTCCTTTATTATAATTTCATCATAGTGGTTTGCTTTTTTTAGATCGCTTAAATATTCTATCATATTGTCTTTACCAGTAATCCTTCCTACGTAGATCCATTAACCATCCAAATAACCTGGAATACTTATAGATTAAATTAAAAATAAATAAACAGTACTATGCGGGGGGGGGTGCTGTATAGGCCTCCAGATTTCACTTATGTTGATTTTATAAATGCTTTAGAACAATTTCTCTCAATTTTATTACCGTCTTATGACGAAGTAATGTGTCTGGGCGATTTTAACATTGATATGTTGAAAACTGAGTCCTCAGTATTCAAGAGACTCAACTCGATGCTTGAAGCGTTCAATTTGACACAGCTTGTGAATTTGCCCACTCGCATAACTTTTACCTCTACCTCTCTGATAGACCTCATTATAACTACCAATAATACCGAAATTATATAGAGAATAGATGTTAAACCTGTGGATCATATGTCAGATCACGAGCTTGTTTACTGTGAACTTAACTTGAAATGTAATAAAGAACTACCAGCTCTAAGAACAATTAGAAACTTTAGAAACTTCACTCAGGAAGAATTTTATAGTGAGCTAAGTTCAATCCCTTTTGAAATGATCTTTGATATGAATAACGTTAATGAAAAAATTTGTTTTTTAAATGAAAATATTTTACTTCTTTTTAATTGTCATGCACCTCAAAGAATAGTAAAAATCACTAAACCGTATGCGCCATGGATGACCGATAATATAAGATTTCTTGTACGTCTTAGAAATAAAGCTGGTAGCAAATGGCGGCGAACAAAAAGTGAAGCCCATCACAACTATTAAAAAACTTTACGAAATTTCACCACTTTGGCCTGTAGAAATGACAAAAAGGCATACTTTGAAGATAGGTTGAGAATAAACGGCGTCAATAAGATCTGGAAAGATTTGGATATGCTAAACATTAAAAATAAAAGGAAAAGCATACCAAACACTTTGAAAAATGCTGATGCTATTAATGACTACTTTATCAACAGCATTTCTAACATGCCACCTAACCAAAATATTATTGACCAATATAATAATAAGGTTAGAGAGAATATTACTGATTCCTTTGTTTTTCGTGCTTAGCTGAATGCGATGTTCAAAAAATCATATATAAGATTAAATCAAATGCGCAAGGCTCTGATGGTCTTAACATAAAACTGTTATTAATGTGTTGTCCTTTTACTCTACCATATGTTACGCATATTATTAACTTTTGTTTACAGAAAGGCGTATTTTCTGACGTCTGGAAGCAAACCCTGGTATAACCTATTCCCAAAAAATCAAGTCCTTTAGAATTTAAAGATTTACGCCCAATCAATATACTGCCATTATTGTCGAAGGTACTGGAAAGAGTGGTAGACTAGCAACTCCGTCATCATGTCTCGAAGTTTCGTATACTGCCTGAGGTTCAATCAGGTTTTCGTCCGATTTACAGCTGTAAAACAGCTCTGTTGAACATCACTGACGATGTACTGAGGGGAGCGGATAACAAAATGGCTACAGGGTTGGTGCTTTTCGATTTTTTGAAAGCATTCGACACTATCAACCATGAAATACTTCTAGCTATATTGAAATCTCTTCGCCTAAATAATAACTCCATCAATTTTTTTCGTAGTTTCTTGTCTAACCGAACACAAAGAGTTAAAATTGACAATGATGTATCTGCTCCTCTGGGTGTGTCGTCAGGAGTTCCGCAGGGATCTATTTTAGGTCCACTGCTGTACATTTTATACACTTCAGATTTTATAAAAATATTTAAGCACTGTCAAGTTCATTTCTATGCTGACGATACGCAATTATATCACTCTTTTGATCCCTCTAAGCATATTGAGGCTTCGACTGATATCAATCGGGACATCGCCGCCCTAATAGAGACATCCAGAAACCATGCCTTGCATGTCAATGCCAATAAAACTTCAATGCTCATTTTTGGGTCTTAAAATGCAAGGTCAATTTTAACAGAGCAACTCCAAATAAATGTAAGTGATCAGAATATATTACCTTCCGAATCTGCAAAGAGTCTAGGTCTAACCTTTGACACAACCTTGAGATTCAAACCCCATGTTAATGACCGTATTCGCATAGCATACATAAATTTAAAAATGATCTTCAACAACCGTCACTTCTTAAATAAAAAAATCAAAACAATCCTGTGCGAATCACCTGTTTTATCTAAATTTAACTTTGCTGATTCGGTATATGGTCCATGTTTGGATGCTGAGGACTCTCGCAGAATACAGGTTATCCAAAATTCCTGTTTAAGGTTAATCTTCGGTATCAAACGTCGGCAGGGCATTTCGCATAAGCTTAATGAAATTGGTTGGCTTAATATGGCTAAACGTCGTATGTTACATTCTGCGTGCCCATTCTACAAAATTATTATTAATAAGATACCAAATTATCTACATAAAAAAATCTCACATAGAACTGACGTCCACTCCGTTAACATAAGATTCAAGGGAACTCTCACACCTCCAATACACCGCACTGAAATATTCAAACGATCATTTTCTTATCAAGTTTCCAAAATCTACAATTCTCTAGCATCTCACTTTAAAAATAAATTCTTACCAGCATTTAAACGTTATTTGAAAAAACAACTCATTACACAAATGTAGTAAACTATAATAGTATATTATGTAACAAGTTTTATAAACGTCATTTTAGTCACGAGTTTTATTAATCGCGAGCGACGCGTAGCGGAGCGAGTGTTTAATAAAATGAGTGACTAACAAGTTTATAAAATGTGTTGCATACTATACTTTTTCTACGACAGCAAATATCTAAATAACAAATTTGGAAGTTATTTTAATATTTCATTTATTAACGTATCAATAACATGGTAACAGTAAAAAATACAAAATTACTTGTCTCTTGTCACAACGCGTCGATTTATTTTGACAGATTGATGACAAGAATTACGGAACACTAACTTGGTTTTTGCCATTAAAATATCTAGAATTAACCTCAGCCGTGACTAATACTCGTTGCTAAGTTCAGCCTGTGACTAAAATGCACGAAGTCATGGTTTGTCGAAAGCGTGTTTAAAGGATTATTTAGCGTCATGGAAATATACGATAAATGCCATTTTAAAGATGGAAGTAGAAAAAAGTAATTAAATTAAAGAAGGGTGGCGAATGGGCGCAAAATTTATAATTTAACGTAAATGGTACATTCTTCGGTTTTCTCTTATTTTGCTATTGTCTTATAAGTTAGTATAAATCATCAATTATCTTTTAGTTGTATTGATTCCATGATTTCTCTATATCGTATTTTAACTACGCTACATGCTTAAGATTAAATACAGGGGTGGTGTCATCCACCACTATCTGATCTTCGGTATTGTTTCATTAGGTATTAGTGGGTATTGTTTTACATAATATTTTTTTATACATCTGTATCCGCCTAATGGAAAATAAAGACCTATTAATATTTTTACTATTATTATTATTATTTTCTGCGTATTGCCCCCGTTATTTTACTAGATTTCCCCTCATTTTTTCCTGTAGCAAATTTGGTTTCTGGAATTTTTTTTTATTTGTTTTTTTTTGTTTATAGATCACCTCTGTGAGATATTCTTCCTGAATATTATTTTGGCTATATTTCGATGCAACTTCAGCGTATGATGTAGTTGGTAGATCTTTCTCTAAATTAATTATGTTATGCATAATGTTTTCCTGTACCTTTTCCAACAGAGCATTATTTTTATATGTTTGGCTTTCAGTATGTTTATTCGTTTTTTCTTGGTTTGATAAAAAGTTCTTATCTATCCTTGTCTCTAATTCAGTGTTTTTTTGCGTGGCTGATGACTTCTTAATTTCTGGTTTTTTACTGAAATGCTTAACATTAAGCAAATTAATAATTTGTTTTTGATATTTAATTATATTTCTTAATTCGGTGATAAAGGTATTTTTTCTGCTAGTATTTGTTTTAAATAGTTAATTTCTGTCATAGCTCCGGTTATTTGAATTTTGGGGTTTTGAAATTCAGTTTCTTCTCCATATTTAACCTCTTCTTCATATACATGCTGACAGACTGCATTTCTTTTTTCATTGATGATTGCTTTAAGCAGCTGGGATGGAAGTATTCGTAACATTTAACACATTTAATTTTTGTTTCTACTTCTCTTTTACAATAATTACACAATATTTTGTCACTTTTGTTGTCCTGATGTGGACAACACTCTTCACTTGGCGCCATTTTGAAAATGTCCATATGCGATGACATACACATATATGCCATTAATATACAGATTCGGAAAGTGCCGTTTAAAGTATAGGAATAACGATGTAATTGACCACGCTCCGCTAGTTCCATAAATCGTTAAAGCAGAGGCACACAATGAACTGAATTTAGTACGGCATGAACTAAGGATGGGTGCGGATGTAGGTAATAATTTCTAATACGAAAGGAGAAAATATCTCTTCGTCAAAAGCGAAGAAGTTATTTGTCACATTTTTGACAAATAATAATTTCTATTGAAAGCATTTCTGCAGTTTCTTTTTTAGCCGTAAATGTTATGGGAATAAAGTAATTATTCTTATTAAAACCGAAATGAAAATAGAACATTAAAATAAAATTAAATAACTCGGAAACTAAAATCAACTAATAATTATCAAAGAATAAATTATTCTTATTAAATTACAAAAATAGAACATTAAAATAAAATTAAATAACAATCAGAAACTAAAATCAACTAATAATTATCACACAATAAATTAACGAAGGAAGGATTCAAACAAACCACCTTCTTGTGCCAAACAATAGCCAAACCGATTATACAATGAACCTCTCATATTACTGAGATGATTTGGAGTAATGCTTGCACAAAGTTGGGTAAGTTTTTCCCGTAATTCAACTAAATTATTGGCTCGATCAAACGCATGTTTCTACGCGGTTTCCTTTAAAAAGCTCCACAGAAAGAAATCATGGGGTGCTAGATCAGGTGACCTGGGGGGTCATTTTATCATTCCCCTCGTAGCTATTAAACGATTGGGAAATATTCTTTCCAGAAAATTAATAATAGCTAAGGTATTGTGACTTGGGCAGCCGTCTTGTTGAAACCAAATGTCGTCAAAGTTGACAGGAAGATTTTGAACTGCAGGAATTATTTGGTTTTGTAAAAGCTCTACAATATGATTGTCTAAAATCCCCGTCCATTCAACATTCAACTTTTGAGGATACTGAGTTCGCACAGCAACACTCAAATGTTTATTTTTCCGAGACCAATATCTTACTACGGATGGATTGTATTTCCTATGTAATGAAAAGGACTACTCATCTGTAAACAATACATTCTTTTAGAAGTTTTCATTCCCATTCACTTTATTTATCATGATTTCACAAAATTCCATCCGTTTGAAATTGTCCTCGGGAAATATTTCTTGCGTTGTTTGAACTTTAAAACAACTGTACTCTTTTCATTTCAAAATATTTCTTACAGTGCTTTCCTTCATGTCAACATCATCAGCAATTTGTCTGCTAGAACAAGGTTCACTAGTTTCAACAAGTGCACAGCCATTAGTTTCGTGAATTTCACGTTCTTCGCTCATTTGTTGATGACGGGGTTCGAGTTCACAGCACCCTTTACAATAATTCACGACACGAAATTCTCAAATTTTGTAATAATGCATGAAGTTATGCTAACTGAGGGGATTGGTCCGTCTTGATATGCCACAGTAAGTAAATTTATTGTGTCTTCAGTGGAATGGCCCCCCAAGTACCACTTCACAATTTGCACTTTTTCTGCAATTGTATAAACACACGGCATTTTAATAACGAAATTGAGATTAATTTATTTTATTCCCACACCTCTAATCAGCTACGTTATTAAAAGCAGAATGGGTGCGCTGTTCTCAACTCGATGCGGTCAAGCGATGGCGCTATTGTTTTGTACCAACGCCCTACATTGTTCTACGACAAGGCGTGGTTTATTTGCGCAGAAACAAGTTTACGTACCTTAAACAAAATTTGCTGAATCTGTATATGACATATAATATGCGTGTATATGGAACGCATCTATGACTGAAAATATCACGGATTTCTCACTTTCAATTTTTTATTTTATGTGAAAACTGGATAGAAACTTTTTTGTAGAAATTTTTGTCCTTTGATTTTGATTTAAACGTATTTACAAAGAGCCATGAAACTGCAATAATTTTTCTAAATGGCTCTACCAATTTTCAAAACATTCCTAATTTTAATTTTTGCTAGCCTTGTCTAATGACCTAAAGGGCGGTAAGAAAACATTTCATATTCAAATATTGCAGATGCTAAAATATGTATATCTGATATTTTTTAGTTCTACTAAAATTGGTTTTCAATAAATAGGAATTAGAACTAGATAATGTAGTCGTCACTTCCCACAACATGCGTTACTGCAAACAATCAAAATGGAAATTTATTGTATACCAAAGGGAACTAGGGAATTGACTCGTTTTACTATCATCTGTATGTACAATAAATACATTTCAAATGTCTGTTTTATAGTCCTATACAGATAGGGACAAATCCTTTCAAACTCTAAAATATATTATCTTATTTCAAAGCACTGGTGGTTATGAGAAAGGTGAAAGAAGAAGTAAAATTTTCAGTCTATTTAATCAACATTTTTCGCTAGTACGGCACAATTCAGTGTTAACGTGATGCCACCACTCTGTTTATTAAATAGACATTCGTAACAGGCAATGTTCGATTACAAATTTCAATCATTTCGTAATAGTTTTATTAAAAATACCTTAATATAGTTTAAAGCAAAACTGATTTATCGCCTAATCTACGCAAGGTTCGTTTAAAGCTGAGAGTGGTACTATTTACACGCGATCACCACAATTTCAATAGAGAATATTCTACTACGTTATTCTAATTTGTTCCAAAGTTGCGCTCGGCAATACGACTGCTCCAGACTGCAAATGAGCAATTGCTTATCTTGTTGAAATATTGAATGAAAATTATGCTAAACATGGACTTTGTTCAAAATGAATCTAGTATTTTAAAGTTGTAAGTGAAACCACGACATACAACAAGGAATTTATATAAATATTAACAATGGAAATGTTTATGTTCGTATATGGGGGTCGAGTTACCAGTTATTGTTCAAGGTCAAAAGACAGCGGTGTCGCGGTCGAGTGAGACTGTCGTATATGAAATGGCTGATATATGCAAATGTAATATGGGTTGCATATATCACAGGGGGTCAAGTTACCAGTTTTCATTTAAGGTCGAAATACAGCGGTGTCGCAATCGAGAGTGGATAGTAGCTGTTTCCGCACGAGGCGAAGCCGAGTCCGGAAAATTTTATGTCTTATGTATGGTGTTATCATTTTCAATGTCCCGATCGTTGCAAGAATTGCGAAATCTGTGAATTTTTTATTGAATATATACCTCAGACGCTCGATTGTGATGGAATCAGTCGGTGAATGTTCTAGTGGACGCCGTACCATAGGATGTTGTTCCCAATTGGCCGCTACAATTTATTATTTATCATAATAATATATCGTCCATAAGATAAATGCAAAATTGTGGCCTTGTTTGCCCTGTTCAGCTGAAGAACCTTATATTAACATAATGGAATTTCGAACTCTTCTTTGGGAGGAAACTTTACTGATGCCTTGTAGTCCGGACGGTAACCTGCACGAATGGATCCCACCTTGCATTTTATATTCAAGCGTTGAAATTTGGTACACTTGTTCATTAGATCAAATATAAGAAATGTTGCCACGGTCGGGGCCCCTTCGTGGGTCCTGCTATAGCTTGGTTACCAACCTTCAGAGGCAAATCCGTATTCTCGCTTTTATTGATGCTAAAAAGTGTCATGGAGGTCTGAAATTTGGTACACCTGCGGCATTTGGGATATTTAAGGTCACAAGCAAGCGTCCCAGACCCCACGGTCCCTTTTTCAAAATGGCGGCAGAAATTATGTTTTTAGTATGTGAGGTGGAAAATAATGACAGGGTGAATACATTAATATTCCAGTATGTGATATGGAGCTACAGAAACATTCACAGCCCTGCAGACTGGAGATGTTGAAAAAGCAATAGAAACTCTGGATCAAATTGTCGTTTTAACGTACAGCTGGTAATTGAAATGCACCAAGAAATAATTTTAAAAACTGCATATTATAATTGTATTGAAACATACTTTTTATAGAATTTTGCAAACATCAGAAAAAATACTTTTAGTTCTCATAGATAGTTATTTTTTCTGATGTTTGCAAAATCCTATAAGGAATATGTTTCAATACATATTATAAATCACATCAAATTAAAAACTATTTTATTTTTCCAGAACCGAATCTTGTGACGCTGTGAACGAATTCTGGAAAGTTCTATTTGCCAAAACGATGGAATCCATTCCTTAAAAAAGGGATGCTCTAGAGCAGTGGTATGCCAGGGATGCCTTAGTTCAAAGCTAAATATGGAGACTGTCGCACAGTGGGGAAAATGTTCCCTTCTTTGGACAAAAATCTGCCGACAATAAATATGTCAATCAATTTAAATTTAAAAAAATGGAAAATACCCTTAACACATTGTATTTCAGAGTAATGCTGCGACAAAGTGGCATTGAGTTAACCTAACACAAAAATCGTAGATATTTTTTTTATTCCACGTTTACCCTCTTGCTCGAAAGTCACAAACAAACGAATTAGTGTTCATGTAGATTGGGTACCAAATTCTTTTTTTTTAGGATCATAAGTTAACTGGTTAAATTTCTTAGGAGTTACAGAATTAAGGTGGTGAAAATTCGAGATTCAAGTGAGGTAAAGTTTAAGTGACCAAAAGTTGTTCTTCAGGGTTTTTTGATGCTGAACTCATCTTTAATTTTACTCGAATCCTATCCATCCTTCAATTGAATAAAAACAAGGCTTGATCTAAAAATTACGATATTCCAAATACTCATCACTAGTTGTGTTTCGACATGTAAATATTATTTTACTGACAGGGTAGTTTTTTATCCACATAATTCTATTCCTATGCATTCAAGCTACCTAATTAACAGCATTAAACCTAATATAGCTTATAAGTGAAAAATTGTATGTATTAAATAACAGTTATAAATCTAAAAGTTTTAACCGTAACATTATCTGCAAATAAAGGGGATCATGAATGTTTTTGGGAGCCGAAGGTCATTTCCGAAGTAATATTTCTCGCTGAATCCGAATCTGGCGGGGCTTTGCCGCAGCAATACTCTAAAGTACAATATCTTAAGGGTAGCCCTAGTTAAGAGTAGCTGTAAGAAGAGCTGTGTTGCAAATCGCTATAAATGTCTCAAAAACAATCTGAAATAATGTGATTTATGTAAATGTACTTGTAACGTCATCTGAAAGTGTATAGTAGTTCTATATGTGCCACTTGGTATAATATGCCCAATGCACAGGTACTATTTATTGGGATTGGTTTGAAGAAAAAGTGTTATTCCACCATTTTCATTAGAAAACTGGCATATTGATTTATTCACCCTGTCATTACTTTCGACCTCACATACTAAAAGCATGATTTTTCAAAATCAGTGACCCCCAAAAACATAAGAAACGAGACCTCACTCGAAGAAATGCGATCGAGAAAACTGTTTCTGAAAATAACGTTATTTTGTGCATCTTCCCGCCGCCATTTTGGAAATAAGGCCATGAGCCCTGGGACACTTGTTCGAGACCTTAAACATCCCAAATGCCGTAGGTGTACCGAATTTCAGCCCTTAACGACACTTTTTAGCTCCAAAACAAGCGAAAATGCTGATTTTCCCATGAAGGTGGGCAACCATGCTATAAAAGGGCCCCTGCAGGGGCTCCCACCGTGGCAAAATTTCTTATATCGAGGGGTAGGGTCTAACGAACCAATGTACCAAATTTTAACGCTTGAGCGTAAATTGCAAGGTGGATTATTTTACCCTCCGGACTATTTCCACTATACTATGGAATACAGCTCTGTTGGAGCCAGTTCCAATTTTTTAGGACCCTCTTGACAACGTTGGTCATGTCTCCTCCAACAGATCAGAGTCCAGATGTCAACAAATGATTACAGAAACTCCTACTCTAGGACTTTTCTTAAAACGTGCGCTGTTCTCAATAGCGCGATCTCCAGTTGGTTTGACAGTGACACGAGTACCAGGCAAAACAGTAAAAGCGAGAGAATATCTGCCTGGAAATTTCCTCTTTTCATTAAAATGTTCCCTGTTGTTATGTGATTTTTCCTCATCTCCGTTTTTCATCCCATCATTGAGGTTTCCAAGAAGTAGGTTATTATTGGGCAATTGAACATACACGATAAGTTTTGGGGAATCAGCAATCCATATATTCGGAACGTATTACCTGGTAAGCGACTATTCAGTAGAATTTAAACTTTGAAAGAATTAACACTGAAGAATGTATCCTTGGGTAGGATACCGAAACACGTGTCTGTGAAAGTTTCTAAAGTTTTTTTGGTAAGTGTTTTTGTCTTTAGTTGTTTTTTGGTTTTGTTGAACAGGATAATTTAAAATTAAAATTAACATTATTGTGACAGTTACCTGTACGTAATGTGCATATTTCTTTCTTTTAAATCGATGTTGTTCGTGGCATATAGCCAGCAAAGTATTTTGTTTAGAAAGATATATGTTTTTGTACTTATTTGTGATAAGTCTTTAGTAAGAGTTTGAAATAATTACGAGTATTTTTTGCTAGTAATATATTCATTTCCTCAATTCTATTCGGAACGATGTTAAACGCCTCTTTATGGTCTACCATGCTGGGATTTATTTGAAATGGCTGTGATGGTCTTACTCACTAGTAAGATCCTGATCGTTCCATCGACTGGACGCCTTTCTGTATCCTTTCTGTTCCTCTGGGAGTGTCTGATACCTTAACATGCTATTATAGGTTTTATTTACTAATGCAGCAGTAATGAATTTGAGGATTGTTGGCAGGGAAGCTATTGGCTGGTAGTTTTTAGGATCCTCCTTGCCTTTATAGATGAGGTAACTATTTCCTGTGGTTAAGTATTCGCTAACTTTCTCGGGGTATCGTATGACCTCGTTGATAGCCGTTGTGAAGCTCTTATGAAGAGCACCAAGATATTTAACCCGTTTTCTTTGTCTGATCCAGGTCCCTTCAAATTTTCTAGCTGGTGAATTATTGCCACTCTAAAATCTGACCTTCGAGTTTTCTACAGAATTGCTTGGAATTGCTTGCACTCTTGTTCTATCCAAGGAGCATCCTCTTTGAAGATCACTTCGTCCTCGATCAGACGAGTCATTTCCGGTGTCTTTTGGCTTGTTGAATCTGAATCCGGTAATAGTTTTACCCCACCTTGTCACAATTTTCTACTATCCTCAAAAAACAGTTAGAAAGATGCTTCTTTCTAACAGTCTATTGAGGATAGAAGAAAATTGCGGCGTGGTGAGGCAAATCTGACACCAGATTCGAATTCAGCAAGCCAAAATACATCCGACATAATTGGTTTGATCCGAGGAATGGACAACTTTTTTTGTGTACCTGTGTTATTATTAACTTTATATCATAAAATATTAGTACAATTTTAGTAGTAATTTTCGTAATATTTATACATGGTTAGTAATAACATTTATTTTAATACTGTTCTATCTCTATGAAAATAAAAAAAAATATTTGATATAGAGGGTGTTACGATCTAAAAGTGAAGATCGCACACACTTTAAAGAATAAAAGGTCCTAGGCCTTACAAATCCTATTTTGGTGAGTGTGAGAGGATAAATAAGTAGAAAAAGAATGCTGTAAGGTAAAAATATTTATTACAACGATTTAATTTTTTGGACAAATTTGAGTATTATTAAATATTAACAAAAAATATGTACAATAGCACACTAGTAAGAAAAATATTGAGTATTATTAATTATTAACAAAAAAAATATGTACAATAGCACACTAGTAAGAAAAATATTTATAATAGAGGAAAAAAAATTTAAACTAAGTACAATAGGTTTTAACGACTGGGTGTGAACTATGCCCCAGGTGGGGGCATTCACCAGTCCCTACAAACAAACAAAATATAATAGCTCTAGGCCACAAATGTAACCTACACCCTACAGTATCTCTCTGAAGGAGTCACTATAACAAAATAAAGGAACGATAAGCAAAATGTTAACTACTAAATGATTAAATATAAAATATAAAAAGATTACTAAAAACTACAGGATGAGCACACTAATTTAAAATTGTACAAAAATAACTTATCTTTTGTTAACCCACGTGAAGAATCGTCGATCTCAGGTGCTCGGGATCTGGGGTCTGGTGTTATGCCAGAACGTCCTCCAGGAAAACACAGCTCGGTATACTTCGCTTCAGAAAACTTGTACCAAAGTTAAAATTATGTGGGGTTGCCCACGTGGCTATCAAACCATAGAAAAATCTAGGGAACTACTACTTTTTTTTTTTGTTGCCCAAAAAGGAATCCTCTCCAAAACCGTCTACGATAAAAACATGTAAATTAGTGTAAAGCTAACCTCAAAATGTACACATGGTTGTGAACTAAAAAGAAGTGAAAATACAACTTACCCAGATTATCTGGACGTTAATTACTTGTTGAAATATCTCCGATTTAAGAATCGATAAATTGAGAATATAAAATTATCAAATAACAGGTGAAATTATAGTCTTAAACTCCGATACTAAGATCGATTTGCCTCAACGTGGCCTTTGACTTAATTACACTGAGAACAAGTGTCTAATGAATTTTCGAAATAGAAAAAAGGAAGATTCTCTCCGTCCTGCGGTATTTATAACTTCAGTTAATATAAAAAAAACTAATTCATGTGCGCACTTTACACTTAATTCAACATTTTTGGTAGGAGGTTTGATTCACGTTGTCAACCTTTAAGTTTTCTTACTGAGATCTTTATTATCGGCATTCGGACTTTGCGAAAACTGACATATGGAGTAAACATTTGTACTTTTCGGATTAATGCTTAAATCAATGCATTTTAATGTGTTTAGCACTATAAAAGAGAATCACTCATTTATTACAATGATTATGTAAAGTGTTGTATAGTAAACTAGGTCTTATTTATTAAATAAAACATTTAACATGAAATTCTATTTTATGTTACTAGGTTCGCCATCTATTGCCTGATAGGTTAACCACAAGCTTATTAGTACCGACTTGTTTAACCCATGGTCGCTCTTGTCGATTTTATTACGAATAATGACGGATGTTTTCTCTTTTAATCACATATACCGGGTGTCCACATATACCGGGTTCCCCGTAAATTAACACCCTGCTTACCCCAGATGTTAATGCCAAATAGGGCGTGACAAGGGTAATGACCCTCAATATACTTACATGCAATTTTATTTCCCTTAAAACTGGTACTTATTTAATACAATTGAAAGTTCATCTTAAAACCATTGTTTTGATAGGTATGCCTATATCAGAATAATAAAAAGACTTTACTAAAATCAGCTTCACTCACTAGAATTTCGGTTGATTCATTTTAAAACTATGTTTTCGGAGCACACTGCTCGAGCGAATTATTCCTCTATAAATATATTAATATTTTAGATATCAATATATTTATTAAAGGTCTGTAAGATAATTCCTTATTTTTTGGTGAATGACGTGTTTTATTTAAAAATAGATAAAGGGAAATATTGACGTGTCGTTTTAGCAACTGTTGTCTGAACTCAAATTTCTCAACCATTAATGTTATTGATCTGCTTGATGTGCTTACTAATTAATTTACCATTACAATATTGTACATCTTTATGCATAAGTTATTTTTGACTGGTCTTCGTTAAGTTGGATTATACATCAGTGGCCGCTTGTGGCTTTTAGCTGTGGGTGGGCACTAGCGGTAGACAGAATGTGCACGTGGGTCAGTTAGAGAGAGCGCAGCAAGCGAAAATTTTTGAGACTTCAAGGTAATCGGTTAACTTTGACCCTCTCTAGGTATAGTAGTTGTAAAAAGATTTTCAAAAAATGTTTCCGTTTAAATGTTTTTTTCTGAAATAGGTTTAGAACGTCATGAAACGAGGAAATTTTTTTGAGCAAAAAACATTTTTACATCATATATTCTATAGTATTATAAAAAAATTAAATCTTGCTTTTTGAATTTTTTTTTATGAAATAGACTTAGAATGCCATGAAACGTGGAAATTTAAATTTGGGTAAAGAAAAATTTCCCATGTTTCTACTGGTAAAAAAAGTTTCAAAATGTTTTGATTTTTTTTTTCTGAAATAGGTTTAGAATGTCATGAAACGTGGATATTTTAAATTTGAGCAAAACTAATTTTTTCTCCACCATTTATTCTTGGCATAATAGGTGTAAAAAAAAATTCGAAACATTTTTGCTTTGGAATTTTTTTTTCTGAAATAGGTTTAGATTGTCATGAAACGTGGAAATCTTAAATCTGATCAAAGAAGATTTTTACGTCATATGTTCTATACCCATATACCTAGTTTAAAAAAAAAAAAAATTTCTTTGACAAAATTTTCAAATTTTACTTTTTGATTTTTTTTTTGTGAAATAGATTCAGAATGTCATGAAACGTGGAAATTTTAAATTTGAGCAAAAAAAATCGGTAAAGTTATTTACACAGAACTTCCCTCGCTATTTGTGCATGGCGGTCACTCTAAAAAATTATTAATTACGAAATGACATTGAGAATACAGATCGGAATATAGTTATTGCTATTATTACAAAAAAACCTGATAACTTTTGGTCAAAAAAATATACAGAGTGCTCATCCAACAGCAAAAGTTCAATACTAAATAACAGGTGCCAAATATGGAAGGCCTGCGCAAATACCATTACAAATGTCCACCATGACTGAATTATTTCTTGGGATGCTATTATTCAATAAAAGTATATAATAGGTGCATATGCCAAATATTATTGCCATCTGTCACATTTTCAATTCCACATTCACGTAATGGAGTGGAAGTATAGTGGTGGTTAAAAAATATAAAAAAATTTCAAAACCTTTTTTTTTGAATAGGTTTAGAATGTCACGAAACGCGAAAATTTTAAATTTGAGCAAAAAAAAATTTTTCGCTCTATACCAGTGTTAAATTTTTTTCCAAAATGGTGAAAGGATGTGGCAACATTTTTTTTCCGAAATAGGTTTTAAATGTCATGAAACGTGGAAATTTTAAATTTGAAGAAAAAAAAATTTCGTCTATTCTATAATAGTGATAAATAGATTTACCTAAATATGTTTTCAAATTTTTTTCAAAATTTTTCAAAAACATTTTTAAATTTGTGTAAATAATTTTAGAATGCCATGGAAATGTGGAAATTTTAAATCTGAACAAAGAAAAAAAAATTCCATCTATTTTAGTGGTAAAATTTTTTTCGAAATTTTAAAAACATTTTCAATTTTTTTTTAAATAGATTTAGAGCGCTATGAAACCTGGAAATTTAAAATTTTAAGAAAATAATTCCATCTATTTTAGTGGTAAAATTTTTTTCAAAAATGTTGGTAAAAAATTTTCAAACATTTTTTTCTTTTAAATAGGTTTAGAATGCCATGAAACGTGGAAATTTTAAATTTGAACAAAGAAAAAGATTTTTTTAGTGGTAAATATTTTTTCAAAAATTGTGAAAAAAAATTTTCAAACATTTTTTTTTCCTGAAACAGGTTTAGCGCGTCATGAAACGTGGAAATTTTAAATTTGAGCAAAAAAAAATTTTTTTCAACTTGGTAAAAATTTTTTCAAAAATGTTTGAAAAAAATTTTCAAAAAATTTTTTTTCCTGAAATAGGTTTAGCGCGTCATGAAACGTGGAAATTTTAAATTTGAGCAAAAAAATTTTTTTTTCATCTTGGTAAAAATTTTTTCAAAAATGTTTGAAAAAAATTTTCAAAAAATTTTTTTTCCTGAAACAGGTTTAGCGCGTCATGAAACGTGGAAATTTTAAATTTGAGCAAAAAAAAATTTTTTTCACTATTTATTCCGTTTAGACGGTCCACCCTGTATATTTTTCAGTGAAAATTCTACCAGTTCTTCGCTGACAGTAGGGTTAACTACCTACCAAATTTGAGTGCTCTCCGTCAAGTAGTTTTTTAGTAAATACACCGACAGACAGACAGACAGACAGACTGACGGAATTGAAAAACCTATATTTTCGGAATCTACGTGTTCTGAAACGTCAGAATCCGAAAAAATCTCGGAGGGTGATTTTTTCTCGAATACAATACTTCCCTTCGGTATGCGAGGGAAGTAAAATTCCATTTTCTACTGATAGAAAAAATTTCAAAAAATATTTTTTTCTGAAATAAGTTTAATGTCATGAAACGTAAAAATTTTATATTTGAACGAATTTTTTTTTTCATTTTCTATTCGCTTTGGATGGTCCACCCTGTATATTTTCCAGTGAAAGTCTAACCATTTCTTCGCTGGTAGTAGTGTCAGCTACAGCCCAATTTGACTATTATTCAACATTCTTATTACAGTGTGTCATATTGCGAAATTTAGAAATGAATTCGTATTTCTTAAACGCATATGCTGGTACTGAATATGTACCATGTTTATGCTCAAACTGTATAATAGTTTTTAAGTTAGTAATGCAAACCTATTTATACTAGGCTAAATAATTTTTTTAACTAATTTAACGAATGGTAAAAAATGAAAATGAGACGTTGAGGTCTCTAACTTTGTGAACTTCAGCAATACCTATCACCAAGATTTGTTAATATTTTCCCTCAAAATGTCCGCTTAAGAGATTATATATTCCTCGCCCCACATTGTTAAAAAAATATATTCTTGTCTGGAACCGACATTAGGTGTACTTTAAATCATATTAATTTTAGGAAACCATGAGGACTACCCGCATATTTTACCAATATGTTCTGATGTCAATTCCTTTTCCTCGGTAAATACATTTTTTATATTCAAGTCGGGACAGAATTCACCAGGGGCTAGATTTGATGAGTACAAGGAGTGACAAACATTTCGTGAAATAAGAAAACTTTAAATCTGAAAGTTTTTGTATTTCAAATATGGATTTGAGATTTATTTGACGGCTTTGTAACACTTGAGCCTTGATTTATATTACATGTGCTTTAGGTAATATGAGTATCTTAGTTAAAAGACAATCTCTCTGAATGAGAAAATTCGTTATTAGACTGAACAACAATTACACAATAGGAGTTTTAATATGCAAGAAGTAATTCACCATTTTGTAAATAGTCTTTTTTATGCCAGTTAAACACACCTTGAAATCTTGACTAGAAAGAAATTATTTAAAACTTTTAATAATTGAAAAAAATGTTCATCATGTGCCAGATTCATACCGCTCATGCTGAACACTTTTTCTGCTGATACACTTGAGTTTGCACCCATTTGTTACAATTTCAGTGTAAATCTTGGAAATCAGCTCCAAGGCCTGAACACAGAGACGAGGTTACGATTATTTTTCCTCCACTCGCAATCCTCAAGGAATGTGAATGTAGAATTGTTGAAATTCGCATTTTTGCATGTACACACTTACTACATATTTATTCATACTTCAGTTAAGTACACGTAAAGATGCCCGAGCATAAATTTAAATTTCGTTTACTTGACAATGACCCCTCTTCATGAGCTGAGGTAGCGCAGCACTAATTGATAGAAACGTTTGAAGTTTCTTATCTTCTGTAATCAGATGTCACATAGCCAGTAGCAAGTGACCTCAATGATAGAAAATAAACAACTAATTGATTAGATGTAAAATACCGATATTCACTGCTTAATTATTTAAATCTTATTTACAAGCCTTACAGTGCTACACTACGAATTGCTCCATGTCATAGATGACGTGCTGAGAGAACGGAATTTCCCAACACTACTCAGAGGGTTATAGAAGTTCTCGAAGTGTGATTACCATGCTGATTCTTTGGATGTCATTACTACGTGAAAAGATGATCTTCCTGTGATATGAAAAGATATTTTCTTTTTAGGTAATCGATATTTGAGAGACAGATAGCAATATGCTTTCTCTAAAACTATTTCAGAAACTACAAATTCCAAAACTAAAAGTTTTGTCGGAACAAATTTCATTCTAACACATTGTTATGGAATAATATAATACCCGCACGGCTTTCGACGAATCAGAAGCCGTTAAGCCACTATTAGTGGTTCGATTGCTATGGTTACGTCAAACAAAAGGTATATATTTCTAGCTTCGCATTTGATGTTTTGAAGAGTTTTGAAGTTTCTTTGGACAATTTCTAAAATCTCGTTAGAAAAAGTATAGTCTGCAACACGTTTGAAATGGCATATCCCACATTTGCGAACCGTAGTCCGAACCGAAGGCGAGAAATATGAACTTATCGCTCGTGTGGAGTATGGACCATTCCATAACTTTTAGTATAACAGGGTGTTTCACTTAAAAGTCCCCAGGCCATTATCTCTAAAACTAATAAAGATATTTTATTTTTGTAAATGGCAGATGATTGATACCAAAGAAAGGTTTAAATAACGGTGATTAGAATTTTTCCTCAACAGCACACAGAGATGGCGCTGCGATACAAAACTATTTTTTGATGGCTGGAACCTTGAAACATAAGTCATGTGATTAAACAATAATTTGTGAATAATTTTGATGGTATAGAGAATTTACAAAAAAAAGCCGTTTTGGAGTTACATGAGTTTCTTTCATTAATGCCAGTACACGTGAATTTTGATAAATCCCTATAATTTATTTATTATTTATTATAGAATATTGGTTACCAAACACTTTTTTTCAAGATAAGGAAAGTGATATAATACACTATCATAAAATTATGTTTACCACTTCCGGCCAAACCGGAACTAACATGATGAACCAATATCCATATGTTCCTACATATTACATTTTTTTTCTAATAACGCTTCTAATGAAACGGCTCCCAAAACTTAAAGAAAGTAAGACAACAAAGAAAATACACACTAATTTAGAATGGGCTAAATTTATATTAGAGGTGTTTTAAAATCTCATGAGCTGTGACCTTCATATGCGCACAGACATAATCCCTCCTGTCGACTCAGTTACACTTCTTAAAATTATTATATTTATTGTTTACAATTTATCCCGAACTCTTGTTAATGTATACAACAATTCAGCCGCCAGTGTCTTCAAAAAAATACTTATAACGCAGAATGAACTTTGGCGTTTGCGCATTTCGCGGCTCATAAGATTCTGAAACACCTCTAACAATTCAGTAAAGAACGTAAACAAAAGTTTTATAAACAAACATTTAAAAACTATCGAAATATTATTAAAAATGAAATTAAACTAATTTCTTTCTTATTAGTAGGTACTTATTATATTAAATGTTCAAAATTTCTCCCTTCTTCATGAATACACATATTGTACCGTTTCAGTAACTCTTCATTGCAAACTTTTTGTATCGTATGTCTATTTATACCAGCAACACTTGCATATATTTTATTATACAAATCGGCCATATCCTCAATGGGTTCAATGTACACTACACTTTTTAAATACCCCCAAAGGTAAAAATCTAATGGAGTCAAGTCAGGTGATCGTGCTGGCCATCTGACTACTCCATTAGTACCAATCCATCTCTGAGGATACATTTCATTAAGACAATCTTTGACTAGTACTGAGTTATGGGGTGGTGCACCATCTTGGTGAAACCAAATATTCTCCTGGTTATGAGGGATAGTCTCTAATAATCCTGGCAATACATTTCTCAAAAATATCTCATATTTTCTTCCATTTAAAGTCCCATGGAATAGATATGGTCCAATAATATATGAATTTAATATTCCACACCACACGTTAACTCCAAAAGTTACCTGATTTCGGGTCATTCTCATCCATCTAGGATTATTTTGTGACCAGTATCGGCAGTTATGCTTACTCACAACTCCGTTGTTGTGAAAACGGCTTTCATCGCTCCAGAGCACATTTTTTAAAAAATTTGGGCATTCTTCAGAAAGAACTGAAATTTCAGCTAGAAAATGTAATCTTCGTTCATAATCACCAGGCCTTAAATGATGGATCAATTTTAATTTGTATGGATGGTATTTATTTGATTTTAATATTCTATGGCACGAAGATATCGACAGATTAGTTTCCGATGCCAATTTCCGGAGAGAACATTGAGGATTGTTGACAACACTATTTAACACCAAGGCTGTATTTTCATCGTTTCTAACTGGCCTATTTCTGTTACGAATAGTTTTATTAAAACTACCCCAGTTTCTTAAATTTTTAAACAGCATGATAAATGTTTTTTTATCGGGTGTAGGTCTATTTGGAAATCGTAAACAAAACAATCGTTTTGCTTGTCGGGAATTTCTTTTGCATTCATCGTATGTTAAAATCATATTTAACTTATCTTCATTGGTGTATCTAACCATTTTTTAAATTTATTTTTTTTTATTGCCTTATTTGGATTAATTTGCTTTGAATTGTTTCTAAGTACACTATTTCTGTTTGAAACTATGATTGAAATGCACCAACTACAAACTTTGTTTAATAACTGTCAAACTTATTCTAAATTAGTGTGTATTTTCTTTGTTGTCTTACTTACTTTAGGTTTTGGGAGCCGTTTTATTAGAAGCGTTATTAGAAAAAAAAATGTAATATGTAGGAACATATGGATATTGGTTCATCATGTTAGTTCCGGTTTGGCCGGAAGTGGTAAACATAATTTTATGATAGTGTATTATATCACTTTCCTTATCTTGAAAAAAGGTGTTTGGTAACCAATATTCTATAATAAATAATAAATAAATTATAGGGATTTATCAAAATTCACGTGTACTGGCATTAATGAAAGAAACTCATGTAACTCCAAAATGGCTTGATTTTTGTAAATTCTCTATACCATCAAAATTATTCACAAATTATTGTTTAATCACATGACTTATGTTTCAAGGTTCCAGCCATCAAAAAATAGTTTTGCATCGCAGCGCCATCTCTGTGTGCTGTTGAGGAAAAATTCTAATCACCGTTATTTAAAACTTTCTTTGGTATCAATCATCTGCCATTTACAAAAATAAAATATCTTTATTAATTTTAGAGATAATGGCCTGGGGACTTTAAACTGAAACACCCTGTATACTATTCTGTCATTGGACATGTTACGTAATATTTTTCAAAATTACAAATTAGCATTAATCAGATAGAAATGCCTCTTCCTCTCATAATAGTGTTATAGTTGACTCCATTTGTTTAGTGCACATAAAAAAGGCCATAAAAATATCACACTCGGCGCTATTACTGCTGACTAGAGTACTATAGAACCGTACTTCAAGTGTTTGCGTATTGGAAAGAACAAAACAATACTAAGGATTTAAGAATCGTGTTTTCGGTAGATATTTAATGACGTTTCCGGTGAATTTAAAAACATTAGTCTATTGTCCTTCCCTTGCGACATTTACAGATAAATTCAAAGTGCGGCTCTGTTTATTTGTTCCCCAGGGAAGGTCATACCCAGATGTGGCATTCTACTCGCGCAACACATGAGTGAAATAATCGTCTTAAACATTCTTGGGTTTATCAGATAGATCCTGAATGTGAGGTAACCCCACAAGAAATATTCTAGAAGAGTTAAATCAGGAAATCTCACTGATCACTCTAGTGGTCCTCCTCTACAAGTCCGTCTGTTAGGGAAGTCATTATTTCTGTAAGCTAAATTTTTATTTAAATACATTTCGTAATCTACTCACGTTCAAATTCGTTTCCATTGGTAGGAAATTAATATAGTGGCCAGCTAGATCTCTTAATTTAAGTTTATTCAGACTCTAGTACACTCTATACACTAATACACTCGACGCTCGTGTCACCAACCATGTGAGCATCACCGGGATATGATTATGAGGATATATTTGTGAATAACTGTGGATAAAAATTCAATTTAAAAATATTAATATTTCTTTAGGAATTGTCTATAAGCCTCCTAATCAAGAAACAAATAATTTTTTAGTTGCAATTGAAGAGACATTGAGTATAATATATCCAACTGTGGATGAAATTTTATGTTGTGGAGATTTTAATGTTAATTTATTTGATTATGGCAGTAATAATGTTGAAAGGTTTTTTTTGGTACTGGAGTCATTTGGACTCAGTCAAGTTATTGATGTTCCGACAAGAATTACTAATAATACCTCCAGTCTTTTAGATTTAATAATTTGTCGTGAGGAACTTGTACTAAAAAATGTGTTATTGAAGCAAATCATATAATTCAAATGAAAAAGTAGGAGGACCTAAAATGTATACATATCGTAATTTTAAGAATTTTAACGAGGACAATTTTCAAAGTGATTTATTCAACATTCCATTCTTCAGAATTTTTTATCAAAAAACTATAGACAAAAAAATATGTTTTTTAGTAAATTTTTTAACTAATTTATTTGACAGACATGCACCCATAACTACATATAGAATTACAAAGCCCAAAGCCCCATGGCTCACAATTACTATTAAGGAAATGATGTCTTTCGGGATAAGGCCCTCCAAAGATGTAAAAATTCGAATTCAAATGTGCATTTTCAGTTTTACAAAGAAATGAGAAATTATATAAATAAATCTATTCAACGAGAAGAAACGGGCATTTAATAATTGTAAACCCAATGAGACATGGCACATTTTGAAAAATAACTGTATGTTACCCTAGAAGTCAAAATATATACCTGATAACTTAAAAAATGTGAATGAAGTCAATATTTTTTTCATTAATTCAATTCCTGTTGTGTAGTCTCCAAAACAACTTTTAGATTTCATAAGAATTATAGCATCGTAAATAGTGAGTTTAATTTTATGGCAGTAAATGATCTGTTTATTTACCGAACTATATGCAGTATAAAAAGTAATACCAAGGGCTGTGATGAACGGAATATAAAACTTATTAAATTATGTTGCCCATTTATTTTGCAATATATTACGCATATAGTGAATTTCTGTTTTCAAGAAAATGTTTATCCTACATCATGGAAATATGCGATAGTGAATGTCCTGCCGTAAAAATCTAATCCTTCTGAATATAAAGATCTTAGGGGTATCATTATATTGCCAACACTTTCTAAGGTAATAGAGCGAGCAATCGAAGTTTAGTTGAGAAATCATTTAGAAAAACTTGATTTGTCACCATCAACACAATCAGGTTTCAGAAAGGGTTATAGTTGTACAACGGCTTTACTGCACGTTTTAGATATCAGCAGGGCTCTCGTCAAAATCAGTTATTATTTACTACTTAATATTCTTCACTATATGGGTCTTTCTGAAAACCCCATCAACCTAATAGAAAGCTGTATTAAAAATAGGAGACAGAGAGTCTGTATAGATGGGGTAAGCTCTTATCTAAGTCTGAATTTGGGAGTACCACAAGGATCAATTTAAGGTCCCCTGCTTTTTTCAATGTATGCATTTAATTTAGTGAATAGTTTAAAGAACTTGGTCTCATTTTTACGCAGATAATATCCTAATCTATTAGAGCTTCCCCCTCAGATGTTGCCTAATGCATGTTTGTTAATCAACAGTGATATTGAGTCATTTGTTACAACAGCCACAGACCTCTGCTTAATTACAAATCCTATTAAACCAAACATATTAACCTTTGGAACTAAAGCAAATCGCCAAACTGTAAATAAAGCCAGTATTATTCAAATTGATAAATCCAAGCCTGAAATAGTTGATCGGGCAAAAAACTTAGGACTGTTAATGGATAGTGAGTTAAGATTTAAAAAATATATTATTAATATTATACAGCTTTCATATTTCTCTTTAAAATTAATTTACGACAACAGACTTTATTTGACACCGAAAATAAAACTAATGCTTTGTGAAATCTTGGTATTATCAAAGTTCAATTATGCGGTTACTGCGTATGGCCCAAATTTAACTAGTCAGTATAAACGCAAAATTCAAACAGTTCAAAATCCATGTCTACGATTTATATTTGGAGAAAGAAGACGGCAAGGAATATCATATAATTTAAAAAATGCTGGCTGGTCGAATATGAAAAATCGTAGAATTATGCATGCTGCTATACTTTGTCATAAAATCATTATTAACAGAAAGCCATCCTATTTACACAGAAAAATCAACTTTCGTACCGATGTCCACAACATTAATATAAGACTGAAAAGTATATTAACTCAACCGAAATTTAGAACAGAATATTTTAAGAGATCCTTTCTTCACCTATCAGATATGCAAAATTTATAATTTCATTCCACAGGTATTAGAAACCAATAATATTCACCAACTCAAAATAAAATTTAAAAAGTTTGTCATCGATAAACAACACTAACTTGAACTAATCAATTATTATAAATTAAATTAATATAAGTGCCCTTTCATTATTCTTTATTTATTTAATTTTTATTTATTGCATTTGGTATCTTAGTTTAGTATGTATATTCCATCAGGTAATTTAGATAGTGGTAAATTTTGTCTTTTCGAGTTAAGTGGAAGAGCAAATTGTTAGCGTAGTGTCACTAAGTAAGTTGAACTTCGCCCATTATTTCCAAAAACATATAAGTATGACATGCAGCTGTATTTTTTTCTACATTTAATTGGAATTAATAAAGACGTTTATTATTATTATTATTTAATCTAAAATACAACTAAGAAGAAGCCTGTATTGATATTAAAGTGTTATCATGGTTGAACGAATTCAATAGATTCAATCATCCCTACCTAAAACGCTGCCATGGTACAACGAACCATGACCTAACAATGATTAAAGCAGACTATTTGGCAGTGGTTCTTTCTCAATATTCATACCATTTTAAAATTTTCAATTTCTAAGCTCGAAAAATCATCCAATTGTCTATTATTTGTTATATTTCTAACTAACCCTGTTACTGATATCTATTCTATGATTGTTATGAAAGACATTAAGGCAACACTGGACTTTTCATTTATTCCATATTTGAGGTAGGCCATGTGTTTCTTGAAACTTTTTATAATTGGACGTTTCGTTTGTCCAACATGCTTCAAAACACAATCCTTACAGCTAATTTCGTATATCCGAGACCTTTGGATAAAATTGAATCCAGCCAAAGGTCCGGGATTTACGAAATCAGTTTAAAGTTTTGTAATTTGAAGTATATTGGACAAGCGAAACGTCAAATTATAACGCGATTCGAATATCACATGGACTATCTCAAATACAGAAGAGTTAAATAGTCCAGTGTTGCACAACATACTTTTCATAACGATAATACAATAGACATAAGTAACTTAAGGTTAGTTAGGATTGTAACAAATAATAGACAACTAGATGCTTTCCAGAGGCTACGGCTCGTTGAGAAATGACAGAGCTTTGGGTAGGGATGATAGGATTGGCTGAATTCGTTCACATGATAATATTTTAGTATAGTTGTACTTCTACTAGTTTCAATCATCTCCCGATGATGTTAGCGTGGTTAGCGAAACGCGTATCGACTCTTATTGTTGTTGTTTAAGAGTTTTGGTGTTTGTAGAGACGTCTCTAGACGCTCACTCTTTGTAAAAATAGTATTCTAAAATATTAACTAACAACTTTCTACAATTATGTTTCATTGAAAACGAAACAGTAAAAAGCAGACGTAGTTAATTACGTCAAAATGAAGCGAAATTGCGCCATAAATGGGTTGATATAGTATTCAAGTTTAATAGTAACTAATAAAGAAAGTACTTACCGTCGGGATTAACGCCGTACAGTTTTAGTTCATTTTCACGACTATATATCTCATTTTATGCTCTTTATTCAAATATAATGGACACCTTCATACTTCAGAAAACTTTATGAAAAAGTAAATTTAACATCTCTTTGTGAAACCTCACTAAAAAACCAGCTTTGTAGTAACGCAAGTCTACATTTTTTATGTAAAATATTGGGCCTGAAAATATAGTTCCATGTTTCTTTTACCTAATATAATGCTGATCTAGTACACTTTATGGGAATTTGATATAAAATGGCATAAAAGGAAAGTGCAAAATAACAATTCTGCACTATGAGGTGAGAGGGTTCTGAAGTCTTGTTACCGTAAATTAATATCGTCAACATGCTAGCCTTAAAGTTTTCACCATGGTTTAAAACAGAACTGTTAACGGTTGTCAAAGTATGTCGAATATAGATTTAAATGGTTCACCTGTTTCCGAAATCAGCCGAACACTTTAATCACATTATGTTTGAAAATTTGGGAAAACTTAATTCTTAGTCTTATTATTTTATACATTGTTAAGTAAAAATCTGCAACGTCAACTTTATTTAAACCTGAGAGTTATATTGTGTATTATGGTTCGATATTTTGTACATATTCGTATTTTTGTGTGCTTAATTAAAAGTTATAGCAACAGCTTATAATGAAACATATCCTATATACAACGAGACTGAGTACACGCCTTTGGTGATCACTTTCTATGACCAATAGGATGTATTCTACTATACTATAATAGATGCGCGCCAATATTCTTGACTAAAGGTGACGGTTTTGGATGATTAGGGGTCGAGCTTGAGCTCTTTGCCCCAATCATCGTTGTATACCTAGACTGGCCTCGTAAGGGATGGGCCTGCTTTGTCGCCTACCGCACCCGCAAATGTGGATGGTGTAGGCGATATTAGCAAACCCCCCCCTGACACTGCCTGTTGGACTCTGCCAGCTGAGTCGTTTCTTTTGGCGCTCTTCTGTCTTTGTATTCTTTCTTGACTGGTATGTCGGCTCCCGGGAGCGTATTTCCTCTGTAGTGAGAAGGAACGGCTGTTGCTAAGCCCTCTCGGAGTTTGGAGTGGTTTGGGTGGTGTTGACTAGTCGAAAGTCCAGAGTGCCAATTGGCATCATGTGCTCTGATTTCGTCGAAAGGAAGTGTGAACTGTCTAGCTCAAGGATTGTGTTCATCCAATTTTAACGTTAGAGGCGGGCACGGGCTAGGGTAAGGGTACCGAGCTGGTTGTTTATTTGGTACCCCCAGAATCTGGTGATTTGGGTATTTTTGGTCTTTGTCTCCTTGCAACGTGGCTGGAAGGTCGGGCTGAAACAGAAAAACGGTTAATTTAGACTTACCTACCGGTTTGTTCCCAATTTGAATTAAATTTTTATTTTTTTACGCACGTTGCCGGGCTTACTAAATATTCAGAAATCACCGACTAGAACTTATAATCATTTCGTGTTCGTGTACTGTATATAATAAAATTGCAATAGGACGTACTCTTTCATGCTATCTTACATACGTGAACCGTTGAATACAGTCTGACAATATTTATCATGTTTATTAAATATTCGTTGGCGGCAGCGCCCCGCAAAAACTCTAGTTGAGTTCGAAATAGTTCTATTAAGGTCAGGCGCGCATGGATTATTTTAAGATCCACCGATTAATGAATCGTATAGTTAGAACTGTACTTTATTATATACGGAGAGCACAGATGAACAATCGCAACATCGCCCGACTTAAAAATCTGTGTCTGGACACAGATATTCTATCCGATCGCGGTCGCTCGATTTCATTAGCCCAGTGTAATCGGCCGACTGCAAAATCGCCCATGCACGCGTAATCCTGCGATCTGTAGATTGTGATCGTACGATTCCACAATCGTCCATGCCTAGTCTAAGAAAAATGTAATAACATTTTAAATTAGCATTTCATCTAATAGTCTAAGAACGAGTGGCCGGCAAATTGCGGTATTTTAACAAACCTTATATATTCTTCATTTACTTTCTTATACCTGCCGTACTTGAGATGGGGAATGTTTAGTCTCACCGGGGGTTCTTATAAAGTCACTCAGGTACGAAAGGTGTAAAAATTTGACCGAGTTCAATGTTATAGCTGCCGCGCCGCTGGAATTTTTTAAAATATTTTGGCAGACACTTTTGAAAGTCTAAAAACAAACAATATACGATATTTTAACAAAACTGAAATTTATATGTATCGTTAATTTTAAGCCTATACTTAGCACGGCAGACAATTACTGCGGTTCTAACATCCCGGCAGACAACCGAACGTCATCTCTGGTGCGAGCATAATAGACAGGCAGGGACAAAAAAGTACTAAAAAGTGCATTTTTGAGCCAGCAATCATGTTTTGATTGATACTTATGTATTTTTTGCCGCTAAACACGATTATCGCTATGCGCACTCGTAATTAACAATTAAAAAGAAAGTGACTTTTTTCACGTCTTGTTTTATATTTCCTCTCATGCGCATTTTTCGCCATATGTACCCTATTAGTTTTTTGTTCCTCATTGAATTACCTAAAAATTGACTGGTTGGAAGTCGCTAAGTTGTTTTTCTTTTTATTTGCAAATAGTGTTCAAAGTTGAAAAGTTGCTTTATTTCTACATTAAATAACTCGGAAACGGAAACACCTAGAAACATGAAACTACTTAATGTAAAGAAATCGTTATAAAATCGATCAAAATGAATATTATCTAAAAACTTCAACGACATATTGAATTTGAAGAGATTTTTTAATTTTGCAGCCTTGTTTAGAGGTTCAAATTATTTACAAAAGAAATGGCGTGATTTGCAATTAAGGCCTGAAAGAAAAATCGATCGTTTATTACTTAAAAAGTTGAAAACCGATCTTGCTGAAATTTGGAACACTTTTTTTACATGTAAGCAACAACTTCTGAAACTTTCAGGCTTCTAGGTGTTCTTGTTTCCGAGTTATTTAATGTCGAAAAAAGACACTATCTGCAAATAGACAAAAAAAAACACTTAGCCGCTTCAAACCAGCCTGACTTATAAGATGATTCAATGAAGAACAAAAAACTAATAAGGTACATATGGCGAAAAATGCGCAGGAGAGGAGATATTAAGCAAAACGTGAAAAAAAGTCTATTTTACTTCCACATCCACGTAGTGGATTGGAAGTATAGTAATCGTAAAAATAAATTCAAAATTTTCTTTTCTTGAAATAGGTTTGAATGTCATGAAACGTCGAGATTTTAAATTTTAGCGAAAAAAAATTTGTGTCCGTCTGTCGGTCTGTCTGTTTGCCGGTTTGTCTGTCTGTCTGTCGGTCTGTCTGTAACATTTTTTTGTCCGCACGCTTTCTCCGGAACGGTTTAAGATATGGCTTGAAATTTTGTATTAGTAGGTATATATTATGACGAGATTTGGAACTGGATTGCTTTTTGAAGACATCCGGTGAAGGGTTGGGGGTAAATAGGGGTAAATATGGGGAAATATGTAAAGCAAGCTGGTAAAAGTACAGAAACTTGAAATTTGTTGTATATACTACAAGCCGAGGCCTCACACTCATTTGAAATTTTGTACACCTATATATTATAACGCCATCTGGCACTGGATTATATTTTGAGATGATCCTGTTGAAGGGATGGGGGTTAAATAGGGGTAAATAGGGGAAAATAAGTAAAGCAAGCTGGTCCGAATACAGAAACTTGAAATTCGGTGTATATAATAGAAGCAAAAGCCTTAGATTTTTTTATAATATTTCTCAATCTCCAGCACCCCTACTCCATTATTAAAGGGTTTGATAAAATAAAATTGAGATATTCATTTGAAATTTGGTACAAATATGAACTATAACGACATCTGAAACTAGATTACATTTTGAGATGATCCCGTTGAAGGGTTGGGGGTGAAATAGGGGTAAATAGAGACGTATAAGTAAAGTAAGTTGGTAAGAGTACAGAAACTTGTAATTCGGTGTATGTACTAGAAGCTAAATACTCATTTTTTTTATAATGTATTTTAACCCCCCCACCACCCCTACTCCATTATTAAAGGGGTTGATAAAATAAAACTGAGATATTCATTTGATATTTGATACACGTATGTATTATGACAACATCTGGAACTAGGTTCCTACCCCATTATTAAATCTGTTGATAAAATAAAATTGAAATATTCACTTGAAGTTTGGTAAACGTATGTATTATAACGACATCTAGAACTAGATTATATTTTGAGATGATTCCGTTGAAGGGTTGGGTGTTAAATAGTGGTAGATATGGGAAAATAAGTAAAGCAAGGTGATAAGTGTATGTAAAATTTGAGATTTGGTGTATATAATAGAACCGATGGCCTCAGGTTTTTTTATAATATATTCCATCCTCCCACCACCCTCCACTCCCTTATTAAAAGAGTTGACACAATTAAATTTAGATTTTCACTTGAAACTTGTTGCACTATAATGGTATCTTAAACTAGATTATATTTTGACATGATTGCGTTAAGGGAGTGGGGGTAATTGGTGGTAAATAGGGAAAAATAAGTAAAGCAAGCTGGTATTAGTACAGAAACTTGAAATTCGGTCTATGTCCTAGAAGCCAAGGCCTCATATTTTTAGTAATATTTTTCAACCACACATCACCCTTAATTGATGAAATAAAATTGAGATATTCACTTGAAATTTGGAACACGTATGTATTATAATGACTTCTGGAACTAGATTATATTTTGAGATGGTTCCGTTGAAGGGTTGAGGGTTAAAGAGGAGTAAATAGGGGAAAATAAGTAAATTAAGCCGGTAAGAGTACAGATATGTGGGATTTGGTGTATATACTAGAAACCAAGGCCTCAGATTTCTTTCTAATATTTTTCAAACACCACCATATCCGCTCCATTATTAATGGGTTTGATAACATAAAATTGAGATATTTACTTGAAAGTTAGTACACGTATGTATTGTAATGACATCTGATTGAGATGATTCCATTGAAGAGGTGCGACGTGGTAGGTTGTGAATAGGGGAAAATAAGTAGGGTAAACTGAAAACTTCATTTTTAGCGTATATGGCAGAAACCAACGCCTCAAACTTTTCTATGACATCTGCTCCAAATATTATTAAAATTCTATGATAATAATTTCCACATACTAGAGTGCAAATCTAGTCCAGATGTTTCCTTTAAAGTGACTTGGATGAAAAATATGAATGTGGAAGTAGTGATTCCTTAGGCAGCGGTTTTTTATTGTTAATTTAAAAAATAAGCACACGGTTTATGAAGTACGCATAGGCTCAAAAATGCACCTAAAAATCTCTGACTGCTGATCTAATAATAATATACACGCGTATAGTAGGCTCGCGCCAGGGATAACGTTCCGTTGTCTGCCATTCCGGGACGTTAGAACCGCATAAATTATCTGCCGTAAATATAGGCTTAAAATATTAATATTAACAATATATATAAATTTTAGCTTTGTTAAAATATCGTAAATTGTTTTTTTTTGACTTTCAAAAGTGTCTACCATGACCGCCATAGACGGCCACTCGCTCTTATACTATAACCTACGTAAAGTTCGTTCAAACCTACATTGTAGTTTCAGTATCCCGTAAATCTTCTTATTTTTGAGTCCTTAGTCAAAAACTTTAGTATCAGTTAACTCTAATATTATAATAAAACATAAATTAAATACAAGAATATAATTTACGTGCCTGTGGAGATCATTCATTCTGTATTGGATATACCCCAATTTCAGTACATTCTACTATATTTACAGGAAATCGCCCATTATACAGACAAACATGTACATTATGGTACGCAGACTTTTTCACTTTAATATTTCAGTTCAGAATGAGTATCAGACAATTTTTTTTACCATGATTATTGGAAATGTTTCTAGGGTTATAATATACTTACTTGAATAAATTAAATAATATGTACAATAAGAATCATATCCTGTTTACTGTCCAAACTATGATGAATAATTAATTACAATAGTCTAAAAGCCAATAATAAAAGTGTATGTAAACAGATATGTATATGCTCAAATAGATGCAGTCGCTAAGCTCATTTTATTCGTGACATTTGGAAATAAATTGAGTGATGTAGGGTCAGGCATAACATGATTACTTAAGATAATTAATGCCAAATAGACTAATAGCAAATAAGGCAATGTAACATGTTTGATAGGAAATAATTAAGTGTCAAGTTACACCAGCTAAAAATAAAATACATCTTTATGATTAAAATGTCACTCGCATGTGGCAGCCACAATATAGTATGTTATACACCATGTCTCCGTGAAAACTCCCCGCCCTAAACATACACTCAGAAAATTAGAAAGAAAGAGATACTTCGGTAAATCTAGTAGTATATTTCGAAACAACATTGTAAGCAATATAACCTATTTAAAAATGAATTATTATTTGTTTGCTGATAATTGTAATGAAACATATTCTTTATGGGATTTTGCAAACAGCAGAAAAAACTGTTTATGGGAACTAAAAAGAAAAATTATCTGTAAAAGTGTTAATAAAATATTTACATTCTTTCGATAACCTGAATTCTGGTTATGCTAGCAATTAAATCCTTTCTTTCTTATTTGGCAATTTTCATTATAATACTAGTATTCACATAGTTCCCTATGGCCATGCAGATTAACCTTGTATCTAGATAACTAATATCTACATAACTATTGTCTAAATGTTATTTGTGGCATTATTTTAAATTGTTACCCTTCTTCAATTCTTTGGGATTTCCTGCCACATGTATCTGTTCTTTTTAAGCGGTGCTCGGGGAATCTACAAAATATCACAATTAACCACTATGTTACTGGTAGATAACCCCCTACTGTAATGAAGATTCAGTTAAGAAAGGCCTAAAATGAATTTTTTTACCTACCTTATCTTAAAAAAATTTCATTCTAATGGATTACATTTTTATGAAATCTATCATTCTGTTTCTTACAAATGCTTAGTCTTTGAAACGTTTGTCGCCCTTATTCTGGAGCCAACCCTAATATTTGAATGCTAAGGAGTAAGAAGCATCATGGTTGAACTATTCACACCTTACTTAACGCATAGACTCCGCTGCTTAAGATCTCGATCTAGACCTTGATATCTATATACTATAAATTCATAATATATTTATACTCTGGTATGCAGAAATAATTTCTCATAGAATTTTAATAATATAGTATTTGAAATCGTCTGCTCCAAGGAGGTAATGAGGCAAGTTGATGTCAAAAAATATGAGATATGATATGAATGAGAACTTTTGATCTCATGCACACATTAAATTGAAATACCATTTGGTTAGTTCATCTAATAACGGACTGGAAATGTTGGAGGTGGTGTTGTAGGGTGGCAGGTAACATAAAAAAAATTAGACCTAGGTTTCTAGTATATACACCAGATCAGAAAATTCTGGACTCTCACTAGCTTGCTTTACATATTTACCCCCAACGGAATAAGCTCAGAATATAATCTAGTTCCAGATCTCGTTACAATGCATATGTTTATCATACCGCAGCCTCTTTCAGTTGTGCCCTGGACTGGAAATACTAACAATTATTATAAAAAATTTATTGCTCAGCAGATAAATTTTTCAAAATACAAATACATTAGCTAATAGAACTACCATTAAGAATAGCGGCTAGGTCATTCATCAGTCTCGGACTGGATCCATTGGGGGCCTTCGGCTAGAGACTGAGGAGGGGCCCCCTTGCCAAGAGGGGGTCCGGGCAATTCTTGAAAATCACATGCCTGAAAACCACATTTTCCACTATCTTCGCACCTGGAGAGTATTTGTGTATAGGCAGGGTCTTTATCAAAAGTTAAACAATTCTGTTGAAGTTTACATACATTTGTAATACATTTTTATATTATTTTTATAATATCTTATATGTCTTATTACAGAAGAGAAAACATAGTAGTCATATTACTTCAAAATGAGAGTGAGAAACGTTTTTAGATTTAGGCCACTTAATCTGTGCTAAAGCCATCATCTAATACTACTGCAATATCTCAATAAAAAATTAAAGAATTAGAGAAAACACTAATGAGTAAGACAAACGTGTGTAAAGAAAAGGTTGTATTTTACTACGATTAGGTTTTTAAAATCAAAAGAAAAAATGATACATGATACGAATGAATTATTTACAATTTAAATTAAGAAGTAACCTAACCTAACAGGTTTTTGATCAGTTCTTCACTAGTTTTTGCTATTGCACCGATAATTAAAATTTTACCTGAATTATAAAATAAGTCTCTTTCTACATTAATAAATAGGAGATTTGACATAAGGTCTTGACTTAAAGTAGACCTAAGTCGATTTTCAACGATTCTAAGTTTAGAAAACATCCTTTCATAGGTGACTTGTGTACAAGGTCTAGTTAGAACAAATTTGTGAGCTACAGGTTGGTAAACACTTCACATTGTGAGAGTTGGAAAACAACAGAAAAGCCGCACGACAAACTCTAAAAACGTTGTTTCTTGTCAGAGCAGTATGCATTAAGATTCTAAATCGTCCTTTTCAGGGTTTTTTCAGTTTCATTCAGGTTATCTTGTTTTACTTTCTCTCCCATTTTCGTTCTCAATTTTAGCAGTTGTTATAAAACTTGACTTAAAAATTGACTCGTTTCAGTTTTACAAAGCTTAGATATGTTACAAGGGACATCCGTAGGAAAACTATCAAGCTTTCCGAATTCATGAAATTTCTTTAGATTTAACCAGGAACAGCCACTCAAAATTTCTTCACTTGGACTGAATCTCTCTTCGATAATCTTAGCATAATCTGAAATATTGAAAAGAGACCAGTTTATAGTTTAAGACAGCTGAGGTTCCAGGAACGTCGCCTTTTGAATTTTCACCAGGCATTACCTTTTTCTTTGAGCTTCTTTTTTCCTTGAAATCTGCTTCCACTTTTACATCAATCTTGTAACCTCCTAGATTGCTATTAACTGTACGACGAGCATAATATTTTGTTTTATCATTCCTTTATCACTCTTTTATCGCTCACTTGTTGAAGCAGCGTCTGTACCAAATTCCAGACGGCAATGGATTTACTTTGTAAATATTTTGCAACAGGAGATGTAACCAGAAATAGTAGTCTAGTAAAGCAATAGACATAAATAGGTTCTCAAATTTTGACTATGCATTGACTGATCAAATTTCTTGACTTGAACTTTGATTTGCAGTCAAAACATCCAATTTTAAAACGGTAATAAAATTGAATAGCTTCCCTAAGTTTACTCTTTCCTCACTGCTTAATAACTCTTCTTCATAATCGAAGAACGAGCTTTGTGTTTGCTACACCACCTATTCTAACTCCTAGTTGGAAATTGGAAATGTTAATGTTCGCATATAGTGTATATGACAAAAGTTACGAGTTTTTTCCAAGGCCGTCGACATGAAAGTATCAAGGTCAGATGATGCAATACTGAGCGAGAGCCTGTTACTATGTGGGGGAGATGATGCGGTGTAGTCGGTTAGCGCCGATCGATATTGTACCGCCTGTTCAACAAAAGACGGTACGGAGAGAGCAAATCTTTTAGCATCGTGCCGGGACGCATTAGTGCTGCTGCGGCGAACGAATGATGAAGCGTGATGTAATTTGTCCCACTATTTATTCCTTGCCCTAGTGTTCATCATTAACCGTACTGCTGGCGCATAGGTAATGTATCTCGCTTACGGTGCGAAAGGTGCCAGGTTCAAACTCCTACGCTTGCTGAACTTTTTTTCTTTAATTTTGAGACGATTGGTATATTATTTTACAAATTTTTTCTATGATTTCTTTAGGTTAGGTTAGTAGGTTAGCGAATAGATATTTTTGTAACAAGTACCTAAAATCATGCTTTTTGGGACGGATCGTAGCTGTTTATGTTTTATGTATGGTGTTATCATTTCCAATGTCCCGATGGTTGCAAGGATTGTGAAATCTGTGAATTTTTTGCAACCTGCACAGTTTTCCACACGCAATATATTTTCTTTTTGTTTTATTCTCCCATACGGCCATTCTTTTGTAAGATGAACTTATAAAAACAGCAGATTCTTCCACCAATCCAAATAAGTTTTCTGGTTGAAGCAACTTTGTTGCTGATTCAGCCACTACTAAGTTAACTACCTGTCCAGTCTAGTGAGTGTAAATACGATATACGTTTTCCTTTTTAAACTGAGCTCATAGACTGTTATGACAGCCTTTCATATTGTTAGCTCCATCAAGCGGGCACGCAACAATATTTGATATTGCAATGTCACACTTTTTTAATTCTGATTTTATAAGTTCGTACAAAGCAAGTCCACTTGAATCATCATCTACCATTACTTTTGAAAGTCTTTGATACATCTTACCTTCAACGACATAACGGATGCAATTCCTAATGCTTATTGGTCCATAATAGCTGCATCTTGGGTACTATCTACCATCACACTGTATATTATGGTAGTGGGAAGGTCTTTAAAAATAATATTATGGCCCATCGAACAAATTACTCTGTTTAGCTTTTTGATGAAGATCTTTGACAAAAACCCCTTCGAGGCCCCAAACATGAATAACTTTTTGGGGCCCCTTCGGGACCCCAAGCAAAAAAAGCACTTCTTTTAGAGGGCCCTTGGCGATCACCGATCAGTCGACCTAGCCAGTCCTGGACTGCCATCCATTTTCTTAATATAACGTGCACATCAGGGTTGTCAGCAGATATGCGTTTGGGTAGATACACAGGGTTAAACGTGGTCACCTTAACCTTTTACCATATCTATGTTCATAAGTGTTATAGTCACTTGCAACATAATACATCGGCTAATTTTTTGAGCATCGTTCTATTGCACTTTAAGATAAGAAAGTTAGCAATGGGAGAAATAATCGCATTTGGTTTATTCAGTTATTCATCTAAAATATATTATTACAATTATTATTATTATTATAACTCAACTTAACACTTAAAACCACTCTTTTAATAGAAGTGAACTCTTTTCAACTATATATTTCTAACGGTCATCAATAAATCGAACGCACGTAACATGTGCGTGATCCTGTATCGATGTAGGTATGGTGAAAAATTGAAAGAAATCAATTTTATTTGGAATTGTAAATGGTTTCATATAAACTCGGAATTTGTTATTGTAGGCCGTTTCGTTTTTCGCACACAGAGATATAGGTTCTGTTAAAGTTACATAAAATTTATGAAACCCAATATTTTACATTACTTTTGTCATTCTCTCACGTTTCGAAAATTGAGAATATTCATTATCGATTATATTCACGTTTCTTAGTCATGAGATGAAAGGGAAAATATATAAATCTCGTTTATACATACTTACCATGAATGAAATCCATATTATTACTGACGAAGAATCTTTTAATTGAATATGTTTAAGATTTCCGTTGTTGGAAATTTTAATATGGTACAGGCAGTTTGTAAATTAAACACAAAATTAATTGAATGTATTTCACACAAAATAAATATACCAATACTGAACTTATCTTTCCCCTTTCGACCTATGACTGTAAATATTAAATTTTAATTAAGAGAAGAGTTAATTTGCGAAATATAAATTTCCTTTAACATGAAACTTTGAAATGCATATTTCTTGTTCATTATTTTTAGTTCCTATAATGTACTAAAATCGTATATATGGTACGTCATTATCGTATATAACTAGAGAGAAAAAAAAATACATACATAAAGTATAACAATTAATATACAGGGTGTCTCACTGGGAGCTGAATCGATCGATATACCGAACAGTATGCAACAATTACTAATAATTACTAATTTTAGTGTGACTAATCTATCGAAAGTAATTACAAGCCTGTGGTACTTCCGGTTATATCGCAAGTCGATACCAACTTGATTATTTCAAATGGAACATCCTATACATTTTCGACTTTTCGAAAACATGTAGATTATCCTTTACTTAAAGCCTTTCGAAGATTTTTGACGTTTCATAAAATATTTGACGAGTGCGATGGTTCGCAAGTGCCGATATAACTTTATTCTTGTAAGAAAGCATTGTTTGCTAGTTGGCACTTAGAAAGAACACAAGATGAGCTACGCTCTGTAATGAAAATGAATTCCATAATAGTATGCCAAGTGTGCCATTTTTCACTTCAAAAATTTTTTTAGTTAAAATGGAAAACTCTAAATTTCTTTACATCAGGTTATGTAAAATTAAATTCTCTTTATTCTAATATAGGCATTGTAAGGTTTAAAGTTATAACTTTTTGACATATTCACGATGTATTTTTTTTTATTTTTTTTTTTATTTTAATGCCTTATTTATATTAACGTCGTGGCGGAATTCAGCTATTGCTGCTCTGCCACTCAACCAGGACACGTACACATAGACATCAACACAACAACCATTCCCTGCGATATTGCCATCTACCGCAACTGAGACTCGAACTCAGGAGAGATAACAGCGACTAGACATGTTGTGCCACCCAAGAGCGATCTAGGTCACTGCTACCGTCTCGGTAACACATGAAAAAACGCCACCAACATCCTTACCCTGGCCAGGATTCCATGGTCGCAAGCCAAACACCTTCAGCATTGCGCCACCGAGCTGGCTAATTTTCTTAAATATTCAAGAAATTTTACTAAAGGTTGTCATCAACTTGGCCACGATTACAAACAATTATCAATGTCGGTCATTCTCCTATGTCAAAAATTGCCAGCACGTTTAAATTACTCCTACGAAGTCTTTTTAAGTTTGTTTATTATTTATAAAGAATGTATTAAAGTAATATCAAGAATATGTAATACAGTTGCCACTCGATACCCACAAAAACAGAGACATCACGAAAGACTGTAAAACGCACATTGGATAATTTTAGAATATTATGACTCTATTGAAGCAGGAATTCGATGGAGGAAGCCTATTGTTGATGACGAAAACATAGAAGGATATTTTCTGGCATTCATGAATTTATTTTAATAAGGCAATTATTTTTTGGGAAATATTGTATGGATAGATAAGATTATATTTACAAAAAATGGACTTTTAAATCGACACAATTCCCATTACTAAAGTGACTCGATTCCCCATGTGTTCAGGGAGCGGAATATTCAAGATCATTGACAGTTTAATCCCTACTCTGTAGTGGAAAAGAACAGAGTGGTGACATTTTTTAATGAAAATTTAAACAGTAAGTTCATTCATTTCACGTTTCGAAAATTGAGAATATTCATTATTGATTATACTCACGTTTCTTATTCATGAGATGAAAGAGAAAAATATGTAAATCTCGTTTATAAATACTTACCATGGATGAAATCCATATTATTACTGACGAAGAATCATTTAATTGAATATATTCAAGATTTGTTGTTGGAGATTTTAATATGATACAGGCAGTTCGTAAATTAAACAGAAAATTAATTGAATGTATTCCACACAAAATAAATATACCAGTACTAAACTTATTTTCTCTTCCCCTTTCGATCCCTCGATGTAAACATTAAATTTTAATTAAGAGAAGAGTTAATTTGCGAAATATAAATTTCCTTTCACATGAAAGTTTGAAATGCATCTTTCTTGTTCATCATTTTTATTCCTTTGATTAAATGATTTACTTCATTCCCTAATTTCTATAATGTACTGAAATTGTATATATGGTACGTCATTATCGTATATAATTAGAGAGGAAAAAATGTATACATAAAGTATAATAATTAATACACAGGGTGTTTCACTGGGAACTGAATCGATCGATATACGGGAAAGTATGCAACAGTTACTGATTTTCTTTCATGGTGGTTTTCAATGCAATTTTTCAAAGTAGTTGAATTTAAGAAACTCCATATTTAAACATCACTCCTGAATAAGAGTTAAAACTAGCCTTGAATTAAGAGAATTCTAATAACGTATTTTAAAACATTTTATATTCTTAGAATTTCTTTAGTGTAGGGGTACTTTTAATCCTCTATCAGGGGCAGTTTTTTGATGTGGAGTTTTTGCAATTAATTACTTGCAAAAGCTATTAAATTTCATGTATTTTTATTAAAAAGCGTCTTGAAAAAAAAAATCAGTGAAAGATATGTAGGTATACTCATAATTTCCCCTTTAACCCCTTTTTAACCCCTGTATTAAAAGACGGCTCAGTTAATATGTGCTCAGGACAAGCTAAATTTTAAGGAATTTTGTGGCCACTCTTTAAAATTTCGACGTTTCGTGACATTTTAAACCTATTTCAATAAAGAAAAAATTATTTTTTTTTACGGTTACTATGTTTCCAATCCACTATGTGTATGTGGAAGTAGTTACAGTTACTTGTGCAGCTAGGTGTTCTATAATATCTAATTTCACATCTCCCACAGGTCCATAGCTATCCCTGTTGCACCTTTTCCCTTATTCCTGAAGCAGCGCTTGATATTATCTCATGCAGGCACTGGGGTCAGTCTCTCATCTGTCATCCTCTTCAATCTGCAATGAGGTGAATGAGGTGACTGTGGCCAATCCAACGAAAGTAGTTACTTCCGGTTATATCGGAAGTCGATACCAACCTGCTTATTTTAAATGGAACACCCATTATGTTTTCGAATTTTTGAAAACATGTAGCATACCCTTTACCTAAAGCCAGCAGTTTCGAAGATATTTGACGTTTCATAAAATATTTGACGAGTGCAATGGTTTGCAAGAACCCATATAACTTTCTTCGTGTAAGAAAGCCTTGTTTGCTATTTGGCACATAAAAAGAACACAAGATGAGCTACGCTCTGTAGTAAAAACAAATTCCATAATTGTATATCAAGTGTTCCATTTTTCACCTCAAAAACTTTTTTAATTCAAATGGAAAACTTTTTTTACACCAGATTATGTAAAATTAAATTCTCTTTATTCTGGTATAGGTATTGTAAGGGTTAAAGTTACAGCTTTATGACATGTTTATGAATTTCTCAAATATTCAAGAAATTTTAGTAAAAATTGCCATCAACTTAGCCACGATTACAATCATTAGTGTCAGCCATTCTCTTATGTCAAAAAATGCCAGCAAGATTAAATTACACATACGAAGACTTTTTAAATTTGTTAATTATTTATGAAGAATGTGATAAAGTAATATCAAGAACGTGTAACACATTTGCTACTAGATACCCACAAAAACGGAAACCATCACCAAGTTCTGTAAAATGCATATTGGATAATTTTTGAATATTTTCCTCTATGAAGGCAGGAATTTGAAAGAGGAAGCCTATTTTTGATGACGAAAACATATAAGTAGCAATTCTCGGTTATTTTCTGGCATTTCCAATTATGTTATTAAGGCAAGTTGTTCTAGAATCCGGATTGTCCTAGAATTTAATTCGTAGAATCTTGTCAAAACACTAGTCCACTCTCATGGTTCAACAATTAAAAGAAATAGATTTCCTAACGAGAGATCATTTCTGTGAATTTATTTTAAGAAGGCAATTATTTTTTGGGAAATATATGGACAGATAAGGCTAAATTTACAAAAAATGAACTTTTTAATCGGCACAATTCCCACTACTAAAGTGACTCGAATTCCTATGTGTTCAGGGAGCGAGATATTCAAGATCATTGACAGTTTAATCCCCACTATGTATTGTACAACAATAGAGTGGTGGCATTACATATTTTGAGGAAAATTTAAATAGTAAGTTAAAAAAATTGCTTCTTCATCTAATGTGTCTAAGGCTTTCTCCTTTGAATCCCTGCCCCCACAGAGCCAAATATTGTGAGATTATCAAATATGCATTTTACAGAGTTTGGTGATGGTTTCTGTTTTTGTGGCTAATTTGTCTTGACCCTACAAAAATTAATTTATACTAAATAGTACTCCTAAGTAATGTAACTTTTCTTTTAAATGTTATTAACGAGCGATCTTTAATATTGGCCGACAATTTCACAAATTTGTAAGACCTAATGGGAATTATTGAAGGCGGCACACACGTCTTGTTCTCACTTCCTATTCAGTGAATGTTAGGGAATTCAGAGTAATCCGCTAACGGGCGAGGAATAAAAATAATTTTAATGTATTAAAAAAAGAAAGAGACAGTGGACTGTTGCGGAAAAAGAGATTTACATGGATCCTACCTTTACTCCTTCCAGAATTCCGTGGTCCAGCTTCAGGAGGCCTCCAGATAGGGAATCCCAAGATGTTGTTAATCTTCAAAGATCAAAATGACCCTTGTACACACACAAGCGGAAATATAAACACAAAAGCGAAGTTGATTAATAATAATTTTTGCGGTATACGACACTCGTCTACAGTGACACGAGGTTAGACAGCGAATGTTTTGTTAGGCATCACAAAAAATCTCTTTTTGTTAGCGCGTAAAGATACAGGGTGAGCCAAAAATGAAAGGCGCACGAGTGCATTTTATTTCTACTTAAAGCTAGCGTTAAATAAAGTTAATGAAAGATAAAATTAAAGTAATATAACACCTAAAATAATTAAAAATAAAACTAGTAAATAACTGAGGACGGAACATACCGCCCACCTAAAATACAACGTATTTTACGATTTAGAATAGGGCAATAAGCATAATTTAACAACAGGGCGCTTTAGGAGCCCATTAGTTGTACGCACAGTAGCAACGCGAACAACGCCGTCTGCACCAGGATGTACAGATTCAATGCGACCCAGTTGCCATTGTAAAGGGCGAGTCAGTGAATTTTTTATCAAAACCATGGATCCCGGTATAACAGAATCAGAGGATGAAGTCCACTTACTTTTTTTGCAGCAGAGTATGTAGATACTCAGAATGCCACCGCGACCAGAAATCCTGGTGCAAACATTGTAGCATTTGCCAGCGAGTTAGACGTCCCACGGGCACCGCAGTCAGGTCAGCTTCCGGAAGGGCAGTTAGAGGCTCAAGCGTTAAAAAATGTCCGGGCGTTAAAACGGAGAGATCATTAGGATCAGTGCTTATTGGAGTTAAGGGACGCGAATTTAAAAATGCCTCAATTTGAACTAGTAATGTGTATAATTCTTCGTATGTTAGAATTTGTTGGCCAATAACGCGGTTTAGGTGTGACTTAACCGACTTAATTCCGGCTTCCCAAAGTCCCCCGAAATGCGGAGCGGAAGGAGGGTTAAAATGCCATTCAATGGCCTCAGATTCAGCAGCGGATTTTAAGAGTGCGGAAAGTTGATTATAAGCGCCGACAAAATTGGTGCCACAATCACTATAAAGATGGTTGCATCGTCCGCGACGAGCAATAAAACGTCGCAATGCGGCAAGAAATGCATCAGCTGTCAGGTTGGACACAAGCTCTAGGTGCAAAGCTTTTGTGGCGCAGCAAACAAATAGGCATAAGTATGCCTTCTGGGACTTAGTACCTCGTCGTTTACCCAAAGTAATCTGAAACGGACCGCCAAAGTCCAGACCAGTGTGCAAAAATGGTTTGACCTGTGAGATGCGTGGGGAAGGCAAATTTCCCATTACAGTTTGACAGGGGAGAGGGTGAAGTCGCCAACAAGTATGACACTTAGATAAGACGCCACGTATTGCTCTTTTTGAGGACATTATCCAAAACTGTTGCATAATCAGAAATTGAACAGATTGTAAGCCAGCGTGTAAGTATTTTTTATGAAAATATTCAATAATTATTTCCGTAAGACGACCAGAACGTGGCAATAAAACAGGATGTTTCTTATCGTAAGACAATGAAGAATGGTGTAATCGACCTCCTACTCTTATGATACCTTGATCATCAAGAAAAACACTGAGTTTTCGAAAAGGTTTAGAAAGCTGTTTCCCAGCTTTGAGTTGATTTAAAATATCAGAAAATACCAAATGTTGGGTGCGTTTAACTAACATTAATAGAGCTTGATGTAATTCATGAAAGGAAAAAGAAGAATTTTTTTTAATAGCGGGATTTTTTGTATTAAATATAAAGCGTTGAACATACGCGACCACGCGTTGTAGTTTACTAAGGGAAGAGTATTTATTTAAAAGAGGATCAAAAATATTTAAAGAAACTGCAGAATGTAAAGTAATTTTTCTCTCCTCTGCGAGTGCTTCAGAAGATAACGCAACGTCAGAAACATGAGGGGGCCAGGAGGCTTGTGGGTCAGACAAAAAAATAGGTCCCGTCCACCATAAAGCGTTATTAAGTAACTCGGATGGAAATAAACCTCTAGAGGCAAGATCTGCTGGATTATCACCAGAAGAAATGTGAAACCAATTTTCGGATGCAATTTTGTCTTGTATAAAAGTAATACGATTACTGACAAATGTTTTCCATCTGTGTGGAGAGGACTTTATCCATGATAAAGTAATAGTGGAATCAGTCCAGGCACAAATCTTACTGAAATGTATCTTATCATGGTACGTACGTAAAACAAAAGAAAACAAATCGGCAAGAAGTACACAAAGTTCAAGGCGCGGTATTGAAATGCGGCGCAGGGGCGCTATCTTAGACTTTGCACAAACCAAAAGGGTAGTAATATCGCTGTTTTCATTAAGCACTTTAAAATATACTACTGCACTGTAGCCTTTCATGGATGCATCACAAAAACCATGTGCTTCACAAGATAAACTGTCAAATATGCGTAAGTGACGGGGAATGGCAACACGAGACAACAGAGGAAATTCAGATTTGAATCGTGACCAAAGAGAGAGCACATCATCTGGCGGTGTTTCATCCCAATTTATACCTAAAGACCACAATAATTGAATAATATATTTAGTAAAGAATGTAATGGGAGCTAAAAAACCTAGTGGATCGAAAATTCTGGCTAACTCTGATAAGATATGACGTTTAGTACATGATCTTTCTATAGGTTCTACGTTGTATGAAAATGTATCCAAAGCTGGATACCAATGTAAACCTAAGATTTTTAAAATACACTCGTCGTCCAAAGAAAGGGGACTACTAGACAAGTGAGAGGCAGGTAAATCACTTAATAAATTGGGGTCATTACTAGCCCACTTTCTTAGCTCGAAACCACCTCTCTTTAGAAGTTCAACTAGTTCATTTTTTAAATGACAAGCATTTTCCAGCGATGGACTTCCTGTCACTACATCATCGATATAAGTGTCAAAATTAAGAACATTAGCGGCTGAAGGAAAATCAGATTTTCCCTCCTCAGCTAACTGCAATAAAGTACGTATAGCAAGGTAGGGGGCCGACGAAATACCGTAAGTAACGGTTTTCAAACGAAAATCTTGCACAGGACCATCAGATGTGAAGCGCCACAATATTCTCTGATAATCTGTATGAGCGGAATTTATTAAAATTTGTCTGTACATTTGTTTGATTTCTGCGGTAAATGCGATTTTATGAAGTCGAAAATTTAACAAAATGGTGACGATATCTCTTTGTAACTTGGGGCCGGTTAAAAGGGTATCATTAAGTGAAGAATGAGGCGGAATTTTAGCGGAAGCATTAAATGCTACTCGTAGTTTCGTAGTACTGCTTGAAGGTTTAAGAACACAATGATGCGGGATATAATAAGTTTTTTGAGAATCGGAAGGAGATATAAGAAGCTCCATATGACCAAGATCTAAATATTCTTGCATGAAATCTGAATACTGTTTATATAAAGCGGGGTCTCTACGTAGTCTACGCTCCAAAGAAAGAAAATATTTTAGAGCTAAATTACGAGAGTTGGGAAAAATGGGTTCATTACTACGAAAAGGAAGTGAGACAATAAATCTACCCGTTTCATTTCGAGAAAAGGTTGTTATAAATTTTTGTTCGCAGAGTGTATCGTCAGGAGACAGAGAGTTGACTTCCGGGACAGTTTCAACTTCCCAAAATTTTTTTAGAACGTCTTCTACGGGAGGTGTGGAAAGAGAACAAAAAAAAGATTTAATCACAGTCAAAGCTGTGATAGGCAGTTTTCCCATTAAAACATAACCAAATATTGTATTTAAAGCTATAGGATGATCGCCATTTCCAACAATTCGACCAGTTTCGATGATATTAGGAAAGACGTCAGCTCCAAGTAAAATATCAATCGCCCCTGGTATATTAAAAGTAGGATCAGCTAATTGCAAATGTTTAATATGAGACCAAGTTTCTGAAGAAAAACTAATAGTTGGCAAATTATTACAAATTTTCGGAAGTACTATAGCCATCAAATCTAAATAAAGCGTTGATTTTCCGAGCGGGCGGATTTTAAGAGACACTCCACTAGAACTAGTAAAAGTATGCATGGGACCCAAACCTTGGATTGATAGAGATGTATTAAAATATGTTAGGCCTAACCTATGAACACACTTTTGCGAAATAAAACTTGTTTGGGAACCTGAATCAATAAGTGCCCTACATTTATGAAAATTACCGTATTTATCGGATATTTCTATTAAAGCGGTTGAAAGTAAAACGGGGGTGGTTTGTGGTGTGAAACCTGAGAAAGAATGTGTTGAAGTAGCGACAACCGCGGTCTCATCATTAGGTGAAATACTAGCTACTTGTTGCGTAGGCGTATCAGCTGTGACAGCCAGTATATGAGTATCGGTTTTTTCGAAATGCAACAGAGTATGATGTCTCTGCTGACATTTGCGACAGGTAGATGTAGAATTGCACGTTTTAAAGGTATGCGACGAACTTAAACAATTTACACACAATCGATTCTGTTTTGAAAAATGATATCTATCCTGAGGGGATTTATTATGAAATTCCTGACATTTATATAGTACGTGACCTTTCTTGCATAGAGGGCAAACTATCGAATTATTAGTATTGGCAAAAAATGACGAACTAGATGGCCGAGCGGGGGGTGTTAATGATTTTGTTAGTTTATTTTGCGAAGCAGAAAAATTTAAGGTTTCTAAAGCATTACAATGACTTTCTAAAAAATCCATTAAAATCTTAAAAGTGGGTATTTCATTAGAATTAAAATGTAATTCAAAACGTGACATGGTCGTTGTATCAAGTCGGCTCAAAAGCATATGCATCAAAATAAAATCCCAGTACTCTACGGGGAGTCCTAAATTTTCCAAAGCGGATAAATTTTCCTGAAAAATGTCTAGCAGATATCTCAAAGCCCGAAAATTTTCCGAATGTAATTTTTTAGCATTTTCAATTTCTACCCAATGGGCAGTAGTGAGTAAACGTTTATTCGAATAGCGTTGCACTAAACGGTCATAAGCAATTTTATAATTATTTGCGGTCATAGGAACGCATTTTACGATATTAAGCGGAGGGCCTGTTAAAGAAGTAAGTAAATAGTTGAATTTATCAATGTCATTTAAATTTTGATTATTGTGTACCCTAGAATTATACATATCTATGAATGATGGAAAATTTTTCAAATCCCCCTTAAATTTAGGCAATTCAACTGGAGGTAAATTAATATGCGAAAAATTGTTAATGACGGGCGCTTGAACGTCCGTGTTTACAGAATTGGCCATATTCTCAAATAAATCGGAATAAATTACTTTAATATCAAAGTATTCATTGTCAAATGATTCACGAACTTGAGCCTCAACTTCCAAATCAGATCCATCTGTAACAGCTAACAGGGCGAGAATAGAATTATGATTTCTATCAAACTCCTTTTTAATCGGTTCCATAACTGCGTAGCGAACCTTAAAAGATCGACGTGAAGCCTGACTATCAATGGCCATTTGTGCAATATTATATAATTCGTGCATTTTGGTAATTTCGTTTTGTCGAAAAGTGCGTAATTTCTTTAATTTGTCCTCCATTGCACGAAACTTAATTCGGTAACAAATGCAAAAGTAAATAGGAAATAAAAGGTATTCAATATTTTTAGCGTCACAAAAACTGCCCTAACTGATAAGAGCCCGTGAACTCGTGGTCGCTATCGATATAAATTTTATATTTTACGCGATGCCTTGATAATTCTAAATCGTACCTATATCAAATATAAAAATGGCGAGATTTGATGTTAAGGAAATTATGCGAATAAAGTAACTTTAAGCCGAAATAAAATACACTTGTGGTCGAAAAGATATAGTAAATAACGTGAAACTGATAATGATAATGAATTTAAATGATTTAAATAAAATGTAATTTAAAATAAAATGAAAAAAACTGAATTTAAAAGCGAAAAAACAATATATGAATGAAATATGCTAGAAGAGCAAAAAAAACGTAATCCTTGGCTCGATGGACCAAAAAAAATGTTAGGGAATTCAGAGTAATCCGCTAACGGGCGAGGAATAAAAATAATTTTAATGTATTAAAAAAAGAAAGAGACAGTGGACTGTTGCGGAAAAAGAGATTTACATGGATCCTACCTTTACTCCTTCCAGAATTCCGTGGTCCAGCTTCAGGAGGCCTCCAGATAGGGAATCCCAAGATGTTGTTAATCTTCAAAGATCAAAATGACCCTTGTACACACACAAGCGGAAATATAAACACAAAAGCGAAGTTGATTAATAATAATTTTTGCGGTATACGACACTCGTCTACAGTGACACGAGGTTAGACAGCGAATGTTTTGTTAGGCATCACAAAAAATCTCTTTTTGTTAGCGCGTAAAGATACAGGGTGAGCCAAAAATGAAAGGCGCACGAGTGCATTTTATTTCTACTTAAAGCTAGCGTTAAATAAAGTTAATGAAAGATAAAATTAAAGTAATATAACACCTAAAATAATTAAAAATAAAACTAGTAAATAACTGAGGACGGAACAGTGAACATGGGTTTATAAGTGGTTTTTGGATTTGTATTGAATATATTACTCTGATGACCGTTTTCAGTAACAGTATTTCTGCTGAAATCAGTAACTTTGCTCCAAGTTAAAATGTTGCAACACATTATATGAATATGCTAATGTCAACGACTTCGGATTAGATCAACAAGCATTCCCAATTCATTGCAGAGAGATGGTTTGAGTTAGGACATTCTATTACTAAGAAACCGTTGCCTAAAGATTCATTACTTCCACATCCAGATTTTCCTTTCAAGTCTCTTTAAACGAACACATCTTGATACTATATTTGCACTCTAGTACAAATGACCAAATATTACTACATACTATGGTACAAATATGGTCAAGATGTTTCCTTTAGAGAGATTTGGATGAGAAATCTACATGTGGAAGTAGTGATTCCTTAGTCAGCGGTTCTTTACTTTATTAACTCGTTTATTAATGGAGTGGGGGTGGTGGTGGGGGATGCGTTATATTATTATAAAAAATGAGGTTTTGACCCAAGTTTCTGGAGACTTACCAGCATGCTTTACTGTTTTCCCCTATTTGCCCCTCAACCCTTCACCGGAGTAAGCTGAATATATAATCTTGTTTCAGATCTCATTATGGTACATAAGTGTACCAAATTTCATGTCAATATCTTAAGCCGTTCCAGAGAAAATGTACGGACAAAAAGTAACAGTCAGCTTTACACATTTCCCCTATTTACTTATACTTACCCCTTCAACGGAATCATATATCAAAATATAATCTAATTCCAGATGTCACTATAATACATACGTGTACCAAATTTCAAGTGAATATCTCAATTTTATTTTATCAACCCCTTTAATATTAGGAGTAAGGGTGGTGGGGGGTTGAAAATTTTTATAAAAAAATCTGTGGCCTTGGCTTCTAGAACAGACACCGAATTTCAAATTTCTATACTCTTACCAGCATAATTTACTTATTTTTCCCTATTTACCCCGATTTAACCCCCAACCCTTCAACAGAATATTTAAAAAATATAATCTAGTTAGGGGACGGACAGCGCGTCTAGCTTGCATACTGGCATACCTAGCGAAGCAGGTTCAATTCCTGCTCACCGCGAAATAATTTTAATTATAAAATTATCCCCAAAATGTGGTTTGCACTCCACTATAAACTGTAGGGCCTCATTTCTCTTTACCTAACACAAAATCATTCTCGATTTTCAAGGAGTTACCTCAGTGACTTGAGAAGTGGTTAAGTAAACATTTAAGAAAACATTTTAAGTTCCTTTTGTCATTATAATATATACGTGTACTAAAATTCAAGTGAATATCTCAATTTTATTTTACCAACTTCTTTAATAATGGAGTGGGGGGTGGTAGGGGGAAGAAAATAAAAAAATTTGAGTCCTTGGCTTCTAGTACATACACCGAATTTCAAGTTTCTGTACTCTTACCAGCTTCTTTACTTATTTCTCCCTAGTTAACCCCCGACCCTTAAACAGAATAATCTCAAAATATAATCTAGTTTCAGATGTCGCTATAATACATACCTGTACCAAGTTGCAAGTGAATATCTCAATTTTATTTTATCAACCCGTTTAATAATGGAGTAGGGGTGGTAGGGGGGTAGGAGGTTGAAAAATATTATAACAAATCTGAGGCCTTGGCTTCTAGTACTTACACCGAATTTCAAGTGGCTGTACTCTTACCAGCTTACTTTACTCATTTTCCCCTATTTAACCCCCAACCTCCAACGGAATAATCCCAAGATATAATCTAGTTCCTGATGTCATTATAATATATATGTATAAAAAATTTCAAGTGAATATCTCAATTTAGTTTTATCAACCCCTATAATAATGAACTGGTGGTGGTTGTTGGGGAAATGGAAAATATTATAAACAAATTTGAGGCCTTGGCTTCTAGTACATACACCAAATTTCAAGTTTCTGTACTCTTACCAGCTTCCTTTACTTAGTTCCCCCTATTCACCCCTCAACCCCTATCGGATATGTTCAAAAAACAATCCATTTCCACAGCTCGTTATAATATATACGGGTGCAAAATTTCAAGTCAATATGTTAAACTGTTCCGGAGAAATCGTGCGTACAAAAAAGTTCCAAACAGATAGACCGACAGACAGACAGGCAGAATTTTTTTTGGTCAAATTTAAAATCTCGACGTTTCATGGCATTCTAAACCTATTTCAAGAAAAAGAAAATTTGAAATTTTGTTTACGATTACTATACTTCCAATCCACTACGTGAATGTGGAAGTAAATGTACATTAATTTCATACACAATTCTGCCACGAACTGTGATACTCATCAATAATACTTCAACTATTTGAATGATGTAAAGTGACATAAATTCCTAATATATTTCTTAAGAATAATTTCGAAGTAATGGAGTTTGCCGTGGAGAAATATAATGAAAGTTTTGTAAGAAATATCGCTCTAAAATACGAAACGACATTTGCGTTATTTAGTAGATGTACCTATTCGAGAGTATGTCATTCATCAAGAAAATATTTATCCAGAGAATTGAAATATGTTAACTAGGGTGATATACTTATATTGTTGTAGGTATATGTAGACTGCTTATTTTACAGGGATTGCTTCTGTAAGTCTTGCACCAAAATTATTTTCCACCAAAATTATTTTTATGCATATGTTCTAGTATTGAAATATTTTACTTTACTATCACTTTGTACAATTGTTTGCTTATGTGTAAAAACACAGAATAATTTTTTTATAAGTAGTTGACGTAAATCAATGTTATTTGAGTCTGTACAAATATCGACGAGAAAATTACTTACACAATACAGTACATCAAATGGTCGAGAAAGCTTTTAGGTTTAATGAAAATCCATTACACTGATAGAAAAACCTTTACATTCGTACAATATTAAAACAAACGCCAGAGACGAAAAAATACCGAACTGCCTCAAATTGAGGTAAAAGGCTGTTTTTTTTTTTTAATCTCTAGGTATTATGATTCTGAATAAGTAATTGGCGAACAAAGATCTTTTCTGCTTATATTTTTACAGCCAAAAGAATTTTTAAAGAACAGTTGCTTTGCCATTACTTGTTTTTTGAAAAGTTTCAAAAAAATATTTCAGATAATAGCTGTAGACAATAACGTTGTCTATTGACCTGCTTTAACCTGACTTCAAGATAGTGAAATCTAACCTCACAACTTTAAAAAGAGCAAAGACACCAGCCTACACTTTATACTCAAAAATATTCTCGAAGAAATAAGTAATTAGGATAAAAATTTAATAATTATAGCTGAAAATGTGCCCATTGCCCAAGAAGGCGATGTGACCCAATTTTGGAAAGATTATTTCTCGTGTGACACCCTGAAATGAGTAATAATCAGAAAAATTGCTGTAACTCTTGGGATCGGACACCAATGTAGACGTTCTTAGCTTCAACGTTGTCTATTGATTTGTTTTAATCTATGACAATGTTATTGTCTACAACTTTTATCTTAAACATGTTTTTGTAGCTTAAAAAATGTAACCCAAAAAAAGTTGTCGCAAAAAACCTATATTTTCATAAATTTTTGGCTGTAAAAAAATAAGCAGAGGAAATGCTTATTCGCCAATCTATTTACTTATTCAGAATCGTAGCTTCTAGTGAATAAAAAAAAGTAGCCTTCTTTAATTTGACGCAAAAAGCTCTTTGGCACTTGGTCTAATATCTATATCCGGACGCTGCCGAATAACAAGGTAACTTCTGGGCGCTGCCAAATCTACGTTTGGGTTCTGCATAATCCATATTCCTGTGCTGCTGAGCACCAAGGTGTCGAATACCAAGGGAATTTCCTGTCGTTACCGAATCCAATCTGAGGTCTTGGCTTCTAGTATATACACCAAGTACCAAGTTACTGATTTCTTACCAGCTCGTTTTACTTATTTTACCTTATATACCCCTATTTAATATCCAACCCTTCAACCCTTCATTTTAACATGTAATCTAGTTCATGATGTCGTTATCAGACATACGTGTACCAACAAGTGAATGTCTCAATTGTATTTCATTAAACCCTTTTATAATGGAGAGGGGGTGGTTGGGGTGTTAAAAATACTAAAAAATAATCTGAAGCGTTGGCTTGTTGTATACAGTGTGACCACTTAAGATCGCGACACCACTGTACACCCGTTAATTGACGCTGGATTAACTTCAAATTTTGGTGGCAACAAAAGATCAATAAGGTGATTCTTAGAACTTAGCAATATGTGATGCATGTCAGTAGCGTGCGATTGTAAGGGGATTTGGAAATCCTATTTTTTAAGAAAAATATTAGTTAGGTATTCTTAATCAGCATCTTTGGAAACCCCTTTGTACAAAATTACATCGTTGTGGGGCCAAACAGTGACGGTCAAAACTACAATTTTTTTAACAAAAACTAATTTTTATCTGTAAAACGGATTCTCAAACCAAAAAAATATATTGTTCATTTTTTGTTCAGAATAATGCATTGTACTAGACTAAATTGATTTTACAACAAAATATATATAAAAGAACAATTAAAACAAAGTGAAAAAACAAATAAAAGTAAAAAATTAATAAATTGACATTTGAAATAACTTTTGTTTTCTTGGCTTACTTGGGACTTTATTGAAGATTATTTGCTAGAAAAATGGTAGGTATGTACGAATTCGAATTTTTGCCTTATTAAATAAATAATTATTTTGTTATAAAAAACCGCTGCCCAAGGAATCACTACTTCCACATCCAGATTCTTCATCCAAGTCGTTTTAAAGGAAACATCTTGACGATATTTGCACTCTAGTATGTGGAAATTATTGGTCATAGAATTTTAATAATATTTGGGGCAGATGTCATAGAAAAGTTGGAGGAGTTGGTTTCTACCATATACGTTAAAAATGTAGTTTTTAGTTCACCCTACTTATTTTCTACTATTCACCTCCCACCCCTTCAATGGAGGCATCTCAATCAGATGTCACTACAATACATACGTGTACTAATCTCAAGTGAATATCTCAATTTGATGTTATCAATCCCATTAATAATGAAGCGGAGGTGGTGGAGTTTGAAAAATATTAGAAAGAAATCTGAGGCCTTGGTTTCTAGTATATACACCGAATCCCAAATTTCTGTACTCTTATCACCTTGATTTACTTATTTTTCCCTAGTCACTCCTATTAACCCTAACCCTTCTACGGAATGATCCCAAAATATAATCTAGTTCCAGATGTCGTTATAATATATACGTCTACCAAATTACAAGTGAATATTTCAATTTTATTTTATCAACCCCTTTAATAATGTAGTAAGGGTAGTGGAAGGGTTGAAAAATATTGTTAAAAAATTTGAGGTCCTGGCTTCTAGGACATACACCGAATTTCAAGTTTCTGTAGTCTTACCAGCTTGCTTTACTTATTTTCCCCTATTTACCCCTATTTAACCCCCAACCCTTCAACGGAATCATCTCAAAATATAATCTGGTTCCAGATGTCGTTATGATACATATGCGTACTAAATTTCATGTGAATATCTCAATTTTATTTTATCAACCCCTTGAATAATGGAGTAGGGGTGGTGGGGGGCTGAAATAAATTATCGAAAAATCTGGGGCCTTTGCCTCTTGTACATACACCGAATTTCAAGTTTCTGTACTCATACCTGCTTGCTTTACTTATTTCCCCCTATTTACCCCTAAATAACCCCGAACCCTTCAAAGGAATCATCTCAAAGAATAATCTAGTTCCAGATGTCGTTATAATTCATACGTGTACCAAATTTCAAATGAATATTTCAATTTTATTTTATCAACCCTTGTAATAATGAAGTAGGGGTGGTGGGGGTAGAAAAATATTATAAATAATCTGAGACCTTGGCTTCTAGTATATACATATATACACCGAATTTAAAGTTTCTGTAGTCTTACCAGCTTGCTTTACTTATTTTCCCCTTCTTACCCCTATTTACCCCTATTTAACCCCCAACCCTTCAACGGAATCATCTCAAATTATAATCTAGTTCAAGATGTCGTTATAATACTTACGTGTACCAAATTTCAAATGAATATCTCAATTTAATTTAATCAACCCTTTTCATATTGGAGTAGGGGTGGTGGGGGTTGAAAAATATAAAAAATCTGACGCCTTGGCTTCTAGTACGTATACCGAATTTCAAGTTTCTGTACTCTTACCAGCTTGTTTTACTTATATTCCCCTATTTACCCCAAATTAACCCCCAACCCTTCAACAGAATCATCTCAAAATATAATCTAATTTCAGACGTCGTTATAATACATACGTGTACGAAATTTCAAATGAAAATTTCAACTTTATTTTATCAACCCCATTAATGGGGTAGGGGTGGTGGGGGGTTGAAAGATATTATAAAAAAAACTTAGGCCTTAACTTCTAGTACATACACCAAATTTCAAGTGTCTGTTCTCTTACAAGCTTGCTTTACTTATTTTTCCCTATTTTCCCCTATTTAACCCCCAACCCTTCACCCGATTTCCTCAAAAAACAATCCAGTTCCAGATCTTGTCATAATATATACGTGTACAAAATTTCAAGTCAATATCTCAAACCGTTCCGGAGAAAACGTGCGGACAAAAAAAGTTACAGACAGACCGACAGACAGACAGACCGACAGACCGACAGACAGACATAAATTTTTTTTTCGCTCAAATTTAAAATCTCGACGTTTCATGACATTCTAAACCTATTTCACGAATAAAAATTTTTGAAAATTTTTTTGCGATTACTATACTTCCAATCCACTACGTGGATGTGGAAGTAATTAATTCAAACTAGTACACGTATAATACGTTACTCTGAACAAAAAATAAAGAACGAATTTTTTTGATTTGTGAATCCATTTTACAGACAAAAATTAGGTTCGGTTAAAAAAAAATTGTATTTTTTGCCCGATACTGTTTCAAACATCTTTGATCCCACTACGACGCAATTTTGTACACAGAGGTTTCCAAAGGTGGAGATTAAGAATACCTTACTAGTTTTTTTCTAAAAAAATCATTAACACTTTTTCTTGAAAAATCGACTTTTCAAATCCCCTTAAAATCACAAGCTACTAACAGATATCACATGTTACTAAGTTCAAAAAATCACCTTATCGATCTTTTCTTACCTCCAAAGTTTGAAGGTAATCAAGCATCAATGAACGGGTATACAGGGGTGTTGCTATCTTAAGTGGGTCACACTGTATATACCAAGTCCCAAGTTACTGTACTCTTATCAGCGTGCTGTTATTTATCTTCCCTTATTTACCCCTATTTCACCCCCAACCCTTCACCGGAATTACCGCAAAATATAATTTAGTTCCAGTTTTCGCCATGGTACATATATGTACCAAATTTCAAGTCAATATGTTAAACAATTGCTGAGAAAAAGTGCGACAGGCCGACCGACAGACAGACAGAAATTTTCTTCAAAGTCGATTTAAAAAAATTATTTTTTTTTTACCATTACTACACTTTCACTCCACTACGTGGATGTGGAAGTAATTATGCGGACAAAATCACAATAAAATTATATGAAAAAATTGTTTGAAGAAAAGGCTTTCATTTAAAAAAAAATGTACTAGAAATTAAAAATAAATTTTTTAAAATTCATGCATCTGGAAACCAAAAGCTTTGGAGAAGGTCATATAATAAAGGAGTTAACAAGATAAAATTGTGATTTAGTATGTTTACGAGAACAAATGTTCTGAAGAATTTATTTTTGCATCAGTCATCGCCATTACTAGCTTAGGCGAATTTAAATGTTATATTTTTAAAACTTCATAAGCAATTATTTCCACATACTGTAGTGCGAATATTGTATCAAAAAGTATTCGTTTAAAGAGACTTGAAATGAAATCTGTATGTGGAAGTAGTAATTCATTGGGCAGCATTTTCTTGACTTGTATGTACCAAAATAAGTAAAAAGAATTATTAAGTATTGGTCTAGCCGTTTTTGACCAGAAGGTTGCTAAGCCCTCGTTCTCAAAATATGAAACAAAAATTTAAAAAAATAACCACATATTTAGTGTCTTCTCTTCAACACAAGTTCATTTGTGCTTACATAAGGTGGTTCCATTGGAAAACTGGTATGCTCCAAACGTGAAAAAATCGTTCCTTAGGTTTACCATTAAAAGTATAATACATAGTTGTCTTCCTTGACAATTGTGTTAACTTTGCGTGTGTTAACTAATGCTGTGTCACATTTTTCTTTATTATTTATCCTTCTTAGGTGATCCCTCCTGTATGTTCTCCTGATGAAACTGTTCCAGTCAACTACCTACCAAATTTCATAGTTCCCGTCAAATCGTTTTTTAGTTAGAGCGCCAAAAGGCAGACAACAGACCGACGGGCAAACTGACTGACGCAATTTTATTGAAAGACGTTCATTTTCGTAATCTACATTTGCATTTTATTTTGAATTGCATTTACTTATACAGGGTGTCCCAGAATTGAGTCCCCGAACGGAAACCTGTGCTTCCTGAGTTCATATTGTGCCCGTATAACCCAACTTACCTTAGTCCAAAAATGGATCCCTGAGGAAGTATATTCTCTTAAAGTGAGACAGAAAAATTTTCTTCCAATAATTCCTGTTATATTGTAGATAAAATTTTCAAGTTCTCATGGGACCTGTATCTCTATAAGTAGTCTATGTAAACCTGATAACAACTAAATATCTTCTGTTTCTCAAACGCGATAGGTTTCCCGTTTCACAAGAACCTATCACCTACAGAGGGAAAAATGATAATTGTTGATTTTTCGCTGATATTACACAAAATTTTAAAAGTATTAACTTGTGTACTGAATCAGGTGGACGTTATGTGGATCATTCGTTATTAATGTATTTTTTAGAATAAACTATAATTTTCTGTTATTGCAATATTTTATTCTAGAATTGTAAATAAATGTTAAATACAAATGGATAAAAAAACGATAATTCCTTGTATTTTGATTAATATTACAAAGAATTTTAAGAGTACCTTTTTGCAGCCCTTTAAATGCTCTGCAAAAATATTCAAGCATTCCGTAATTCTACAGGGCGATTAAAAAATATAGCTAACCAAACATTAATTATGAGAAAAAAATTGAGAAACAAAAGATATTTGATTGTTGTCTAGTTTACATAGAGTACTTATAGAGTCCTAGTTCCCACCAATATTTGAAAATGTTATCATCAATTTGACGGCAATTATTGGAAAGAAATATTTCATCATTCTGTCTCGTATTAAGAGGCTGTACTTCCTCAGGGATGCATTTTTGAACTAAGGAAAGTTGAGCTATACGGGCCCAATATGTCCTCAAAAATCCCAGGTTCCCGTCTGCGAACTCAATTCTGAGATACCCTGTATATTATACTTTCACTCCACTAAGCGAATTGGAAGTAAAATTAATATATCTATGAGTGAATTAGGTTGTATTGAACAAAATTTTTTTTAAACAAATTACGTTATAGCAAATTTAAAAATTCTCATCATTAAAATAATTTGTTTACTGTTAGACAGACATTTTTCAATATGGGTTTACAACGGAATTATTTCTTGCCTTACTTAAAATACGATCGTTTCGTAATTTAAAGTTCTGGAATAGATTCTTAGATGTGCAAGTAAGTTAAAATTTAAAATGATTATTTTTCCTAAACTGTGATGTCTGTGAAATAACGCTAAAATGGCTATAAGTTAATTCATATAAATTTTCAGTTCACGTTTTCAATTAAAAGCTGATTAAATAAGGTAAAAGTAAAACTATTTTATTATTTTTAAATGACACTTCCTTTGGTCCAATATATCATCATATAAAAATTTGTATCAGACAACATATATAATGATTATATAATTATTACTGAGATAATTGAATAACTTCAGCTGAATACTTTTATGGTTCATATAATTTATACAAAATAGGCCGTAAATTATTATTTTAATTCATATATTTTATATACCCACATTTATGTCTACAAGAAAATTTAACTTCTAAGACAGCCAACAACTATACCGCCATTACAAGTCGACGGCGGGAAAATATGTAGCGATGCAGAGAAATGTCAGGTGTTCGCCTCATACCTAGAAAATACATTTCACTTGAACGACAATGATAATGAATTTACAAGAACAACAATAGAATTTGTAGATAACTCCCTACCCATAAACCTCAACCAAAATGATATAAAATTTACGAACCCCAGAGAAATACAAAACTATATAAACTCGCTTCCTTTAAAGAAATCTCCTGGACATGATCTCATTCCAAATGTTGTTCTAAAAAATCTTACAATGAAATCCCTGGCATTTCTTACTGCTTTATTTAATCGCTGCCTGGCAATAGGATACTTCCCTAACGAATGGAAACATGCAGAAATAATTCTTTTTAATAAACCTGGCAAAGACAAAACTAAACCTGATAATTATAGACCAATTAGCCTGCTGACAACTTTATCTAAACTCTTCGAACGAATAATACAATCTAGACTAAGCGACTTTTTACAAGAGAACAACATTTTACCTGACTGTCAATTTGGATTCCGCACGAACCATTCAACAACACAGCAAATTTTACACATCTACAAAATTATTACCTCTGGATTCGAAAATAAATATCACACAACGGTAGCATTCTTGGACGTAGCCCAAGCATTTGATAAAGTATGGTTAAAAGGGCTCTTATTCAAGCTAATTAGTATAAATTCACCAGCATATCTCACCAATATACTTGCTTCATTTGTAACAAACAGAACTTTTTGTGTCAAAATAAACAACTGCTTATCGGATAAAAAGCAAATCAATGCAGGAATACCTCAGGGATCAATTTTAGGTCCCATACTCTTTAATGTATTCGTACATGACATACCTGTACCACCGACATCCACAATAGCCATGTATGCAGATGACACGGCAATAATAACCCAAGATCCAGACATTCATATCGCTGCAAACAAACTGCAAAATGCACTTACTGTTTTACAGGACTGGTTTACGAAATGGCAACTAAAGTTAAATCCGACAAAATGTGAAGCAAAAATATTTACTCTGAGAAGACCACAAATACCCAATAATATTATCATCAACGACGAGGAAATAATATGGAATCCTGCAGACAGTGCAATTAAATATCTTGGAGTTTATTTAGATAAACGATTAACATGGAGTTACCACATAAATAAAAAACTTAATGATGGGTACGCCCGGTTATCAATGTTATATCCCATTATAAATAAAAAATCGAAACTCAGAGTTAAGTGCGCGACATTAATATATAAATCGATCCTAAGACCTTTAGTAACTTACGGCTGTGTGACATGGGGAACTGCTAGCAAAGCTAATATTAATAAAAAGGTGCAAACATTTCAAAATAAAGTTTTAAGAATTGCCATAAATGCCCATTGGTTTATAAGAAATAATCAAATCCACCGGGAACTTAATGTGCCATACATTGAAGACTTTATAAAATCATGTGCAAAGACCTTCTTTAAAACTTTAAACAACTGTACTAGTGCCAGAAATTTAAACCTAAGTGAAAAGACTCGTAATAACAGATTGAAAAAACGACTACCACAAGATATCTTACTTTCCAGTAGTGATTCCGAATGACATTAATGTCAATGTTCTAGTATTGTTAAGTTATACCAAATATTTGTTTCTTTTCTTTTAATTGTTATGTACTGTTTTACTACACACTACCATGAATAACATTAATTTGTTGATCTGGTATTTTAAATAAAAAAAAAAAAAAAAAGAAAATTTAAACGAGTATGCCAATTTGCCTGTTTATGGTAATGTGCTACCTTATATTACTGAAAGTTTCATACAGCTACTGGTCCTTACAAAAAGATATATCAAAGAATGATAGTATATAAATTATGATTCTTCTAGTTTTGTCTTTCATCTTTGCCGTTTCTGGAAGTTCTTATATTTTCTGAAAAGTTCCCTTTATTTGCTATTTTACCTTTGAGGATACAGAGAAATATAAAAACTTCATCACATCAGAGAAATAATTTTGCATATCAACGTATGCAAAATAAGAACATATTCTAACGGAATATGTTATTATTTTGTAAAATTTTATATTAACGCGATCAATTATTCATTCACAGTTATAAATAAATCATTTTTTTTGTAATATTATATAATATTGAGTTCTTTAAGGTATTTATATTAATAGTTTTCTGTTGTCTATTCTTTTGGTCGCCTGTTGTTAGACTTAATAATAAAAAAAAATGAAAAAAATTATATACTAAAATAATGATTATAATTTGTTTTTCTATGAAATTTAAGGTATGGAATAATTGAAACAAAAAAATTTTTTTCATATACTAGAAGAATGAATATTTATTTTTCTGTGAAATTTAGGGTTCCTAATATCCTGCAGTTATTTATTATTTTCACCGTAAGAGAGATGTCTCGACGTTGTTAATTTTAGGTTTAAGCTTTAGGATATTTCAGTACAGATTACGGCATCTTGCTGTAATCTGGCCCGGGGTTAAGTGGACGAGCAGAATTTCGTAATATATTAAGTTACATCGCCTCTTAAACTAACTAGGGTCCTATGTCAATTTGTTAGTGTAAATCAATTTTATACCTATAATGTAATTGCTAGTTGCTTAATAAAATCTATATTATTATTATAAAACAAAAGATCTGAATTAATTCTGATAATATTGGCGACTTTATTAATTACACAAGAATACAAACAAGTATTGATCTATGCATGGAAGCCATCATATCCCATGTATTGTGACACCACGATGTCGATCAAATTAAATTTTTTGCAAACTTGTGTTATTATTGCTCACAACTCAGTGTTAGCATTAACATAGTTTTTGCACACTAACTCATGTAGTCCGAAAAATTAAAATCTGTTTGATTGCAGCTGGCCAGTTGGCCAAGAAAGTTCACTCTCGTTCAATAAAACTTTATGGAAAGTTCAGATTTAAATGATTTCGCGTGTTGTAAAATGAGGTGACCCGTACAAAACTACATATATTGTCTTAAATTTAACAGTAAATTGTACTATTATACTTATAAAATACTCCACAAATATTATTTCTTTATTCAGGTTAATTTTAATAAAATACTGCTGTAGTGAAAAATGTATATCCCAGCTTTAAAGAAAATTGATAATATTTCATTAAGGTTATATAATGATCTATTTATTATTATTATTTTTGGCATAGTAATTATTTTCAAAATCAATGTAATATTATTACACCAAGGAATTCAGCTCTATTGCAGACCGTTCTAGATATTTAGGCTCTTTTAGAAACGTTGGTGATGTCTCCTCCAAGAGCTCTAACTCAAGATCTTAACAAGGGGTCTAAAATATTCCTTAGAAGACACGCCGTTTTCAATAGCGCGATCTCCTGCACACTTTGCCCGGCAGGTTGACCGGTCATGGCCCCTCCTAACAGTTTCGAGAGCTCCTAAAATTACTGATACGGCTGTAGCGTTTGCATTCAACATTCTGCTAACTTTTATCTGGAGGTTATTGTACTTGGTCAGCGTCCCAATTTCCCTAAGCGTCATTAGGAATGGATGCATTAATCAACAAACATGGTTTTCCCCCGTTTGTTATGTATGAGGTTGTTTGACTGGCACGAATATCCCTACAAGTTATAATTAAAGCGCCCCACATAAGTGTGACGTCACTGATATTGATAACTTCCTAGGGGTGGTGTTTGCAAATGACCCAATGGAGATAACTGATCACTATCTTGCCACTCAGTATATTGCGACTGCTGACAGTATGTTTCTTTATCAGACCGCACATTCTGCACTTGCTACCAACACACTATTTCAGAATCATTCTCTGGTGGTATCTGGTATTTAGCTCTTGACTCTGCACTGCTTTCTGTTTGCATCTTGAAGCCAGAGTAACTCCACCGTATCGTTGACGCCTCCTTATCTTCCTCTGCCGGATACTCGCACTGAGTACTACGATAGAGGAGTTATAAGTAGATTCCAGCTGTATTAGCACATCTGCTTTCGGAAGATGAATTCTGATTATTATTTGGATTTCTCTTGTCCTGCTGTCCTATTTCGTTATATCATGGGTCGCTTCAAAGTCAATAGATAATTTCAAAACTATAGGTAACGAAAGTCACTGCAGACTGCGGTTTCATTCTTGGTGTTTCGCTCGGTCTTAGAGTTTTACCTAATGCGTTGATAGTATTCCCTCGCTACCCTACTTTCTATTTCGTCGTTATTGATTTGGGAGCATTTTTCGACACCAAAATGCTTATTTCTTCCATATCCATACTTCATGCCACAGATTGATCACTAAGCACGATATTCCGACCCAACTGTTAACCTTACTGGAGGACTATTGGCAGTGGGATGAGCGCAAGAATTTCCTTTAAAACACATTTTGATTTATGTGTTCCCTGTGATCCTTCCAATGGTAGAGCCACATCTCCAAGTTTCATCCCTCCATTGTTATTTCCACAAAGCCAGGTATTATTGTACATACGTACACAATACGTTTTGAGGGATTCAGTAATCCATGTGTTGGAACTCTGTCAAACGTCCTCCTGTAAGTTTACCCGTGCCATGCTGAGACTTCTAGCTACTTCCTCGAAATCGCTGTGATGATCTTACTTAGTAGAAGATGATCATCTAAAACATTTTTATTCCTCTCGGAGTATCAAGGATCTTGACAGGTGTTGATATATTTTATTTACTAGCGCAGCTGACTTCTTACATCGTTGATAGCAGCCTTGTCTTTAGAGAAGAGGATAGCGTTCTTTGTAGTTAACTATTTGAGAGCCTCCTAGATATGTCGTATGATTTTGTTGATAGCTGCGTTTTTGAAGAGTACTAAGTACTAAGCTTTGTACCTTATCGAGCCCAGGTGCTGTGCAATTTTGTTTCTGCTGATTTATTGTTGAAATGTCATCTATTATTAGGTCCACGATCTCGTTCGTTCTACGGATTTTATTCCTCTGAGATTTCATACCAGAACTCGAGGCGTGGTTATGAGGGCTGTGTCTTTACGTTGGTGTGCTGCGAGTTCATTTAGCAATAGAATTTCTTGGTGTCCTTATCAAAGGGTTTTTTTGTGTTGAGAGTGGACGCTTCTTTTGGTGTATCTCATCAATCTCTGTGCATTAGTCTACATCATCACGTTCTGCTCCACCAGGTTCACTTCATATTTTTTTGTACTTTTCCAGTCTGTTTCAAAGACCTTTGGCTGGATACACCATTTTTATATTCCTCCTGAGTTGTTGTCTTTCCTGCATAATTATGGAGTCCTCAACCCTCTTGTTCTAACATGGTTTTCCCTGACATTTTTGTAGATTTGACGTTTCTCCAATTAGCGCTGTGGTAACATACACTATGCAGTTGATGTAGTCTCTGGCTGGAGAGCATTATTTAAGGGACTGCAGTTGGCATCACTGATATGGTTTCTAATGATCTTGTTAAGTTTAAGGTTGCGTTGTTATTACTATTAATATTATTATATAACTCTTTAGAATTGAATATTTAACATTGAGAGTACTTTTGTTGCTACGAAATATCGAGCCTTGCTTTAATAGAAGTTTGCATAATGCAGTTTTACATCTGTGAACAAAGGATACATTAATTAAATAAACATTACTTGGATTCCAAAATACATCGTTGAGTTTCTGAAATGTTTCGTCTCTATGCAGCAATAAATTATATCATTCTTCTAACTGCTGCAAATATAACTTGAAACTGTGAAAAATAAAATTCTCTCAATTGCGGCATAGTCCTGGATAGTGGGTATGCATATTGATGCCGGAGCGATTGTTGAGAAGTTGAATATGTAATAAATCTGATTTAATTTAATATTATACCATAAAAAATACTCCATATGCTCTATTTAGAATACAACGGAAAATTGAAACTATGAAAAGGAACGCTAGTACTAAATTATGAAAAAACTTTTTGTTTTATTAAAGTACTATCTGTAAAATGTTACCTTTATGAATTTAAAAGCAAACAAAATCGAATAATATTCAATTTTAACATAATATTCTGGAATATAAAATAGAATTACCATATATTCCTAATGGAAAATTTCTGATACATTTGTTTTCCTGCTTTTGCGTTTTCGCACGGCTGTATACAAACTAACCCCCTCTGGGAATTTCGTGTTGATTCACGTAGAACAAAACAAGTTTGAAAGAACGACTAAATTAAATTTACATGGATGTATTTTAAAGTCAATTTTAAAATTCCTCCTTCTCTATTGCAACTTGTTCTTAAATTATGATGTAACAGATAATTGTTTTTACATATGTTTTATATATAACATATTAGACTTTAATACCTTGATTAGTCTAACCTACCCTTAATGTAGATTAATTACGTCAAACAGTAAATTTATGTGAATGTAGGAAACATTATGTTTAACCATTAGAGGTAAACATTATTTAAATAACATTTTTGTTTTTCGTATTTTTTTCGCGTCTTATAGTTGAAGTAATTCAACTTGCACTTGAAAATCGAAAAATAGATGACATGAAAAATATCACAACATTTCAACAGAAACCTACTTGACACAGTAATTTCATATATAAGAACGTTATGCACAGTAGATATGTAGGGAACGAGAAGGTTATTTAGAAATAAGAAATCATTACTTCCACATCCAGATTTTCCATCCAAGACTCTTTAAAGGAAAACATCTCGACTATATTTGCACTCTCACTTGTGGAAATAATTGTTCACACAATTATAATAAAACGGCGCTGCAGAATGTCAGCCAAGACTCCAAAACTTTCGGGTGCTGTTAAATACCAAGGCAATTTCCGGACGTTTCCGAATCCATATCCGAGCGCTGCCTATCCATATTCGGGCACTGCCGAATACCAAAAATGTTACAAAGAAATCTAAGACTTTGACTTTTAGTATATACATCAAATCCCAAGTTTTTGTACTCTTACCAACTTGCCTCACTTATTTTCCCCTATTTATCTTTCTTTAACCCCGAACCCTTCAACGGAATCATCTCAAAAGATAATAATAATCTAGTTCCAGATGTCATAATACATACGTGTACCAAATATCAAGTGAATATTTCAATTTTATTTAATTAAGCCTCTTAATAATGGTTTGGGGGTGGTGAAGGTGTTGAAAAATATTATAAAAAATCTGAGGCCTCGGCTTCGAGTACATACACCAAATCCCAAGTTAGGGTGCTCTTACCAGCTTGCTTTACTTATTTTCCCTTATTAACCTCTATTTAACCCATAACCCTCCACCGGAATTAGCGCAAGATATAATCCAGTTCTAGATCTCGTCATGGTATATATTGTGTACCAAATTGTGTGGATACTAGTGTTACAATGAGAATTGTCAAATAGAATAGACAAAGTCGTTTTAGAATTTTGCTAGCATAAACGAGAATTCAGGTTATCGAAAGAATGCAAATATTTCATTTATATTTTTTTTACAGATAATTATTATTTTTAGTTCTCATTGATAGTTTTACTTCCCTCGCATACCGAAGGAAGTATTGTATTCGAGAAAAAATCACCCCCCGAGATTTTTTCGGATTTTCACGCTTCAGATCATGTAGATTACGAAAATATAGGCTTTTCAATTCCGTCTGTCTGTCTGTCTGTCTGTCTGTCTGTCTGTTGGTGCATTAACTAATAAAAACTGCTTGACGGAGAACAGTCAAATTTGTTACTATTATTTTTATTTATTATATTTATTTTATATTTATTACTATTTGCTACTGTCACCGAAGAAATAGTTAAATTTTCTTTGGAAAATATACAGGGTGGACCGTCAAAAGGGAATAAATAATGACAAAAAATGTTATTGCTCAAATTTAAAATTTCCACGTTTCATGACATTCTAAACCTATTTCCGAAAAAGCAATTTTGAAAATGTTCAAATTTTTATTACCAACATTTTTGAAAAAATTTTTACTACTAGAATTGTTGGAAAACATATTTTTTTTCGCTCAAATGTCAAATTCCCACGTTTCATGAGATTCTAAAACTATTTAAAAAACTTTTGAAAATTAAAAAAAAAAATTTACATTTTTGCCAACTACAAGTTTCAAAGTAGATGACGAAAAAAAAAAATGTTTGCTCAAATTTAAAATTTCCACGTTTCAGTACAATCTAAACCTGTTTCAAAAAAAAATTTTGCTTAAATTGTTCAAAATATTTGTACCACTAGAATACATAAAAAAAATTGTTTGCTCAAATTTAAAACTTAACATAATAATAAAGTTGGAGGTACGAGGATTTCGCTTCTCGAGCGATACGGCTCAGCTTCGAGGGCCATTTCTCCCAAACGAAAGTTAGAAAAAATCTGAAAAAATTCAGAGGTACATGAAAAGATGTAAGAAATCGTTTGGCATAAATCTGAGGTCAATGCGTGCCTCGTTTTTTTTCGAGATATGGCCGCTTAAAATCATCGGAAGGTGAAAATCGAATTTCTTTACCCTTTCCCGAGACTATATCTCTAAAACAAAACGAGATACAGAGCTGCGGTTTACTCTATTCGATTTTTCTCGCCTTCCTACACACCTCGGAATTTTTTAGATGCTTTACTTTAGAAATTTTGCAAAAAAATGGAAAGTACCGGCAAAAATCTGAAAAAATTTTGAAGCATGTAGCAAGGCGAGAGAAATCAGATGGCCTAAACCGCAGCTCTGTATCTCGTTTCGTTTCAAAGATATAGCCTCGGGAAGCGGTAAAGAAATTCACTTTTCACCTTCCGGTGACTTTGAGCGGCCATATCTCGAAAACTAATGCGTGCACCAACCTTTAATTAGCGTCAAACGATTTCTTATGTCTTTTTACATACCCATGAATTTTTCCAGATTTTTGCTAGCTTTCGTTTGGCGTAACATGCCCCCTCACTTTGGCGGCCGATATCTTACTTAAAAAGCTCCGGAAAAATATTGTGCCACACACGGATTAAAAGTTAAACAACATTCCAAACCTATTTAAAAGAAAGAATAAATTTTTTTAACCACTACGCTACTTCCACTCCACTACGTAAATGTGTGAATGTGGAACTGCAAATGTGACAGATGGCAATAATATTTGCATATGCACCTATTATAGTTTTATTGAAAAATGCACAGGCTAGTCATCCCAAGAAATAATTCAACCATGGTGGACATTTGTAAAGGCATTTGCGCAAGCCTTCCATATTTGTCATCTGTTATTTAGTATTGAATTTTTGCTGTCAGATGACCACTCTGTATATATTTTTGACCAAAATTTATCAGGTTTTCTTTGTAACAATAATGATATTCCGATAATTATTCTCAATGTCATTTAATAATTAATAATTTTTAGAGTGACTGCCATGCACAAATAAAGAGGGAAGTTCTGCGTAAATAACTTTACCGATTTTTTTCTTCTCTTTGCAAAATCCTATAAAGAATATGTTTCATTACAATTACAAGCAAACAAATAATAATTCACTTTCAAACATGCATAGAGTATAAGTAGTTAGGAAACAGATAGGTGAAGAACTTTTGTTTTTATCAGTCAATGTCAAATATAATGTCAAAATATTTTATATTTCTAGAAGTTGTCTTGTCTTTTTCCATGAGACACCTTTGAGTGGCTTTGTGTATTTCTGATGAGCTCCAGAATAAGGGCGAAAAACGTTTCAAAGGCTAAACATTTCCAAGAAACAGAATGATTAATAATTTCATGAAAATGTAATCCATTAGAATGAAAAATGTTAAAGACAAGGTAGGAGGATAAATTCAGTTTAGGCCTCTTTCTCGTTTTTAACTTAATCTTCATGACAGTAAGGGGTTATGTGGATAATAGTTTAAACTGCCTAGCCATAGACTATGTGGATACTAGTGTTACAATGAGAATTGTCAAATAAAATAGACAAATTCATTTTAAAGTTTCAATTGCTTAGCATAACCAGAATTCAGGTTATCAACAGAATGCAAATTTCATTAATATTTTTTTACAGATAGTTCTTCTTTTTAGTCCTGATAGATAATGTTTTCTGCTGTTTGTAAAACTCTATAAAGAATATGTTTCATTAAAACTAGATTTATTCAACAATTTTCAAGAATCAGTAAACTAAATATATTTAAATTTAACCATGAATATTCTCTATCTATTAAAGTAACCAAAACGTCAGTTTTCATCAACTTTCTACTGAATTACTTTAATTAACAATGCCAATCAGCAACGAATTCACGTAATTTTGGAATCGGTAATGTTTCGTATCGATATGAAATTATAATTTTTAATGAATAGTATCCAAATGCGACTGCAACTCGCTCAGCAGTTTCAGTTCCCCAAATAATTTTGAATATGGATAGTACTGGTGATGTTATTAATACAAAGAAGGTAAAGAACGAATACATGATGACGATGCGGCTACTCTTGAAGTTATGAACTCTGTGTAAGAAAATGCAAGGAAAATATCGCAAAACCTAGGTGTTGCCAAATCGCATATTGAGACAATTGTAGTAAGCAAAAAATTACATCGATTCAAGAGAGTATATAATCATAAATTGATTGACGAAGATGATGGAAGTCGTTTGGAGTTTTGCTTATTAATAGGTGAGAAAATTGTTGAAAAGATTCTATCATCAACATATTCTATTTAGCGATGAATGACAGACTGACTATTTCCAGTTCTAATTTGTTATTTTTTTACTTTAATCTATTTCGTGTCTTGAGGAAACCTCCTGTCAATAATTTAATTAAAAGTAAGCTTTTAATAATTTTTTATAGTTTTTTCTTCATAAAATAAAATTGTTGCTAATTTCTGTGGAATGTGATTATTGACCTTTTTGCACCAAACCTAGTATTTAACACTTCTTTAGTTTTTAAGCAATTATGTTAAATATAGTTTAAAAAAATAAAGGCACTCTGCTTTGTAAAACGTTTACATTTTAACACTTTTCAACACCCTGTACATTTTATCACAAATCTGACCCCTGCTCATGGCTTCCCAGGATCAGCAAAACTTTTTATATAGAATAATGTTTCCTCGAAAAACGAATAATTAAGAATGTTTACAAAAGTGCGGTACCTCCCCGGAGACACAGTTAGTTTTAATCGAAGGAACTATAGCACCTCTTTAAGTATACTTTACTATCTTTTACACTTTTAATCTCGTTATATGAATGGATGCCTGTTCATTTTAATTCAAAATATTTAAACTTTTCGTCGTCGTAGAAGGAGATGAAAGCAATTTTATTTTATTGATTGAGTAGATATATTCAAATCTTGTTATACGATTAAGTAGGACATGAGATACGTCGATATAAGGGTTTCGATGATATACCGATGTCAGTGACATTTTACAGATCGGTTAACCTTCTCTTCTTATCTATATGTATAAAATTCTCGGATGACAGTTACTATGCCTGCTTGTTTTTATGAGAGAAGAAATACACCAACGATACTTTGTTATTTCAATAACAGAAAATATTTAGATTTTGTCACGAAGGTAGGTTAAATCCATATGAGTAAAAGTTCATGGTAAAAGAATCCAAAAGATATTTTGTCGAAACAAAACTTTTCGTAAACGAATATTTGCTTCACATGGTCAGGTATCAAGACTACAAATAGGAAAATCATATGAAATGCAATGTTCTGAAATATTACTGTGTAAATAGCTCAATATACGTTACACATTACTGTGTGTGAAATAATATTTTTTTAACAAAGCAGTTTAAAAGAAAATAATTTTCTCAGTTAATTTGAAAGCCGAAATAAAATATATTGGAATTAAATAAAATATCTGTGTATGAAGTAAAATTATTATATTTCAAATTAAATCGTGTAATGAATAGACATCATTTAACAACGACTTTGAAAAACTATATATATACGTGTTTAATAAAAAAACAAGAATTGTTATTAAGAACAATGTTCTTCAGCATGGACAATATTAATAAGATGTATTAATAGAGAATATTTAATATCAGTATTAAGAAAAATTGTTGTATATTGTTTACTATTTACAGTTGCAGTTTACTATTTAAAAATTAATAAACGAAGACACAAGAACGCAACTCACTATTTTGTTAGTTTGTTGCATTTTGTCTTCATTTATTAATAAAAAAAACAGTTTGATGCAATAATATTTATACATTTTTCCTCTAGATTTGTGGCCTTTGGCTACGATGTATTAGAAAGCCACTCAACATGCATTTCGTTGATTCGACAGCGTAAAAATAAATAACTTTCCAAATTCTCGACATATGCAGCACACCTATTTTATCTAAGCGACCACTAAACCTACCGTGATTTGATATAAGTCTCGCGAGTATCTATAATTTATCTATATTTTCAGGCAATACATTTCTTACACTGTTGTTATGTATTTGAACTACATTGCGTTGCCTAGGGATGCACTTGAGTTTCAGGCCTCGTTCCATTTTGTATTTAAGTTCCTTTTGATGATATGAAACACATTGGCAGGATTATATTCCTGTATGTAAGGCCACTGGATATCTTTGTAACTATTTCTTATACAATCTACTTTCTCACTGCTAGTGATACCACTGCGTCTCTTCCCCCATAAGTACCTAACACAGACATTTTTCTGGCATATTTGTTCCAGTAGACAAAATTTCTGTAATTAACGTGTTTACACAATTCACCTTTTTTAAATTTAGTTTTACCGAAGTATCCGTTACTATACATTATAACAAATTAAAATAATACTCTATTGTATTTTGTTAAACAAGCCACCATATTTTGACCAACAGGCGCGAACGCTGTTTCGTAGTTTCTCTAATGTAATGAACTTGGAACAACAAATGTAAAGTATGAGTACCTAAATATTTTACCTGCTATAACAGGGAAAATGATGGAGAAAACTCTAATTCTAATTCGTCATTAATGAGGTTTCTATTATCGGCTTTCAGTTTGTGAATGTCTACTGTTTCTAGAGAATCTAGTTTGAAATTCCTTTGAGCCATGTATAATATCTCTATACAGCTATTATGCAAAAAGCATGTTCTGTTTGCAAGAAGTGATTAACAAAGCTGGAGTTTGCTTTCTATGTTGAAATTACGAAGAATGTTTCTAAATCCTAGTTTCAGATTTTCTCCTAGTCTGCCCTATACAGCAGCTATTGCATTCTGAACATTTAAGCTTATAAACTCTCGGTTTTAAATTTTAGTGATTTATCCTCGATATTGATTAACATATTTGATAATTTTTTAGAAGGTTTAAAAGCTATCATTATTAACATAATTATGAGAGAATTTGAGGGACTTTGTCAGCTAGCGGCTAGAAGTAAGTAAGAGAAAAGTTTTCTGTTTCTCTATATCCAGGATATATTTGTCCAAAAGTCAATTTTTTACTTCTCTCGCATACCGGAGGGAAGTATTGTATTCGAGAAAAAATCACCCTCCGAGATTTTTTCGGATTCTGACGTTTCAGATCACGGAGATTACGAAAATATAGGTTTTTCAATTCCGTCAGTCTGTCTGTCTGTCTGTCTGTTGGTGCATTTACTAAAAAACTACTTGACGGAGAGCAGTCAAATTTGGTAGGAAGTTGACTCCACTGTCAGCGAAGAAATGGTAGAACTTTCAGTGGAAAATATACATCGTCTAAAGGGAATAAATAATGAATTTTTTTTTCCCTCAAATTTAAAATTTCCACGTTTCATGACACGCTAAATCTATTTCAGAACAAAAATTTTGAAAATTTTTTTCACCAACATTTTTGAAAAATTTTTTACCACTAAAAATTTTTTTTGTCTTTGTTCAAATTTAAAATTTCCACGTTTAATGGCATTCTAAACCTATTTAAAAACAAATTTTTAGAATATATTTTTACTATTTTTGAAAAAATTTTACCACTAATGCAGACTGAATTTTTTTTATTTGTTCATATTTAAAATTTTCACGTTTTCATGGCATTATAAACCTATCCAAACAAATTTAAAAATTATTTTGATTAAAACATTTTTGAAATTTTTTTTTTGCAAAAAATTTTAATTTATCACCGGGTATAGAATAGATGAAAAAACATTTTTTTTGCTCAAATTTAAAATTTCCACGTTTCATGACATTCCAGACCTATTTCGGAAAAGAAAATTTGCAACATTTTTGTTACCATTTCGGAAAAAAATTTACCACTAGAAATAGATGGAAATTTTTTTTCCTGAAATTTAATATTTTCACGTTTGATATGACTGACATTCTAAACCTATTTGAGAAAAAAAATTTTGAAAATTTTTTTCACCAACAATTTTGAAAATTTTTTTACCACTAAAATAGATGGAAAACATGTTTTTTTTGTTCAAATTTAAAATTTCCACGTTTCATGACGTTCTAAACCTATTTAAAAACAATTTTTTAGAATTTTTACTTCCCTCGCACACCGAAGGAAAGTATTGTATTCGAGAAAAAATCACCCTCCGAGATTTTTTCGGATTTTGACGTTTCAGAACACGTAGATTACGAAAATATAGGTTTTTCAATTCCGTCAGTCTGTCTGTCTGTCTGTCTGTCTGTTGGTGCATTTACTAAAAAACTACTTGACGGAGAGCAGTCAAATTTGGTAGGTAGTTGACCCTACTGTCAGCGAAGAAATGGTAAAACTTTCACTGGAAAATATACCGTGGACCGTCTAAACGGAAAAAATAGTGAAACACATTTTTTTTTGCTCAAATTTCAAATTTCCACGTTTCATGACACGCTAAACCTATTTCTGAAAAAGCAAATTTTGAAAATTTTTTTCACCATTTTTGAAAACATTTTTACCACAAAAATGTTTTTTTTTTCAAATTTAAAATTTCCACGTTTCATGGCATTCTAAACCTATTTAGAAGAAACAAATTTTTGAAAATTTTGTACCATTTTTTAAAAAATTTTTACCACTAAAATAGATGGAAATTATATTTTTCTCCAAATTTACAATTTCCATATTTCATAGCGTTCTAAATCTATTTAAAAAGAAAATGAAATTAAAAAAAAAAATTGAAAAAAATTTACCAATAAAATAGATGAAATTTTTTTTCTTTCTTCAGATTTAAAATTTCCACGTTTCCATGGCATTCTAAAATTATTCAAATAAATTTAAAAATGTTTTTGAAAAACTTTAAAATAATTTTGGTAACATGTTTAGGTACTCTGTTTATCACTACTACAGAATAGACGAAATATTTGTTTTGCTCAACTTTAAAATTTTCACGTTTCATGACACTCTAAACTTATTTCAGAAAAAAAAATTGAAAATTTTGTTCATCAACATTTTTGAAAATAAAAAAAAAAAAAAAAATTAAACCACTACTATACTTCCAATCCATTACGTGAATGTGGGATCGAAAATGTGACAGATGGCATTAATATTTGGCATATGCACCTATTATACTTTTATTGAATAATGGCATCCCGAGAAATAATTCAGTCATGCGGGACATTTGTAAAGGTATTTGCGCAAGAATTCCATATTTGGCACCTGTTATTTAGTATTAAACTTTTACTGTTGACCAAAAGTTATCAGGTTTTCTTTGTAATAATAGCAACAACAATATTCCTATTATTATTCTCAATGTCATTTCCTAATTATTAATTATTAATATTTTAGAGTGACTGTTGGTGCATTTACTAAAAAACTACTTGACGGAGAGCAGTCAAATTTGGTAGGTAGTTGACCCTACTGTCAGCGAAGAAATGGTAAAACTTTCACTGGAAAATATACCGTGGACCGTCTAAACGGAAAAAATAGTGAAACAAATTTTTTTTTGCTCAAATTTCAAATTTCCACGTTTCATGACACGCTAAACCTATTTCTGAAAAAGCAAATTTTGAAAATTTCTTTCACCATTTTTGAAAAAAATTTTACCACTAAAAAATTTTTTTTTTCAAATTTAAAATTTCCACGTTTCATTGCATTCTAAACCTACTTAGAAGAAACAAATTTTTGAAAATTTTGTACCATTTTTGAAAATTTTTTTACCACTAAAATAGATGGAAATTATTTTTTTCTCCAAATTTACAATTTCCATATTTCATAGCGTTCTAAATCTATTAAAAAAAAAAAATGAAATTTAAAAAAAAAAAATTGAAAAAAATTTACCACTAAAATAGATGGAATTTTTTTTTCTTTGTTCAGATTTAAAATTTCCACGTTTCCATGGCATTCTAAAATTATTCAAACAAATTTAAAAATGTTTTTGAAAAACTTTAAAATAATTTTGGTAACATGTTTAGGTACTCTATTTATCACTACTACAGAATAGACGAAATATTTGTTTTGCTCAAATTTAAAATTTTCACGTTTCATGACACTCTAAACTTATTTCAGAAAAAAAAATTGAAAATTTTTTTCATCAACATTTTTGAAAATTAAAAAAAAAATGAATTTAACCACTACTATACTTCCACTCCATTACGTGAATGTGGGATCGAAAATGTGACAGATGGCATTAATATTTGGCATACGCACCTATTATACTTTTATTGAATAATGGCATCCCAAGAAATAATTCAGTCATACGGGACATTTGTAAAGGTATTTGCGCAAGCCCTCCATATTTGGCACCTGTTATTTAGTATTAAACTTTTGCTGTTAACCAAAAGTTATCAGGTTTTCTTTGTAATAATAGCAACAACAATATTCCTATTATTATTCTCAATGTCATTTCCTAATTATTAATATTTTAGAGTGACTGAAATGCATAAATAACGAGGGAAGTTCTGTGTAAATACCTTTACCGATTTTTTTTTACTATTTTTTAAAAAATTTTACCAGGAATGCAGACTGAATTTTTTTTTCTCTGTTCAAATTTAAAATTTTCACGTTTTCACGGCATTCTACACCTATTCAAACAAATTTAAAAATTATTTTGATTAAAAATATTTTTGAAAAATTTTAATTTATCACCGGGTGTAGAATAGACGAAAAAAATTTTGTTTTTGCTCAAATTTAAAATTTCCACGTTTCATGACATTCCAAAACTATTTCGGAAAAGAAAATTTGCAACATTTTTTTTCACCATTTTGGAAAAAAATTTACTACTAGAATAGATGGAATTTTTTTCTTTCCTCAAATTTAAAATTTTTACGCTTGACATGACTGACAAAAATTCAAAAATTTTTTAAAAACATTTTTGAAAAATTGAAAAAAAAAATTAATTTTTTAACCACCACTATACTTCCACTCCACTGCGTGTATGTGGAATTGAAAATGTGATAGATGGCAATAATATTAGGCTAAATCTAATTTTCTATTGTATGTTGTTCATATATTATAGCGTACCATTTAGTTTTTGATCATTACCTACCATAAAACTACTAAGAATATTATGTACGTATCTACACCAGAATAAAATGTTAGCTAAGTATTTTGTTTTAAAGAACTTATCTTCAAAGTTTAACGTGGAAACTTCTGCCAGAAGTGAACTTAAAACTAATCCATCTCTCTGTTTATGTGTGTGTGTGTGTTTCAGGTTTGTTGACTACGGTTACAGAGACCATTCGCCAAGTTTCCTAGTACAATAATTATTTTTTTAAATTTTATTTCTTATCACATCATTCCTTGGTTACCAATGTGTACACTTTTTTTAACTACATCTTTTTATATTCTATATAACAAGCATATAAGTATTTACGTAAACGAATAAGTACAAACATACAAACATATATCTTTTTTTTGTGATATTTTTTTCAGTTTTTTTTTTAATATGTATTCCTTTTTTTTAACATATGCAGTTTTTTTCAAAAAAATTTTTTTTTTTCGTGCATTTTTTTTATTTCATTTAATAATTTTTTATCTTTTTTTTCTTTTTTTTTTCAACTTATAATTGGGAACTAATCTCTCTGTTTATAAAACTGGAAATAATTTTCATTTGTACTTACTTCGACAAGTTGTTAAATCTGATTCTACATTACGGTGTTGATATTATTATCCCGCATAATCCAGTAATATTACCTATATCCTAGACACAACAAATTCAAGACAGAATCAAAAATTCATATTTAATATCTTTAGAGAACCTACTTTTTCAGATACAACAATCACTTAAAACTCAACTCATCCCGTCACATATTTATTATTTATTCTAATATGTTTTTTGTGTAAAATTCCTGTTTTAGACTAATTTCGTTTAATGGTATATAGAAAGCTCTATTAATAAAATTTGATCATAATGCTGCTATTATGATCAAATTTTATTAATAAAGCTTTCTATATACCGTTGAATGAAATTAATCTAAAACAGGAATTTTACACAAAAAATATATTAGAATAAATAATAGCTTTAACAACGCAATTAGCGATTTCATAAACAAAACAAACAAATCTTTAACCCTTCGACAAATAGTATCCTGGACATAGAGAAATAGAAAATATAAAATACTTTTCTTCACGTACCTCAATCCAATGTCTGACAAAAACTTTCAAATCTTCTCTCGTAATATAATAGTAGCATTTGAACCCTCTCAAAAACTATCAAATCAATTGTTCAATGCTAAGGGTAAATCACCAAAATTTAAGCAATCTGGGGTTTATAACTTTAAATGCCCAGAATGCAATAGCTACTGTTATGGGTCAGATTGGAAAATATTTTGGAAATAGATTTAATTAAAAAATTTCATCATTAGAATATAACAAACTTAAAATTTTTATACTAATTGTTTACAAATGGGACGTTCTTCTCCACACAACAACTGTTTTAAAATAATACATACGACTAAACGTGTCATATACTAAATTTCCCAGAAATTTATATTCACAATGAAGACAATAATGTAAACCCTAACTACAATTAGAGTTTTCTTCAATATTTAACATACTATGGCGAATAAAATATTTAGGTAATACTTTGTAATTGTAATTCGAAGTTTATTGCGTTTGATACGTAGTAAAACTACGAAACCGGGGCTACGTCTGTTTTCAAAATATAGCGGCTTATTTAAAAAAGTAAAACCGTGTACTATTTTAACTTGTTATTACAATCTGTTAATGATTTAATTAACAAAAGATTATCTGTTCATATGATTGCAGTTAGTCAACAACATACTTAAGAGTTTTTAAGACTGTCGTAGCATCAGCGCGCGCGCCGCATTACATATCGAACTGAGGGGATATATATCACAGAGCCCCGAGGTAAGAAAAATCGTACACCCCCAAAATCATTAGCTAGAGCCAAAAAACACCCTTGGAATGGGGTAAATAGAAAATTAAGCTACGAGAAAAGTTGTTACACTTTAATCAATCCAATTATACAAATTAAGCTTAAACAGCAGCGTATATATAATAGATATGAAACACACCCCAGGGAGGGGCGAAAACTACCCCCCATATACAGTGTGTAATTAGTTTCATGTCATTAAAAAAAACTGGGCACTTTGAAAAAACTGACCTGGGTTTACATTTTTAATGGCAAGGTAGGAAACATTTGAGAACCTCTGTTTTTCAGGGTCGATGGATGTTATAGTTCCGAATATTAGAAATCATAAAAAACTGTGATACACGACTTGCGTTAGTCGGGAACACAAGAGAAGCAGAAGTTCGGCACTTTAATGGGATTAATTGTACCGAACTTTTTATACCACTAATTATGAAAATGTAAATAATTCCTTCTATTTCGGCACAACAGAAGCTTAGCATAGCCGCAGGGGTTTAAATAGGATTTGTTTACATGTGTTTTTTAATTTAGAACAAAGGTATTGTAGCTTTTATTGTGGTTTATAAAAATTTATAAAATTTAAAAGTGGCTTATTAACATTTTTAACGTTGTGTTAAAAATTAAAAAATTAGTAATTATTTCAGCAAATTGGAAAACGAACAGTTAGACAGAAAATAGTTGTGTATTTTAAGTTAGGAAAAAATCTGATTTTTTTAACAAATTGAGCGCATATTTTTTCCCAATCAGGTATCGAAAACTAAAAATCGAGTCCTTGATCTCTATGAATATCAATGTAAACAATAATAAACAGATCAAAACAAGGCAGCGAATACTAATAATAATAATCATACCTTTAATGCCCAATAGGTAACACCCAATAACTGAACAATTCTTTTGAATTTTTCACAAAAATTGTTCGAAATGACCATCTCCACGTATACACATTTCAGCACGTCGAACTAAGGACTTAGGCACTCCATTCAACACATTTGGTAAATTAGGATCATCTTTTGTGGTTTCTATGCACATTAAAATACGTTGTTAGAATTGTTCTAAAGCTCTTTCGCACCAGCTGTATTTCCACAACTTTCTCCATGCACCAAGTGCATATCCGCGAACTTTGGATAAGTGTAATCTCCCATAATGTCCAAAGTCTGCGTTTTAAAACATCACGCTAAACTGTGAATTAACGTTATCAATGAAGAAAACAAAAAAAAAACTTGGAGAGTATACCATGATAGTATATCACGCGTAATAAAATAATTTGGCTGTGAAGAAGCAAAAAACATGGCGGTGTCCTCTGTCGGTCGCTTTTAACTGTTTTGTCGGCATGCTTTTTGATGATATCTTATGCGCACCATACTTATTTGTACGAATGTCAGAGTATGCCAGCAGTTCTCAAACTGTTATTAATTATTTTGGAAATTTTTGTTTATTTTCTTTCTTCAAAACTATGAGCTTTAGGCTCCGTGTTATATAAGGTTTTTTCGTTTGTCTTGTCGTTCCCTACCACCAGTTTTTTTTAATGACATGAAACTAATTACACCCTGTATAAGAAAATCCATCCAAAACAGCAATGGCTGCTGAATGAGCTCGAAATGTTAATGCTTGTTAAAGTGATAAGAGACTGCATCAGATCCGACGTAATCTTTATAAACTGCCCCTATAGGGTCGAGAAGAATAACCCCTAAGTTTAATAGACACGAGAAAAACAAAAAAGGACGAAGAGTTCAGGAGGATTTCTATTTTCATGGATGCTGTGATTGGTAAAAATCGTGTTGTACACTTAGAGTTTGAAACTCATGTCCTATCAATGTTATTAAGTAACACCCCCAGAAAGAATGTAAACTACCGTCGTTCAAGATGCAACGAAAAAAATATTGCAGTGACTACTGAAAAAGCTATACTGTTTCTTATGAGTAAGCAACATCCATCTTAATTTGTATAATTCAATTGTTTAAGGTGGTCATTCCCTAGAAAGAGACATCCGATAAGGAAACATTCATTATTTTTGCCCATAACTTTTTTTTTTCATAGTACTCATATTTAAAAAAATTATAAGAGTACCTAAGTAGAACCATAACAAAACTATTACTATGAATTTTGCTCAATAATTTCAGTGGTTTGCAAAATAGCTGGATTTAAATTTAAAAATTATATTAACCTTCCTATTTCGTAGTTTTAAATCTAGCTATTTTGCAAACCACTGAAATTATTGGGCAAGAATTCATAGTAATAGTCTTGTTATGGTTCCCTATCGGATGTCTCTTTCTAGGGAATGGCAACCTTAAGATGTAACAACTATTCTCGTATTTCAATCTTCTTTTTACCTAATTCCAGGGGTGTTTATTGGCTCTAGCTAATGATTTGGGGTGTACGATTTTTTTTGCCCTCGGATTCGGATTCAGCGACCAAAGTTACATAGGGATACATGGGTCTGGTTCCCCAGTCTGATTTTTATTTTTTGTGGTGCTGTGCAATACAGAATATATTTCGACCTATGGAATATATACGGCACAAGCCTTACATTCCTCAAATTTTGAAACGTCTAAATATATTGGTAGATAGGCTGTATATTTATCTAAGATATCACAATATTTTTCAGTTTACAAGAAAGTATTTCGTCTATTCATTAATATTCTTTATTAGGTACAATATATTTTATAGTGAAATCGTTCTTTTATCATATTTAAATCTCTCACAGGCAAATAAAAGATACATGCCTAATCTTTTTTACCAGTTTGGAACGTGAACGTATTTTATAATGATCCTGGAATATGCAAAATTTTATTTCAAACGGTCTTTGTTCACAAATGGAAGGTTAGTTGCTATGGTAAAGCGATATGCCTACTCGACCTAACAGCCATATTAAATTAAGTTCAGCACCCAAGTAATAAAATTATCCGCTACCGAACCTGCGGTTGAAATCCAACAATTTATTCAAATCAGATTGGTAGATGTGTTTGCAATTCTAATAGTATTCATATTTTGATTAAAATTTGTACTACAAATTTCTTTCCTTATAACTTTCTGGAAGAGAGTAATTTTTTATGCTGATGTAAAATATGCTTTATTGGAAATTACATGCGAAATATAGTCGTTACCAAAGGCAGAAGTGTGCTCAAACCTCAGGAATCCAGAAGAAAGTTTGAAATTCGGCACACGATTATTATCAAAGTATATTAAGTACTTTAAAATCATAAATATTTACATCTCTATAGTGGGTGTTTTATTGAAAACATGAGGTTACATTTTGAAAATTCTGTATATCTCAATGAATATCTTTATCTTTTTATCGAACCAAAAAGAGTTAAATTATTTTTTGAAGAATACAATATTTAAAGGAGAAAAGAAATTGGAATTTAAAAAATTACAAAAGCAAAAAATGAATCTTTAAATAAAAATTGTCAGAAATATTAATATGCAGCGGAACTATTATAACTTATAACCCTACTATATATTAAGTGTGATTTAAAATAAAAGTTTCATTACACGAACGGGAAACATTTACTTTCATATTTGTGTAAATATGCCACTATTCACAGAATTCTGAAAATCCAAAAATTTGCGTATCATCACCAAAATTTTGACGTTCTTATAATAAGTGTCACGTCACGACACGTGAATGAGATCACCTGATTAGCAGAGATAACGCTTGTAATTTAGCACTTTTTTTTGGACAAAAGTCCATTTAACGCACAGTTCTTGTGCGATTTGAATAATTCTTTTTTTAAAATACTCGTGAATGATTCTAGTCTCTCCAATTGCTACAATTTAAATACCTATTTTTCTGATGAACGTATCTGACCCAATATCGGAACATACAGGTTTTCAGGATCTTTTCGATAGATAGATAGATAGGCGTTTATTTGACTACTTTACATATACAAATACATTTGTAGCAGGTCATTACATTGTTATTACCTATAAATAATATACACATAAATAAAGATGAGTCGTACAATGTGAAATAAATTAATAAACAGACATAATAAATAAAAACCGCCTAGAGGCGTACTGCGTAAGTTACACAGCATGTTATATAACAGTTATGGGGGTAGTCATAAAATCTTCAGTTGTATAAAAACAAAACTTCAAGATATGGTTTCTAATAACAGTTTTAAATTTGTGAAAGTTGTATTGTTTTATATTTTCGGGTAGTTTATTATATAAGTTCAAGTTTAACGAGTTTTTAATTGATTTTGTTAAGCGATATTTAGGAGGTTTTAACAGATTGGCCGACCTTGTGTTATGGTTATGTAGCTCAGATGCAGTTACATACGAATTCTTGTTTTTATGAATCTCTAAAAGAGAGTAGTAAATATATGGGCAAGGAATGGACATTATACCATATTTAATAAATAGTGGTTGACAGTGTTCCCTGAAACCTGCTCTTGCTATGATTCTTATAGACTCTTTCTGTTGTCGAAATATTTTTGCAGTGCTGCTTGAGTTCCCCCAGAGTATTATCCCATAACTTATGTGGGAGTTGATTAGTGAATAGTATACTGAGAGCAAAGTGTGTAGTTGTAGAATTGTTCTTAATCTTCGTAGAAGAAATAAATAGCTTGATAGCTTGTTGCTAAGTTGTTGTATATGATGGCTCCAACTTAAAGTATCATCGATAACTATACCGAGTAAACTGACACTATCTCCCTTCATTACGTCATACCTAGTAGAAAAAAATTAGTCCTTGTGTTTTGTCACGATTTAGTTTGAGTGCATTAGCATTATACCAGAGTTCCGCTCGACTTTCAGTTTCATCAATGATATTTTGTAGACTGTTAATATTTTTGGCACTATCTGTAAGAGTTGCGTCATCAGCAACCATAACTATACTGCTAGGGAATAAGTAATAAAATAAATCATTTACATAAATTATAAACAATAGAGGTCCCAGTACAGATCCCTGAGGCACTCCATGTTTTACTGATCTAAAATGAGATGTCATATTGTTATGTGAGACGCATTGTTGCCTATTCTCCAGATACGACTTTAACAGAGACAACGGTATTCCCCTGACTGCATAAAAACTAAGTTTTTCGATGATGAGAGTATGAGAGACACAGTCGAAAGCCTTGCTGAGATCACACAGCGTAATTGCAGTGTGTTTACCCTCTTCAAGGCCCCCAACTATGTCACCCACAATCTTACAGATTGCATCTATTGTGGAACATTTTTGCCTAAAACCATATTGGCAAGCATGCAATAGGGAATACTTTTCGAAATATTTCGACAAACGGTTTTTTAAAATAATTTCTATTATCTTGCCAAACACAGGGATAATTGAGATCGGACGGTAGTTATCCGGACTATTTGAGTCACCTTTTTTTAAAAATGGGCACAATTCGACTCACCTTAAAGATATCAGGAAAGCAACCCTCACTAAAACATTCATTTATTATACGCGTTAAAGGGAGAACTAGAAAATCTATTGTTTCTTTAACAATTTTACTATTTATATCGTAAATATCTAAACTGTTTGAAATTTTCAGATAATGTATTGCGTCTATAACCTCTAAAGTGGTGACAGGTTCAAGAAAAAAAGAAACATTAGGCGTCGGAACATATTCTAAAAAGTTCGAGGCATTTACGTTAGTTGCAGGTAGACTATTTATGATTGTATCTGCTACCGTAGAAAAGAAATCAACAAAGCTATTGGGGCCAACATTAGTATCATTATTATTACTTTTCCGGCATGTATTACTTTCGAAATGTATTAATTTCCAGCTATCCCTGGATTTATTATCAGAGTTTTTTATGAATAAGTCGTAGGCGGTTTTTTTGGCTTTGATTATTTCCTTTTTATATACATTTTTATAAGTGATATAAGCTGCTTTATCATTAGGATGCCTTGTAGTACAATGTACCTGTTTAATGGCTGTGAGTCTATCTCTCATATTACGTAGATCATTGTTAAACCATTGAACTGGTGACTTCTCTCCCGAAAAACATTTTTTCAATGGAAAATGTTTATGTATTAGAGCCTTATAGTTGTTTATTAAGAAACTCGATAGGAAATTTAGATCGTAACTGGGATCATTGAATATGTTCCAATTTATTTCACCGAGGGAAAGTTTTAACTTTTCGATTCCCACGAACGTGATTTTACGCTTCCATGTCATCTTTGAGGTTGCACAATTGTTACCTTTTACCGAAATATATTGACCATAATGGTCAGATAGGCATGGTTCGATAACACCCGTCTCAAAACAACCACCTTCTATGTTTGTCAAAACGTTGTCTATACAGCTAGAGCAGGTTTCACTAGCCCTGGTAGCTTCTAGAATTGTTATTTCGAGCCCATATGATTTTATTAAACAAACAAGTTCTGTTAAATTATTAGAGTGCCCAGTGAAATTTATATTAAAATCTCCTAATATGACGATTTTTTTGTACTTTTCAGAAACGGTGTTTAATAATTCATCGAATTTATTTAAAAATAAATTAAATTCACCTAGACAGGATCTGTACAATGCTATAACAATTGTTTTTATTTTGTAACAATTTAAGCCACAAAACACTGCATGAGTTTCACTACAAAATTCATTTAGATCAGCTAATGGAGTATATTAGTGTCACTTTTAACAAAAATTGCTACACCGCCATGCTTAATTGTTGGCCTACAGTAATAAGCTGCAAGGTTATAATTTTTTATTTTAATAAGTTTTATTTGACTTTCATTAAGCCAATATTCAGACAGACACACGACTGAATATTTTTGATTTTCAAGAAAAAGAGATAGTTGGTCTACCTTATTTGAGAAACATTGTATATTGATGTGGAAAATGCCAGTTGTTAATCTCCCTGAGTCATCGGTGGTATCTTTGAAAAATCCTGTTTGGGAGGAAACCTGAATCTTCTAACTGCAGCTCCGCTAGGCCATATATCTGGATTGTATACTTCCGTTACCTGCTCAATGGGAAATGCCACCTTATAAGAAGATGACCGTTCACTACGATTCAAATCTTCACATTCAAAATTGATTGCTGGTGCGTTTACCTTTAGTGTCGCTAACAGTTCGTCAGCTGTAGTTTCAGCACTTATCCTATAAACATGTAGATATCCTTTTTTTGGAATAGTCTGGACTGATGCATTTTTACTGCAGCCTATTATAGGTTTGTATCTATTATACGTATTATTTTTTTGGAGGGGATTCCATCTAGAAATGTTTATATTTGTATTTGTGTTTTTATCAGATCTTTGTGTGGTTTTTGGATGGGTTTCTTTATCAATAATTTGCGCTGTTTTTGTTGGGATACTCATAGCGATTGTAGCATATCCTTTTTGTTGGGTACTTTCTTGTCTACATAGGCTATTTAAATTATTGTTCTGAGTTTTGTTTGTGATTGGATTTGTGGTTGTACTAGTAGATGGCGTTGACTGTTTGATATTGATTAGATTGGTATTGTTTAATTGTTTTAACAATGTAATTAAGTCCTCCTGTTCTTGTGTTCTTTTTTCTAGATGATAAGATAGCTTACTTATGCTTTCCAGTTTATTTTCGAGAGTCCGTATTTCTGATTTTAATTTGTCACAGCTGATGTCTTTAAACTGCTCCTCCGTTTCTATTGAGTCTCTGCTATCCAGGAAAATGTCGTTTTCACTATTAATAATACACTTTTCGCGAAGTTTAGTCACATAGTTTACTAGTTGCTTATTTGAAACGCTTTTTGGCGTGTTTAAAGTTACTAGTATATCGATTATTTCATTTTTCTTTAATTTATTTAATTCCGCAGACACAATCGCGACCTCGTCTACCGATGCCATACTGATAATATGGATATATGATTTATTACTCTAGGTTGTTCAATTAATTGTATGTATGAGTAAAATTAATTATGAAATGCCTAACAAATATAAAAAACAAGAAGATTTACTCAAGGATGACGTTAAATACAAGCTAAATGAAATATAATAGATCTATTTGGGTTTACAATTAAGGAGCAGATAAGCAACTTTCAGGTTGCATATTCATGGGCTTCTTATACTTCCAACTTTTTATGCTTTTTTCGCTCTAAAATTGAAATTTGGTTACTTTCTTATCTTACATGCGTTTTTAATTAAATAATTGATTGATCTGGAGCTTGATGACATTTCCAGGGCATTCCGATGAAGGATTGGGGGTTAAATAGAGGTAAATAAGAGTTAATAAATAAAGCAAGCTAGTAAGAGTTTAGAAACTTGGGAGTTGAGGTATACCGTGTGCGTAGCGGCGGTCTAGGTAAGTACAATCCTGTAGGATGAGAGATATGACAACTCAGCAACAACAAACTCGCCCATCCAACGGCACGCGGTCACTGAAGTATCCCAGCTGTAATTATTCATTACCTACTGGAATATCTGATGTTGCAATTCTTAGTCCCTTTACTTCACCACTACTACTTCATCACTACGCGCAAGGTATACAGGAAGCCAAGGTCTCAAATTCTTTTATGATATCTGTCACTCCTGCCACCACCCCCATTCCATTATTAATGGAATTAAGGAGGTTGAGGCGTTAGACGAAAATAATGAAAAAATCTGAAATAAAGTTTTTTTTAATGGATTTTTATATGACGCAAATTTCTGTAAAAAATCCAAAGTCAATAAGAAACTCATAAAGTTAAAAATTTAAAAAAAGTTTTACATGTAGTCTTATGGAAAATATGTCAACCCAGTATGCAAACGGTGCATTTTAATTTATAGAAAATAACCACATAATGTCAGCAGTTCCGAAAGCTAACTATGTAAAGCATTGATGTCTTACGCATATTTTAATACTGTTTCCAATTTAATTAGGAGACTTTTAATAAATAAAAAAACTATTAAACGTTTGTAAACTGTCAAATTTATCTTTTCGTTAATGATTTTTAATTGATTTTTCAATTATTTAATGATTTAATTTTAATTTTTACTGCTTCTCATTTTTTTTTAAATTATTTACTAAAACAAATTTGTAAAATACACAGATATTTACATACATTTATTAATTTTTTGATAAGTTTGGACAAAACATCCAAAAGTTATTTCATTAAGTAAAATAATTAAATCTACTTAAATAATTAATTAATAATAAAACATTATTTATTTATGCCTTCATGACAATAATTATTGGTATTATAATAAATTATTACATAAGGCGATGGACTTATGTAATAATTTATTATAGAAAAGTTCCGCTTTAGAATTCGACTTACTTTTGGTTGAGACTGTAACGCCTCAACCTCCTTAACGAAATAAAATTAAAATATGGAAAGATATGGAACTAGATTGATTATATTTTGAACATATTTCGTTGAAGGCTTGGGGCTATATAGCGGTAATTAAGTAAAGCAAGCTGGTCCAAAAAGTTGATGTCGTGTATATACTGGAAGCCAAGGTCTCAATTTTGTTTGGCCTTGGAGCAGACGAATTCAAATATTAAATTATGAATTTGCATACCAGCAACTAATAAAATGGGCTCAAGAGCAAAATGTTCGCAATTATTCCGAAAACGTTATGTTCGCGTATTTCTCAAATTTGTCCAAAAAATGTAAATTGAAAAGTTCAACTCTCTGGGCACAGTATTCAATGCTTAAAGCGGAATTAAACCTAAAAATAGAATTCTATGAGCAAATTATTTACATATACTGGAGTGCAAATACAATATTTAAGTTTATTAATTGTAAAAAGTTACATTAGTAACCCAAAATGAATAATACAAACTATTTATTAATAAATAATAAAAAATAAAGAATAAATAAATAAATGTAATTCATATCCCAAAGACATGTGATAAATGAGTTAATACTTAATAATTAACATTAAATACATATTTTTCATAAGTTATATAAACGACGAGTGTAACAAAATACGTGTTAACGATAATTTCAGGGAAAAATAAAGAGGCACTGGCTCACGAAAGTAACCTTGCAAATGTGCCCGTGACGAATTTTGACATAGATGTAACATTTAAGGAAATATTAAAATACTTGAATAATAAATATAATAAATTCTACGTACTGCTAAAAGACTTAATATAAGCATAATTAATAAATAATTGAATGTATTGTTTATATGTACGTTCTCGACACGGAAGGTAGAATGAAACTAACCTTGGAAATTGTTACACAAGAATTAAGAGGTAAATAAATAGTCTTCTATTTTTTTATACTTTAATTTAATTAAGTATTTTGCCTATTTATTAATTGATGTATTTGGTGTGGCGTTTAGCCATTTTTTATTTCTTTTTTAGCAATTCGTTAGAGTTTATTTTCTTAAGGAATAGTTTCAGCAGAAATGATGGGACTAAGCTAGGTGAAACATCTTTCATCTATAGATTTCTCAATATTGAGCACTACAATGGATTTATTTTTATATTAGTTTCATACGGATGTGAAATCTGTGTCAAAGCCTCTTTATGTCTAAATAGTCGCAAGTAAATTTTGAAGAGATAACTGCCCTGTAAGTAACAAAAGTGTTTCACTAAAAAGTTGTTCTGTTGACAAACGATATTTTCTTCTACATATGATTTTAATAACCCACTTTTGTATGCATTCCAAACTTTTAAAGTATATATTCGTTACTCCACCCCATGCTATTCCGTAATTGATATGGAACTATACGAAGGCATAATATGATATTCTCAGGTGTTGTATTTGAAATACATCTCGATAAAATTTGAATATACCTGACATACTTCGCCTTTCAACAACTTTAATCTAATAGATGATTGTCAATAAATATGCCTAGGAACTCAACTTTATTGGCTATTTCTATTTCTGTTGTGCTGCGGCTCGTTTTATATTGTTATATGTCATAATTTAGGGTAGCATTATTAACATAGTTAATAGTTGATTCTTGAAAAACTGTATTATGTCAAGTACTACTCGATATAATACTGATCAACTGTCGGCTTCATAGAACACCACAGTATCGTCCGTGAAACTTATGATCCTTCCCACTGAGGGTATTTTAACTAAATCATTTATATAGATATTGAAAAGTATCGAATCTAGCACCGTTCTTCGTGCCCTGTACTGTTTTTTCAAAACTTGGAGTATTATTAACTTTTACCCATTATACTCTACCAATTATATAACTTGTCGTAAATAGAAATTACATGTATCGAAAACCAATATTTTCAATCATTTTTAAGAGTTTAGTATGGCAGACCGTATCGAATGCTTTGGCTAAGTCAACGATGGTGCAAAGTGGTTTTTTCTTTTTGTTGTGTATTACAAGCATACATTCTAATACAGATTTTAATTATGTTCAGTTTAATTCTTGTTATATGATATTCTCTATGAGTTACATTTGAGGATTTCAATGAAATATCTAAAAGTTTTAAATATTCGGTAGACGCTTTTTGCATCGCTATTAGCTTATTGTCAGATATGCTGATTCTAATTTAATTTATCAGGCATTTTGGATCGCTAATATACTTTATATTTAACAGTATTAACTTTCTCTCAGCTTGTTTACGATTCAACAAGAGGAAACTGCTATTGATTTGAATCTACATGAAATTGTGTTTCATCAATATTCAGTTTTGACTGGTTAGAATTTTTATTTCCAACGCAGTTGACGTACAATGAATTTGAGTAAAATATGAAACGATTTTCATTTAGTTTTACATAAAGTAGTAATTTCGTAGACTTTAATTATCATTCCTACAAAGCCACTTGTCATTCTATTCTCACAAATTAAATTAAACCGAGAAAATATTCAATCAAAATGTACGTTATGGTTTTAGGATAAAGTTTTAAATCAATTTAGATGGATTTTCATGCGGTTCTTTATGCAATATTATTGACGATAATATGGTAATATTCCCATTAATAATGTAGCCAAACAGGCAACTCAATGTCCAATAACACGGTTAACTAATTAGTTGTAGTAAATCTGTGTGTATTGGTTAATAAAAATCGCTAGCAAACAAAAATAAAATTATGATTGCACATACCTACAGGAAAAAGACAAAACTGAGACTAAAATACCTACATCTCAAATATAAATAAAACTGTTCATGTTTGTATTCAGGTTAAAATAATTCAATTATACTTGAGGTAAAGTAATATTTAAACTGTACAGTGAGGTACTAAGAAAGTCAAGGTCGATGAAACAGTTAATTATATTTCTTTTTATAACAAACGAATTGTTGAATCATATGCAGAGTTAGCGTGGCATAATAAACTAATAAATAGATGATCAGATCTGGAAAACTATTGCTTTGTGTTGAGTATTTTCCCGAGAATGTAAGAAGAGTTAATTTTATTATGTATTCATTCATATATAAATAATATAGGAAAGAAAACTTTTATTTATCAATTTATATGTATACTGAGGCAAATAGACTATTTCATGTATATACAGGGTGTAATTAGTTTCATGTCATTAGAAAAACTGGTGGTAGGGAACGACAAGACAAACAAAAAGACCTTATATAACATGGGGTCTAAAGCTCATAGTTTTGGAGAAAAAAAATAAACAAAAATTTCGCAAATTTTCAATAAAATCTTTTGAGAACTGCTGGAATATTGAGGTAGGTTTAGATCGTCGCGCGTGTCTTTACCTATGATACTCAATATTTGTGTAGATAGCTATAAAATGTCAGCGGTCTTTAGCGGTGCGGTAAATAAGATGAAAGAAGTCGACGTTTTCTGATTATTAAGAAGATCTGATCTGAAGAAAACTATACTCTGACTCTCCCTTGTGCAAATTTTAGTTTCTGTGCATGTTTCGTTATGTACACACGTCCAACCCGCCGTTCGTTGTTTTCGTTATTTTTGAATTTCGGGTCGCTGTGTATTTATAGTGAAGATTTACTTTATTGACTTTACCGTTCAAGTCGTTAAATTCTTGATTACGTACAGACACTACTTACTTGTTCGTTCTGTATTCCGTTTTGTATTTGGGACCAAGTTTTTCTTTTATTTTTATTTATTGACAACGTTAGTTGATAGTTTTTTGTTTGGTGTTGAGCGGAGTACGTATGTCCTTAATTCGACGTACCGAACTGTGTATTGATGCAGATGCAGATTTCGAATAATTTACTTAGGTAAGCTTTTAACCCAGGACACACATTTATGTTTACAACAAATAAATATTTTAAATTATAAATTATAAACATTAATCCAATATTTTGTTCCAAATTAAAAGACACACATGTAAAGAAATGCTCTGTTTAAACTTCTACGGCCATTATTTGCTTGCAGTTGTTCGGGAAACAATAACGAATTATTTACCTCTTTATAGTTGCCTCAGTTCGGTTGAGGCGGTCCATCAAATGCGGTCGATGATCCAAGGCCTTTGCACTTTTTTATGACAATTTAAAAGTAGTATAATTGGGAACTACAAGTTCACATTGACCAAGAAAAGCAGTGGTTCTCAATTATTTTCTACATTAGTATTAAAAAAATATATATATTAAAAAGGTTGACCTAGGTCAGTTTTTTTCAAAGTGCCCCTAGAGGGAAGAGTAATAAAGGTTTTTTGTTTGTCTAGTCGGTCCCCATTACCAGTTTTTTTTAATTACATGAAACTGATTACACCCTGTATAATTACCAATTGCGGTTATTCCAATAAATACTACTGTTGTTTATTTAATGTTTATTAGTGATAGAAATTTAAGATAATACAACCAAACTGCTTGACAAACAAATTATCGACTAAGTGGCGCAGTGCTTACGTATTAGGTTTGTGACCAGGGAGTGCTGGGTTTGAATTCTGGCCAGGATATGGATGTTTAGCAGAACTTTTAATATGTTACCGAGATGGTAGCAATGGACTAGACTACTGCTGATAACAATATCGTAGGAAATTGTTGTCATGTTGGTCTCTATGTGTACGTGTCCAAGTTGAGAGGTGGAAAAGCTTAAATATAAATAAGATGACACACAGAAAATGAAAATTGCTCAAAAAGAATTATTATTATTATTTGGCTCCTGTTCTTTGTTCCATTGCATTATTGAACACAATATTTAAAGAATGTCTATTATATTTACATCAATTTGGTTAGGCTTTTAAAAAAATTATGGCCAGTCGAAATTTTGGGAAAAATATAAAACCTGCCTGTATGACAGGAACGACGTATTGTTATGAATTCGTCATGGGGTTCTCTACTTTCCGTTGGCGTGTGGTCTTACTCACTTAGTGCCCTGTCTATTTAATTTTTTTATATTAAAAAACTTAAATCGGTAGTAAGTATCAAGAGAATTGATGTTAATCTGAATGTGGAAGTAGTGTTTTCTTAGACAGCAATTTTTTAGTAAGAAACGTATTCTCCAAAAATTCTGATATTAAATTTGGATACCCTGTATACGAAAGGGCCTGATTTATGAGAAAGACTATGAGCTTCTAATTTTATTATTTTCTACAGCTCCCTATATGCTACAAAGCATATATTATACTATATTTACTTTTATAAAATACTAGAAAGTTTACTTTGTCATGCCATCTACCCTACCGTCGGTAATTTAATTTCTGAGCTTCAACATGGTTCTATGGAATGGCGATCCACCACCTCTAATTTAATTTACATAACCCAAGTATATCTCTGAAGGTATCGACCAGCTCAAGCAAATGGACATTATGCATAGAGATGTTTTTAAAGACATAAGACAAGAATTATATTACATTATACTGGCATTTAAAAACAGTTTTAATGATGCAATATTTAAGTTTCATTTCTGATTTACGTGAATGGTTCTAAAATATTTATATCTATTTCTTCTTTCAAATGATTTCTTCTGTGGGGATCAATATTCAGACTCCCACTTTTTAACATTTTTATTAATGATGCCAATATTCAAGTCTTATTTTTGATTTACGTTAATGATCTTAAAATGTTTCTTCCTTGGAGGACTGCACCAGTCTGCAGCACAGCCTCATAAATATATCCAATTGGTATGTTAACAATAAAGTTAATTGAAATTCGCCAAAGTGTAGTCTAACGTCTTACACTACTCACATCAAGCATCATATTTTTGACAACAGCGTAAACATACAAACCTTCTAAGACCAACTACTCTTATAGAACATAATATTTGACAAATAATTTTTATTTTTACCTTATGCACATAATTTAATGCCAAGTTCTATCAGAACTATTGCCTCTCATCAGAACTAGTGGAAATCTCTCAAATATTGAGAATTTAATACTTTGTTTTTTTAGGTAAATTAAATTTTCATGTTCCAAGTTTGCAAATCTGAAGATCTTAAACTTTTTATCATTGTGTCCGACAGTCAGTTATTTTAAAATTCTCTCCGATGGTTCTAATGTGTCTCAATGACAACAAAAAATGTGAACCGTTTGACTTCTTCGTTTCTATAAATGATATAAAACAATTTTATAGATAAATCGCTATACTTTTGTATTTCCTAAAACTTATGTAATGAGTAGATAAGCTATGATAGCTCTGTGACAAAATCTCATGTAGTCTTAAGAAGGTTCGTTTTACGAAATTTTGATTAGGGATAATAAGGACTGTATGGGTTTGAACTTTTAGGAATCCGTAGTTTTGAGAAATTATGTAAGAATTTAGGGAGCAGAATACGTTCCCAACTAATAAAGTTGCTCTATAAATTTAAGATTATAGTCCAATTTTATTTTACTACTGTTGCATTACTGCTCTGCAAAAAGGTTTTGTTTTATTAAATCTGCCAGATGTTATTTAGTTTTTACAACTAAATCGTCATATAAATAAGTGCCATCTAAATTATAAAACATTTTGCAGAGTTTGTTTCTCACTGTTTTGTAAACGGTTATGCAGCAATTATTATAGGATGTTTTAGCTAACGAAGCAAAATTAATTTATAACAGATTTATAGTAATGACCTCCGGCACTTTTTGTGAAAGTATAGAGGAATGTATTATTTAATTCTATTTGCATTTTATTAATTTCATACTGACTGTTGTTTTTTGACGGGAACTCCTCGTAGTTGATGAAAATGCAATATCGGGCACAATTATTCGGAATAAAATGTTGAGGGAAATTACCTTTATTTTTTGCAATATGCCCCTGTCTAATTACAATAAAATTGATATATAACAATTCTTCTGAAAACATATTTGTTTTATAAGTGTTTTCATGGTTATTAATATGATTTATGAGACGGACGGATGTTATTTATGTTTGAACTATTCTCATAGCGGCCATTTTGGACTTTAAAATAAAAATTGTTGGAAAATAAAAATTATTATCTAATATAACCATTTTGGGCAACAATATATTATTGCGAATTGTGAAATATCTTATCTGCGAAACAGAATTGGCGCTACACCACAAAAAGATCGAATACAAAAATTTAATTTTAACTTTATATTTTTAATTTTGATAAATATTCGTTATTTTTAGAGCGCTCAAAAATCTCATTGCATATGTACCATATATTTCACAGATAAATTTCGTTCACAGCCTAAAATCGGTTTGTTGTTGGCGAGAAGACGAAGTCCTAATCAGTTAACATTTATCTCATATTACACCAAACATGTTGTTAGTTACGCCGCCATGTCCCATAGCATCTATATACTTTTGTAATATTTTAAAATCATTTTGAGAATTATTATTTTCTGTAAAAGTATTTAAAAAATAAATGACATGTTTTTGTTGCTGCCCATAACAAAAAGCTATGAATGGAAATAACAACATAATGTTTATAAAAATGTTTTGTCGTATCTCGAATAATTACTTCCACATCCACGTAGTGGACCTCATTATTAAAGGGGTTGCTAAAATGGAATTGAAATATTCATTTGAAATTTGGTACACGTATGTATTATAACGACATCTGGAACTAGATTATATTTTGAAATGATTCCGTTGAAGGGTTGGGGGTTAAATAGGGGTAAATAGGGGATAATAAGTAAAGCAAGCTGGTAAGAGTACAGAAACTTGAAATTTGATATATGTACTACAAACCAAGGCCTCAGATTTTTTTATAATATTTTTCAACCCCCCACCACCCCTTCTTCATTATTAAAGGGGTTGTTAAAATAAAATTGAGATATTCATTTAAAATTTGGTACACGTATGTATTATAACGAAATCTGGAACTAGATCATATTATGAAATGATTCCGTTGAAGGGTTGGGGGTTAAATAGGGGTAAATAGGGGAAAATAAGTATAGCATGCTGGTAAGAGTACAGAAACTTGAAATTCGGTGTATGTGCAAGAAGCCAAGGTCTCAGATTAGTTATATTATTTTTCAATCCCCACCACCCCTACTCCATTATTAAAGGGGTTGATAAAATAAAATTGAAATATTCACTTGAAATTTGGTACACGTATGTATTATAACTACATCTGGAACTAGATTATATTTTGAGAAGCTACCGTTGAAGGTTTGGGATTAAATACGGTGAAATAGAGGAAAATGAGTAAATCAAGCTGGTATGAGTACAGAAACTTGAAATTCAGTATATGGACTAGAAGTTAAAGACTCAATTTTAAAAAAAATATGTTTCTACCCCCCCTCCCCCACCACCCCTACTCCATTATTAAAGGGGTTGATAAAATAAAATTGAGACATTCATTTGAAACTTTGTACACATATGTATTTTAACGACATCTGGAACTAGATTATATTTTAAGATGATTCCGTTGAAGGGTTGAGGGTCGAATACGAGTAAATAGGGGAAAATAAGTAAATCATGCTGGTACGAGTACATAAATATGGGATTTGGTGTATATACTAGAAACCAAGAACCCAGATTTATTTCTAATATTTTTCAAACATCACCATCTCCGCTCCATTATCAATGGGTTCGATAACATAAAATTGAGAAAGTTAGTACACGTATGTATTGTAATGACATCTGATTGAGATGATTCCATTGAAGGGGTGGGTGGTGGTAGGTTGTGAATAGGGGAAAATAAGTAGGGTAAATTAAAAACTTCATTTTTAACGTATTTGGTAGAAACCAACGCCTCAAACTTTTCTATGACAAGTGTTCCAAATATTATTAAAATTCTATGACCAATAATTTTCACACACTAGAATGCAAATCTAGTTAAGGTGTTGCCTTTAAAGTGACTTTGATGAAAAATCTGGATGTGGAAGTAGTGATTCCTTAGGCAGCGGTTTTTTATAATTATTGTCTACTAATTTTTTTAATCCCTTGTAAACGTTTATACTAGTTATTTATGCACCACGTGCGTTATATAGATTATAACGCCCGGAGGGTAACATGATGCAGCCCGAGGGCCTTTGGCCTGAAGGATGCATGTTGCCTGATGGGCGTTATAATCTAATAAAGCTCGTGGTTATTTTTCCAATTAAAAAGTGACTTTTCATTCTTTAAGTACATTTAGTAATCTATGACATTTGCTGATACTTTGACGTTTATTAACTGTATCTGACAGTTGTTGATATCTTGACGTTTGTTGATGTTATAGGAAAAAGGAAAATTAATATGGAAATACCACAAAACATCCAAAACAATGCGGGAGAAGCCACAGAAAATGTAACGCCAGTCAAATCGAAACCATTATACGATAAGGAATATGAAACATTTACTCTTTCTTTGCTTCTCAAATAACAGGGCGTTATGACTATAACGCCCGCTCATTATGACGGTAGTCATTATGAGCGTCTTTATGGTAACCGTATCCAAGGTACAATAAACAAATAATATGCAGGTGAAAAATAATAGTATATTATTCAACGAGCATATAATGATGGCTATTATTCACGAGGGTGAAGTTTAAGACACGAGCCGCAGGCGAGTGTCGTAAATCACCAGAGTGAATAATAGCCATTATATGCGAGTAGAATACTATACTTTGTCCACGACTATTAAATATACAATATTAAATTAAAATTCACCTTCATTTCATTTCTCCTATTTGAGAAAGATTCATATGTCATTACATACCTATAATTTTTTCGATTTTTCGAGCAACAAGTTTACTGGGGCGATTTCTGCAGCTTCCCTTATCTCTGGCGGTGTCAATGAAATCTCGTTTTCATTGTTAGTATCCATTTATGTAATTATATTACTCTTTTTGAGTGCCTAATATGCAAAATTATTATAAATAACGTTGGCGTTGAAATCGCACAAATTTTGACGTTTCAAATCAACGCTTTGACAACACTGTCATGGCTTACTAATAAAAATATAGTCCAATAAATCTGTCGAAAATATCGCGTTTTTTTGCAAAAATTATTAACAGCAAACCAAGGTATGTAAAAAATCGGAAATTTTCCGTAGAATTCAATGAACTATTTTTAAAACAAATGACGAACTTGCGTCCTCTTCAAAATGGCGGCCAAAGTTTGCGAAAAACAGTTTTTTTGCGTTATAAAAAAAAGTTGGCGTTGCACAAAAAAAAGTTTAATAGCAGAGTTGTGTAACTTTTTAGTACGGATCGAGCCGGCCCAGTTCGATCTCAGAAAATTGCAAAATTATTCAGTTATTGCAAAAAAGACGTTAAAAATCGCATTTTTTTGAAATACCTGTATCTCCGTGAAGAAAAGATATTCTTTAACGAAACTCGGTGAAAGCGTAGTCCAAGATATATCCAATACAATCACTTTTACAGATTTGCAAAATATTGCAAATTTTTTGCAGAAATCGATATTTTAGAAAAAAACACGTTTTATTCAATGTCCAATAGCTCATACAGGTCTTCATATTTTTATATCGGACCAGTCCGAAAAGTTTCTTCAACAGTTGCGCTAACATGGGCAGTTATTGCGGATATCACGAAACGATCCCTAATATGCGAAAAATCGGTCAAAATGTCGATAATTTTTTTTACCCCAAAAAACTTTGAATATTTTTGACATTTTAAATTATATTGGAATAACATTATTGCCAATAGATAGCTGGCATTTTTCTACAAATTTACAAAAAAAAAAAAAACTGCTCTCGGACTCTGGAGCCGAGATAATTTTTTTTTTTAAGAAATTCTTGTGGCGCCATTTTTTAAGGTAAAGGGCTGAAATTTGCAGTGGTTATTGTACAATACTTATATTTTCAATAAAAAATCTTCGGAACTTGATCGGCCGTTGCTGAGCATTGTAAATTCAATGAAACTCGGAGCTCGATGGTGTGGCGTACGCCTGCAGCTGCAGAAAATACGGCATAAAATGTTCAAATGTGTGTTCAACGTGTGACGATGAAATTTGCTCAAATATTGAGGAGAACAGAGTCGTCGCTGATGATATCGATGAAGAAATAGACGAGCCAAATATCACAGAGACTAAGGTAGAAAGAGACGAATGTTCAAATGATGATAACGATAATGATGACTGTGATGACGATAATGCGGAAATAATATTAAATAACGTTTACAGTGATAGTAGTAGTGGTAATGAAGACGAGTCTCCTATTAAAAAGCAAAAAAAAAAAAAAATGTTGCAACGTATTCTACAAAAGCAATTGGAATACATAAATGAGACATAATAAAATTTCTGATGTTTCTTTGGTAATGTAACAAATGTAATAAAGCGTAAAGGAATTAAAATTACTTGCTATAAAATAGCACGATTTCGTAGATAGTTTGGGACGATATTTGACAAACCCTAAAATGTTATCGAGGCGGGCGATGTACTATTAGACTTTTTCAGCCATAGCTATGAAGCAATCTGCAGTAAATTTGCTAAATCGAAAATATTCTATTACCAGTAAAATACCCCTCATAAACTGATAAAAATCCGTTACGATCGATGTCATCGTCAAATTGCTTTTTATTAGAAATATAACAAACGCGCGGGTAATTAAACGAGGTGAATGTGTAAAATAATCGAATCATAAATGGGTAATTGATTACAAAAATTCCCCAAAATTGCACATTAGGTAGGAACTAGTTGGTTTTTCCTTTTCTAAGTCCACTCGTAAAACAAATAGGTTTTTTCACCGACTAGGTATAATTAGCTAGCTTAGATGTAGAATATTTTAAGTTGTTTAAATGGACGTGTTATATTTAAGGGGAGACATTTTGGCTATAGTTAGTAAAGAGAACGCCACTTGCCAGGCGAGTACTATTTCGGTACATAATTTCTACTATAGAGGACGCAACCTTCCGGATGACTTGAGGCCTCTAAAAAGAGGCAGACTTTCATTCATTGATCTAGATTGCTTTGGATGGATAAGGACCACTAACTAAAAATTGACCAGGATAATCCCGTCCGGAAAGAAAGATACTTTCCGATCAGCTACTGGTATTATGACATCGGCCTACTTTTATCGTGATAATTTTAGTGTTACCAGGTATAGGTATTTGTATTTTTGAGCTTCTGTTATAAAATTTAACTTCATGTCATCAGATTTCTCAAATTAAACGTTACCTCATTCATATTGTCACTGGCAACTGGCGTTTCTGCACTAGTTTATAAAGAATAGTTTTCAGAAATAATTAACTTCATGCTAGTTAAGGCTATTGTATTTTTTTACCCTTCTGGCAATCAGTTTGAATTTGAGTGAAAATGATTTTTTCCTTTAACAAAGTAATTTTTCTTGCTTAAGTTCGAGTACGGTCCAATTTTCTTATTTGTTTATCTTTTAAGTTGCATTTTCATTTGTTTTAATTTAAGTATTAATTATTGTTGTTCTATTTTCCAAACTGATTGTTCTTTTGTAACGTGTTCTTTTGTAAAATATAGTTTAAGTTTTGTTGAAAATGCGTGTTTCATTTACTTGCTTATTAGTGGAAACTTGAGTCATGAAGGTTAGATAATCGGAGTGAAGCAACAGGCCTGACAAGGGAAAATAGGGGTAAGTTTTGAACTACAATCTTTTAAATGTACACATATCTCTGAGAACGGTCTACGTATAAAACGGTCTAGATCTACTTGGCTCACTGTGCATGGATAGTGTGAGTAAAGACGTAAAGAGAGGCCCGATGTTGATGCATGAGTATTCCTTGCTTGTCGCACATATTGTAAATTGGCCTCATTTGAAAGGGGTACATTACTTTCACGGATACAATCAATAAACATAATAACCCCCCCAAAGTAGTGTAAACAGGATAGAGATCAGTTTTACGCAAGGCTTCACTGAGAGCTGGCTCTCCCCCCACTTCACCGCTAGCGCTAGATAACACGCACCGCAGCATCGAGCTCCGAGTTTAATTGATTTTGCAATGCTCAGCAACTGCCGAACAAATTTTTTTTATTGAAAATGTAAATATTGTACAATAACCACTGCAAATTTCAGCCCTTTACTTTAAAAAATGGCGCCACAAGAATTTCTTAAACAAAAATTATCTCGGCTTCAGAAGGACGGAGAGCAATTATTTTTTTTTGCAAATTTGTAGAAAAATACCAGCTATCTATTGGCAATAATGGCATTCCAATATAATTTAAAATCTCAAAAATATTCAAGGTTTTTTGGGGTAAAAAAAATTATCGATTTTTCACCGATTTTTCGCATATTAGGGATCATTTGGTGATATGCGCAATAATTGCACAAGTTAGCGCATCTGTTAGAGAAACTTTTCGGACCGGTGCGGTATAGAAATATGATGACCTGTATGAGCTAGTGGACATTGAAAAAAACGCGTTTTTTTTCGAAAAAATCGATTTTTGCAAGAAATTTGCAATATTTTGCAAATCTGTAAAAATGTTTCTATTCGGCATATCTTGGACTACGGTTTCACTGAGTTTCGTTAAAGAATATCTTCTCTTCACGGAGATACAGGTATTTCAAAAAAATGCGATTTTTAACGTCTTTTTTGCAATAACTAATTAATTTTGCAATTTTCTGAGATCGGACTGGGCCGGCTCGATCCGTATTAAAAAGTTACACAACTGTGCTGTTAAACTTTTTTTTGTGCAACGCCAACTTTTTTTTTTTAACGCAAAAAACTGTTTTTCGCAAACTTTGGCCGCCATTTTGAATAGGATGCAAGTTCGTCATTTGTTTTAAAAATTGTTCATTGAACTCTACGGAAAATTTCCGATTTTTTACATACCTCGGTTTGCTGTTAATAATTTTTGTAGGTAAAATCCCTGACTTACTGGACTAATAATACAGTTTGCGGGCACGTAGGTAAATGGTTTAAACAAATGTTGGGGATTGTCGCGTGTTGCTAATAGATGCTTTGAAGAAATATTACTAATGTAGTTTTTGAGTGTTCATTAAAGTACCTTTTCGGCATGTAACATTTGAGTGCTGCCTAGAAAACTTAGGGAGACAACATTTGTCTTTTGGTTGCTGCAATTTTCAATTTAAAATTTTTAGTAAAAAGTCACTAATGTCATTTCTTATAAACAACTGACTCTCCTCATTATTCACTGCAATCAGTGAATAATGAAATCATTATTCACTGCAGGAAATAGTGGATAGCATTATCCTCGAGGAAACACCTACATAATGAGTACATTATTTAATAGTCGTGGACAAAATTATTTTATAACACACGTATCATTAGTTATTCATAGTTCGTACATTTAAGTAATTTTTTTTTTCATTTTACTTTCTTTCTATGTTGTTGTATATCTTGTAATTAATGCTTTGTATGCCTTTACTCCTGTTCTGTAATTGGGTATCTTACCTGTTGAAAAGTGTATGCAATAAATAAATAAATAAATTATAAAATAAATTAAAGAACTACTTTGTTTTATAAACTGTGCCCATTTTGCGTCTATAAGCGCTGTATAAAGGTCTTGAAAATATTTATTACAACAATTTTGTTTTATAAAAAATGTTCTGTAAACAATCTTTCAGCTTCTACAAAACACCAAATTGTTAGTTGGGTTGGATTAACAGAATTAATGTAGACACATCTAATTTCCTGATTAAGATCAAACGGGATACGGCAATAGTAATTCAAGCTGTACTATTCTGTTAACATATTCCTTGCCGACTGAGGACCATGCGTAAAGTTTTGCTAATGTTAAAGAGACTTATATTGCTCAAATTACGTTTTGTAGCAAAGTTATAAATTTCTTGCAAGTCAATATTTATTAAGTTAGTAGCTGTGCGGTAATTGCTAGGATCGAATGAGAATTAAAGTTGTGCATGATCGGCATATGCTTGCACAGAACAGTGTTCTATGTTTACAAACATATCTGCTGTGTAGACGAGATAAAGAAGAGGTCCTAATACGGAGCCTTGAGGCACACCGAATGATATTAACTGTCTACGAGAATTATTATTTTCAATAAATACTCTCTGACTGTGAACAATCAGATAAGATTTGATAAAATTTACAGTTATGTCGAAAAAACCAAAGTAGTGGAACTTAGCACATGAAAGTTGAAAATTTTATTTATCGAAATCAAGCAGAACTAAAGTTGCAGTTTGCTTGTTATCTGGGCTCTAAATATATTGTCGGTCACATTTATTAAGGCAGATGTTGTGACCTTTTCGGAAACCTGACTGAAATAAAAAAATAATTTTGTGTTCTTTAATATAATTATTTAATTGCTGGTGTACAATTTTCTCTAGAATGTTTGGTGGAACAGTTAAAATGCTTAGTGGACAGATGTATTTTGAGGATTATTAACCCTTGGCATAGGACTAACTAGTTCCTCTTTCCATTGTTCATGGAAATACCCTTGTTTCAGGCAACAATTCATAATGTGAGTGAGATAGTCGCCAATTACTAGAAAACTGTATTTTAACATTACCAAGGAAATTTTGTCAGAACCACAAGCATTTGATCTTAGATTAAAAAGTACTTTATTAATTACTTGTGATGACGTCATTTTAAAATCAAAACTCACATTATTATTGTATTCTCTAGAACCATAAAAATTTATTGTTTCCTGATATAAATCTGTTCCTATGGGAGTAGTGATTCCTTAGGCAATGGTTTTTGATCAATGTATTATCTTGATAAATATTTGTACGTATACAATAGACACCCTGTATTTCTTTATTGTATACTTTGTGTTACTCTCAAATGGATTTTCCTCTTAAACAGTGTATAAATTAGTAAATAAGACAGGATTCATATAAGTCTCTATCTAGTGCAAGTTGGTGCCTAGACAACAGGGATTTTTTTTCTCAGTAGTTCAATAAAATTTCAAACCTGAACAATTATGCATTTTTAATAAAATGCTTCGCATTTATCGTCCTAAACAAGTGCAAGGAATTTTTATGCCTACGCATGCTTTCAAGGCTTCGTTTACAGTGGACCCTTGTTGACAATTCGTATCGGCGAGACCGAAGGCTGATTGGCCTAATATCTGAGATAAGCAGTTAAGCTTATGATTGTGTCGGCTGCGTCGTACGTCGCATTGTCCTTCTGAAGGCGAAGGACATTTATTGTTATCCGGGGGAAGGTGTTCTGAACTGTAGTTTTCTATCACATTTATCTGTGATGAAATAAATTGTTTTAATTATTTGTACAAGTGCGAGTATTTTAAGAAATGATTTATATTTATGACAATATATCTTTATTTATTCTAATTCCCACTATTAGTGAAATATTGTTTCTTTTATTTTCTGGTAACGTTGCTTATCACACAGAGAAATGCAGAAAATTCATAATGTTTCTTCTGTTTTGAGTTCTCAAAGACACAAAAACACGAGAATTAGCAATATCAGATTGCTTTGTGTAATATACGTAAGGAATTGTTATTTAACACTTTTCATATATCTGTGACTTCACTGATATCTTTTTGATATTTTTCTATGATTGTCATGATTGCAAATAGAATAATAGGCCCTTAGTTACGTGCAAAAGTTGTTCCATCTCTCGCAAATTATTCTCCTAATTATAGTGATCCGACCATAATTGCTAATAATATTTGGTTTCAACAAGATGGTGCTCCATCCCATTTTGCACTTGCCGTAAGAAGTAATGTAAATGAAATATTTCCAGATAGATCGATAGGCAGAAGAGGGTCCACTTGGTGGCCGCAACGTTCGCATGATTTAACCCCATTGGATTTTTTTCTCGTGGCGATATCTTAAAAGCAGAGTGTACGTAAATAGACCAGATAAAATGAATTAACACAATTAATCGGAGACGAATTACAAAACATAATACCAGACGTAATTAAAAATATAATTAATAGGTTCCAACATCGTATCGGTTATCATTAAATTGTTAACGTTGAACATAAATGCCAATACGTTTATGGAACGTCTTGGGATTTTTGTTCTTTTCACATAAAACAATTTGAACCTAACTTTAAGTCACAGTATGTAAATTCGTTTAATAAACAATTCATGCACATATGTGACATAAGGGAATTTGACTCGGGAATGTTGCCTACAACTACATGTATATTGAGTAATGTAAATTGACACATAACAATCTAATCCTACCTATCTCAAGCCAATGCAATGATTTACAGGATTAACATATGATCTAATAAAGTTATCTTTCTCGATTAATACTCAAATCCAGAATCAGGGAGAATAGATTATTTGGCGAAAACTGGATTTTTTTGACAATCAGAAGCATCAGGGCGACCTTTTTTAACGTTGACTTGATGGAGAATGTTCCCACACAGAGCTGCACGAGATATTATTTCTTAAATACTTTCTTACAAATAGTTTATAAAAATATTTTACGTACACAGTATTTAAATATAGAAAAAAGACTTACTAAATGTATGTATTCAGAATATATTAATCCAGTTATTATGGTTGCAGTTAATTGCCAGAAGATGAAACTAGTGAATCTTTTTTACAAGTTGCCATTGCACCACTATTGTAATAGTTCTACCATCGAAGTCTCTCGTGTGATGATTTTACAAGCCTGTGTGATTGTTTGAAATATAAATTTTTCTTTAGAATCACAAAACATGATAATACAGTCGCACATGTATTTGGAAAAGACTAGATTTATAAAAAGATGGAACAAGTTAAAACCTAATTGCTATAATTGTTTGCTATATAAAAACCGCTGTTTAAGGAATCACTACTTCCACATCCAGATCTCTCGTCCTAGTCAGATTAAAGGAAACATCTTGACTATATTTGCGCTGTAATATGTGGAAATTATTGGTCATAGAATTTTAATAATATTTGGGGCAGATATCGCAGAAAAATTTGTGGCGTTGGTTTCTACCATATGCGTTAAAAATGAAGCTTGGTCTACTTATTTTGCACTATTTACAACCTACTAACCCCAACCCCTTCAACAGAATAATCTCAATCAGATGTCATTACTATACATACGTGTACTAGCTTTTAAGTGAATATCTCAATTTTGTATTATCAATCCCTTTAATAATGGTGTAGACGTGGTGGGGGTGGGATGGTTGAAAAATATTAGAAAGAAATCTGAGGCCTTGGTTTCCAGTATATACACCAAATCCCAAGTTTCTGTACTCTTACCAACTTGCTTTACTTATTTTTCCCTATTTACCTCTACTTTCCCCCACTCCTTTAACGGACTCATGTCAAAATACAATCTAGTTTCAGATGTCGTTATAGTAAATATGTGTACCAAATTTTAAGTGAAAATCTCAATTTGGTTTTATCAACTATTTTAATAAACGAGGGGGGGGGGTGGTAGGGGATGAAAAATATTATAAGAAAAACCTGAGGCCTTCGCTTCTAGTATATGCACCAAATCCCAAATGTATCTACTCTTACCAGTTTGCTTTACTTATTTTCCCCTATTTACCCCTATTTAACCTTTCAACAGAACAATTTCGAAATATAATCCAGTTCCAGATGTTGTTATAATATTTACGTGTAAATTCAAATCAATATCTCAATTTTGTTTTATCAACACCTTTAATAATGGAGTAGGGGTGGTGGGAGGGTTGAAAAATATTATAAAAAAATCTGAGGTCTTGGCTTCTAGTACATACACCGAATGTCAAGTTTCTGTACTCATACCAGCTTGCTTTACTTATTTTCCCCTATTTAACACCTAACCTTTCAACGGAATAAACCCAAAATGCAATCGTTCCAGATGACATTCTAATATACAGGGTGATTCACACAAACAGTTCATTAGAAATTTAGGGACTTGTTGCGATAATTTAATTTTGAAAATTTGGTTACTTGCCTACATAGTTATTTATGCTCTTTTCTTTAACTTTCTTTCACTTCCGCTTATACCGGAATTTACCATCAACTTCGTTATTTTAAATTGAATGATATGTTTTTTTTGCATTTTTGAATTCTACTAGTTATTTTAATAATACTTTGATCATGCTACCATATCCCTAAATACAATCCTACTCTAACATAATGAGAGTGTAAGTTACCATCTATACACCACGAAAAGTGGAACCCTTGAGCTTCCTAATCGTGCTTTGAAAGTAACCTAATTGCTTACTGGGTGGACAGAATTTACTGCCAATTTTGGCAAATTTCAAACGTCAAAAAGTATTCTTTTTTAAATGGAACACCCTGTATATTTTTACAGTTTCTGGTGTAGAATTTTATTCTCCATCGATTTATATTAGGGTTCCCTATACTCATCTTTTATAGTTTTTGTGTTATTAATAATTTTGTATTTTAGTGCGCGAAATACATCGAAGTATGTGTTGCTCTTATAATAGTCGGCTGTGGAAATCGCATTTGTTGTAATTAATAAACAAAGTATTAATGTCTTACAATTTTATAAATAAGTTTGGTAAAGGGTTATCAGTCATGGGGAGTAGATAAGATAGAGAAATGGATATTCAAACAATGATATTTTAAACTTATTTTTCATTCACGGTGAATGCCACAGAATTTTTAATGAAAAGAGCATAAAAAACTATGTAAGTAACCATATTTTAAAAATTAAATTATCGCTACAAGTCCCTAAACTTTCAATGAACAGTTTTCGTAAATCACCTCGTATACGTATACCAAATTTCAAGTGAATGTCTTAATTTTATTTTATCACCCCCTTTAATAATGAAGTGGGGGGATGGAGAATATTATAAAAAAATTAAGGGCTTGGCTTTTTGTACATACACAAAATTTCAAGTTTATGTACTCTTACCAGCTTGATTTACTTTCCTCCTGTTTACCCCCCAACCCTTCACCGGATATGTTAAAAAACAATCCAGTTCCAGATCTCGTTATATAATAACGTACACACATATATTAATATATGTGTACAATATGTCAAGTCAATATCTTAAACCGTTCCGGAGAAAACGTGCGGACAAAAAAAAAGTTACAGACAGGCAGGCAGACAGACAGACAGACGGACAGACTAAATTGTTTTTTCGCTCAAATTTAAAATCTTGACGTTCCATGACATTCTAAACCTACGTCAAGACATAAAAATGTTTGATTTTTTTTACGAACTATACTTTCAATCCACCACGTGAATGTGGAAGTAATTATATAGTGAAATACCATTTCAGTTTCTTTAACATTCTACAGACTATGAGATGACTAACTTCCCTTTGGTTTTACAAATTTGGTATACGCTAGAGTGTACTTGATCTTTAAATATATAATACGTAAAGTCTCATGAAATTATTCTACAGCATTTTAATTACTTTAGAATAAATCTTTATTTTGACAATTGAAACAGTGTTATTTACATAATTTAACTGAACAAACTAAAGTAAAACTGTTTGGTATTCAACTTTACGATATTGTCGTCATAATTTTTTTTTCCTCAAATTAGTTTTCGATCGAAATAGAAATTTATGCGACATAATAAAGAGCTCTTGTCTAATTAATAGTAATTACAGACAATAAATTCGACAGAGAATAAATCAATAGAGAAGGTTTATTTATTCCCATTTTGACCACGTAGATAAATTGCTTAAACTGTGCATACAAACAAAATTAGTTTCCCCTTGATCAACATGGAATTTATATAAAAAAACCGCTGCCTAAGGAATCACTACTTCCACATCCAGATTATTCGTCCAAGTCACTTTAAAGGAAACATCTTGACTATATTTGCACTCTAGTATGTGGAAATTATTGGTCATAGAATTTTAATAATATTTGGGGTAGATGTCATAGAAAAGTTTGAGGAGTTGGTTTCTACCATATACGTTAAAAATGAAGTTTCTAGTTTACCGTACTTATTTTCCACTATTTACAACCTACCACCTCAATGGAGTCATCTCAATCAGATGTCACTACAATACATACGTGTACTAACTTTCAAGTGAATATCTCAATTTGATGTTATCAATCCCATTAATAATGAAGCGGAGATGGTAGAGTTTGAAAAATATTAGAAAGAAATCTGAGGCCTTGGTTTCTAGTATATACGCCGAATCCCAAATTTCTGTAGTCTTACCAGCTTGCTTTACTTATTTCCCCCTATTTGCCCCTATTTAACCCCCAACCCTTCAACGGCATCATCTCAAATTATGATCTAGTTTCAGACGTCGTTATAATACATACGTGTACCAAATTTCAAATGAATATCTCAATTTTATTTTATCAACCCTTTTCATATTGGAGTAGGGGTGGTTGGGTTGAAAAATATTATAAGAAAATCTGACGCTGTGCTTCTAGTACATACACCGAATTTCAAGTTTCTGTAGTCTTACCAACGTTTTACTTATATTTCTCTATTTACCCCAAATTAACCCCCAACCCTTCAACGGAATCATCTCAAAATATAAACTAATTCCAGACGTCGTTATAATACATACGTGTACGAAATTTCAAATAAATATCTCAACTTTATTTTGTCAACCCCATTAGTGGGGTAGGGGTGGTGCGGGGGTTGAAAAATATTATAAAAAAATCTGAGGCCTTAACTTCTTGTACATACACCGAATTTCAAGTTTCTGTACTCATACCAGCTTGCTTTACTTATTTCTCCATATTGACCCCTAAATAACCCCCAACCCTTCAACGGAATCATCTCAAAGTATAATCTAGTTCCAGATGTCGTTATAATTCATACGTGTACCAAATTTCAAATGAATATCTCGATTTTATTTTATCAACCCTTTTAATAATGAAGTAGGTGGGGGTTGAAAAATATTATAAATAATCTGAGACCTTCGCTTCTAGTACATACACCGAATTTCAAGTTTCTGTAGTCTTACCAGCTTGCTTTACTTATTTTCCCCTATTTACCCCTATTTAACCCCCAACCCTTCAACGTAATTATCTCAAAATATAATCTAGTTCCAGATGTCGTTATAATACATACGTGTAGAAAATTTCAAATGAATATCTCAATTTTATTTTACCAACCCTTTTCAAATTGGAGTAGAGGTGGTGGGGGTTGAAAAATATTATTAAAAAATCTGACGCTTTGGCTTCTAGTACATACACCGAATTTCAAGTTTCTGTACTCTTACCAACTTGTTTTACTTATATTCCTCTATTTACCCCAAATTAACCCCCAACCCTTCAACGGAATCATCCCAAAATATAATCCAATTCTAGACATCGTTATAATACATACGTGTACGAAATTTCAAATGAATATCTCAACTTTATTTTATCAACCCCATTAATGGGGTAGGGGTGGTGGGGGGTTGAAAAATATTATAAAAAAATCTGAGGCCTTAACTTCTAGTACATACACCGAATTTCAAGTTTATGTACTCTTACAAGCTCGCTTTACTTATTTCCCCCTATTTACCCCTATTTAACCCCCAACCCTTCACCGGATTTCCTCAAAAAACAATGCAGTTCCAGATCTCGTTATAATATATACGTGTACAAAATTTCAGGTCAATATCTTAAACCGTTCCGTAGAAAGCGTGCGGACAAAAAAAAGTTACAGACAGACCGACAGACCGACAGACCGACAGACAGACAGAAAATTTTTTTTCGCTCAAATTTAAAATCTCTACGTTTCATGACATTCTAAACCTATTTCACGAATAAAAATTTTTGAAAATTTTTTTGCGATTACTATACTTCCAATCCACTACGTGGATGTGGAAGTAATTATGCGGTCGTTTAATTACATCGCTAAAGGTACTCACAGTTCTTCCAAATCTACATCGATCCTTGGCTTCGAAATATTGACAAGAATATTATGAAAGTTAGTATTTTCATATTTGAAACAGTTATCAGAGGACTTAATAGAGCATCCAAGATGTAAATAAGTACCAAATAAGACAAAATTCTGAATTATTAGTCTACATCAAATGGATATAGCAGAACCAAATTGAAACTTTGTTACATAAGTACCTAAAAATTAAAGAAAGTATGAGGAAAGCGTTTGCGCTTAGAGACCCATATATGTCGAAAATTATAGCCAATTGAAGAGTGTAATAACGGATCTTCACAATATTGACGTAATTTCGGCTTCTATTATTCCAATTCAATTTTTAAAATTTTAAATTATCCTATAAAAATCTCTTTTAAGATTTTAACCTGCAGTTGCTTATCAAATAATTTAAGATACACACATCCACGTCAATTACTTGACTGTGACATCATAAGAATGATGGGTACAAATAAATGTGTTTTACAAAATTCATCCAGAGGTGATGATGAGAATGATGATTAGAAGGCGTTTTAAAATTTATTTCATTCTATTATTTTAAAGTAACTTACTATCGGTTTAATTTTTTTAATATAACAAAATTAAATAGATAGGGTACTCAATGAGTAAGACCACACTCCAATGGAAAGTAGAGCACTTCATGATGAATTCATATTAATGAGTCGTTCCTGGCATACAGGCATGTTTTATATTCTGACTGGCCATAATTTTTTAAACAGTTTCACCAAATTAACGTAAATATAATAGACATTCCTTAAATATTGTATTCAATAATGTAATGGAACATAAAACAGAAGCCAAATAATAATAATAATAATTCTTTGTGAGAAATTTTCTTTTTCTTCGTTTTGGTCATCTTATTATATATACTCTTCGCAAATGCAAAACGAAGATTATATTGAATTAGATCGACATATTTCTAAAACCGGTAATATTGCTCGTAGAGAAAAAAATTTCGGTGATCGAATTCTGAATAACTTTCAAAATGCCCGTCCGTCCATCTGTCCTTCTGTCTGTGCGTCCGTCACGTTTCTTGTAAGCACAATAACTTAAGAACGAGAAGTCCGACTGTATTAAAATTAGAACAGTAAATTAACTAGAGGAAAAACCCTATTATTTTTTAACAAAATCAATCAATAAATAAAAAAGATTTTTTTTTAAATAAAAAAAAATTATACACATTTTTTTGTTTTGTAATTAATCTAAAAATTTCCTACGATATTGTCATCAACAGCTAGTCCATTGCTACCATTTCCGTAACAAATTAAAACTCTACCAAACATCCGTATCCTGGCTAGAATTCAAACCCAGCACACCCTGATCACAAGGTTAAGACGTAAGCACCGCGCCACTTACTCGATAATTTCTTCGTCAAGAAATTGGGTTGTATTATCTTAATTTTATATCACTAACAAACATTAAATAAACAACAGTAATATTTATTCGAATAGCCGCAAAACAGTGGCAATTATACATACATGAAATAGCCAACTTCTCAGTATACATATAAATTGATAAATAAAATTAAAACATGTCCTTACATTGTTGGTAAAATACTATAGATACATCAATTTCTCTGCATGGACATCCATTTTACATTTCAACATGCTGCTCTAACTCTCCGTTTACCAATGCGTACGTTATAAAAAACATATAATGATTATTTCATTCACATTTATTTTCAACATCAAGAATTGCCTTTTCTATATTATTAATTAATAAATAATAAAACTAACTATTCTTACATTCTCGGGAAAATACTCAACCCGAAGCAACAGTATTCGAGATCTGATCATCTATTCCTTAATTTAATGTCACTCTGCATGTGATTCAACAATTCGTTTCTTATAAATAGAAAAATAATTCACTGTTTCATCGATATTGACTTTCTTAACATCTCACTGTATAGTTTAAATATTACTTTACCTCGTGTATAATTAAATTATTTTAACCTGAATAGAAACTATATATTTATATTTGAGATGTAGGTATTTTAGCTATAGTTTTGACTTTTTTCTGTAGGTACATGCAATCATACTTTAATACACACAGATTTACTACAACTAATTGATTAACCGTTTTATTGGACATTGAGTTGCCCGTTTGGCTACATTATTAATGGAAATATTACCACATTACCGCTAATAATATTGCATAAAGAACCACATGAAAATTGGTTGAAAACTTTATCCTAAAACCATAACGTACATTTTGATCGAATATTTTCTCGATTTAATTTAATTTGTGAGACTAGAATGACAAGTGACTTTGTAGGAATGACAATTAAAGTCTATGAAATTAGTATTATATGTAAAACTAAATGAAAATCGTCTCATATTTTACTCAAATTCATTATACGTCAACTGCGTTGGAAATAAATTTAATTCTAACCAGTCAAAATCACCGAGGAATTGTTAGCGGAATTGAATATTGATGAACCACAATTTTATGTAGATTCAAATCAATAGCAGTTTCCTCTTGTTTAATCGTAAACAAGCTGAGAGAAAGTGCGAACTACATTCAACTAATACTGTTAAATATAAAGTATTTTAGCGATCCAAAATCCCTGATAAATTTAATTAGAATCAGCATATCTGACAAAAAGCTAATAGCTATGCAAAAAGCGACTACCGAATATTTAAAACTTTTGCATATTTCAATGAAATCTTTAAATGTAACTCACATAGAGAATATCATGTAACATGAATTAAACTGAACATAATTAGAATCTGTACTTGAATGTATTCTTATAATACAAAACAAAAAGAAAAAACCACTTTGCACCATCCCTGACTTAGTCGAATGCTTTCGATACAGTCTGCCATACTAAACTTTTAAAAATGCTTCAAAATATTGGTCTTCTAGACATATCATTGAAGTTCATGACAAGTTATATAATTGGTAGAGTACTGTAGAGTTCTATAAAGTGTTCTATAAAACCGACAGATGGCCAGTATTAAAATGAGTAATACTTCACATAATACAGTTTTTCAAGAATCAACTATTAACTATTATAATAATGCTGCTCCAAATTGTAACATATAACAATATAAAACTAGCCAATGCACAACAAATATACAAATAGCCAATAAAGTTGAGTACCTAAGCATATTTATTGACAAGAATCTATTATAAAGTTGTTAAAAAACGAAGTAAGTTAAGTACATTCAAATCTTATCGAGATATATTTCCAATACAACACCTGAGAATGTTAAATTATGCCTACGTACAGTTCCATATCCATTACGGAATAGCATGGGGTGGAGTAACGAATAATTACTGTGATAATTTGGAATGCGTACAAAAGTGGCTTATTAAAATCACATGTAGAAAAAATATCGTTGCTTAACAGACTAACTTTATAGTGAAACGCTTTTATTAGATACAGCGCAGTTATCTCTTCAAAATTTACTTATCCGTTGTAGTTCTCAAAATTGAGAAAACTATACATCAAAGATGTTTCACCTACCTTAATCCCATCATTTTCGCTGAAACTCTATCATTATTTAAGAAAATGAACTCTAACGGATTGCTAAACAAGCAATCAAAAAATTGCTAAACGCCACACTAAGATTAAAAATACATCAATTAATAGATGGGCAAAATACTAAATATAAAACAAAAAAAATAGAATCCTATATATTTACCTTTTAGTTCTTGTGTAACGATTTCCAATGTTAGTTTCATGCTTTCAATTATATTTGTATTAAGTCTTGAATCTGTACATGGATTTTAGATTTTTTAGATTTGTTATGCAAATATTTTAATATTTCCTTAAATGTTAATTCTAAGTGAAAACCTATTTTGTTACACTCATCGTTTATATAACTTATACAAAATATATATTTAATATTATGTATTAAGTATTAACTTATTGATAAAATATTTCATCAATTTCATTTGAAATTTCGTACACGTATGTATTATAACGACGTCTGAAATTGGATTATATTTTGAGATGATTCCGTTGAAGGGTTGGGGGTTAATTTGGGGTAAATAGGGGAATATAAGTAAAACAAGTTGGTAAGAGTACAGAAACTTGAAATTCGGTATATGTACTAGAAGCCAAAGCATCAGATTTTTTATAATATTTTTCAACCCCCACCACCCCTACTCCAATATGAAAAGGGTTGATAAAATAAAATTGAGATATTCATTTGAAATTTGGTATACATGTGTATCATAACGACATCTGGAACTAGATTATAATTTGAGATGATTCCGTTGAAGGGTTGGGGGTTAAATAGGTGTAAATAGGAGAAAATAAGTAAAGCAAGCTGGTAAGACTACAGAAACTTGAAATTCGGTATATGTACTAGAAGCCAAAGCGTCAGATTTTTTTGTAATATTTTTCAACCCCCTACTTCATTATTAAAAGGGTTGATAAAATAAAATTGCAATATTCATTTGAAATTTGGTACACGACATCTGGAACTAGATTATTCTTTGAGATGATTCTTTCGAAGGGTTGGGGGTTATTTAGGGGTAAATAGGGGGAAATAAGTAAAGCAAGCTGGTATAAGTACAGAAACTTGAAATTCGGTGTATGTACTAGTGGCAAAGGCCTCAGAATTTTTTATAATATATTTCAGCCCCCCACCAGCCCTACTCCATTATTCTAGGGGTTGATAAAACAAAATTGAGATATTCACATGTAATTTAGTACGCATATATATTATAACGACATCTGGAACTAGATTATATTTTGACATGATTGCGTTGAAGGAGTGGGGGTTAAATAGGGGTAAATAGGGGAAAATAAGTAAAGCAAGCTGGTAAGACTACAGAAACTTGAAATTCGGTGTATGTACTAGAAGCCAAGGTCTCAGATTATTTATAATATTTTTCAACCCCCACCACCCCTACTTCATTATTAAAAGGGTTGATAAAATATAATTGAGATATTCATTTGAAATTTGGTACACGTATGAATTATAACATCTGGAACTAGATTATACTTTGAGATGATTTCGTTGAAGGGTTGGGGGTTATTTAGGGGTAAATAGGGGGAAATAAGTAAAGCAAGCTGGTATGAGTACAGAAACTTGAAATTCGGTGTATGTACTAGAAGCCAAGGCCTCAGATTTTTTAATAATATATTTCAGCCCTCCCATCCCTACTCCATTATTCAAGGGGTTGATAAAATAAAATTGAGATATTCAAATGAAATTTAGTACGCATATGTATTATAACGACATCTGGAACTAGATTATATTTTGAGACGATTCCGTTGAAGGGTTGGGGGTTAAATAGGGGTATATAAGGGAAAATAAGTAAAGCAAGCTGGTCAAAGTACAGAAATTTGAGATTTGGCGTATATATTAGAAGCGAAGGTCTCAGGTTTTTTTATTAGTATTTTCCATCCCCCACCACCCCCACTCCCTTATTAAAAAAGTTGATAAAATTAAATTTAAATTTTCAGTTGAAAGTTGGTACATTTATGTATTATAACTACATCTGAAACTAGATTATGTTTTGACATGATTGCGTTGAAGGAGTGTGGTAAGTAGAGGTAAATAGAGAAAAATAAGTAAAGTAAGCTGGTAAGAGTATTGCAACTTGAAATTCGGTGCATATCCTAGAAGCCAAGGCCTCAAATTTTTTAATAATATTTTCAACCCTTCCACTACCCTTACTACATTATTAAAGTGGTTGAGAGCTATTCACTTGTAATTTGGTAGACGTATTATAACGACATCTGAAACTATATTTTGTGATGATTCCGTAGAAGGGTTGAGGTTAATAGGAGCGACTAGGGGAAAATAAGTAAATCAAGCTGATAAGGGTACAGAAATTTGGAATTTGGTGTATATACTAGAAACCAAGGCCTCAGATTTATTTCTAATATTTTTCTAACTCCACCACCTCCGCTTCATTATTAATGGGATTGATAACATCAAATTGAGATATTCACTTGAAAATTAGTACACGTATGTATTTTAGTGACATCTGATTGAGATGACTCCATTGAAGGGGTGGGAGGTGGTAAGTTGTGAATAATAGAAAATAAGTAGGGTGAACTAGAAACTTCATTTTTAACGTATATGGTAGAAACCAACTGAACAAACTTTTCTATGACATCTGCCCCAAATATTATTAAAATTCTATGACCAATAATTTCCACATACTAGAGTGCAAATATAGTCAAGATGTTTCCTTTAAAGTGACTTGGATGAAGAATCTGGATGTGGAAGTAGTGATTCCTCAGGCAGCGGTTTTTTTACTTTTTACTCCCAATTGTAAACAACATTGTCTTTTTCTACAAAAAAAAAATGGCTTCAACTGAATTGGACTTTCATTTTCCGCTATTGCGAACTTACATCCTTTTAACTACAATCGGCTTTGCCTGGAACGTCAGTTTCCGTTTCAAGGTGAAGAGAGATCAATTTTTCAACCAATATATGGATAAAAGCAAAGATAACCACGAGATAGAGTGGTCATATATATGCATACCCAGCTTATTCTAAATGGTTTTTCCTAAATTGTACGTGTGTTATTATTGTGTATATGTATTTTTCAAGTTTTGTAATTATATTTTATTATATACTTTTACTTGACATATTCTATCGAATTTTGTAATTAGCACGCAGAATTGAATAGTGAAAAAAATATGTACAGTGTTGTTCATTATATTTTAACTTCCCCTTTATTTCTGTTATTATTGAAGACAAAAAAAGTTTCGTATAATAGTTGTAGGGTTGTATATACACATTTTTATAATTGCAATTAAAAAATAATTGTTTGCATGGGTCACGTGATATAATAATGAAGATTGTTGTTTTTAATGGTAAACCCTGTATATTATTATATATTCTTTAAGATATTTTTCCTTGATTTCAAATGTATCCGGGTAGATAGGTCTAGCTAACCTTTTTCTGAAATTATTTAAACAGTTAGAAGCAGAGCTATTTATTATCGTCCTTGTTTAATTCGTAAATTGATTAACTAATTTTAGTTTTAATTATTTAAACATTTTGATCAAAATCGTAATTTACTTTGTCCTTTAACTACATCCACAAAAATGCATCCATAGGTGTTAAATCAGGGCTGTTTTGTGGCCATGGAATTGGTCCGCAAATACCAATCAAGTGGTCTTTTCCACTTAAATGCTCCCTGATTATGTTTCCTCATTTGAAAAGTGTTCTTTTAAAAGCTCTGCTATCTCTTTTAACCCATTTTTTACTGGATTCTTTAATCTTTTAACTTTTCTTTGTCGTTGATTTTTTTCGAACGACTATTTTTCTTATTGAAAACCCCTGCTATAGAAAACGATGATTTGTCTGTCCATATTATCTAGTTAAGGAAATTAGGGTTTGCATCAACTCTTTGGAGCTTTTGCTGACAAATTTCTAACCATTTTCGCTTGTAATCTTCTGTAAGCTCTTGTACCGGTAATAATTTATATGGCCTATATTTATTCTTTTTCAAGTCCTTTGAATGTTTGAATAACTTTTCCAAGATCACGTGATGTATTCCATAAACTAGTTTCAGGATTTTCTAAAACAAATTTTTTAGTGTCAAACATCTGAAAAAGTCTACTAGAATACACGTTTTTAGTCATCGAGGCTTTGTTTTACAAAAAATCTAATAATAATATGGACGCGGTAATTAAAACTTTAAATTTACTTCTAATTTTGATAAAATAAATGATAGTAAAATTATCATTAAAAAAATTCTAAAATTACGTTCTTCATTTTCGTTTGCTTTTTGTACATTTTTTTTCTTTTAAAATATTCAGTGTTTCTCACATGACGGTAAGTATCTAAGAATGAGCCGAACGATTTAGGTATAATACTATACCGGGTGATTTCTCTAACTGGAAACTTTCAAATCTCTCGAGTAATAAGCACTCCACGAGAAAATCTTTGAAACAGAAGTTGTGAAATTTAATGGGGGCAGTTCAGCGGTATATATCACTTTGACTTTGGGTAGAGGGGTTAAGGTCATTCAAGGTTAAATTCGTTTTTAAATGGGAAATTGTTTTTCATTAAATACCGGACTAAAAATACACTGCTTTAGTTTTAATTTTTTTTTCTGAAATTGTCATGTTTTTTAGTTATCCGGCGAGGAAAAATTAAAATATTAGAATTCGGTGATTTTTTTACTCGAGGAGAAGTTTGGACAAAAATATAAAAAAACAAATAGAGTTTGGAATCTTCAGAGAAATATTCTCAAATTTTTTCGGAATTGTTTAATGCCCTTTTTTATGCACTTGAAAACTCCACAATGCTCTTCTCTGCAAAGAGCATTGGACAATTCCGAGAAAATTTCAAAATATTCCCGGGATGATTCCAAACTCTGTTGCCTCCTGCAATGTTTGTCCAAACCTCTTCTTTTTCAAGTAAAAAATTTGCAAACTCCTAAAATTTTGCATATTCCTTATCCGGTTGGGACCAAAAAAATGACATTTTCTAACAAAAGTAGTCTAATTTTAGTCAAACAATCCGAATTTTCAATAATAATAAGTAAGAAAACGAATTTGATCTTGAATGACCTCAACCTGTCACCCAAAGTCAAAGTGACATATACAGCCGAACTTCTTCCATGAATTCTACAACTTTTGTTTGAAACACTTCTTCGTAGAGTGCTTATTATTCGAGAGGTTTGAAAGTTTCACATTGGAAAATCATCCGGTATATTCTCTTGCAGCTTCCCAATTTTTATTATTTTTAACATAAAGGCAAAATATGTCCAACTTTTCTGCTTGTGTGCAACCAATTTTAATCAAATAATATTACGAAATGTCAAGCGGTAGCTATGTTTTCGTAGTATCATCACTCACAGCCTACTGCGTAAGAGTAACTACTGCGCTTCTTCCGATAACCATGAATATACAACGTGTCACAACACTTTAGTGCAAAACTTTAACAGTGGATTATGTATATCGAAAAATATCTAGAAATATGAATTGTAATTGAATCCAAGTAAAAAAGAGCAAAATTATATATCTCGTGACGAGTCGCCACTGGTTCGTAACGAAAATTCTGTACTGCTAGTGCGTCACTAATATTAATAAGGATGGCAGTTACTCTCATTCAAATACAAATACAAATCGCGCTAAACTAATTATTTTAAAACTTAGCTGCACTTACCGCTACTACTTTCCACGTGTTAGAAAAGTTAAGTAAAAAATGCAAAACACAAAAATATTAGGAATTAGTATTATTCACAGTAAATGTTCAAATTTATCACCATTAACCTCGCAGCAAAGTTCCAAACGACGGATTAGATTATCCTGGGCACGATCACGTTTATCCGCACTATTTCTAATATGCACTGCAGCTTGTTCAATACGTTGCAATAGTTCCTGTTCCGTCTCAACAGGAGTGGCATACACGAGATTTTTCATGTATCCCCAAATAAAAAAATCCATTGGATTTATGTCTGGCGATCTTGGAGGCCAAAAAATGTATCCCCCACGGCCAATCCATCGTTGAGGCAGCTCCTCGTTAAGATGTGCACGTACCTGACGTCCAAAATGAGGAGGAGCCCCGTCGTGCATAAACCACATCCTTCGTATTGTTGCCAGGGGTAAGTCATCGAATAATGTGTTTCTTAGAAAATTCAAATACACATCGGAATTAAGTTGTCTTGGTAGAATGTATGGGCCTATTAAAGCATTATTGTACAATCCTGCCCACACATTTACGGAGAAGCGATACTGAGAACGCAGGTCACGGTGCACATGTGGATTTTCTTGGGCCCATACATGACTATTGCGGCTATTAAACACTCCTTGTCGTGTAAACAATGACTCATTAGTCCACAAAATATTCCATTGAAAACGATTGTCCTGCTGAAGACACTCTAATAGCCATTCACAAAACCTAACGCGTAATTCAAAATCTGCAGATTCTAATACATGTTCCTTTCGGTAATGATACGGATGAAATGTATTTTCTCGTAAAATTCGCCATACGGTGTGATGTGAGGTTTGAGTTCTGCGAGCAATATCTCGCGTATTTAGAGTAGGGTTCTGAGCAACGATATCCAGAACGGTTTCATCGACATTTCTGTGGCATTGAACAAAATCCTCGCCTCCTTGGTGTGGTAGTACCGAACGCGTATCGCGAACGCGTTGCACTGTAGCAAGTATGGTATTTCTACTGGGAGTACGTCTATTAGGGAATCTTAATCCATATTCCCGTTCAACGGCGGAAACATTATTGTTGCAATATCCGTACACAAGGATCATATCCAAATATTCACTTGGTGTAAAGTGTGCCATATTTACCACTATCCTGTCACACAAAACAGAACACACCCAGACCACGATCGCAACTGATATGACCTGCGAATAAAATTAGATCATCGGGCAGGTAGCTTCCAGGGCGACAGTTGTTTACAGAATAGACCACAATTCAAGGTCACACCACCTCGAATTGTGATAGTTTTTGTGGATGGTGCCGTAGGTCAGTGCTGTGTATGTTACATTGATCATTGGCGTCGCATCAGGGAAAATAGAAACAAATTACAAATTATATGTACGTTTTGTAAACTCCTGTCTACTTCCCCGTGTTTCTCTCCACCTCAGAAATCCATGTTTACAATTCTGCACCAAAGTGTTGTGACACGTTGTATATGCATATAGGTATGCATGCTTTGAGCATATTTTTGTCCGATGTGTCAAGAAATATTGCAGCTAAACCTATCAACACTGATATATTTGAAATCAGGGAAACAGATCTAAAAGAATATGTAAAAATATACAAGGTTTTCCATTTAAAAAACAAACTTCATTATTATATCACGTGACCCATGACCAATTGCTTTTTTAATTGTATCTAAAAAAACCGCTTCCTAAGGAATCACTACTTACACATCCAGATTTTTCATCCCAGTCACTTTAAAGAAAACATTCTGACTATATTTGCACTCTAGTGGTCATAGAATTTTAATAATATTTGGGACAAATGTCATAGAAAAATATTAAAAAGAAATCTGGGAACTTAGTTTCTAGCATATACCAAATCCCAAGTTTCTGTACACTTACAGCATGCTTTACATCTTTTTCCCCATTTACCTCTACCAACCCCCAACCCTTCAACGGAATCGTGTCAAAATATAATCTAGTTTCAGATGTCGTTATAATGCATACGTGTATCAAATTTCAAGTAAAAATCTCAATTTAATTTTATCAACTTTTTTAATGAGGGAGTGGGGTGGTGGGAGCATGGAAAATCTTATAAAAAAACTTGAGGCCTTCGCTTCTAGTGTCTACACCAAATCTCAAATTTCTGTACTCTTACCAAATTGCTTTACTTATTTTTGCTTATTTACCCCTATTTAACCCCTAACCCTTCAACGGAATCATCTCAAAATATAATCTAGTTCCAGATGTCGCTATAATACAAGCGTATACCAAATTTCAAGTGAATATCTCAATTGCATTTTATCAACCCCATTTAATAATGGAGTAGGGGTGGTGGGGTGTTGAAAAATATTACAGAAAATCTTAGGCCCTGTTTACTAGTACATGTACTGAATTTCAAGTTTCTGTACTGTTACCGGCTTGCTTTACTTATTTTTCCCTATTTAACCCTCAACCCTTCAACGAAATAATCCCAAAATATAACATAGTTCCTGATTTCATTATAATATATACGTATACCAAATTTCAAGTGAATAACTCTATTTTATCTACCCTTTAATAATGGAGTGGGGTGGTGGGGGGTTGGAAAATATTTTTTTAAATTTTGAGGCCTTGACCTCTAGTACATACACCGAATTTCAAGTCTCTGTACTCTTACCCGCTTGCTTTATTTATTTCCCCCTATATACCACTATTTACCCCCCAACCCTTCACCGGATATGTTCAAAAGACAATCCAGTTCCAGATCTCATTATAATATATACGTGTACAAAATTTCAAGTCAATATTTTAAACCGTCCGGAGAAAACATACGGACAAAAAAAAAAAGTTACAGACAGACCGACAGACAGACAGAAATGTTTTTTCGATCAAAATTGAAGTCTCGACGTTTTATGACATTCTAAACCTATTTCAAGAAAAAAAATTGAAATTTTTTTTACGATTACTCTACTTCCAGTCCACTACGTGGATGTGGAAATAATAAGGAACCAGTACTTCCACATCCAGATTTTCCATCCAAGTCACTTTAAAGGATCAACTCAGACTGCATTTGCACTCTAGTTTGTCGAAATTACTAATCATAGAATTTAAATAATATTTGGGGCAGATGAAAAATTTGAGTCGTCGGTTTCTAGCATATACGTCAAAAATGAAGTTTCTGGATTCTTATTAGCTTATTTTACTTATTTTCCCCTATTTATAACCTCCCCCCTGCAACCTCTTTAACGGAATCATCTCGATCAGATATCATTACAATACATACGCGTACTAACTTTCAAATGAATATCTTAATTCTATTTTATCAACCCATTTAATAATGGAGTAGTGGTGGCAGTGACAAAGGGAGGGTGAAAAATATTAGATAGAAATATGAGGCTTTGGCTTCTAGTATATATACGAAATCGTCTCGGTACTCTTACCAGCTTGCCTTACTTATTTCTCCCTATTTACGCCTACCTACCCCCCCCCCCCCCCCAACTCCTTCAACCGAATCATCTCAAAATATAGTCTAGTTTCAGATGTCGTTATAATATATACATGTATCAAATTTCAAGTGAAAACCTCAATTTTATTTTATCAAAGTTATTAATAATGGAGGGGGGGTGGCGCGGCGTTAATACATATTATAAAACTCTTACCAGTTTGCTTTACTTATTTTCCCCTATTTACCCATATTTAACCCTCCAAACGGAATTATTTCGAAATATAATCTATTTCCAGATGTTGTTATAACACATACATGTACAAAATATCAAGTAAATATCTCAATTATGTTTTAATAACTCCTTTAATAAGAGAGTAGAGGTAGGGGGTAGGGGGGTGGAAAATATTGTTAAAAAATCTGAGGTCTTCACTTCTAGTATATACACCTAATTCGAAGTTTCTCTTCTCTTACCAGCTTGCTTTCCTTATTTTTCCCTATTTACCCGTATTTAACCCCCAACCCTTCAGCGGAATCATCTCAAAATATAATCTAGTTCCATATGTCGTTAGAATACATGTGTGTATCAAATTTCAAGTGAATATCTCAACTTTACCTTATCAACCTTTTTAATTATAGAGTGGAGGGGGGGGTTGGTGGGCGAGATGGAAAATGTTTAAAAAAATCTAAGGCCTTCGCTTCTAGTATATACTCCAAGTCTCAAATTTATGCACTCTTACCAAGCTTGCTTTACATATTTACAACTATTTATCCCTCAAGCCTTCACCGGATATGTTAAAAAAACAATCCAGTTCCAGATCTCGTTTTAGTGCATATGTGTACTAAATTTCAAGTCAATATCTTAAACCATTCCCGAAAAAGCGTGCGCACAAATACAGGTAAAGACAGAAATTTTTTTTCGCTCAAATTTAAAATCTCGACGTTTCATGACATTTTAATTTTCAACAACAAAAATTTTTGAATTTTTTTTTTACTGTTACTATACTTCTAATCCACTATGTGGATGTAGAAGTGATAAGTATATACAACCATACAACTGTTATAAGAAACTTTTTTTATCCCCAAAAATAACAGAAATATGATTAATACAATGTACAATTCGATAACTCAACAACAAATATGCCAACTCAATATAAAACGCAAGAGAGTTACAAACGGTATTAAAGCTGCGGGAACTCCTATAATTAAGCTATTAATTAGTCTTGTTACCTAGAACAAACTACGATGGATGATTTACTAGGTGATTATGCATAGATCTAAAGTAAAGCAATCTAATGTAACGGAATGTAAACCAGTTATGAGCAAGATGAATCAAAGCAGAAATATGGCAAACCGAATAAGCCATGCGAATTTGTGGCTCGGTACAAAGACGTGTTTGGCAATTAGGCATTAGAGATTTTAATATTCATAGACCGTAGAATTATAGGTCGATAGAAACCTGTTAACTTTTTATTAAAGTAAAAAGTTCAATTTTTCCCATCATTCAATCGGTGTGTATTTTCTAAATATTCTTACTAATTTCAAGATTTAGGCACAGTTCTATTTAAAGTGTTGAGAATAAGTGGAATTTTCGAAACAAGCAATAATCATTGGACAGTTGTGTTTTAATTTTATCGCAATCGTGTTAATTTCGATCTAGCCGATTTTGCATTACCGCGATAAAGTACTTTTCTTACCGTGAAAAAAATTTCCATTAACCGACATCATATAAACAATGAATTAATTATAAAAAAGTTACAAGGGATTATCAAAATTGCATGTATCGGAAGAATGAACTTTCTGTAGCTCCAAACGGGCTGATTTTTGCGAAAGTTTCTACATAGTCAAAATTACAAAGGTTTACAAAAAAAAAAAAAAAAGTTGTCTAGATCTGGGGTCAGACCATATGTTTCTTATGTATTTTTCGACGCTGAATTCGAATCGGTTTTTAGTTTTGCTCTATCATGTCAGGATTTTGAGAAATTCTAACTTAAAAGTTAGACATATTTGAGGATATGTAGCTTTGAGATTTTTTTTTTCTCAAGAAACCATGTATGGGATCTTAAAGTATAAATCTTCCTTTTTAAGATGCCGTAGAGTTTGCTCAAATATTTTTTTTTTCGCTGAGATATCGAATTTTTAAAATTGACTGTTCATATATCTTTCCCAATACATTTTTTTTATATTTATTTAAAATACCAGATCAACAAATTAATGTTATACATGGTAGTGTGTAGTAAGACAGTACACAACAATTAAAAGGAAAGAAACAAATAATTATAACTTAACAATGCTAGAACATTGATATTAATGTCATTCGAAATCACTACTGGAAAGTAAGATATCTTGTGGTAGTCGTCTTTTCAATCTTTTATTACAAGTCTTTTCACTTAGGTTTAAATTTCTGGCACTAGTACAGTTGTTTAAAGTTTTGAAGAAGGTCTTTGCACATGATTTTATAAAGTCTTCAATGTATGATCCATTAAGTTTCCGGTGGATTTGATTATTTCTTATAAACCGATGGGCATTTATGGCAATTCTTAAAACTTTATTTTGAAATGTTTGCACCTTCTTAATATTAGTTTTGCTAGCAGTTCCCCATATCACTCAGCCGTAAGTTACTAAAGGTCTTAGGATCGATCTATATATTAATGTCGCGCACTTAACTCTGAGTTTCGATTTTTTATTTATAATGGGATATAACATTGTTAACCGGGGCCCAATACATTTAATTAGTATGGAAACCTTATTGTCAATTATTTAAATTGCAATATCTCGGCAAAAAAAAGATATTTGAGCAAACTCAACGGTATTTTAAATGTGAAGACTTGTACTTTAAGACGCTATACATGGTTTCTTGAAAAAAAAAAATTCTCAACGCTACATAACCTCAAATATGTCCAACTTTTAGGTTAGAATATCTGAAAATCCTAATGTGATAGAGCAAAACTAAAAACAGATTTGAATTCAACGTCGAAAAATACATAAGAAACGTATGGTCTGACCCCAGATCCAGAAAACTTTTTTCTTTTTGTGAACCTGTGTTATTGATACATTTTATTACTTAATCATATGAATCAAGTTTTAAGGTTTCAGTTTTCGAAAAATAATTTTAAATCTCTGCACCATCCGACAAAGTACTTTTCTTACCGTGAAAAAAATTTCAAATAACCAACATCATATAAACAATTAATTATTCATAAAAAAGTTAAAAGCGATTATCAAAATTTACATGTACTGGAAGAATGAACTTTATCTAGCTCCAAACGGGCTGGTTTTTACGAAAGTTTCTACATAGTAAAAATGATTGATACATTTTATTACTTAATCATATGAATCAAGTTTTAAGGTTTCAGTTTTCGAAAAATAATTTTGAATCTCTGCACCATATTTGTGCATTGGAAAAGGAAAACTCGAACTAAACTTATTTAGAGTATTTTATCTACGATCCACAGGTATAGTAGGCTTTACTCACATTTGATAGCACAAACTTGATATTTACTAAGAATGGTCACTTTAACGTTCGCCTCTCATGACAAAGATCATAGAAGTAATCTACTACCCTGCGTAAAGTAAGTAAAGTAGTTACTTACCTTACACATGCTGAGTAGTGGGTAAAGCTAAACTTTCTCGCACTAGTGAAGCAAAAAGTAAAACACTATTGACACAAGTAGGCTATGTAACAACTGCCTTGCTGTCTCATTATTTCACTTTACGCAATAGTATGAAAAAGCAAATATGCATTCATGCGTAAAATAGAAATAGACGATTTATACACATATTTCTCGGTAAATATTGCATGCACCTTGTATGTAATATTCAGTTTCATAAAAAAATATTACTTTTTATACTTATATAAATAACCATTATCGAGCGCTGGAGTACATTTGCCTTATACACTGTGAACCTAAAGAAACGCACAAAATTCATATCTTTGGTAAGTGTCATTTTTCAAAAAAATCCTCGAACAAGTCGATTTTAGTTTTGTAAATGCTACATTTTGTCACTATACCAAAATTTATGACGTCATTGGTTTTTAAGTTATGACGCCATCATAAATTTTTTTATGGAAACAGACATTTTTGTTTACTTTTTTTTGTGATATATTCCTTTAGCTTTACAGTGGTTTAAAAAAAATGATATTACCTGAGCCATTCTCTTGGAAAAATTACATTATATGTAAAAATAGCTTACCTTTCGCAAATTCACGAGTAATGTTCGACTCTCTTATGGACTGACAAATCTTGTTGCCTACATTTTTGTTTTAACCAGCATGAAAACATTTGACATAAAAACAAAACAAATGAAATAATAAAAGAACAATCACCTTAACAACAGAGAGATACAGGCCTTTTTGTGTAAAGTATCGATAACTTTTTTATTCCTGGCACGTGTGGAACATCAGTTTTGTGACACTTCTGAGACAGTGTAAAACTAGTGAATACAATGCCACGTTTAAGTGAAAGAAAACGCGTAGAACTTTTCATGATGGTTGGATATGGTAATAGGCTGAGAACTCATCAGGAAGCATGTGATGTTTTCAATGCCAAGTATCCCAAAAAGCAAATTCCACAGGTCCACTGTAAGTAGATTGGTGGCTAGCTATGATGAATCTGGCAGTGTAGCTGACCTACCTCCATCTGGTCGCCCTAGCACAAGCAACGAAACCAAATTAAATATTCTTCTAGAAAGTGAGGAAAACCACCAACATTCGACAAGGCAGCTGGTTTTAAATCATAACGTGAGTCAAACTTCTGTTGTACGTCTATTGAAAAAATAAAAATACCATCCATACAAAGTGCAATTATTCCACGAATTGAATGAGGACGATTCAGATCGGCGCTTACAGTTTTGTGAACAGTTGATGACCTTGTGCGATGAAAACCCAATTTTTTTAAAGAACGTTGTTTTTTCTGATGAAGCTACATTTTCTTTAAAGTGGACTGTACATCGGCATAACTGTAGGTATTGGTCACTCGAAAATCCACATTGGACTCAAGAAGCACATACACAGTGACGAGGCAAAGTAAACGTGTGGGCAGATATGACTGGTGATCGTTTATTGGGAACTTTTTTTTAAATAAAATCGGCCGCAAGATACTTACAGTTTTTGCGAGTTGAGTTCGTGACAGCCTTAGCAGTTAGGTTTCCGAACAATGAAGATGAAGATATTCCTGCTGAAAACGTCTGGTTTCAGCAAGACGTGGCCCCACCTCATTTTGGGATAGCAATGCGTCAGTTTTTAGATGACACTTTTACTGGAAGGTGGATAGGTCGTCGAGGTCCTATTGAGTGGCCCTCGCGTTCACCGGATTTTAGCCCCTTAGACTTTTTTCTTTGGGGTTACTTAAAGTCAAGGGTGTATTTTAACAGACCAGATACCATAGAAGAATTGAAAGACATAATTGGCTTGGAGATGAGATGAGTTGCCCATGAGATGATTCAGAACAGCGTGCAAAGTGTCTACACCCATCTTGGTCAATGCCAAATGATTGGAGGGTCGCAATTTGAGCAATGGAGATGATTCTTTTCCCATAATAACTTATGTAAGGTATCAATCAATGAAAATAAAAAGAATTAATTTTTTTTCATATCACCAGAAAGCTAAAGGAATATACCACCAAAAATAGTAAACAAATATGTCTGTTTCCATTAAAAAAAAATTATGATGATGTCATACCTCAAAAACCAATGACGTCATAAATTTTGGTATAGTGACAAAATGTAGCATTTACCAAACTAAAATCGACCTGTTCGAGGATGTTTTTGACAAATGACACATACCAAAGATATCAATTTTGTGCGTTTCTTTAGGTTCAAGCTGTATATTGCATAGCAATACAGTCTTATAAATAGGATGTTTGAAAACATAAACAAAAGTCACAAATTTAAAATAAGTCATGAAATATAAATACAACAATAGGTTTTACACTGATGATGAATGTGTGTCTGTTACTTTGTGGCTTAACTCAAATCATTTGTAGGAGCAACAGTGAGATAGTAAATAAAACTTAATGCTGAAAGTAACAGAGAAATTTTTAATTTATTTTTAAACACTATTTTAAAATAAGTTATATGTAATAATACTTTTATTACAACAAACAGTCGATGGCCATTTGGTTTATCCAAAAAAAATATTTGTATTATTAATATTATTATTATATTTATCTGAATGCTAAATGCAACAAACCTGAAAAATTTTCATCTCTTTGGTGTAATATACTTGTGAATAAAGTTATACAATTTGAAAATATTGAAAATATGCATCTATTTTTAATTATAATTAAACCTGTTATTGCTTTATTTTTATAAAAGTTTGATATTCCCTAGCCACATGCAAATGAACTACTTCACGTAAGACATTGTCCAATAAAAACGATGATCGGTAGTTGAGACAAAGCATTGTTTTTCTGAGAATGAGTCGTCATTTAACGATTTTATAAAAATAATATTTTAAAAACAGTTAACTTTCAGTAAACACATCTAAAAGCATATGGCTAATGTTTATATATACTTGACTATCTATTGAACTTAGAAAGGATCGGATTTTCAACACAGAGGAAGCAGAATAGTCCTTAAGGGAACTAGCGATTAACGTAAGACAAAGTCGTTCAACTGTAAATAGACGTTAAAATTTGTTGATCAGGGGATTTTAGCTCAGGTTCGTAATTTATGCTGAAGTATGAAGTTCTTGATGATTAGCAAATAATTTCAGTCAAGAAAGGCCATCTAAATGTAAATAAAATGAAAGAACTTATTAATTATTAATAGTTACTTTTAGTTTCACATCCACGTAGTGGAGTGGAAGTATAATAATCGTAAAAAACGTTCTATAACTTTCTGTTTAAATAGGTTTAGAATGCCACGGAACTAGTATTTCTGTCCCGGGAATCCCGGGACGGGATTTCCCGGGAATTATGTCACTTTTTATCGTTCCCGTTCCCGGGAAATAACACTCGGGATTTCCCGGGCCCGTGGAAATAAAAATAAGTTTTAAAAATATTAAATTTGGTGCTCCGAAATTTTACCGAGCGTGCGCGTCGGAAGGCATTTATGTTTTATTTGGTTATTGTATTATTTGCTGTAGTTAGTGCTGTTGTGGCTTTTTAATTATAAATAAAACAAAACAAAACTGACGGATTTATTTTTTGACCAAAGGAAGAAAAGAAAAAAAAACATTAAAAAAAATCGGTAAAGGTATTTACACAGAACTTCCCTCGTTATTTGTGCATGACGGTCACTCTAAAAAATGATTAATTATGAAATTATATTGGGAATAATAATCGAAATATAGTTATTGCTATTATTACAAAGAAAACCTGATAACTTTTTGTCAAAAAAATATACAGAGTGCTCACCCAACAGCAAAAGTCCAATACTAAATAACAAGTCCCAAATATGGAAAGCTTACGCAAATACCTTTACAAATGTCCAACACGACTGAATTATTTCTTGAGATGACAACCCTGTATATTATTCAATAAAAGTATAATAGGTGCATATGCCAGATATTATTGCCATCTGTCACACTTTCAATCCCACATTTACGTAATGGAGTGGAAATATAGTGGTGGTTAAAAAAATTTCATTTTTTTTTATTTTTCAAAAATGTTGGTAAAAAAATTTTCAATATTTTTTTCTGAAATAGGTTTAGAATGTCATGAAACGTAGAAATGTTCAAATTTGAGCAAATAAAAAAAAAAATGTTCCATCTATTTTTAGTGGTAAAAATTTTTTCAAAAAAGTTGGTGAAAAAATTATCAACATTTTTTTTTCTGAAATAGGTTTAGAATGTCATGAAACGCGAAACTTTTAAATTTGAGCAAAAAAAAAATCCATCGATTCTAGCGTTAAATGTGTTTCCAAAATGGTAAAAAAATGTTGCATTTTTTTGTACCGAAATAGGTTTGGAATGTCATGAAACGTGGAAATTTTAAATTTGAGCAAAAAAATTTTTTCGTCTATTCTATAATAATGAAATGGATTAAAAATGTTTAAAAATTTTTTTTTTCATTTTTCAAAAACATTTTTAAATTTCTCTGAATAGTTTTAGAATGCCATGGAAACGTGGAAATTTTAAATCTGAACAAAGGAAAAAAAAATAGATATTTTAGTGGTAAAATATTTTTCAAAAATGGTAAAAAAAATTTCAAATATTTTTTTTTGATATAGGTTTAGAATTTCATGAAACGTGGAAATTTTAAATTTAAACCAAAAAAAAATTCATCTATTTTAGTGGTAAAAAATTTTTCAAAAACGTTGGTGAAAAAAATTTTCTAAATTTTTTTTTCAGAAATAGGTTTAGCGTGTCATGAAACGTGGAAATTTTAAATTAAAAAAATTTTTTTTTCATTATTTATTCCCTTTAGACGGTCCACCCTGTATATTTTCCAGTGAAACTTTAACCACTTCTTCACTGACAGTAGCGTCAACTACGTACAAAATTTGAGTGCTCTCCGTCAAGCAGTTTTTTTAGTTAATGCACCAACAGACAGACAGACAGACAGATCGACGAAATTGAAAAACCTATATTTTCGTAATCTACGTGTTTTGAAACGTCAAAATCCGATAAAATCTCGGAGGGTGATTTTTTCTCGAATGCAATACTTCTCTTCGGTATGCGAGGGAAGTAAAATGAATATTTGAATGATGTGACACTTTGAAAGAAAAAAAAATGTGTTTTTCAAGAAATATATGAAAAATTTATTATTTCCCGGGAATCCCGGGATTCCCGGGAACGACAAATTCTATTTCCCGATTCCCGGGAATGAAAAAAAGTCGGGAAATAAGAAACCCTACACGGAACGTCGAGATTTTAAATTTTAATGAAACAACATTTTTGTCTGTCTGCGAGTCTGTTGGTCTGTAACTTATTTTATGCGCACCAAAACTTTGAAAATAATCATTATACTGACTTGAAATTTGGTACATGTACGTATTATTATAAAAACGAGATCTTGAAGATGATCATATTTTGAGCCTATTTCATTGAATGGTTGGGGGTAAATAGGGGTATAGAAGTAAAGCAAGCTATTAAGAGTCCAGAAACTTAGGATTTGATGTGCATATTAGAAGCCAATGTATCAATTTCTCTCGTGACATTTGCCACTATCACCAACACTCACAATCCGTTATTAAAGGTGTTGATAAAATAATATTAAAACATTGACTTGACATTTGGTACACGTATGTATTATAACGAGGTCTGGAACTAGATTATACACATTTTGAAAATTTTGGAAGTTACTAAAGTGCGTGTGGCCAATCGAACCAAAGTAATTACAAGTATGTGGTACTCTCGGTTATACCGGAAGTCGATACCAGCTTGCTTATTTTAAATAGAACACCCCATATATTATCGACTTTTCGGAATGGCCATCAAATTCTGAGTCTAGGTATGCACATACCTTATATCAAAACCCAGTTTCGGAGATATTTGACATTTTATAAAAAAAATGACAGGTGTAACGGTTTGCAGGAATCGTTATAATTTTCTTGATGTGGGAGATCCTCGTTTGCTCTTTGGCAACAATAACTTTTTTGTTTTAAATGGAACACCTGTATTTTAAGATCGAGTTATTTATAATTAAATTCCCTTTTTTCCAGTATATGCATTGTAGAGGTTAAAATTTCAACTTTTTGAAATATTGGCGATTTTCTTAAATATTCAATAATTTTTTGTAAAAATTGACTTCAACTTAGCCATGATTAGAAACGATCATTGATGTCGGTCATTCTCTTATGTCAAAAAATACCAGCACCTTTAAATTACGCCCACGAAAACTCTTTAGATTTGTTTGTTATTTATGGAGAATGTGATAAGGTAATATTAAGAGCATGTAAGGTATTTGCTACTCGATACCCACAAGAGCAGAAATCATTACCATACACTGCAAAACGCATATTGGATAATTTTAGACCGTCAAGGTAGGACTTCTAAGGAGAAAGCCTATTGTTGTGGATGAAAACATAGAAATTGCAGTTTTGGGGCATTTTCGGGCATTTTAAATTATGTTATTAGGACAAGCTGGCCTGGAATCGAGATTATCCAAGAATTCAATCATAGAATGTTGTTAAAACATAAGTTCCTTCTCATTCCATATAGCTCAATAATTAAAAGAAATAGATTTCCCGATGAGAGAAAATTTCTGTGAATTTATTTTAATACGACATGAAGATGACAATAATTTTTTGGGAAATGTATGGAGAGATGATGCTAAATTTACCAAAAATTTACTTTATAATCGACACAATTCCCATTACTGAAATATCTCGAACGCTAGTGCATTTAGGAAATAAAATTTTCAAGAACATTAGCAGTGTAATGTTTACTGTGCCATGAGAAACGATAGTGTGGTGACACTACAATTTTTTGAGGAAAACTTAAATAGTAAGTTAAAAAGATTTCTTTTTCAACTAATATATCTAAGGGTTCCTCCTTAGAATTCCTGCCTTGAGAGAGCCAAATATTCTAAAATGATCCAATATGCATTTTACAGTCTAAGGTGATGGTTTCTCTTCTTGTGGGTATCGAATAGCAAATGCTTTACATGTTCTTGATATTACTTTATCACATTCTCCATAAACAATAAACAAATCTAAAAATTCTTCGTGGGTGTAATTTAATGGTGCTGGTATTTTTTGACATAAGAAAAGGACCTACGTTAATCATTGTTTCTAATCATAGCTAAGTTGACGGCAATTTTTACTAGTAATTGTTGAACATTTAAGAAAATCGTCAATATTTCAAAAAGTTGCAATTTAAAACCCCTATAATGCATATACTAGAAAAAAGTGAATTAAATTTTAAATAACTTCATGAAAAGAAATACAGGGTGTTCCATTTGAATTGAAATAAAAAAAATTTAAGGTTTGAATTTGACAGAATGTAACGTGAGAAATGGAACACTTACTATACTATTATGGAATTTATTTTCCATGTAGAGTGTAGCTCGCCTTTTGTTCCGTCTATATTCCAAAGAGCAGACGAAGATCTCCTACAACAAGAAAGTTACAAGGATTTTTGCATACCATTGCACCTGTCACTTCTTATAAAATGTCAAATATCTCCGAAACTACTAAATTTAGATATAGAGTGTGCGACATGCCTGAACTCAGAATATGATGGTCATTCCGAAAGGTTCATAATATATAGGGTGTTTTATTTAAAATAAGCAGGTTGACTTCCGGTATAACCTGAAGTACCACATGCTTGTAACTATTTAGGTTCGATTGGAGATACTGACTTAAGTAACTCCCGAAAATTTCAAAATGATATGTTTACCCGTTCTTCATATACTTCTAATACTCCACCCACTATGAATCACCCTGTATATTGAGCTTGTTCTTTTGAGTTTTAGCGCATATACCAGAAACCAAGGTCCCGATATTTTTATGACATATGCCATCCCCACCATTACCGACACTTCATTATTCAAGAAGATAACAGAATATAATTGTGATTCAGTGTATGTTAGAGAACAAAAATGCTCAATAAAAATTTTTAGCATCAGCCACTCCACCCGCAATAAGCGTCGGTCGGTCGAGAAGGTATTGAAGTGGCATATCATATTTTGCGTTTTTGGGGCAGACGACTTAAAATATCATGTTATTAAAATTCTATGAGCAATTATTTCCACACTGAAATGAAAATATAGTAACAATATGTTTTCAATTAAAGAGACTTGAATGGCAAATTTGGATGTAAAAGTGGTGATTCCCTAGACAGCGGTGTCTTGGTGTAAACTCTAAAATTGTTGCATTTGTAAGACACAAAATTTAAAAAACTGTTTGTTTTAGTTCAAGGAGGTTGTCAGTTAAGACGTATGCTTTTCCATATTATGTCCGTGTACATGTATTTGTGGCCCTTGAACTACAAAACTGCCGCTCTTATTTCAATATTATTTTCACTAATATGACATATATGAGCTGAGAGACAGGTAATGTCACCAGGACCACAAAGTAGAGGGGCGAGCAAGAATATTAAAAATATTATGACCTATACCGGATGAGTCACGAATTGCGCTCGCACCGATATTTCCTAAAATATTTGGAATAGAAAATTGAAATTTGGAGACCTTATTACACGACTAAAATGCCATCTTTTCAATAAAAAATCAAGTTTGGTGCACATCCGGTTTGACCGAATATGCCCACAACTTTCGATTTTTAAATGGAACACCCTATATATTTTTACATTTTTGGAATCCAGAGGAAATTTTGAATACAATACATCCATTTTGGTCACTTTTTGATAAACATTAAAAATTTTATTAAAAAATTTATTTCTGAATCCAGAGTGCTGTGGTGCCCAAATATATTATAGTTTGTGTGCTACGTTACTATAAAAATAAAAAGAGCAATATGATTGCATTACTTAATTCTCTAGAGGCGTTTAATATTTTTAAATGTGATTTTTACCCACTAACTCGGTTTTTTTAAATGTGAATTTAATCGTTCACCAACATTTTCAAATACCTCATTTTCATACGAATCTAATGATACCAAAATTTTGAAAATCCGCTCAGAAATATTTGAGATTTCAGCCAAAATACAATGCAACCAAGCTTTTAGAAACATGAGGCTAATAGATAATAGATTAGTGGGCTTTGGAAACTAAAATGGTACATTTCTGTGTAAATCTGGTAACCTAATAACATTGGAAAAATCATAGTAGCCATTGAATGTAATAAAACAATATCAGCTGTCAGACAGACTCGTGTAATTATAGGCAATCTTGAGCTACCAAACATTTAATAATTGTGAGCGCAAAGAACGTTACAATTAAGTTTAGCATAGGTATGTGGAGGTAAACACAATTACATCCACAAGGACATTTGCAATAGAATGCGATATCAGTTCGGTTTTCAGAGTTTTATTTAAATGAACATAAATATCGGGCCTATAAATAAATGAAAATCAATTCCGTTTGAACAATTAAACTTAAACTAGGTAACAGTAGGTATCTTTAAAATAATTAATATAATTAAACCATAAATTGACACTTATAGATATTGTTCAAAATGTCCACCATTTTTTTCTATACACAATTCGGCTCTGCGTACAGTTGCTTGAATGGCTCTACGCAATTCAGCCGGCGTTATTTCATTAAGAGCCCGTACAACTTTATTTTGCAGGTCTTCACGGGTATTTGAAGAAGATTTATAAACTTTATTTTTGAGAGTGCCCCATACATAATAGTCGAGCGGTGTTAAGTCAGGTGACCTAGGAGGCCACCTGATATGACCTTGATTTGCGATAAGGCGTTCACCATGCAAGTTGTTTAAATATTCCATCACTCTTCTGGAATTATGTGGGGGAGCACCATCTTGTTGGAAAACAGATTTTGTATATAGGCAAGAGGAAGTAAGTCAAGAAATTCTGCTGTCTGGTTTTGTAAAAAGAATAAATATCGTTCGCCAGTAAGTGTTCCATCAAAAACCTCGGATTTTCTTGAGCCCAGTACCTAGTATTATTTCTGTTAAACATACCTTGGTTCGTAAATCTACTTTCATCTGAATATAAAATATGAAAAGGAAAACCTGGGTTTTGTTGTACTGCATTTAAGAACTAGTTGCAATATACTAGCCTCCTGTCGTTATCATCTCCATAAAGATATTGGTGTATTTGGTATTTATAAGACCGAAACTTGTTTTTTTAAAATTCTGCAAACCGAAGACTGACTAATGTCGCATTCCATTGACAATTCCCTTGTTGATGTTGTTGGGTGTACCATCACAAATCCTAATACATCAATTTCTTCGTCCTAAGTTACAATAAATGTTTGATGGTCATCTTGTTGATTCGGTTCGTTTCTTAATTCTTGTTCCACTCTGGCAAACAAGTGTCTGCTTGGATGACGTCTGTTGGGATATCGTTGCTGATACAGTTCTGCAACTGCAGTTGAATTTTTGAGACGCTCTCCATATATCCGTAACATATCGACCTTTTCGTTTCTACTAAAATTATTCATTTTCTTTAATTTTTACTCAAAGAGATTTCCGCAACGCATTATTTTGTATCTGTCTGAGAGCTGATATTGTTTTATTACATTCAATGGCTACTATGATTTTCCCAATGTTATTAGGTTACCAGATTTACACAGAAATGTGCCATTTTAGTTTCCAAAGCCCACTAATCTATTATCTATTAGCCGCATGTTTTTAAAAGCTTGGTTGCATTGTATTTTGGCTCAAATCTCAAATATTTCTAAGCGGATTTTCAAAATTTTGGTATCATTAGATTCTTATGAAAATGAGGTATTTAAAAATGTTGGTGAACGATTAAATTCCCATTTTAAAAAACCGAGTTAGTGGGTAAAAATCACATTTAAAAATTTTAAACGCCTCTAGAGAATTAAGTAATGCAATCATATTGCTCTTTTTATTTTTACAGTAACGTAGCACAAACTAAAATATATTTTGGGCACCACAGCACTCTGGATAAAGAAATAGATTTTTTAACAAAATTTGTAATGTTTATCAAAAAGTGACCAAAATGGATGTATAGTATTCAAAATTTCCTCTAGATTCCAAAAATGTAAAAATATATAGGGTATTCCATTTAAAAATCGAAAGTTGTGGGCATTTCCGGTCAAACCGGATGTGCACCTAACTTGATTTTTTATTGAAAAGATGGCATTTTAGTCGTGTAATAAGGCCTCCAAATTTCAATTTTCTATTCCAAATATTTTAGGAAATATCGGGGCGAGCGCAATTCGTGACTCACCCGGTATATTCAGAAATCACCGGATCCTCCGCCATTTATTAGAACATATCATCTACACCGCTGGTTCACAATGGTGCAAATTAAGACTTGTTTTTCCATGTCCGTGTACACGTACTTGTGGTCTCTGAACTACACAACTGCTGCTCTTATTTCAATACTATTTTCACAAATATAACATATATGAGCTGAGAGAGGTAATGTAAGGACCACAAAAACAAGAGGAATAAAAATATTATTAAATCACCGGATCCTCCGCCATTTGTTAGAACACTGCATCTACGCAACTGATTTTGATGGTACTATCACGAGGTTCGACTCTCTGGAAATCTACCTTAATCCATCGGTCCGAAAATTATAACAAGATAAACACACTGGAGAAAATTGTTCCAAGTAAACAGTGATTCTGACACGATTTTCATTAAGCCAAATGTCTAGTTTGCTTTCTAATAATGTTGTGTAGCAGTTGTTATAAGTGGAAGAGAAATTCTGACACGAGGTAAATAGTTCCTAATAATCAGGTAAATAGCGTCATAAAAACCGAACACTTGTGTTATTAGTTCACTTGTCAATATTCTTCTAGTTGTTTAACTGTGGACATCGATGTTTTTGTGGCAATTAAATTAGTGCAATTGACTTTTTTTTACTAGTGCCAAGTATACCAACATTTTCTGTTAGTGAACGGTTTACTAGCATTTAATATTTAATCATTTAAACTTAAAAAAAAGAGTGTTTGGCTATTTTTGCGAGGACCCCAGCACTTGCTTGGGGGGGTTGTTTGGCACGTTATCTCTTGTCTCGTTCATTTCATTCTACCACTACTATGGGAGTGTTGTGTCTGATGGTTTTGAAGGTTTTATGTGTTTTTATATATTGTATAAACTATGCATGATGGAATATGCCAATTTATTACGTCAGTAGGGGCTGGAATATCATATTGATGCGTAAATGTAACGCCAAAAAATAAAAATAATAATAACGGCGAAAATTGAATTGTCAATTGTTGAGTGCAGCAAGTCGTAGAACAACATACTTTTTTAAAATGTGCAGGTTTCTCACGTATAGTTTATAGCAGTGTTCACAAATACAATTTTTTAAATATTTAAAACATTTTTTTTTTTACTTTTCTTAAACTATCTTTTAAACTTTTATAAAGCACAAATTACATCTGATGATATAACAATATATAGTGATAGTACTATGGAAAGTAGTAGTTTTCTTTGTGAGAACTAATCAAATTAATGATGATAAATACACAGAGTTCATTAAAGAATAAAGACATACTTTCTTAAGTATAAATACACTACTTTATTCATTGTAAGTACAGCGGTTTATTAATGAGAAGTAAATTATTTTGCTTAAAAACGGTTTAATTACTGCTAGCAATGTGTATCAGGATTAATATTTTACTTATAACAAAGAAGAGGTGGAGTAGCTAATAAATTTTTTTCTCATGTGCACTAACACACTATTTATTGAATAAGTTACTGAAATCTTAACCTCATAAATAATGGGTTCATTATTTACAACACACATTTACTAACTAAAATAGCCTTAAACACTGTTATCATTTGATAAAAGTGTTCAGTATTCACTTTGGATCACTTTGTGTTCATTTCAACTCCAACTCATTTAAAAACTGCCTTTGCGCTGTGAATCAATCGCCTTATATACGGTACATAATGTATCTGTGAAATTCAAGCAAGGTCCATAATCTTCTCGTGCGGTGTCTAGAACAATGTAGCAATGTCTCGATCCATCTTCTACATATTTCCGGCTTCTAAAAAAGTCGTATTGTTTCAGAGACGGTGCACAGAAGTAGAATTAATTCAGGTGTGGCGACATGCTAATAACGAATGCAGTGACCTATCATCCCTGCTACTTATTAATGCTACTATCAGCACCTAGGGGGCGTAAATGCGTAACACTACTTTCACTGTGGTACAGGAACTGGGTGTATTTTTCGGCACGTCTTTGTCTTATGCTTATACCGATATTCTTATCCCGTTGTAAATTATAACGATTCCCATAATCGGCTTCTGTCGTCACGAGTTCTTAAAGTTGGAAAAAATAAAGTTATAGCACGTGACCGTTACAAATTTTTTTTTTTAGATTGCAAATACTTATTTAAACATTTTGAATATAAGAAAATATTCACAAAAATAAACCTGTGTCAGTTAATTAGCCAGCAAGAGTATCCAAATTTAGACGAAATTCAGACTTTTCTAGTATATATTATATCAAAACTATAAGCTCAGCATTACAAGTTCTTTCTTTTTCTAAAACGTAAATATTTGCTAAGTGAGCAACAAAATAATAATATTTATTTCGTATTGTCCGGTAAATGACATTCCCGATCTCATTTGCGGCCCGTAAATAGAACATTAAAGAATGTGATGTGATAATGTCTTACCTGCGTATATTACAGTATCTGATATTGAAATGTGTTATCTAGCAACACTAGCGTATTATTATTATTGCTAAGCAATTATTTTTTAGTTTTGACTTTTTTCACTTAAAAGTATACGAAATAAAATATTTAAGTATATAGTTTTAGCAATTATTTAATACATGAAACTTTTATTTTTAAACTAACTACAAAAATTATTTATTAACACTATATTTTCAAAAAACAAAAAACTGTCATAATGGAAAGAGACATAAGAATGGCGGAGTAACAGCCAACTATAAAATTGCGTCCCGAGCAGTATTTTATTGAAGAAAATCGCTATATAGCGAAAATATACTTTCTACCAACTTTAGTAAATGAAGAGTGTTACATAACTATAGACTAGGCTTTTACTACAAAATTTATAATATTTTGCTTAATTAAAGTTAGTAATTTTTATTTTATTTAAACTGATATCAATTTATATTAATACTATTGTGACGTAAGCAGTTGGTCCCCTACCAAAATGTTAGATAACTATAGATTAGGCTTCTACTTACATCAATTTAAATATGTTGCTTAACTGAAACTAAAACTAGTAATTTTTATTTAAGTTGGAGCTATATTAATACATATGTTAATATTGTTAAGCATTTATAGATACCTCTACTTTTGAAATATAGTTTTGCACCAACTTTTGTAAATAAAAAATGGTAAACAATAAAAAATCGGGCTTCTCTATACTAGATTTCTTTATTTTGATTAAATAAAGTTAATTTCCATGTTAATTGGAGCCAATATACAGATTATTTCGTTTACAATTTTATTTTCTTTTATTTAGTAATGACAAGCTCAAGACAATCATAATAATTAATTAGCTATGAAAAACAATAGGTATAATATTGTTAAGGTGATGCGATTGTTAGATTACGAACCCATTTTTTAAATTTAAAATATAACTCTACTCATTTTAAAAAAGATTATAAAGACAGTATGAAATAACATATTATACAATTCACGCCCGGTAGGTCTCATTACAATTCTCGTCTATATTCCGGACTCGGCTCCTGCGTCGCCTCATTCCTAAAACAACTGGTAAGTACTGTAGTAAGTCACCTACCATATTCATACCCTAAAATACTATTACAGAAAGTTGTGGTTGTAAGAAAAATAAGTACGCACTGATAACTGTAGAGAAATTTAAGTTGACATGCTACTGTATCTCAGATGTATTTCATCTTTATTAAAAAATAACTCTAGTAAAATACTAGATGGAGGTATAATAAAGTGGATCTTTGCTATATTTCTGTTAAATGGAATGAATTTTCGAATGTTCATGTTGAACGCTAAATTATTTTCTGATTATTTTGTAATAGTAGTGTTATTTCGAAGAATTTCTGTGTTGTCTGAAGATTTCAGAGGGGAATAAAAAAAACTGGCTTAATGTTTAGGCAGCTTGAGATTATAACCTTCTCCGATAGTAGAAGGAAAATTTTATTTATTATGGCTTGGGGGTTAAATAGGATAATATATGTAAAATATTTGTAACAAGCTAGTGAGAATCCAGAAATATGGGACTTGGTGTATACACTAGATGCTACGGCCTCAATTTCACTTACGATATCTGTCAACTCCACCACTACTACCGCCACTTCATTATTAATGTAGTTAACGATATAAAATTAAGACATTGACTTTTTTGATATACTGTATTATAATGAGATCTGAAAGTAAATATATACATATTTGAGCTTACTCCGTTCAAAATTGGGACGTTAATCGGGGTAAATAAGGCAAAATAAATAAAGCAAGCAAAAGTCCAGAAAGTTGGTATTCGGTTTATATATTAGAACCCGAAGCCTCAAATTTTTCTTTGGCACCTGCCATATAAAATAATTCTATTTTTATGTATGGAGTACTTTTTTGTGAATGCTGAAAATACAATTATTAAGAATATTGTCGGAATGCCGTTAATTTTTCACCCTTAATTTTGAAATTTTGCAACAAGTAATCTGGTTTCCTGTGGCTATTACGTCAAAACTAGAGCTAAATAATGTTTTAAGATATAAATATGAGTAAGAAAAATGTACCGAGACAATAAATATTATGCCAAAAATTAAGTATTATTCCAAACTTACGACATACAACATATAAAATATGATTCTTTTATATATTTTGTGTCCACACATAGCATTAAGGTTGTGTTTATATTATATACACAGATACTTGCTGCTCATACAAAATTATGTAAGTCATGTACTATTTTAAGCAATATTTTTATTAGTAAATGCAAAGTGATTCTTAAACTTTTCTCTATTTCGCTGTGTACACTTTCTGTTCAAATATTTGTTGAACCTAGTTTTACTTTCAGTTCATTTTTTCAAACCCAATCGCTCGTTTCTTTGTTTTAAGAATATGTAATATTACACCAAACTCTCTTGTGAAAATATGTGAAAAACATCAAAATATTCTGAAGTAGTAAAAACAATAGAAATTAGTACACAAACCATCTTAAAAATATCGAAATTGACATAATCTACAACTTAAAATATGGAGCCGATCTAGTCACAGTATTTTATTTTAGACAACATATAATTATTACAACAACAATAAAATAGTAATTAAAAAAAAAATATTGAAGGAGCCGTTACTCTGCGGTAGTTAATCATTTTGCACAAATGACTAAATAAATCACACTACGTTTTCTACCATTATATATTTGTAAGTCGAAACTGCAGCCGCAATTTTTATAAATACACAGTGGCAGAAAATATAGTAGTGTGTTCTATTTAGTTTTTTGTGCAAAATATTAAGTAAATTTGGATTTTATTGGTTGTATTAGTGAAATTAGCTATATTAAAATCTAGCATTTAAAAAGCAAACAAGTTCTGTGTAAACAGTGTTGCTTGAGCAAAGCAACTTTTCATTTCTTTTCAAATTATTTCTAAATATAAATATTACCGGAAAGCAGGAAGATGGGACAGAGAATCAAAAATAATCCTCTTTAATGTTGGAAATATGTATTTTCATTTATATAAACAGTGTCAAGCGAACTGAGCCAACCATTTATTTGAATTCAATTAACCCGGATAGACCCTGCTTAACGAAGATTTGGAACAAGAGTTCTAAAAGGGATGATAGTGCGGATAAAACGAAATATATTTAATGAAACATACACTGCTCTAGAAATTTATTTGCTTACTTCTATTTTGTCTGTAAATATGGCAATATGAACTGAAAGATATATTTAGAACAAGAAAATATCCGGATTATTGTTCAAACTTTCTGTTAATTAACCAAGGGTAATTTCAAATTACCTTTCATAAAATCACTAAAAATAGCAAATAGAAATATAAAACAGGCCCCAGATAAATATATTACGAGACCTTTAGAATCTCCAAAAGAGACAAAAAGTAAAATAAAAAAATGGGCTTTACACCCAAGGAATATATAATGCTTCGTTCACAGTTTTTAAGCTTTGCATTAAGATCAATGTGTATAAATCAACTAATTTTGAAAATAGTCAAACTACACGACTAAATCACTTATTAGCATAAGCTTAAGGCTGTCTAAAAATTATTTCTCTTATTTATTTTTATTCATATAAATCAATATGCGGAATAGGAGATTTCGACGTTCAAGGAAACAGTTATAATGCTAATTTGCATGAGCGGTGATAAAGCGTAATTAAATAATTATAGACATATCTTAATGCTTAAACAATGCAGCTTCAAGCGTAGAATTGAAAATAGAGTATGTGGTATTTAATACCGCAACACCCTGTTATTATAAATAATTTTTATATTTCCATGACCTACTGAGATCCCCTAAAATAGTCAAAATTTGTTGTTGCATTTGTTGATGTTGTTTGTATTATTAAAAACACTACTTCTTCAATTTTCGTATGATTAGTTCATAACAGACTTTTATACCAACCATTTTACAAACAATGAAATAAAATATTGTAAAAAGAAATTAGATACCTTATTAATATTGTCAAATAATAATCCAAATTATAGAGATATATACAGTGAAAAAAAAAAGATTATGAAAATCTATTAGAACAAGCAAGAAAAAATAGTTACGATGAGAAAATAATAAAATTAAAACTATGTGGAGCATTCATAATGAAATTATTGGTAAAAATACGAGGAATAATGTCGAATTAAAGGGGAACCCAGCAAACGTGGCGAATAATTACAATAGTTTTCTCATAAATATAATACCTGAGTTATTGAAAGGCGTTGATAATGTATCATTTAATTGTAACATCCAATTAAATATAATCAATCAATGTTTGTCAAACCCGTATCAGAGAACGAAATAATTATTTTAACTAATAGATTAAAAAATAAACATACAAGTGGTGATGATAATATTCCCACAAGTATTATTAAATGTTGTATACAGCTTATAAGCCAACCAACATGTTATATAATGAATAATTCATTTAAATATGGTATCTTTCGGGTTCAGATAAAACTCGCATTAATTAAACCCCTCTATAAAAAGGGCAACCCGGAAATGTTTGAAAATCATAGGCCGATCAGTGTATTGCCATCTTTCTCTAAACTCTTTGAGATGGCAATGTGCGATCGTCTTATGAACTTCATATCATGTGGATTATTAAGCAACAATCAACATAGGTACATTAAAGAACGATCTATAGAAACAGCAATTTTTCAGTTTACTGAAAATATTTTAAAAGCGTTTGAAGCAAGTCATCTGTCATTAGGAATATTTCTTGACCTATCAGAAGCATATGATTGCTTAAATCATACACACCTTCTTGAAAAATTAGAAAAATATGGAATACGGGGAACAGCAATAAAATGTTTCAAATCTTACTTATCAAATCGGACACAAAAGACAGTCATTATTAACAATGGAAAAGAAATAAAATCTGACGTTAAGGAAAAAAATATAGGCATTCCACAGGGCAGTATCACACGACATTTACATGAACGATCTAGGTAATATCATATTTAATGAAAAAAATAGTTCGATTACAAATTATGCGGTGATACGACTTTATTAGTTACAGGAGAAAATTATCCTGAGATAATAGACTTAAGTAATACCTTAATGCTGAAAGCAAAAGAATAGTTCACAAAAAATGTATTTTTATTAAATTTTGAAAAAAACGAACATTATCCTATTCAGAACACTACTAACAAAAATAGAAACACCTAAAACTGTAAATATTTTAAATGACAAATTAAACATTCAAGAAAACGCAAAATTTTTAGGAGTGTACATTAATGAGCATTTACACTGGTCAATACATATAAAATATTTAGGCAAAAGACTGAATGCCATTTGTTACAGCATTCGGATTATCTGTAAATATTTAAAACATAAATCATTACGAATTATATACTTTGCGAATTTTGAATCTAGCGCGAGATTTGGAATCATCTTCTGGGGAAATAATAATGTCCAAGAAATATTCATAATACAAAAGAGACTTGTAAGATTAATAATGCACAACTTGGCTTTAATGAGACCTGTAGTGGGGTTTTCTAAAAAAACAGAATTTTAACTATTATTGGAGTATATGTGTATGAATGTTTAATGTTTGTTTTTAAAAATAAAGATAAGTTCACAACTTATAATATTTCTCTTGCCTATGAAACACGGTGTACTGATATAAACTACCCAGTACATCAGCTAACAATAACGGAAAAGAATCCACATTATATGTGTATAAGGCTATTTAACAAACTACCAGAGAAATGGAAAATAATTAAAAGAATAAATAAATTTAAAAAAGAAATTAAAAATATGTTGATAAATTTAGAGCCCTATAATTTGTAAGATTATTTTGAAAGCTAAGTTATGATTAGCGAACTTTTGTTTTGACGATATTTAATTTTTGAAATCGATCTCGAAGTTTTGATCCATTTAGAGGACATTAGTAGGTCACGAAAATGTGAAAATTAATTTGTCTTTAAAGTGATCAAATGGAGCTCATCGAGTACTATGTCCCAAAAATCGAGCAACGCGTTCCACAATACTAGGGTGTAGTATTTGATAGCACATACTGCAGAATATACTTTATTTCAAAATATAATTACATGTATGGACATTTACAAACGTGTGAATTTTGGTATACGCTTAGTGAACATATTTTTTTTGTAAGCTAAGGTACTTAACAAAAAAAAATATTAAATTAAAAAGGTAGAAAACAATATTTACAAGTAAAAAATAATGAAGGCAATATTGCGTATATATTGAACATTTTTTATTGTTTTACTCATGTTATAACTTATACAATAATGGGTATACAAATGTTTAACTATTGTTTATTGGGAAAATAAATCGTCTTCCAAAGAACCTCAACGATATAATATGCCTCTTTAGAAGTATGCCTTAATTGCTCTTTCAAACAATTTTAATGGTTCTCCTGTAGTTTATTTATGTAGCTGATTATCTACAGTTCCGTTATAATGTTTTTTTTCATAGGGATATGTTTTACGGCGTAGTCGTTTAAATTATTGTCACTACTAGTGCCAAAATTATTAATATTGTAGGCAGATTTAGTTTGTGCACAAATAGCTAAAAATTTTAACCTCACTGTGAGACTATGGACATCTAGAGATAGTAAATGTTCGAGTAGCATAGGATGTGTACAATGAATGGGCAACTACTGCAAACGGCTGGCACCTTCCTACCAAATGTTTAGTTTAGTTAATAATCGGGCTTGTTACCACTGAGCCCTGCGTTGCAAGCATTCGTTCTGCTGATATAAGAAGCTATACTTAACAACCCGCCGCACAATGGGAAAAGAGGTACCCCTCCTTGGACAAAAATCTGCCGACCGTGGATATATCAATCGATTTAAATTATAGAAAATGGAAAATACCCTTAAAACACTGTACTTTAGAGTAATGCTACGCCAATGTTTAATGTATGAACCATAACTCTTTTAAGGGGTTAAAATATGAGCTGAAGGTTTAAGGTGGTGAAAACTCGGGATTCAAGTTAAATAAAGTTTAAGTGATCAAAAGTTTATTATTCAGGGTTTTTTGATGCTGATGTCATCTTTAATCTTCCTTCGAACCCTATCGATTTTTTAAAGTAATGAAAACAGGAGTTGATCTAAAAATGACGATAATTCAAGTACTCGTCACTCGTTGCGTTTGGACATATAAATATTCTTTTACTGGCGTGTAAAAATATGGATAGTTTCTTGTCAAAATCATTTTATTCCTATGCAATCAGACTAACCAAATTAAATGCTTTAAACCTAATATAACCCATAAGTGAAACATTGCATGTATTAAATAATAGTCATAAACCTAAAATTTTAACCCTAATATTATCTGCAAATAAGGAGATCATAAATGTTATTGAGCTACTTTGCCGCAGCATTATTCTAAAGTTCAATGTCTTAAAGGTATTTCTCATTTTTTTTAAATTTAAATAGACTCGTATATCTACTGTCGACAGATCTTTGTCCAAGAAAGGGCACAGTCTGCGCCGTTGCAGAACCCGGAACTTACATATCCCAACAGAATTAGGATTCCAACAGTAATTTAACAGTTCAAATTTTGGAAAGTTATAAATGAGAACACGATTGGCAAATTTTTAGCCCCTGACCTCCATTGGTAGTTGAGATAATTGACAAAACATGCGCCGGCACGACTATTTTCACTTCCCTTGCATACCGAAGGGAAGTATTGTATTCGAGAAAAAAATCACCCACCAGATTTTTTAGGATTTGCACGTTTTAGATCATGTAGATTACGAAAATATAGGTTTTCAATTCCGTCAGTGTGTCTGTCTGTCTGTTGGTGCATTAAGTAAGAAACTACTTGACGGAGAACAGTCAAATTTGGTAGGTAGTTGACGCTACTGTCAGCGAAGAAATGGTTAAACTTTCACTGGAAAATATACAGGGTGGACCGTCTGAAGGAAATAAATAATGACAAAAATTTTTCTTTACTCAAATTTTAAATTTCCTCGTTTCGTGGCATTCTAAACCTATTTGAGAAAAAAAAATTGAATTTTTTTTTTCCACGAATAGATGGAAAAAATTTTTTGTTGCTCAAATTTAAAATGTACACTTTCGTGGCACTCTAAAACTATTAAAAAAAAATTGAAAATATTTTTGAAATAAATTCTTTATTTACCACTACCATAGAATAGATAGAAAATAAATTTTCTCAACTTTAAAATTTCCATGTTTCATGACATTATAAGCTTACTTCAGAAAAAAAATTCCAGAAGGTTTTTTACCAACATTTTTGGAAAAATTACCACTAGAATAGATGGAAAAAAATTGTTTGCTGAAATTTAAAATTTCTACGTTTAATGGCATTGTTAACATATAAATTAAAAAAAAATTGAAAATTTCTTTGAAAAAATCTAATTTTTTTTACCAATACAATAGAATTGATGGAAAAAATTTTTTTCGCTCGAATTAAAATTTCCACGTTGAATTAGGTTCTAAGCCTATTCCAAAAACTTTTGAAAATAAAAAAATATAAAAAATTTGCACATTTTTGTCCACTACAAAATAGATGGTGGAAAAATATTTTTTTCCTAAAATTTTAAATTTTCACGTTTCATGACATTCTAAACTCATTTCTAGAAAATATTTTTACCACTACTATAAAACAGATACTGAAAAATTTTTTTACCACTAGAATACATGAAGAAAATTTTTGTTTGCTCAAATTTTAAATTTCCACGTTTCATAACATTCTATACCTATTTCAGAAAAAAAAAATGAAATTTTTTAACCACTCCTATACTTCCATTCCACTGCGTGATGTTGGAACTAAAAATGTGACAGATGGCAACAATATTTGGCAGATGCACCTACGAGTGTACCTATTATAGTTTTATTGAAAATTGTACAGGGTGGTCATCCCAAGAAATAATTCAACCATGGTGGGCATCTGTACCTTCCATATTTGGCACCTGTCATTTAGTATTGAATTTTTGCTGTCGGATGTATATTTTTTTGACCAAAAGTTATCAGGTTTTCTTTGTAATAATAGTGATAACTATATTCCGATTATTACTCTCAATGTCATTTCGTAATTAATAATTTTTTAGAGTGACCGCCATGCACAAATCAGGAGAGAAGTTCTGTGTAAATACCTTTACAGATTTTTTAAACTTATTTTTCTCGCTAACGATTTTAACTATACGAACGAAACAAAAAGGCTCTTTTAGGTCATTAGCTGGTCTATATTATATATTTATATTAGATTTTTTAATTAATTTTAATTATTTAAGGAATGAAAACGAAAATTTAAGAATGAACTTTTTTACGATTAGAGCCAAAAATATATATAATATGGGTAATTGCACTAATTAGTTCTACTAATTATTTCATCAAAAACAAATGTGTACAATACTTTTAAATATTAAGTTCATTTATGATTCGTCGTGCCGGCGCATGTCTTGTCTGTTATCTTAAGAACCAATGGAGGTCATGGTCTGAAAGTTTGCCAATCGTGTTCTTATGACTTGCCAATATTATAACATAAGTTATGTAAAAGATTACTTTCTGGGGTCATTTCGACTAGCTTATCCTGAAAGATACTTTCATAAAAATCAGTTCGCTACTTTCGCTCCATCATGTCATACAGATATACATACATACGTACAGACATTTTTGAAAATCATTTTTTCGCATTCTTGGGACATCAAAACGTAAAGCTCTCGCCATATCTCAATTTTCGTTTCGAACCAGTTGCAGTGACTTCCTCATTTACAGCGTGTCCTACTTTTCACGGTAACACCGTGGCTCAGTTATTAATAAATCGATTTATTTTAAACTTGGTTAAGTTATACACCTCTTGAAGGTAACTAAAAGCGCATATACCTATTTAATTTATTACATAGACGTGCGGACTAAGGGGGTAAAATTGGGGTAAATTTTCAGGTAAATTGTATTAGGGATTTTTATTCAAAAAAGACTACCACCATCTCATAGGGCATCCTTTATAACCCCTTTGTGCTAAGTTTTGTTAAAATATCTCTAGTAGTTTTAGAGGTATAAACAGGTATATATGACGCTTTGTCAAGAATTAATGGGGTTTAACGAGGTGAATTTAGAAACAAAATTATTTCACACTATCTTCGTACTCGCCAAAAACACTAAGAAAATTCTGCCCATTTATACGGGCCATATACAATTTTTTATTCAGAATTTTCTTAGCGTTTTTGGCGAGTACGAAAATATTTTTGATTATCACTTCAAATTTGTAGTAAGAAATGTGATATAACTTTGTTTCTAAATTCACTTCGTTCCGAGTTAAAGGCCATTAATTCTTGGCAAAACGCCATATGTACCTGCTTATACCTCTAAAACTACTAGAGATATTTAAACAAAATTTGGCACAAAGGTGCTTTAAATGATGCCCTATGAGATGGCGGTAATCTTTAAAAAAAATCCCTAATACAATTTACCTGATTTTCATCGCCTTAGTCCCCACGTCTATGAAATAAATTAAATAGGTATATGCGCTTTTAGTTATCTTCAAGTGGTGTATAACTTAACCATGTTTAAAATAAATCGATTTATTAATAACTGAGCTACGTAGGTGTTACCGTGAAAGTGGTACACACTGTATATAGGTGATGATCTTAAAATATTGATAAATAAGCTTGGTATTATGATGTGACAGAAACTGATATAGAGAGCCCAACAAACTTTCGAAAAATGATTATGTTTTGAAAAGTTTCTCTTTGAGTTCATATAATAGCATTTAAGAAACGGGTTCTCTAAGAGCTAGATTTTTTAACAATATACAGAAAATAGAGTAGGTTGAAAAAGATAAATATTTTTCTGAATTTAACGCTTCCATTTCGCAAGTAAACGATACTGGTCAAATTGTACAGTTGTGGGAAGTTAAAAGAAGTAATTTACATTTTTTTCATAAATTACTTTATGTCTATAATAATTATTAAATTAGCAAAACAATTTATAGAAAAATTTAGAGATTATATACATTCAGTAAACAACAAGCGCTTGGTACGTAACATAAAATGACTAAAAAGACGATTATCAAGCATAATGTAATAAAACGTCTCTCATAAATAGTTTCTTATTATTACCCTTTCAAGCTTTAATAGTGTCTGCGTAAACTGAATCCAGATACCTAATTAAAGACTGTACTTTTTAAGTAAGTAAGGATAATAGCATAATGAATAATAATTACAAACTTCTAATTTAAATTCTAATTAATGCAAAGTATACGCTTATAGCAATTAAGACGTGACTGTAACTATATTTAAATAGAGCCATCCAAGCGAAAAATATTCCTCTCTAAGCATTTTGATGGAAAAATTTTCCTCATTAGATTTTATTGCCCTTTTTTATCTTTCGGATTACTCCTGAACTAAATAATTTTAGAAATATGTATCTCAGTGAAACGTTCCAAGAATTTCCTATAATTGTTCATCAACTTTATTTTTCTTAGAAAAAACAATCTTTTGAAGAAAATGGGCAGCTACTGGAAGAGGCTGAAACCTCCCCGTCAAATGTTTACGGAAATTCCTTAATTTAGTTAATAGCCTCTCAGCGGTAACAAGACAGTTACCGCTGAGATATGCGATGCAGGACTTCTTTCAGCAAGTGCTTGTGTATCTCGCTAATAATTTTCAAAGATTAATACTGGTGAGAAAAACATTAGTTGAATATATTGTAGAGAACTATCATACATTCCATCCAATATTTAATATGAGGAATAACATGTTGCTCATTCGTTATATATACTGCTCATCTAGTTCTGACCATGATAGTATACTAATAAAGGTAGTCAACGACATTATGTATTATGATGGAAATTTTTATAGTGGATACATAGCTCCAGTGAAATAAAGCAATCCTTGTTGAATTAAACGCCGACGTTTCGAATAATTAATAGTTTCCCCTACAAAGGTTCAATCCAAGTTAATTTTTGTTTTTAGAGTAGTAGATCACCAACGACGATATCATAATATAGTTTTAGTGTTAAAAACCGCTGCCACTACTTCCACATCCAGGTATTCCACCCACCAGCTCGGTGGCGCAATGCTGAAGGTGTTTGGCTTGCGACCACGGAGTCCCGGGTTCGAATCCTGGCCAGGGTATGGATGTTGGTGGCGTTTTTTCATGTGTTACCGAGACGGTAGCAGTGATCTAGACCGCTGTTGGGTGGCACAACATGTCTAGTCGCTGTTATCTCTCCTGAGTTCGAGTCTCAGCTGCGGTAGATGGCAATATCGCAATATAAATAAGGCATTAAAAAAAAAAAAAAAAAATCTTTTTAAAGAAAATCATCTTGACTATATTTGCGTTCTAGTATATGAAAATAATGGGTCACAAAATTTTAATGATATTTTAAGCAAATGTCACGAAAAAATTTGAGGAGTTGGTTTCTGGCATGTACGGCAGAAATGAAGTTTCTGGACTCTTATAAGCTTGCTCTAGCCATTTTCACCAAATGACAGTTCCCTCCGTAAATCTCTGAAATGGTATAGGAAAGTGGTATTTGAATTATTACTCACCACATCAGTTATAAATGCACATATTCTGTACAAGCAAGTGACACAGGATATCATGTAAATCACAGATTTTAAAAAAGCTCTCATAAAACTCCTACCAGTGCGGAATATGAGGTTGAAGTTCAGCGAGCGGATGCTGTAGTTCAAACTACTAGAAGAGTTCCAAATAGGCATTAGTTGAAATAAAAACCAGGTAAGAAGCATACTGTAAGATGAATGGGTAAAAATTGCTATCAAAAACATAATGAACTCTACGGTAGAAAACACGCTGCCAACAAACGAAATACATACTGCAATTTATGCCAAGGAGAACCATTTTTGTGCTTAAATTGTTTTAACGATTTATATAAATAAAGACATAATTCTGTTCTTATATTTTATTCTAATAATAAAGAGTACAGTTTTGGTACGTTTCTGTTTTTGTACCAATACATTTTAGCCTTAGATTTAAATTTCAGCTGTTACAAAAAATATTAAAATGACCGTATAAAAGTCAGTATGTGTCGGTAATCTAGGCAATCAGCTATACACAACTCTTCTCTTGGGCCACGTTGGTGTATTCATCCTGAGAATATGCAGCTAATGATGACCAGCGGCGTGGCAGAGCAAATTTTTTTTGCTGGTCCCATAGGACCAGCGCGACCAGTTTAGAGAACTCACTGCTGGTCCCATGGGCCCAGCGCGGCAGTGAACGCGTGAATAGAAAAATCTTAATCAGATTTTATTACAGTACATACGTGCACCAAATTTCAAATGGATGTGTCAATTTTATTTCATCAACCTCTATAATTGAAAAATATTATGAAGAAATCTGAGGCCTTGACTTCTAGTATCCACCAAATCTCAAATTTCTGCACTCTTACTAGCTTGCTGTACTCCTTTTGCTCTATATACCTTTACTTACTCCCCATTGCTTCAACGCAATAATCTCAAAATATAGTCTAGTTCCAGATGTCGTTATAATACATACGTGTACCAAATTTCAAGTAAACATCTCAATTATATTTTATCAACCCCTTTATTATTGAAGTGGAAATGTTGAAAATGTAATAAAAAATCTTCCTTGGCATTTAGTATATACATCAAATCCCAAGTTTCTGTACTCTTACTAGCTTGCTTTAACCAAACTTCAAGTGAACATCTCAATTTTATTTTATCAACCCTTTTACTAATAGAGTAGAGGTGGTGGGAGGAATGAAAAATATAATAAAATAATCAGAGACCTTGACTTCTAGTATATACACCAAACTGGGGTTTGAGTAGAGAAACTTGGGGTTTCTCTACTCTTACCAGCTCGTTTTACCTCTTTTCCCATATTCACCCCTATTTAACCCCCAACCATTCAAAAGAATTATCTCAATATAAAATCTAGTTCCAGGTGTCGTTATAATATATGTGTACCTAATTTCAAGTGAATATCTCAATTTTATTTTATCAACCCCTTTAATAATGGAGTAGGGGTGGTGCGGGGTGTAGGAAAATTTTATTAAAAATTCGAGGCCTTGGCTTCTAGTACACACACCAAATCCCATATTTTTTTGTACTCTTACTAGCTTGCTTTATTTATTTTCTCCTATTTACCCCTATTTATCGCCCAACCCCTCGCCGGATACGTTAAAAAACAATGCAGTTCCAGATATCGTTATAGTACATACACACGTGTGTAAAACTTCAATACCTTAAACCGTTCCAGATATAGCGTGCACACAAAAAAGTTACAGACCGAGTTTTGCGATTACAATAACACTTCCATTCCACTAGATGGATGTGGAAGTAAAACAGGTTACTACAACAATACAAGATAAAAGTTGATTTATGCTGAAGTTAATACGGATTGAAATATTAAAAGTTTACTAAGTAATGAACCAGTTTGACAAACTCAATTTGCAATACGATCCTCTACGTAGACTGCATACCTCCGAATGGGGAGGAAAATAAAGTGAGGGTTACATTGATTTAACATTTTTATAAAATATATAACTTATTAAATAAAGAAGCAAAAGGTAACGTACAAAAAGTATTAGAATATTAAAATATATTACATTTAAGAGGTCTTAACCTCTTAAATGTTATATATTTTAATATTCTAATATCTTTTGTACCTATGCGTCTATTATCACTCATTTTGTATTGTTTTAATATCAATCAATTTCTAAAAGTAGTTTTCCAGTTTCTAATATTCTACAACTATCAAAGTCAAATCTATACTATGGGTGGAATTTTGTAGTATGTGTTCCACCATTGATGTAAGCGTGGTTCTTTTTGTGCTCTGTGACATTCTAACGTACAAAACTCTACCCATTCTTTTGATTTTGATAATTTCTGTATGTGTAGTTCTTTTTGTGATGTGCGACATTTGATGTCTTATTTGACGAGGCATGTAACAAATTAGCTTGCATTCTAATCGTCTCATAACTTCTAGTATTTAACCGTAATATTTGTCATCTACCATTACATTACAAGACACAAAAATTTGTTAACAGCACCTTATGTAAGATTAATTAAGATTCACAAGGAAATCCAATTTTTAGCACCTAAATTTCATAATACATTACCAATGAATATAATAAGCCTACCAGATCGGGCGTTCAAGAAAAAAATAAGGGCCATCTTGTTCGAGAAAACATATTATCCATATGATGAATTTATATGGCATTATTTTATTACATAAAAAAATTTCCGTTTGTTCCATTTTTTGATGTCATTTCAATCAGATGTCATTACAATACATACGTGTACCAAATTTCAAATGAATATTTCAATTTTATTTTATCATCCCCTTTGGTATTGGAGTGGAGATGGTAGGGACCTAAAAAATATTATAAAAAAATCTGAGACCTTCGCTTCTAGCATATGCAACAAATCCCAAATTTCTGTGTTTTTATCAGCTTGCTTTACTTATGTTCCCCTATTTATCCCTAATTAACCCCAAAACCTTCAACGTATCTTCATCATCATATTGGCGCTACATCCCTTGATGGGCCTTGGCTTGCTCCAGGGTTCTTTCCATTCGTCCCTATCCTCTTACATCAATGTTTCTTATATCCTCTTCCACATTATCTAGGTATCGTAGCCGTAGGTATCGTAACCTCGGTCTTCCTCTACGTCGTTGCCCTAAAGGGCTTTGGAGCATACTTATTCTCGCAGGGTCTCCCAGATCCATCCTGACTACATGTCCAACCCACCTCAAGCGGCTAAGTTTTACAATATGGGGGTCATTGTAGAGTCTGTAGAGTTCAAAGTTGTAGTGCTTTCTCCAAACCCCGTTATCATTTATAGCACCATATATTTTGGTTAAAACTTTAAGTTCAAAACATCCCAGTAATTCCTCACTGTTTCTTGTTAGGGTCCATGCCTCAGACCTATACGTGTGAGTGTTTTATATAATTTGCATTTTGTTTGGCGAGATATATTTCTTGATCGAAGTTGTGGGGCCAGCCCAAAGTAACACCTATTTGCTAGGAGTATACGGCGATTTATTGCTGCTTTTGGGTGTTTACTATTGATCTTAAGTAAATGAATTCGTCAACAGACTCTATTTGCATTTGATCAACTTGTAATACTTTATTTTGTACTGGCCGCAGTGTACGTATATATTTAGTTTTACTGGTGTTCACCACCAAACCAATTTCTCTTGCTGCTGCTCTCAATACCCCGTATGCTTCCTTGACTGCCGCTTCTGATCTGCCAATAATAGTAATAGTAATAATAATAATAATAATAATAATACATTATAAAAGACCCTAACGTCGTATCAGAGAGATGCAGGAAGTGCGGAGAAAATCAAGAGACCATTGACCATATAATAACAGGATGCACCATGCTAGCTCCTACTGATTATACCCACCGCCACGATAACACTGCAAAAATCATTCACAGGGAAATAGCCATGAAATATGCTCTCATAGAGGATAGAACTCCGTTCTATAAATATGAACCCCCTCCTGTCCTAGATAACGAGCAGGTTAAGCTGTATTGGAATAGGGAAATTAGTACTGACAGAACAATAACGCACAACAAACCAGACATAACACTGAGACTCAAACATATGAAAGCCACGTACCTTATTGAAATATCCATTCCTAATAGCAACAACTTAAAGAAAAAACATCATGAAAAAATCGAAAAATATAAACCACTGGCAGAAGAAATCCGAAAACTGTGGAACCAGAGCTCCGTTCACATTGTACCTATTATAATATCAGCAACTGGCCTAATTCCTAAAACGCTCCATGAGAGCTTAGCACGTCTCCAAATAGATCCACATGTATACATTGAAGCACAGAAGAACATCATAATAGATACAACAAGCATAGTTAGGAAGTTCATGCAAACCACATAAAGATAATAGTAGTTACTAACCAACATACAGATAAGATAATGGTTACTATGTTAGTGTTTGGCTAAAGGAAAGCCCGCATTAACATAAAAGAAACCGACGGCAAAGTCGAGAGAATTAAAAAAAAAAAAATAATAATAATAATAATAATAATAATAAATAATAATAATAATAATACGAAAACTGAGCAAGAGAAGTGCAGAAAATATGTTAATTTGGCTGTCGAAATTAAGCGCTTATGGGGGTTAAGTGACGTGCGAATTGTGCCTTTGGTAATATCTGCAGAAGGAGTTTGTTCACATAATCTTTCACCATACTTAGTGCAATTAGAAATACCGGAGGCTCTTCGTTACCTTATGCAGAAAGCCGCCATTTTGCAGACATGTCACCTGGTCCGCAAGTTCCTCTCAATATAGACAGGATCAAGTGAATTCTTCCTCTGTCTATATCTTTCGCCCGACAAAGTCGAGATTGTTTAAAATATAATAATAATAATAATAATAATGCATTTATTTTACTCAGAGTAAAAAAGTACAAATTGAACTGTAGGAGCTCTTCTTCCATTTGCCCCATACAAAAGAAATCTAATTCTAAGATTTGGATAAGAAAATATAAATCTAATACTACAATAAAAATAAAAAAAGATGTATATTAATTTGCTTTTTTATGAATGTTATACTAGTAATTGACACATCTTATAATAATAACAGCAATAGCACCATCCACACAGCAACACGAACAGATACGGGGAACAGGCTGACCTCACGAAATAAAAACAGAAATGCCAAAGATGAGTACGATTTATAGCTAGGAAATATATACACCCACACACGACATCAAATTGCCAACCTCTGGCCGGTTAGGATGTAGTTTTTGACTACTTTGATGTATTTTTTTAAAGTTTATAATGTTTAAGTTTGGAAGTTTATTCCAAAGATGAGACGGAAAATAGGTAAATGATCTTAGTTCAAAATCATAGTTCTATGCTGAGGAACCAAGAAATTTTGTATGTGCCTTGTATTATGCACGTGAACTCGAGAAGTTAATTTTCGACTTAAGTATTGAGGTTCATCACTATAAATTATTCGCCAAATAAGTGTAAGCATGTGAACACGTCTACGATTTTCCATATTTAATATACCATGTTCGTTTAGATATGGCGGTATATGTTGTCTATACGGAATGCAGTAAATATAACGCATACATGAATTTTGAAGTTTTTGAATTTTCTTTTTTGCTGCCGCTGACAATAACTGCCCATAAACAACATCTCCATAGTCAATTGTAGATAATATGAGAGAATCACAAAATTTTGACTTATACTTGCTGGATATATCTTTCGCAAAACTGTATAATTTTTTCAATCGACTATATGCTACTTTCAGTTTGGATAAAATATGTTTTTCAAAATTTAATGTTGAGTCTAGCCAAAGCCCTAAATTCTTTGCCTCATTCACAATGGGGAGGACGTTATTTATTTATTTATTTATTTATTTATTTATTGCATACACTGTTCAACAGGTAAGATACCCAATTACAGAACAGGAATAAAGGCATACAAAGCATTAATTACATAATATACAACAACATAGAAAGAAAGTAAAATGAAGAAAAAAATTACTTAAATGTACGAACTATGAATAACTAATGATACGAAGAAAGAGAAAAAAATAACATGGGAAATGTTTAAATATAAAAACTATATATACATATATACACATATGTGATTCAAAGCAAATTAAGAAAAACAAAGACACTCACTGGTTATTTAATTTAGAACATTTTGTTTTATGTCACTAAGGCTGCAATTAAAAATATCGAAGTCGTTACATAAAAATATCGAAGTCGTTACATAATTTGTTGTTTAGTACGTTGGTACGCGGCGTAGGTAAATAGAACACTTGGTGATTACGAGAGGTTAATCTGGGAACGTGAAAATTAAGCTTACTAATTATTTCGGGTGCGTCAAAATCATTGTGTAGTAATTTAAACAAAAATACTTGAGAAAAGTACGTACGCCTATCCTCAAGAGTAGTCATAGAATATCTTTCAAGCAAGTTATTATTTATAGTGACATGAAAAGAAACCTCCGATAACTTTTTCAATGTAACGGACGTACCAATCAGCATTACTTGTGACTTTTCAGGATTTAATTTTAAATTAAGGTTAGATGGATACTCAAAAATTTTATATAAGTCCTGGTTTATTAAAGTTAAAGCATCCTGCCGCTCTTGGAAATCAAATGATTTGTATATCTGCGAGTCATCTGCATATTGATGTAGTTGGCAACTAGTGACTACATCTGAAATATCTGAAACGTACAAAGTAAACAACAGTGGTCCTAAGATGGAACCTTGGGGCATGCCTGTATTTAAATTACTTAAGTGGGATGTAATTCTAGTGCCATCATCATCTATGACCACAGCTTGCTTTCTTCCACATAAATAATTACCCATAAGATCAGTCGCAAGTTTCGAAAAACCAACCAAAAACCAAAACAAAAAACAAAAACCAGCGATTTATTGCTGCTGTTATATCCTTTTGGGTGTTTACTATTGATCTTAAGTAAATGAATTCGTCAACAGACTCTATTTGCATTTGATCAACTTGTAATACTTTATTTTGTACTGGCCGCAGTGTATGTATATATTTAGTTTTACTGGTGTTCACATCCAAACAGACAGACCTACAGACCGACGGACAGACAGCCCAACAGACAGACAGATTTTTTTTTTGCTCAAAGTTAAAATCTCGACGTTTCATGACATCCTAAGCCTATCTTAACAAGAATAATTTTTGAAAATTTTTTACAATAGCTGCTTCCACTCCACTACGTGGATGTTAAAGTAATTTTCAATCTGGCGTTAAATTTATATTACTCGCCTTATTTGGTAATGGAGATAATTTGGTCTTAATTTGAGCCGACAATTTGTAGCTTCTGCCCTAAACTTAGCATTACCAAAATACGTTTTTAATTATAGCCGAGGGCAATCTACCCCAGCTGAAACTGTTATTTCACAACTGGCTTAGCCAGTATGTTTAATGATTACGCTTACAAGTAATAACTTACTTACAGAACTAACTATTTTAGTAAGATCTACAAAAAATAATTCTCTTGTCTACTTCGTAGATCTAATTGAGAAGATAATGTACAGGGTGGGCAACTAAGAATGGAGGTCGGCCATATCTCAGAAACCAAGCATCGCACAAATTTAGGAAAAAAATTACTTTAAGTAAAGTGGCTACGAAAAATCGCTGGAAAATATTTTCGAGTTTCTAAAATGGCCGCTAGGGGGCGTAACAGCCACAGCAGAATAGAAAATCAGGTTTTTCTCAGTATTTTGCTCAATTAAGTGGTATTGAAAATACATGCATCGTAATCCTAGGTCAATTTTGAATCTTTATAGTTTTCCATTTTTTTTGTATCTTCAAGAATAAAGTGGTGGGGAGATGCCAAAAATACATTTTTTCAAATGTCGATTACTCCGATCAGCCTTAACGGAATTTAACAAACTTAGTCTCATTGGAAAGTGCTTTTCTTGGTCTATCGAGTGCATGTTGTGCTATTTCCATTTGATTATTACTGTCGCCGCTAGAGGCTGTTATTTGACATGACAACAAATATCGCGCTTTTTCTTAAAAAATTTAAATGGAATGGTATATTTATTTTTACATGGTAAAATAGAGAATTAAAAGCCTCAGATATCAGTGAAAACCGCAACTAGATAGCTTTTCTCTAACGGAAGATATTAGCAAACAAAGTTGAAATTATGAATTATTATCAGATCTTGCCGACGGGATTTGCAAAGTAGCTGTTGAAAACAAGTAAGCTGTGAAAATGACACAATGAAGAAACAACATATTATGTCAAAATATTTAACTTGTCATTATTGTTATTTTGTGCAGTATTAATTTTTTATTTGAATTTGTTTTCGTTTTGGAATTAATTTTTCAAATTATAATGATTCTTACAAATGAAGCATTTGACATGTTAGCGATTTAGTTCGAATGCATGAGACATGCAACTCTTGCTGCCAGAGTGTATGCAGTGCAATATCCTGAAAGATGTCATCCAAGTGAAAAAGTTTTTATTCGACTGGCACATGGTTATCGTACGAAAGAAGTGTACCGTGTATCGAAGACATCGTTACGAAATTTTAAATGTATTTTTGAAGTTACGAAACGTCCCAATTTTCATAACTGTCAGTTTCATTACATAACTAGTGATGTAATGAATTTTAATTAAACTGTTATTATTAAACCCATCATTTAGAGAAAAGACATTAAGGCACAAGAAACACTTTATTAATAAAATGCAAATAGAAACATTCCGTCATCTGTATTTTTAACAAAACATTTAAAGTTTTCTTCTGTAAATAATAAATTTCTTAGCGTGGTAACCTGAAGATCTTCTCTTTAAAAATGGTATTAATATGGCATATTTTTTGTCAATGTTTCTTTTGGCATTTAATTCTTTAATATTGATTCCTACTCAATATTCATATCGTGACGCTTTATAATTTTTCATCGTTTCGAAATACGCTAAGAGAATCTTTTCACATACATCTTTTTATTCACTTTTGTTGACACCAGTTTTCAAATTTCGTATATTATACTTCCTCATATATGCTTTTTGATTTACCAGGTAAGTATTATTGAATTTACTGCTACTCTTTTATATCAGATGGAATATCCACATCTAAATCAACAATTTCTGACTTAATTTGCTTAAAAAAATTCAGCAGATTGTCAACTGAACTTTGTTAATACAAATGTCAACCTATACCTACTAATGCTCAGGTACAGCAATAAACACAAAATTCATTTGTACCACTGTAGGTGTAACAATGTTTGAAACCGCAAAATAAAATTCAATATAAATTGCAATTTCTTTTCTATTTTAGAGCAGGATTAGATAAAAACGTTATAAAACAGTAATTTTTGACTCGCGTAATTTGCAAATATTGCATTCGTCAAGTAAAATTAGTCTTTTCATAACTGTCTACATAAATATATTGTTATTATTATTATTAGAATTGTTGTCTGTTATTAATTACTAATTTTTATATTATGTAATACATTCTACTCGATATGTTTGATATATGTTGTTTCTTCATTGTGTCATTTTCACAGCTTACTTGTTTTCAACAGCTACTTTGCAAATCCCGTCGCGCGTCGGCAAGATCTGATAATAATTCATAATTTCAACTTTGTTTGCTAATATCTTCCGTTAGAGAAAAGTTATCTAGTTGCGGTTTTCACTGATATCTGAGGCTTTTAATTCTCTATTTTACCGTGTAAAAATAAATATACCATTCCATTTAAATTTTTTAAGAAAAAGCGCGATATTTGTTATCATGTCAAATAACGGCCTCTAGCGGCGACAGTAATAATCAAATGGAAATAGCACAACATGCACTCGATAGGCCAAGAAAAGCACTTTCCAATGAGACCAAGTTTGTTAAATTCCGTTAAGGCTAATCGGAGTAATCGACATTTGAAAAAATGTATTTTTGGCATCTCCCCACCACTTTATTCTTGAAGATACAAAAAAAATGGAAAACTAAAAAGATTCAAAATTGTCCTAGGATTACGATTCATGTATTTTCAATACCACTTAATTGAGCAAAATACTGAGAAAAACCTGATTTTCTATTCTGCTGTGGCTGTTACGCCCCCTAGCGGCCATTTTAGAAACTCGAAAATATTTTCCAGCGACTTTTCATGACCACTTTACTTAAGGTAATTTTTTCCCTAAACTTGTGCGATGCTTGGTTTCTGAGATATGGCCGACCTCCATTCTTAGTTGCCCACCCTGTACATATTTCATTCTCTTTTTTAGATAATTACAGTTTCCTAAAATATGTCAAAATAATAAAGCTACAAGAAATGAAAGTGAGATAACCAGAATGTAGGTTATCAAAAGTATGCAAAGATTGAAATTGAATAATTTCTTATACAGATGATCTTTTTTGATTTTTTATAGATTGACATACAAAATCCTATAAAAAATATTCTTGCTGTAATTATAAGCAAACAAAGGTAATTCACATTAATATATTTGTTATTGTAATAAATATTACCAAGATTTTCTTAGTTGTTATCTACAAACTCTTTTAGTTCTCTTTTTAATATGAAGATTATTCTCCTCTCTCTTTTTGGCTTCTGAAGGTAAAAGATTAAATAATTTTGGGTAGTAATTAAAATCAACTTTGTAAAGAGAGCTCAACCTGTCCCATTTTGGCGTAGAATGGACGATTTTTCTACATCTAAAGACGTTAATAGAAAATAATATATATTTAGTAACTAAGTATTACAAAGATTTTCTTAGTTGTTATCTAAAAATACTTTTAGTTCTCTTTTTAATCTGAACATTATTCTTCTTTCTCTTTTTTGCTTCTGAAGGTAAAATATAAAATAATTTTGAGCCGTAATTAAAAGCAACTTTGTAAAGAGAGCTACTTCTGTTGATCGGCTTTCCTCCAACCTGTCCCATTTTAGCGTAGAATGGAGGATTTTTCTACATATAAAGACGTTAAAGAAAATAATGTATATTTAGTTAGTAACTAATACTTAACCTACTTTAAGCATTTCTAAAAAGAAGAAAGTTGTTAATTCGACCCTTGTGTGTTCCTTTGTGCCGATTACGGCTGACGGCAATTTTAAACAGTCCTAAAGTAATAAATACTACATAAATACTGTTAAGAAATAAAATATATATTTATTGTACTTATTTATAGGCATATTATAAGCAGATACAAATTTTTATATCCATCGTAGAAAAATAAATTCCTACAGAAATTCGTTTTCAAATATTGGATAAAAAATGTCTGTCTATATGTGTTATGTATGTGTCTGTGGTAAACCGTTTCTTGTAAACTCATAATTTCTTTTAAACTTAAAATTATTTTATTATTTCAAATTGGGCACATATATAAAACAGTGCAGTAGTAGTGTTTTACATACATGGTGATCTCCTCGGGCATGCAAACTCTCACGTTCTACATGTTATACATTAGTCAGAAATGATACAACGAATGATACAACGAATACTAACAAACGTTTCAATATCAATTTTTTCTAAACTATTTGCCCAATTTGGATGATTTTCTCTTGTATTATAAGTTGATTTGTCAAGGATGTTATTATACAAGTGTTTTAAAAACCATGTATGACTACCTAGTTTAAAAATTAAAGCGCATTTCTTTACGAATTTTTCTAACATCCTGTGTGGTAAATCAGCAATAAAAGTAAATTAGAATTTTGGTATTTTTCTCGAGAAATAACATTAACTAACGATATTTAATGTTTCAAAATTGCGTTAAGCCTTGATGATAATATGAACCAAGTCATGGCAATGATTATTATGGGTGTATCGTTAGAAATGTTGCGGCTCTCTTCAATGTGAGCCACAATGTCATAAAAAAATGTGAGACATTGACGTCTAGTATATACACCAAATCTTAAATTTCTGGACTCTTACCAGCTTGCTTTACTTATTTTCCCATATTTACTCCCCCCCCCCACCAACCTAGACCTGAATTTAACGAACACACTGTGGTTTGATTTTCACACCAATTTGTTAAGAACCATGACGATCGTTTCGCCTAAAATAGGTTTCATGGATGGTGAGTTGATAACTAACTTACAATCTATAAACTATCTCCTTAAATACTGAATCTTTGACAATGAAAGCAATCAGTATAACGAAAAAGGGGGAGTACCTAAATAATTACATTATCCGAATATTAACGGATTTCATATTATACAGGGTGTTTGGTGCATCGTGTGCCAAATTGAAATGACCGACAGAAAGGGTTATCTGCTATCCTTTCAGGCCCCTTAACACTTCCCATGCCCTGCAGGATTTTTCATATCGACCTTCTATCTTTTTAATGAAAAAAATCCCAAATTCTACATTTAAATTCAAATTATAAAAAAAGTATTAGGCGTAGACTGCGAATTTCATTTTTATTTTCATGTGTATTGTTGAAGGGTTCTTTTAAATCCAAAATTAGTGGCATTAGTCATCTAGTTGATTTTTTATTCACTCGCAAACTTTCGGAATAGGTAAAATTTAAATTTAAACTTAGATTTTACGTGGCTATAAAAAAAAACTCAGAGCAACCGGGATCTTGCAACTCCCCCAAAATTCTCTAGTCTATCCTCTTGCTAATGATGTGTCACATGTCATAAAAATCTTTTAATAATTTCGTGAATTCGCTAAATTAATGAATCGGGTCACATAAGGCTAATATTCAAAATTTCGAATAAAAAATTATATTTGCTTAAATTATGCATGGCAAACAGGTAAAATCTGTTATTTCACTCTTGCGAAGTAAAATCTAGCTACTATCTCTTTCTTTTCATTGGTTTTCTTGAAATAAAGAAACAATTAAATTTTTATCATTTATTAAACAAATTTAAAAATCTTGCTCAAAGCATTGGTCTCTGTTGCGAATGCAGGCCCGACATCTGCTTCGTATTTCGACAGTTGTTGTATGAAGTCGTATTTCCTCCCTAATTGTACCGAAAGCCGTTTCTATGCGTTGGACAAGAGGACAAGTTCCTCCCTACTCACAACCTCCGTCGTGTACGCGAGCTCTTTGGCACGTCCCCAGACATAAAAATCCAACGGAGTTAGGTCTGGGGAACATGGAGGCCATTGAATAGGACCATCCCGCCCAATCCACGCATTTGGGAACACATTGTCTAGATATTGTCTTACAATCAATCGCCAGTGCGCGGGACAGTCGTCATTTTGAAAAGCTGTAGGCGTATGCGTAGATTGGGCGGAATGGCCCTATTCAATGGCCTCCACGTTCCCCAGACCTAACTGCATTGGATTTTATGTCCCAGGTCGCGCCAAAGACCTCGTGTACGCGACGGAGATTGGGACTAGGGAGGAACTTGTCCTCTTGTCCAACTCATAGAAACGGCTTTCGGTACAATTAGGGAGGAAATACGACTTCATACAACAACTGTCGAAATACGAAGCAGATGTCGGGCCTGCATTCGCAACAGAGACCAATACTTTGAGCAAGATTTTTAAACTTTTTTAATAAATGATAAAAATGTAACTGTTTCTTTATTTCAAGGAAACAAATGAACAGAAAGAGATGGAAGATAGATTTTACTTCGCAAGAGTGAGATAACGGAATTTTGAATATTAGCCTTATGTGAAACGATTCATTAATTTAGCGAATTCACGAAGTTATTAAAAGATTTTCGTGACATGTGGCACATCACTAGCAAGAGGATAGACTAGAGAATTTTTGAGGGAGTTGTAAGATCCCGGTTGCTCTGAGTTTTTTTTATAGCCATGTAAAGTCTAAGTTTAAATTTAAATTTTACCTATTTCGAATGTTTGCGAGTGAATAAAAAAAGAACTAAATGACTAATGCCAGTAATTTTGGATTTAAAAGAACCCTTCAACAATACACATCAAAATAAAAATGAAATTCGCAGTCTACGCTTAATACTTTTTTTATAATTTGAATTTAAATGTAGAATTTGGGATTTTTTTCATTAAAAAGATAAAAGGTCGATATGAAAAATCCCGCAGGGCAGCCTGAAAGGACAGTAGATAACCCTTTCTGTCGGCCATTTCCATTTGGCACACGATGCACCAAACACCCTGTATAAGTAATTAGCATAATAATTAAGGATGCCTAATAAATACCCTATACAAAGTATTAAATTTGGAATAAATTTAGAAAAACTATACTACCTATACAAATCATTTCTAAGTAATGGTAAGTAGTGGAGAATGATTTATCTCGGTTTGATCATTTAACAACTTATCCAAACGTTTATGTTTATTAATTTCTAAACATTCCCATAAATCTAATCTCAATCCTTTACTCTCTACGTGTCAAATTTCCAAATCGGCCTTAAAGGAATGTTTTTCTTCTAATAAATGATTTGCATATGTAGAGTCAGTTTTGTTCTTAATGTAATTATTTTTGTGCTCATAATGACGTTTCTTGAAACTCCTACGTATTTGGCCAATATATACCCCAGGGCAAGAACCGCAAGTTAACTTATAGACTCCTGATTTATAGGGTTTTTGGGTTTTGTCTTTATTATTTTTAATGTATTTTCCTAATCTTGTCTTGTCTTATAAGCAATATTCAAATTACGTTTTCTTAAATATGCCGAAACTTTTTGCGTTGGGGAGCCTAAGTACGTGATTGTTTTTAATTTTGAGTCGTTTTTTTTTTTAATTGGATATATTAATTTCAAAGCCTTATTTAACTTCTTTTTAGCTATAATATTTTCAATTGAGAAGAGATCAACCCGTTATTGACAGCAACTTGTTTAATAGTGTTATTTTCTTTGTTGTAATTACTTGTTGACATTGCAACATTCAACAATCGGTACATCATGCTATGATAGGCTGCTAATTTATTTGAAAGGGATGTGTCGAATTGTTATGTATAGTTGTGTCTGTATACGACGGTTTGTGATCAAAAAATCATGCTTGTTGTTTAGTCTAGTTATAGTTAAATCCAGAAAATTCATACTTTTATCGACTTCTTCTTCAATAGTAAATTTTATATTCGGATGTAGGTTATTAATATGATCCAAGAACTTGGTTAGTTGTCTAGTGGTCCTAGTAACACAGGCAAAAATATCATCAGCATATCTGTACCAGTACAAGAAATTATTATGTGATGGTTACCGAAGATATTAGTCTCTAAATTATTCATAAAAATTTCGGCAAGTAAGAGACTTAGTGGGTTTCCCAAAATTATTAAATTGAAAATAATTTTCATCAAGACAGACCCACAGTAAATTTAGTATTTCAATAATGTTAACGTGATTTATGTCTAACAATTCCTCTGCAATGTCTATTACGTCTCTGGCTGGAATACTAGGGAACAAGTTTTGGACATCAAAGGAAATAAGTTTAGCATTTGACGGTAGTGTGGTATTTTTAATTTTGGAAATTAATTCATAAAAATTCTTAATACTATACTTACGTGTGAATTTACATTTTTCTTTTAGAGTATCAATGAGTCTGCTTGAAATTTTAACTGAGGGTGCAGTTGTATAAGAGACAACTGGTCTGATAGGCAAATTTTCTTTGTGCAATTATATTAAAGATTATAATTTAGGTATTTGGGTGTTCAATACAGTTAATTTATAAATATTGCTATTATCCAGTATACTAATTGAATTATTGATAACCGATTTCATTTCCTTTTGAAATTTCTCGAACGGTTCCATTTTTAACTCTTTATATGTACTAGGATTTAAAAAGTTTAATGTTTTTTTAAAGTAATCATCTCTAGTTATTGCTATCAGTTCTTGTGGATTTAACTATACTAACTAGACTAAACAACAAACATGATTTTTCGATTATCATAAACCTTCGCATACAGACACAACTATGCATAACAACTCGACACATTCCTTTCAACATAAATTAGCAGCCTATCATAACATGATATACTGATTGTTGAATGTTCCAATGTTAACAATTAATTATAACAAAGAATGTAACATTATTAACAAGTTGCTGTCAATAACGGGTTTGACCTCCTCGTAACTGAAAATATTGTACCTAAAGGGAACTTTAATAAGGCCTTGGAATTAATATATCCAATCAAAAAGAAAAACGACTAAAAATTTAAAACAATCACGTATTTAGGCTTCCCAACGCAAAAGTTTCAGCATATTTAAGAAAACGTTATTTGTATATTGCTTATAAGACAAATAATTCATTAGAAAAATACATGAAAAATAATATAGACAAAATCCAAAAACATTATAAGTCTATAAGTTGACTTGCGGTTCTTGTCCTGGGGTATATATTAGCCAAACAAGTAGGAGTTACAAGAAACGTCATTATGAGCACAAAAATAGTTGCATTAAGAACAAAACTTACTCTACATGTTCAAGTCATTTATTAGAAGAAAAATATGCCTTTATGGATCATTTCGCAAATTTACACATATAGAGGATTGAGATTAGATTTATTGTAATGTTTAGAAATTAATAAACAACAACGTTTGGATAATCTATTAAATGGTCGAACCGAGATAAATCATTCTCCACTACTTAACATTACTTGGAAATGATTTGCATAGCTAGTATAGTTTTTCTAAATTTATTTCTTATTTTTTACTTCCCTCGCATAACGAAGGGAAGTATTGTATTCGAGAAAAAATCACCCTCCGAGATTTTTTCGGATTCTGACGTTTCAGAACACGTAGATTACGAAAATATGGGTTTTTCAATTCCGTCAGTCTGTCTGTCTGTCTGTCTGTTGGTGCATTTACTAAAAAACTACTTGACGGAGAGCAGTCAAATTTGGCAAGTAGTTGACGCTACTGTCAGCGCAGAAATGGTAGAAATTTCACTGGAAAATATACAGGGTGGACCGTCTAAACGGAATAAATAGCGAAAAAAATTTTTTTTCGCTCAAATTTAAAATTTCCATGTTTCATGACACGCTAAACCTATTTCTCAAAAAAAAAAAATGAAAAATTTTTCACCATTTTTTAAAAAATCGGTAAAGGTATTTACACAGAACTTCCCTCGTTCATGGCAGTCTCTAAAAAAATAATAATTACGAAGTGACATTGAGAATAATAATCGGAGTAGAGTTATTGCTATTATTACAAAGAAAACTTGATAAGTTTTGGTCAAAAAAATATACAGATTGCTCATCCAACAGCAAAAGTTCAATACTAAATAGCAGGTGCCACATATGGCAGGCTTGCGCAAATACCTTTACAAATGTCCACCATGACTGAATTATTTCTTGGGATGACCACCCTGTACATTTTTCAATAAAAGTATAATAGGTGCATATGCCAGATGTTATTGCCATCTGTCACATTTTCAATCCAACATTCACGTAATGGAGTGGAAGTATAGTGGTGGTTAAAAAATTTCATTTTTTTAAAATTTTTCAAAAGATGATAAAATAATTTTCAAATTTTTTTCTTCTGAAATAGGTTTAAAATGTCAAAGGTAGAAATTTTAAATTAGAGCAAAAAGGAAAGTTTCCTTCTGTTCGATAGAAGTGCTAAAAAAAGTTTAAAAATTAAAAATGATGTATTTTTAAAATAGGTTTAGAATGCTATGAAACGTGAACATTTTAAATTTGAGCAAATAAAAAAAAATTCAATCTATTTTAGTGGTAAAAACTTTTTGAAAAATGTTGGTGAAAAAAATTTTCAAAATTTTTTTTCTGAAATACCTAGGTTTAGAATGTCATTTAAATTTGAGCATTCTGGTGTTAAATTTTTTTCCAAACTGGTAACAAAATGTTGCAAATTTCTTTTCCGAAATTGGTTTGGAATATCATGAAACGTGGAAATTTTAAATTTGAGCAAAAAAAATTTTTTCGTCTGTTCTATAGTAGTGATACATAAATGGATTAAAAATGTTTTCAAATTTTTTAAAAAATTCTTCAAAAACATTTTTAAATTTGTTTGAATAGTTTTAGAATGTCATGGAAACGTATGGATAGTTAAAATCTGAACAAAGAAAGAAAAATTCTATCTTGTGATAAAATTTCAAAAAACTTTTTTTTTTAATCAGGCTTAGAATGCCATGAAACGTGAAAATTTTAAATTTGAAGAAAGAAAAAAAAATTCATTTTAGTAGTAAAAATTTTTTCAAAAATATTGGTGAAGAAAATTTACAACATTTTTTTTCCTGAAATAGGTTAAGCCTGTCATGAAACGTAGAAATTTTAAATTTGAGCAAAAACAATTTTTTTTCATCTTGGTAAAAATTTTTTCAAAAATGTTTGAAAAAAATTTTCAAAATTTTTTTTTTTCTGAAATAGGTTTAGCGCGTCATGAAACGTGGAAATTTTAAATTTGAGCAAAAAAAAATGTTTTTCAACTTAGTAAAAATTTTTTCAAAAATGTTTGAAAAAAATTTTCAAAAAATTTTTTTTCCTGAAATAGGTTTAGCGCGTCATGAAACGTGGAAATTTTAAATTTGAGCAAAAAAAAATTTTTTTCATCTTGGTAAAAATTTTTTCAAAAATGTTTGAAAAAAATTTTCAAAAAATTTTTTTTCCTGAAACAGGTTTAGCGCGTCATGAAACGTGGAAATTTTAAATTTGAGCAAAAAAAAATTTTTTTCACTATTTATTCCGTTTAGACGGTCCACCCTGTATATTTTTCAGTGAAAATTCTACCAGTTCTTCGCTGACAGTAGAGTTAACTACCTACCAAATTTGACTGCTCTCCGTCAAGTAGTTTTTTAGTAAATACACCAACAGACAGACAGACAGACAGACAGACAGACAGACAGACAGACAGACAGACAGACAGACAGACAGACAGACTGACGGAATTGAAAAACCTATATTTTCGGAATCTACGTGTTCTGAAACGTCAGAATCCGAAAAAATCTCGGAGGGTGATTTTTTCTCGAATACAATACTTCCCTTCGGTATGCGAGGGAAGTAAAAATTTTTACCAAGAAAAAAATTTATTTTTTTTTCAAATTTAAAATTTCCACGTTTCATGACACGCTAAACCTATTTCTGAAAAAAAAAAAAATTTTGAAACTTTTTTTCACATTTTTGAAAAAATTTTTACCATGAGAAAATTTTTTTTTGCTCAAATTTAAAATTTCTACGTTTCATGGCATTCTAAAACTAAAAAAAAAAAAATTATTTTTTACTTCCGTCGCATACCGAAGGGAAGTATTGTATTCGAGAAAAAATCACCCTCCGAGATTTTTACGGATTCTTACGTTTCAGGTCACGGAGATTACGAAAATATAGGTTTTTCAATTCCGTCAGTCTGTCTGTCTGTCTGTCTGTCTGTCTGTCTGTTGGTGCATTTACTAAAAAACTACTTGACGTAGAGCAGTCAAATTTGGCAGGTAGTTGACGCTACTGTCAGCGCAGAAATGGTAGAAATTTCACTGGAAAATATACTGGGTGGATCGTCTGAACGGAATAAATAGTGAAGAAAATTTTTTTTCGCTCAAATTTAAAATTTCCACGTTTCATGACGCGCTAATCCTATTTCGGGAAAAAAAATTTTTGAAAATTATTTTCACCATTTTTCAAAAAATTTTTACCAAAATAAAAAAAAAAATTTTTGTTCAAATTTAAAATTTCCACGTTTTATGACACGCTAAACCTATTTCTAAAAAAAAAAAAAAAAATTGACACCAACATTTTTAAATAATTTTTTACCAAGATGAAAAAAATTTTTTTTGCTCAAATTTAAAATTTCTACGTTTCATGGCATTCTAAAACTATTAAAAAAAATTTTTAATTTTTTTTACCAACATTTTTGAAAAATTTTTTTCTACTAAAATGATGATTTTTTTTTTCTTCAAATTTAAAATTTCCACGTTTCATGGCATTCTAAGCCTGATTAGAAAAAAAAATGCAAATTTTTTGAAGCTTTTTTACCAACATTTTTTAATTTTTTTTTACCACTAAAATAGACGGATTTTTTTTTCTTCAAATTTAAAATTTCCACGTTTCATAGCGTTCTAAATCTATTTAAAAGAAAAATTAGAAATTTTGTTTAGTATTTTTAAAAAATTTTACCACTAAGATAGAATTTTTTTTCTTTCTTCAGATTTAAACTATCCACGTTTCCATGGCATTCTAAAACTATTCAAACAAGTTTAAAAATGTTTCTGAAAAATTTTTAAAAAAATTTGAAAACATTTTTAATCTATTTATCACTACTATAGAATAGACGAAAAATTTGGGTTGCTCAAATTTAAAAGTTTCACGTTTCATGACATTCTAAACCTATTTAAAAAAAATATATAATTTTTAAATCTTAAACTTCTTTTACCACTAGTATAGAATAGACGGAAACTTTCCTTTTTGCTCAAATTTAAAATTTCTACGTTTGACATTTTAAACCTATTTCAGAAGAAAAAATTTTTAAATTTTTTTTTTAACATTTTTGAAAAATTAAAATAAAAATGAAATTTTTTAACCACCACTATACTTCCACTCCATTGCGCGAATGTTGGATTGATGTGACGGATGGCAATAATATCTGACATATACACCTATTATACTTTTATTGAAAAATGTACACGTACAGGGTGGTCATCCCAAGAAATAATTTAGTCATGGTGGACATTTGTAAAGGTATTTGCGCAAGCCTGCCATATGTGGCACCTGTTATTTAGTATTGAGCTTTTGCTGTTGGATGAGCAATCTGTATATTTTTTTGACCAAAACTTATCAAGTTTTCTTTGTAATATTAGCAATAACTATATTCCGATTATTATTCTCAATGTCATTTCGTAATTATTAATTTTTTAGAGTGACCGCCATGCACAAATAACGAGGGAAGTTCTGTGTAAAGACCTTTACCGATTTTTTTTACCAACATTTTTGAAACATTTTTTTCTACTAAAATGATAATTTTTTTTCTTCAAATTTAAAATTTCCACGTTTCATGGCATTCTAAGCCTGATTCAGAAAAAAAATTTTTGAAATTTTTTATCTTAAACTTCTTTTACCACTAGTATAGAATAGACGGAAACTTTCCTTTTTGCTCAAATTTAAAATTTCTACGTTTGACATTTTAAACCTATTTCAGAAGAAAAAATTTTAAAATTTTTTTTTAACATTTTTGAAAAATTAAAATAAAAATGAAATTTTTTAACCACCACTATACTTCCACTCCATTGCGCGAATGTTGGATTGATGTGACGGATGGCAATAATATCTGACATATACACCTATTATACTTTTATTGAAAAATGTACAGGGTGGTCATCCCAAGAAATAATTCAGTCATGGTGGACATTTGTAAAGGTATTTGCGCAAGCCTTCCATATGTGGCACCTGTTATTTAGTATTGAGCTTTTGCTGTTGGATGAGCAATCTGTATATTTTTTTGACCAAAACTTATCAAGTTTTCTTTGTAATAATAGCAATAACTATATTCCGATTATTATTCTCAATGTTATTTCGTAATTATTAATTTTTTAGAGTGACCGCCATGCACAAATAACGAGGGAAGTTCTGTGTAAAGACCTTTACCAATTTTTTGTTACACTAATTACCTTCATTATCACAGATCCAGTATTTAAGGAGATAGTTTATAAATTGTAAGTTAGTTATCAACTCACTATCCGATGAAGCCTATGTTAGGCAAAACGACCGTCATGGTTCTTAATAAATTATTGTGAAATTCAAACCACAGTGTGTTCGTTAAATTTAAGTTTAATATGGATTTTCATCAAGTAAAGGCCGAATCAATCAACTATATAATCTAGTTCCAGATTTTATTATGATACATTCGTGCACCAAATGATCAAGCACAATTCCTTGTGTAAAAGTGGCTTCCTATAAACTGGGTAGATTTTTGATATGTTCTATATTTTGGGCCCTTGATCAAATGTCTCAATGGGTCGGAGGGCCCAAACCACCAGGGTTTCAAGATAGTACCAAGTGAAGAATTTGGTGGGGTCCTTTCAGGCCAATATCTCAATATTCAGAGTACTGGTGCACAGAAAAAGTTACAGACAGATAGACAGTTAAACCGTTAGAAACTTTTTTCGCTCAAATTCAATATCACGACGTTTCATAGCAACTAACCCTTTTTCAACAAAGGAAAATTGAAAAATTTATATTTGTTTGCGATTACTGTACCTCCACTCCACTATATGGAAGTACTTAAAATAAAACAGTAAATAGGCATAACTAAACAGAATTTCATTTTACATCAGTTTTTACTTTGATTACAAAATGTTAGTTGAAATCATTGTAGTTGGTAAACAGAAAGTGTAATAACTCATTACTGTCAATTAGTTTCTGCAGAGAAATTGGCTTTCAGTGTCAGCTCGATACTTCAGAGCAGAAGCATTTTAAAGCGAATGGAGACAATTGTCGAAAACCGGGAAGTGCATTAACTTTAATGAGAGCTTTGAACTCTGGTGTCACCGGATCTCGCGCCAATTAGAAATTACTTGAAATCGTTTATCGCCTGTAATCGACGATTATAACTTGCGGTCAAGAATTTTCACCGAATTGTTTAATTGCGCTTTTATTGGAATTATGTTCCTTACATTAAATATTCTATAAAGCAATAAACAGAAAACCTATTTATCATGAATGTATCTTGTAACGATTTTGTTTAGGAATAATAATGAAATTCTGTAACGGATGCTAGTTTTGTCCACTGAATTATCTTACTACGTAGAGTTAAGTAACATCGTTTCATATGCTTGATGATACAGCAATATTATCCACACCTGTGAATAATATACTGGTCGGATAAATACAAAAAAGCCGAAGCTGGACTCAGCAAAGTACAAGCATAGCTAAACTTTAACATACTGTACATTAATATGAAGAAACCAACTATATAACATTTTTCACCTCAACCACTGAGCAATCTGATATTCTTATTAATATTTTAAAACACTCTAAGTGACGAAAATAATAAATCATTATACAAATTGTATCCGATACAGGATATTTCAAGCAGAAAAGAAAGTACATATAAACTAATGTATAGTGTTTAATATCTCTTAGTGTATTACATAGTGGTCTGAGGTCGGAATATAACAATGATTAACTCCATCTTTCCATAAGTTAACATATTGTTCTTTCAAATGATGTAGATATTCTACAATATTACTTTGCAAGAATTAAGAAACTTTAAATAATAGATCTCTCTAGTTTCACTGAGGTCTAAATTATTTAAATAGAACCAAACATTTATTTCCAACAGTTTTTCACATCTAAGAATCGACAGAAACTAACATATTAATAATCCGTTTTAAAAAAAAAAACTCTCAATTAACGACATATTACTTGCTCTGCTCCAAAAATGTGCAATGCTTTACTATCAAAAGTTAAATTATTAGCCTAGAAATGTGACTTTAAAAGACAAATTAAAAGTTATGTTTTGAAAATATTTACGAAATGCTCTACTATACCGGAATGTAGTCTTCATAAAACCACTAAATATGTTTTCCCTCTATAGGGCGTGCCAAAATTTCATGTATAAGAAGCTATAGGTAACTGAAGTCAAAATAAGTAAGTATAAATGTACTCCTATCCAAGTTGCCTTGTTTAACCACTAGCGGCAACATATTATTACTGAGAGCTGTGATTATATTAGACAGACTTTATAACAAACTAGTTGACAAGTTTCTGTAAACTAGTATGGATTATTTTATTTCAGAAGTTTTTATTCATATATTTGGCAGTTTATTTCAAATCTTGCAAGTCAATCTTGAACCACTCCCAGTTGATCTGTTGCTCTGAAATATTGCATACATATGTAATGCCGGTAAGAATATAATTTCTTATAATAAAATCCATAGAAAAAAATTAGTAAATAGGCGCAAATTTTATATAATATTCAGATATGTATTCAAATACGAATGAGTTTGCAACTCCACAAAACATCCGGAATACATTTTATTTGTTTTCACTTTCCTACTAAGATATTTGCAATTTCATTAAAATTTTATTCTCATCAAAAAATCCCGAAAGTGTTGAAACTTTATTATTGTTTTAATTACGTCGATATATAACTTCAGACCAACTTGAGACTCTTTTACTAATAGGGAGTATAATTTAAAAATATATAATCTCCTTCAATCACAGCCCTCGCTTGGATTTTTCATTAAGTAGAAAGCTGAAATAAATTATATAAATGTGATATGAAATTTGCACCTATTTTCGTAATTTTCTTTAGTCAAGCATAACTTCATTATTTGAATAATAGGTAATATAGTTAAGTTCCGGGACATTTACGAGGTTGCAAATTCAAATTCTGTCATTTATTGGTGTCACAGATATACATAATCCGATTGTAACACTTTGGCAATTATTTAGACTCCCACTTAGTGTTTAAAATGTCAAAATCGTTTCCGTGCCAAAAAATAAAATTATGGAAAGGACTTTTGGTGGTGAAAATGTTATTGAACCCAGTAAAACGATCCCTTCGAAAAATATCCAATTTACTACGAAATTAAATTCACACAAAAATTCCATGAAAGAATCGTCTTTGAAACATTAAAAATACTTATAACCACCTTTGACATCATCTTTCATCAAAATCTGCATAAGAAATAATTTCACTAAAAATGACTAAAAAAATTTTCATCTCGAGGACGACGGTCACTCGCCTCTGGGCTCGTTCCAATTTTCAAAGGTACTCAAAAAATTTCAAGTTGCACGGGGCGGAAAACCGTTCCGCCCGACAAACTTTTCGAAAGTACCACGAATCCCAAGGTACCAAGAAGAGAAGTGCACAGGGCGGAAAACCGCTTCGTCCGACAAATTTTTCGATAGTACCACGAATTTGGTTTCTCGAAAGTACCACGAATTTAGTGGTTCACAGGGCAAAATCAGTCAGGATGTAGCGAGTAGCTATTTTAAACGATAAAATTTAGGGAAAAATCAATGGGACGGTTTTTCCTATAAAATCAAAAATCCTCATTTAATTATCCTCAAAGTGGGAGACCATAATCCTTGCCCAAACCACTAGAATGCACATAAAATTAGTCAAAAAATTCAAAGTTGGAGAGTCGATTCCGACGAACCCAAGATACTTTTAATCTAGGCTCAGGCGGACATCGCCATAGTAGTAGCTCGAATGCGAGTCGACGGAAAAAAAGTATTTGTGTTCGATGCCGTTGGTACGTTTATAAAATCCGGAAAACCATCGAACTTATATAGATAGCTTCTTTAAGCATCCTGACAAGGACTTCAAGCATTTCGATAATTTCAGTGCAAAATTAAAAGTGATTAATTTTCAAAAAGTTCCGCATACATTTTACAATAATTACTAACTGGGAGTCTGGATCTTTTTGTACAGTCGATTGTCATAGTTCTCTCGACGCTGAATGAGTTACACTCCTACAGCAGTTAACGGCTTGCTGAGTGGTGGTGTTCTTTGATGTTTGCCTTATATACATTGGTTAAGTATGGATCATTTATATTTTTTACATTTTATGAAATATTGCAATAAATGAAAATATATTTTGAATTCGATTTCTTATTGATCCACTAATTATAAGATTTGTAACCGGCCTGCGATTCTGTGGCGTAAGTCGGACAACTACTTACTACGGGTCACCTTTGATCCCGTCACGTTTGTGTACTTGTTCAAGTACTCATAGAATCCATCGACGGTTTTAATTATTAAGAAGTGTTTCTAAGAAAGTGCTAATTATAAGATATATTCATTAAAAGTGCGCCGCCCGACATAAGTTTTCGACGAAGAGAGAAGACTGTAGCAATCACACTAAGTATAATTTTGTCTATTTTCGTCTTGGGGAGCCTGAAGGGTAACTTGAATCCCCCTTGTGAGCAGAGTGGATAATTATCGCAGTGGCGACACGGCTCCGGCCTAAATTATATGAAATTGTTGTCGTGTCGATCAGACTCTACCGTACTACGTACGTCTACAAAAACGCCGGATTTATCATTTTTGTATCTTTCAATAGCGCCTCAAAGATAAAAAAAATCGCAATATTTGTCAAACTTTCCACTATAGAAGTCCGTACTAACTGGCCTATAATATTATGACACATCTTTGAAAAGGGGTGATCAAGAGACAGGCCAAGTGTATTTTTTAATACAGCGAAATTTAGCGCGGCATCAATTATCAAAAATTTCCACGTAGGTAAATTTAATTTTCTCTACTAATTAACCATGGGCATTCACAGAGCATGGAAACAAACATGCATTATATGCAAATAAAAAAAACAATTCACTTAAAAGAACATGGAAGTTCTAATTATAAAATATATAGCACACAATAATTTTGTGACAAAAATATAAATAATCATTCTTAATTCTAAAATAATCATAGCTCAATCAATATATTAAATAATCACTGTATACTTCTCAAATTAAAGTGCAAGATTTCATGAATGATTCTTTATTTATTCACCTAATTGTGTTGTATTCAACTGATGGTTACTAAATAAAATCTAAATATTTCTGACAGAATGATTATTGAATTTTCATTTTATATATTACTGTCACGAATCAATTTAATCCGACTCTGAACCACGAGGGTTAGTTGAATGCAACGATTCTTTACAGAATTCGACTTTCTAAACCAATTATTGATGAGAGTAAATCCATTACATTAGGTCAAACAAAATGTAAGCTAAAGCAGCAAACCCTTAATTTCCTTTTAGAGATCTATTTTCATTCAGTCATTTTATATTGAAAGAGAGTGTCTTGTACGCCTCAACTATTTGAATTATCAGCTATTTGGAAGATTTATAAAAGTTATATTGTTTGTCATTCTTACTTTATTAAAACAAAATGAATATTGATTGATATAAGCCAAATCTCTCGTCTGTAGCAGTCAGACAGGAAGTAATTTCTCATCTATATGCTACAAGCAGATTCAGAGATATTGATGTCATTGAAGATATACAGTATTTTGTCTTTTTTCGATCTTTTCTACAAGTATCTGACAACAGCAGGGTTGCGTGTTTACATTAAATAATCTTGACGAAAGGATTCGAGAGATGCACTATAATAATAATAATAATAATAATTTATTTATCCTTTCGATCATAGTATAATGATATAGGACATGTCAATACATAAACAAAAAACAATAATAATAAACAAAATACTTGAAATATAATACATGACGATAATTGCACCAACATACATAAATAACATCGAAATAAATAAATAGTCAAATATATCGTAAAACGGTTATATAAGTAGTTAAAAGTGTATGGGTACGTAATTATTATTTAAAAATTCGTCGACTGAATAATAACAACCATTTATTAAATAGTTTCGCAATTCCTTTTTAAAAGAATATAAGGAAGCCTTTTCTTTAATTTCGGGAGGTAGAGAATTGAAAAATTTTACTCCGGCCAGCAGTGGAGACTTCTCGTACAGTGCTGTTCTGCGCCTCCGTATTTTCTATAGATTACCATGTCTAGTAGGATAATTATGTAGTTGAGAAGTTGTTTCATACTTGCTAATATTCTTTTTTGTATATATGAGACAATGGTGTATATATACATGCAAGGAAACGTCAACATAGCATGTTTGAAAAATACTCTACATGACTGAGTTTTCTGTATGTCAAAAATTAATCGAATGACTCGTTTTTGAGCAATTAGAATCCTCTCACTCTCAGAAGCGCCACCCCACAAAATGAAGTTATACGACAGTACCGAATTAATGAGTGCATAATAAACATTTAATAGTGAGTTTTGGTCTAAAACATTTTTTAGTTGCAAGATTACATAGTAGCCACTACTTATTTTTCGACAAATATTGCTAATATGGTATTTCCAGCTCATATCACTGTCAATACGTATACCAAGAAATTTTGTTATTGCACTTGGGACAAGTGTTAATTAGTTGAATGTTACACTTATGTCGGTGTGAAATTACTTTCTGCCAAAAAATTGAATTAAGACAGTTTTCTTCGTCTTTACAATTAATTTATTAATACCGCACCAATTTGTAAATTGTTGAAAGAGAGTATTGAGCTTTTCCTTTAGTTCCTCACGGCTGTCTGCCTCTTCTGCTATGGAGACATCGTCTGCAAACAGCACAGCGTACTCAGTACTAATCTGAAGTGGTAAGCCATTTATAAACAAAAGGAAAATAAGTGGTCCCAGGACAGAGCCCTGAGGAACTCCATGATTAACATCATACTTCTCTGAACTAGTTTCTTCCAATTTTACAACAAGTTTTCTAAAGATGAGATATGATACTATCCACGAAAGAAAGTTACCCCTAATTCCTATCGCAAAAAGTTTTTCTGACACAAATGTTGGTTCTATAGAATCAAATGCCTTGGAAAGGTCAAAGAAAAGAGCAGCAACGCACTTCTTGTCATTCATACGATTTTACACAAATTCCGAGAAGTCTCAGTTGACCTGCCAGGGTAAAGTCCATTTTGAAATTTGGAAGTTATTTGGTATTTTGTTAAATAGAGAAGTATTTTATTATATATAGCGCGTTCAATTATTTGACATATGACGCTAACTACAGTGATAGGCCTGTAATTCTCTATTAAATATGGGCCATTATTTTTGTAGATTGGAATTACTTTTCCTATTTTCAATTCTTCCGGGAATTTCCCCAGTTCTACAGACAGGGTAACAATATGACTCCTACAGAGTTAGTATTTTTTAATTGACTTATTATGTTTATTATGTCCTCACTAGTGACTGGCGTAAAGAAAAAGGTGTTGTTATTATTAGGCACTGTAGTACATTTTTTTCACCAAAGTGATCCTTCATTTTATTTGGGACTTCGGTAGAGTAGTGCTCAGCAAATGAATTGACAATTTTATCGGGATCGCTTACAAATTCATTGTTAATTTGAATATTTATTGACTGTGCGGTTTTAATTTTGCCGGTCTTTTTACGCACTAAATGCCATATTTGTTTTTGCCTATCGTGAATATTAACTATATTACTTAATGAATTTTGATAGTAATTTAACTTGGCTCTGTTAACACTTGTTTTATGTGCCTTTTTCATTTCATTATACCTAATTGCTACATCAGCCTCATTTGTAGTTTTCACTAACCAGAACATATTCTTCAATTGCTTACCTTTTTCTCTTATATCCCTTGTGATCCACATATTATGAGCTTTTTTATTTTCAGGCGAGAATTTAATTAAAGGACACGTTAAATCTAGAGCATGCAATAAATTGTTTAAAAACGTATTATATACATTATTAATATCAGACGTACATTCATATACAGGGTCAAAATTTTCAAATTGCAAGTAATTTTTTAACTGCCACAAATTATTTTCGCAAGTATCTCTTTTCGTGATGATTTTTGATTGAGCGTGTAGATGCTTAATATATTGTATTTTCAGTGTAAATACAATACCTAGATGATCACTGAAGTTGAATGGTTCAATTTTGTCATTATGTAGTTCTTGTGAGATATTTGTTGCGAAGTAATCAATTTTTGAAATTGAGATATAATTATTTATATCTGCAAACACTCTTGTGGGCTCATTGTTTTTAAATGATAGTTCATAACTTGTTAGATCTATAAAAAGATTTTTCTCTCTTTCTCTTTGGGGATTTTTTTTTCATATTTAGATTGTCAATATTCATATCGCCGCATATTATAACATTTTTAAAGCGGCTAAAACAATTAGTTAAAATAAGTGTTGTAACATGCGGAATGCTCAATAGCATCCTTCGTTACACTGTTAATATTTATTAGAAAAATTATAGTTATCGGAAATATTATTCCCACAAACTTTAGTACTAATAGAGTCCCTTACTGCTTAGACTATGATGAACGTACGTCATCTGTCAGCAGTTAAAGTTCGCAAATACTAGATCGCGCAAGAGCAATGGTATTTCAACTAAATAACGCCGGGTGAAACTCTTTCTCGTTGAACCATTGCACTAATTAGACGTATTTATAATTTTGTTTGACCTGTAATGGGGATGTTAGAATTTGAAAAACCTCGTGATGATCACATGAGGTAAGGTTTTGATAATTATACCGGTAAATGCCATCTAACATTTGAAATATTGTTTTAGGTTTTTCTTATATTCTTATAAATTAAGAATTCATTTCTTCTGAAACAAAACTTATTCACGTCTAATGATTTAACGTAGAAGTACTTTGGCGTTATATTATTTGCTTTAAGCAAGATTTGAGATTATGCACACCTTGCTATACTACATTTTGAATCGGAATATATGAAAACATTCTAGGCGAAGAGATTTTCTTCATTTTGTCTTGGCGACAATCTTCTACGATTTCATAACCTCACAATGGGATTAAGGCGGCCACGTGTGAAATTAAACCCATGATCATCGGAGAATAGGACCGTATCTAGGAGTTCTCTCCATCAGGATAACAAAATAAAAGATAAGTACTTTTAATTGTTACCAATAAAAGGGATTATTTTCACATGATTGTTGAGCTATTAGAGCCAAAAATGTCTAAATTTAACATACTATATTCAAGTGAAATCTATTATATTTTGGCTATTTGCATTTTAAATCCATTGTTGTATATTAATTCGTAGTTCCTTATATCTTGAATTCGTTGTCGCAAATATTTCGCCGTAGTATTGATTCGTAGTTGCTTTTATCGTGTTTCCTTATGATTAATATCTTATTGTAGTACTGTAATGCATTTTTGTTGTTGATATAGTGAGTCGTGGTTCAATTTTTGGTTGTAACGAAAGTGTTTAAGTTTATGAACTTTGAGATAATGTTACGAGACATATTTGTTGTAATATAGTATTTTGTCTCTCGTAAGGGATCTCAAGTTCCTAATTTTGTTGTAATGTATGATTTTTAATATTGAGATAAATTTACGAGACTTATCTTCTGTAATATAGTTATTTGGCCTCTCGTAAAGGATCTCAAGTATATCTACGTTGTGTAATATATGATTTTAGTATTGAGGTGAAAGTTACGAGACGTATCTTTTCTAATATATTTTTGGTTCTCGTACACGCCTCAGATTTGCTTTGCCGTTGGGGCACATTGTAATATAGAGTATCGTGTAATATAGTAAATTTTGTAATATAGTTTCTTTTGTATATATTTCTGTCCAATATTTTGCTATACAGTATCGTTGATGCTGTGATAGTTTATTTGTTGTAATATAATATTTTTGTAATATAGTACTATGTATATATGTAACTTCTGTCTGTTTATCTTTATCTCTAATTTTCTTTGATTACCCTTAGTAATCAATGGCGCCCAAGCCTTGAAATCCACCCCCTTTTGCTCTCCTTTGCTCTCCGTATCTTTACTGTGCTAGCCAGGTTACACCAGTGACGCTAACCACGTCGCTCGTAGGGTGGCCCACACTTGAACACTTGGGCAATATTGAAACAACGACTAAAACCTTCTTTTCTTAGCCACAGTGTGAGCCTATATATGAATGTGTTAGTGTTTCCATTGGGGGTCTGTAAATATTTACAATGCAATATTTATTGTCATTAACATTAAAAGATACGGCACAACACTCGATATGCATTTCTTCAGAGAACTCAGTTACATTGTTAAGGGGTTTGTATTCAAAACCGTGTTTTACATATATTGACACACCACCACGAATGTGATTTTGTCTATTAAAGTAGCTGGCTATATCATAATTTTCTAAATTCACAGTATGAATGTTTTCAATAGTACACCAAGACTCTGATATACATAGCACGTCGACATTTTCCATTTGCGTTAAGAGTTCAACCTGATTAATTTAATTGAGTATTGATTGTACATTTAAATGAATAATTTTTACAGTTTTCGAATCATTGCTATTAGTGGAAGAGACTATGTTAGCAGAGAAATTTGAGACAATCTCTGGTATAAAAAAATATCACTGTTAGGGAATTTGTAAAGATTAAGGGAAATACAACCTTGATTCTTTTACTCCAGAAATTAAAAGATCACATAAAATTAAGAACAAGATAATTACATAAACAGTAAATAGAAATATTGCTGTTGTATGTACGTCAATCTCTGTTCAGTGCACTTCACTTGCATGCGTTCATTCATATTGCATTCAGTTGCCTCTAAAATACAGCACCCATTTCACTCATTAACACAGAAGCCGATGAAATGCTATTTGTTCGGATCATTACACCAATCAAGTGCCATTATTAACAATAAAATAAACTAGACTTTTTCAGCAAATATCACTATTACTTTCACATTCGTGTAGTGGAGTGGAAGTAAGAATCGTAAAAAAAATATCCTTTTTTTTATTGAAATTGGTTTAGAATGTCATGAAACGCCCAGATTTTAAATTCGAGCGAAAATAAATTGTCTGTTGGTCTGCCGGTCTGTCTGTAACTTTTTTTTATACGTTTTTTCCGAAACCATTTGAGATATTGACTAAAAATTTTATACACTTGTGTATTATAACGAGATCTGGAGTGTTTTTTGAACTTACCCGGTGAAGGATTGAGAGGTAAATAGGGGAAAATAAGTAAAGCAAGCTGGTAATAGTTCAAAAATTTGGGATGTGGCTAAGAAAATTGGGTTTTATTTTGCCCAAGTGGTTCTTGTGGTGGGTCACCCTACGAGCGACGTGGTTAGCGTCACTGGTTTAATCTGGCTAGCACAGTAAAAATACGGAGAGCAGAAGGGCATTGAGTTCAAGGCATGGGCGCCATGATTACTGAGTATAATCAAGGAAAAATAAAGATGAAGATAAACAAAAGACAAATATTACATATATACAATAGTACTATATTACTTTGTGTGGCGAAGAAAATTGTTGAACATAATCAAGGAAAAGTGAAGATAAAGATAAAGATGAACAAAAGACAAATGTTACATATATACAATAGTGCTATATTACAAAATATTACATTACAACAAAAGAATGAGCTATCACAGCATCAGCGGTACTGTATAGCAATATATCAAACAGAAATATGTACAAGATAAACTATATTACAAGATGCACTATATTACAGATTGCTCAACAGCAAAATAAATTTGAGGTGTTTACGATAACCAAAATATATTACAAAAGATACGTCTCGTAACTTTTACCTCAATACTAAAATCATATATTACAACAAAATTAGGTAAACTTGAGATTCTTTACGAGAGACAAAATAACTATATTACAAAAGATAAGTCTCGTAAATTTATCTCATGACTTACTCTGTTACCAACAGAAATGCATTACAATACTACGATAAAATATTTACAGTAAGGAATCACGATAAAATTAACCACGAAATTAATACTACGATGAAATATTTGCGACAACGAATTTAAGATATAAGTATCTATGAAGTAATGTACGATAATGGATTAATTATAATAGCGTAATTAAAATATAAACTAACAAAAAAACATAATAGATCTAGCTTGAATCTCATACTTTAAATTTAGACACTTGGCTTTTATGACCCAAAACTACAATCATGTGAAAATAATCCCTTTTACATGTAGCAATCAAGAGTACTTATCTTTTATTTTGTTATCCTGATTAAGAAAATTCCTAGATGCGGTCCTGTTCTCCGATGGTTATGGATTTAAAGGTTATGTTTCACATGTGGCTGCCTTAGTCCCATTTTTAGGTTATGAAATCGTAGAAAGTGCTCGTACAAAATTTGTCGCCCAGACAAAATGAAGAAAATCTCTTCGCCCAGAATGTTTTCATACATACCAACGGTAATTCAAAATGTAGTATAGAAAGATTGACTTCATATGAATATTGCTTGCGTAGTGGAAAACATAGTAGGTATCGCAAATTGAATGCAAATAATCTCAAATCTTGCTCAAAGCAAATAATATAACGTTGAAAGACTTCTACATTAAATGCATTAGACGTGAATAAATTTGACTATTAAGAAATCAATTCTTAATTTATCAGAAAAATTTATAAGAAAAACTTATCAGCAAAACTTATAAGAAAAACTTATAATTATGAGAAAATTTATGAGAAAAACCTAAAACAATATTTCAAATGTTAGATGGTTTTTACGGTATAATAATTAAAACCTTACCTCATGTGATCATCACGAGGTTTTTCAAATTCTAATATCCCCATTACAGGTCAAACAAAATTATAAATACGTCTAATTAGTTTAATGGTTCAACGAGAAAGAGTTTCACCCGGCGTTATTTAATTGAATTATCATACCTGGTGCGCTATCTAGTATTCGCGAGCGTTAACTGCTGATCGATGACGTATATTCATTATAGTCTAAGGAATAAGTGCACTCTACTAGCACTAGAATTTGTGGGAATAATATTTCCTAATTTATAATCTTTCTAATAAATATTAACAGTGTAACGAAGAATGCTCTTCAGCATTCCTCATGTTACAGAGATTTGATATATATACTAGAGTCAAGACCTCAGATTTTTTTATAATATTTTCCATCCCCCACTACCTCCACTCCATTATTAAAGGGATTGATAAAATAAAATTAAGATATTCACTTGAAATATGGTACATCTAAATGCCTACTATAAGGACACCTGGAACTAGAATATATTTTGAGATGATTTTGTTGATTGGTTGGGGGTTAAAGAGGGGTAAACAGGAAAAAATATTGAAAGTAAGCTGGTAAGAATACAGAAATCTAGCATTTGGTGTATATACTAGGAGCCACGACGTCAGATTTTATATTAACATACTTTATCCCCGACACCACTCGCACCCCATTATTAAACGGGTTGATAAAATAAAATTGAGATTTTCACTTGAAATTTGGTACAAGTATGTATTATAACGACATCTGTAATCAAACTATATTTTGAGATGATTCCATTGAAGGGTTGGGGTTTAAATAGGGGTGAATAGGGAAAAATAAATAAAGCCAGCTGGTAAGAGTACAGAAACTTGGCATTTTGTGTATATACTAGAAGCCCAAACCTCAAATTTTTTAATAATATCTTCAACACCTTCACCATACCCACGCCATTGTGAAAGGGACTGATAAAATGAAATTGAAATATTCACTTGAAAGGTACACGTATGTATTATAATGATATCTGGAACTAGATTATATTTTTAGATGATTCCGTTGAAGGGGTGGGGAATAACCAGAGGCAAATAGGGAAGCATGAGTAGAGCAATTTGGTAAGAGTACAAAAATGTTGGACTTTGTGTATATACTAGAAGCCAAGGCCTCAGACTTTTATAATAATTTTTTTTATGACGTCTGCTCCAAATATTATGTAAATTTTGACCAATTATTTCCACATACTAGAGTGCAAATAAAGTTAAGAAGTTTTCCTTTAAAGAGTCTTTCATGGAAAATCTAAATGTGGAAGTAGTGATTCCTTCAGCAGCGGTTTTTTTCCATGAATTTGTTTCCAAGCTTGTTACCCAAGTTTATGCAAAACGTAAAATATGTATTATATTATAGTAATAAGTATTACCTGACTCCTGCGAATCTGCAAATATTACAATTTCTCTACTTTTATATTTAGAACCCATAAGGTTTTAGCTAGGCTTTTACAATTTAATCAAAGAGAAAAACCTTCAGAGAAAAATGACGTAAACGTAGTTATATAATGCATACATAACATAAAAATTAAATAGCGATGTCCACCAAGCAGAACAATTAATTATTACATGTGTAGACAAATAACATATGGCTACGTAAACACAATAACCTAAGAAGATATAAGCTAAAACTACTTACTAAAAAAATCCATCAAAAAGTACCAACAACGTTGTTACTTAATTCGGGAAATCGAAACTATGCACTCTTAATCACAATAATTATTCATAGTAGTATTTACTCAGTATTTCGTAAAGTATTCTCTGGTAAATTGGATAATCGTAAATTTATTGTTGAACTTCCCAAATGATATATAAAAACCGCTGCCTAAGGAATCACTACTTCCACATCCAGATTATTCGTCCAAGTCACTTTAAAGAAAACATCTTGACTATATTTGCACTTTAGTATGTGGAAATTATTGGTCATAGAATTTTAATAATATTTGGGGTAGATGTCATAGAAAAGTTTGAGGAGTTGGTTTCTACCATATACGTTAAAAATGAAGTTTCTAGTTTACCGTACTTATTTTCCACTATTTACAACCTACCACCTCAATGGAGTCATCTCAATCAGATGTCACTACAATACATACGTGTACTAACTTTCAAGTGAATATCTCAATTTGATGTTATCAATCCCATTAATAATGAAGGTGGTAGAGTTTGAAAAATATTAGAAAGAAATCTGAGGCCTTGGTTTCTAGTATATACACCGAATCCCAAATTTCTGTAGTCTTACCAGCTTGCTTTACTTATTTTCCCCTATTTGCCCCTATTTAACCCCCAACCCTTCAACGGCATCATCTCAAATTATGATCTAGTTTCAGACGATGATCTAGTTTCAGACGTCGTTATAATACATACGTTATGATCTAGTTTCAGACGTCGTTATACATACGTGTACCAAATGTCAAATGAATATCTCAATTTTATTTTATCAACCCTTTTCATATTGGAGTAGGGGTGGTTGGGTTGAAAAATATTATAAGAAAATCTGACGCTGTGGCTTCTAGTACATACACCGAATTTCAAGTTTCTGTAGTCTTACCAACGTTTTACTTATATTCCTCTATTTACCCCAAATTAACCCCCAACCCTTCAACGGAATCATCTCAAAATATAAACTAATTCCAGACGTCGTTATAATACATACGTGTACGAAATTTCAAATGAATATCTCAACTTTATTTTGTCAACCCCATTAATGGGGTAGGGGTGGTGGGGGGGTTGAAAAATATTATAAAAAAATCTGAGGCCTTAACTTCTTGTACATACACCGAATTTCAAGTTTCTGTACTCATACCAGCTTGCTTTACTTATTTCCCCATATTGACCCCTAAATAACCCCCAACCCTTCAACGGAATCATCTCAAAGTATAATCTAGTTCCAGATGTCGTTATAATTCATACGTGTACCAAATTTCAAATGAATATCTCGATTTCATTTTATCAACCCTTTTAATAATGAAGTAGGGGTGGTGGGGGTTGAAAAATATTATAAATAATCTGAGACCTTGGCTTCTAGTACGTACACCAAATTTCAAGTTTCTGTAGTCTTACCAGCTTGCTTTATTTATTTTCCCCTATTTACCCCTATTTAACCCCCAACCCTTCAACGGAATTATCTCAAAATATAATCTAGTTCCAGATGTCGTTATAATACATACGTGTAGAAAATTTCAAATGAATATCTCAATTTTATTTTATCAACCCTTTTCAAATTGGAGTAGGGGTGGTGGGGGTTGAAAAATATTATTAAAAAATCTGACGCTTTGGCTTCTAGTACATACACCGAATTTCAAGTTTCTGTACTCTTACCAACTTGTTTTAGTTATATTTCTCTATTTACCCCAAATTAACCCCCAACCCTTCAACGGAATCATCCCAAAATATAATCTAATTCTAGACATCGTTATAATACATACGTGTACGAAATTTCAAATGAATATCTCAACTTTATTTTATCAACCCCTTTAATGGGGTAGGGGTGGGGGGGGGTTGAAAAATATTATAAAAAAATCTGAGGCCTTAACTTCTAGTACATACACCGAATTTCAAGTTTCTGTACTCTTACAAGCTTGCTTTACTCATTTCCCCCTGTTTACCAACCCCCAACCCTTCACCGGATTTCCTCAAAAAACAATCCAGTTCCAGATCTCGTTATAATATATACGCGTACAAAATTTCAGGTCAATATCTTAAACCGTTCCGGAGAAAGCGTGCGGACAAAAAAAAGTTACAGACAGACAGACAGACAGACAGACCGACAGACCGACAGACAGACAGAAAATTTTTTTTCGCTCAAATTTAACATCTCGACGTTTCATGACATTCTAAACCTATTTCACGAATAAAAATTGTTGAAAATTTTTTTGCGATTACTATACTTCCAATCCACTACGTGGATGTGGAAGTAAAATTAAATAGGCTAATATGTATTATTAAACGGTCTAGTCATTGCATGGCTCACTACCCTAAATAATGTTTAGTAGCACTAGACAGCGGTATTGGAGCGTTGAATATATAATGTCTATGTGCGGGATATTGGCCAATGTAGTAGCATTCTCTATGTCTATTCGTCATGAGATTGGTCGAAAGTTGAGAGAGAAGTCTTTGCAGTACACTTCTAAATGATTTTAGATTAGTATAATAATGTTCAATACCTACGTAATTTCTCGTTAGTCAGTTATATTACCTTTAAATGTTACACGAATTCCGATAATTTTAAAGTTTATGGCGCTGTATTCGTTAAATATTTTTACTAGATGAGCCACTCTGGAAATACATCTTCTTGTAACATAATTGAATTAAAAAGAAATGGTATAGATGAATAAATATAAAAAATGTCAAGAAGCATCTAGAAGCAGAAACTTAATATTATAGATATATCTTATGTATTTAGTTAATTTATTTATGAAATATTCTCCCTAAATGCCCCTCGAGCTATTAAATTTTATCTCTATATTTTTTCTCAAGATAAGTTACCAGAAGGTAATATAATTCTTAGCAGTTCATTTTTATATAATAAACTACCAATTTACACCCCTTATATTACCTGGTAGCTATGCTTTAGGACAAATTTAACGATAAAATTCTTGTACTGATTGAACCCTCAAATTTTCAAATAACTGTTTTAAAGTGATGTTTTTGGGACGTTGAATCTTGTTTTGTAGTGTGTAAAATATTTTTACGCTTCTTACTTTGATGAACAACTCTTGGTTGACATGGCAGCTCAGATGCGACAAAAAAATCTTCAGAAATAATTGGGCACGTGCTACAGTTACAAATACATTTTATTGTGTGAATGTAAACTTTTCATGTATTTTGATTTTACGCTCTTTTGGACATTATATGGTAATGTTATTTTCCCTATTTATATCGAAAATCTTGAATATTTCGCATCGCTGGTTAAATATAACTTCTAAATCCTCGAAGCTATAACCATTTGCGCCTATAGTATCTAAACGTAGCATATTTATAGACAATTTCCAAAAACATATAGCTCTCAAGAATTCTAATGTCAAACTAAAAATAAAATTTATTTGGAAGTTTATTTCAAGAGGGAAAAATCCCAATTCGGTTTGAAAACTTATTTTCAATACAGTTTTACTATATCTTTTAAGTTTTTTACAGAAAGAAATACTTTAGCCTTATTTTAACGAGAGACTGTTTTTTATGAAAAGTAAATCTTTAAAATACTCGTATATAAAATAAAATATGTATAAACGGGATTTTTTTCAATGTTCATTTCTTATATTAGAATTGTTTTTACGGATCGTCTTTGTAAAGAGAATGAAACGAAAATCATTTTATGAAAAGTATTTGAAGTTACAGTTTCAGTTATAACGTTCAGTTATAACGCGAGAAAACTTCGACAAAGTTAGTAAAAATCTGAATTTTTGCACAGGCCACGAAAATCACAAAAATCCCACCATGGCTACCCAAAATATTGAAGGTCAACGTTTTTTGCAAATATCTCGCGTCCTATGCATCGAATGCCCATGCGGTCAATGTGAAAGTTGTAGAGAATTAAATTATCTACAAGGGGTCTTTTTCATTTTTACTTCCCTCGCATACCGAAGAGAAGTATTGTTTAAAAATGAATTATTATTTGTTTGCTTATAATTGTATTGAAACATTCTTTATAGGATTTTGCAAACAGCAGAAAAGATAACTATCTATACTTAACTAAAAGAAAAACTTTGTGTAGAATATTAATGAAATCTTTGCATTCTTCGATAACCTGAATTCTGGTTATGCTAGCAAATTAAAATCCTAAAATTAGACAAATTCATTTTAGGATTTTAATTTGCTAGCATAACCAGAATTCAGGTTATCGAAGAATGCAAAGATTTCATTAATATTCTACACAAAGTTTTTCTTTTAGTTAAGTATAGATAGTTATCTTTTCTGCTGTTTGCAAAATCCTATAAAGAATGTTTCAATAGAAGTATTGTATTCGAGAAAAAATCACCCTCCGAGATTTTGTCGGATTTTGACGTTTCAGATCACGTAGATTACGAAAATATAGGTTTTTCAATTCCGTCAGCATGTCTGTCTGTCCGTCCGTCCGGTAGAACATTCACTGGAAAATATACAGGGTGGACCGTCTAAAGGGAATAAATAATGGAAACAATTTTTTTTTACTCAAATTTAAAATTTCCACGTCCCATGACACGCTAAACCTATTTCAGAAAAAAAAAAATAAAATGTTTTTCACCATTTTTATAATAATAATAATAATAATAATAATAATAATAATAATAATAATAATAATAATAATGATTTTGAATTGTATCACTGAAATATTCCTAACAAATGGCAGAGTTCAAACAAGCTGTCCGAAGGACAGGGGTTTGCTCTTCCACTCAACCATAAAGGCACCCGAATAAGACTGAAATAAACGTAGTGACAAACAATATATAATATTTTAATGTACTTCAGCCTTATACGAGTGCGGGAATAAAAATTATTGATCGTTAATACTTACTAGTAATGGAAAAAGAAATAATGCTTAATACTTAATTATCTAATCATCTAATGTAATTACAAGATATAACCTTAATAAACGATATGCCTAACAAAAGTTGTTGAGAACAGTTAACAGTGACAAGAATTAAAAATTAAATGAAAGGGTGCCTTGTAGTAACTCTTTTTTAAGCTTGCGTTGAAATTTATTTAATGGTAATATTTTGTAACTATCGGGTAGCCGACTGTATTGCTTAGATATTTGGTATGAAGACGAACTCTCGAATAGTGAGGTTTTATGCAGGGGTGGTGTTAATCGCGATCTGTGGCGTATGTTTATATTATGCACATCAGTCCGAAAACTTATTTTATTATAAACTTATTATTATATGCCGATTTTTTGGATGTAATTATTTTGTGGTATAGCGTGCAGGCGTGAACCAATTGTCTCTTTTTCCTTCTTCAATTATTTGGGAATTTCACTGCCACATGTATGTTTTCTTTCTAAGCGGTGCTAGGGGAATCTACAAAATATATCACAATTAACCAGTATTACTGGTAAAAAAACCTCTACGCCCGTGACGTTTACGTCAAAGGATCAGTTAAAGGTTGGTTTTGATAACTAAACAACACAAATAAGTATAAAAGCTTGAAATTAAATATTTCGCCGACGTTTCGGAAATCTAATCTGTTTCCTTTCTCAAGGCTTTTTTTGAAAAATCTTTTTTGCTGTGTATGACAAATACACAGCTCTAAGAATGTTTGTTATATTCAATATCCATAGATACTTACTATTTACATAGAACTGTTGATATAGTTAACAGTTTTTTAGTTTCTATACAATGCTAAGTTTGTGAAGTTCTTCTTTTAACATTGGCAGCCAAGTTCTATGTAAATAGTAAGTATCTATGGATATTGAATATAACAAACATTCTTAGAGCTGTGTATTTGTCATACACAGCAAAAAAGATTTTTCAAAAAAAGCCTTGAGAAAGGAAACAGATTAGATTTCCGAAACGTCGGCGAAATATTTAATTTCAAGCTTTTATACTTATTTGTGTTGTTTAGTTATCAAAACCAACCTTTAACTGATCCTTTGACGTAAACGTCACGGGCGTAGAGGTTTTTTTACCAGTAATACTGGTTAATTGTGATATATTTTGTAGATTCCCCTAGCACCGCTTAGAAAGAAAACATACATGTGGCAGTGAAATTCCCAAAGAATTGAAGAAGGAAAAAAATTAAGATAATGCCACAAATAACATTTAGACAACAATTGTCTCTGTTCGATATTTAGCCAACCAATTTCTTTTAAATGTTGAGAGATGCGATCTCTTCTTCTGAGTCCACATACGAGGCGTACACAAGAATTTTGTATACGCTGAAGTCGTGAGGAATCTGAGTTTAATGTGCTGGGTCCGTAAACTACATCTGCATAATTTAAATGTGAGAGGACTAGAGCGTTGCATAATTGTATTTTCAATTTTTTATTAAGTAAGGATCTGTTGGCATATATTAATTTTAAGTTACTGAAAGCACGACGAACAACCATGACTACATGCGTAGAGTACCTAAAAGAGTTATCTAAATAAAGTCCAAGATTTTTTGAGCAGTCTTTTACAGGTATGATTTCATCGTTAAGGGAAATTTTGACGTTTTCAAGATTTCTTCTGCGTGCTACAGTCCTACCGAACAGAATTACATTTGATTTGGAAGGGTTGATAGTTAGGCAAAATTTTTTTGACATTACTAGCAAGGAATTTAGATCATCAGAAATATTTAGGCAAGATTGTTCGATCATATTTTCTTCAAAGGAGTAGTATAGCTGTGTATCATCCGCGTAGAAATGTGAGGTGCAAAACTGCAGACACCCACTAAATGGGTGGGTGTACAAAATGAAAAGTAATGGTCCAAGTATGGAACCTTGAGGCACCCCACTTTCAATACTGAGGTACTCAGATAAGCAGTTACCATACATCACGGCCTGAAGGCGATCTGCGAGATAATTTTTTATTAAATTCACTGAGCTATCTTCAAATCCAATGTAATGTAGTATGGAAAGTAGTAGTTCATGGTTAATTCTGTCGAAGGCTTTGGAATAATCGATCAACACAAGAATACACAGTTTATTCGCATCTAATGCAGTATGTATGTCATCAGTGACCTTGAGGAGGGCTGTTGTGCAACTATGAGCAGTGCGAAATCCAGATTGATTATGAGGTAAAATGTCAAAAGTTTCCAAATATCCTTGAACTTGATAATTAACTATTTTTTCAAAGGCTTTTGATAAGGTGCACAATATGCTAATTGGTCTAAGATCTTCGTATGATTCCGGAGGGTTAGTTTTAGAAAGGGGAATAACTTTTGCGCGTTTCCATACAGAGGGATATACATTATTCTCTATACAAAAATTAAAGATATGAGTTATATAGGGCAGGATGTAAGGACAACTATATAGTAAGAAATTTATTCCGATATTATCAGCACCTTAGACTTTATTGACAGTAATATACTGTATATCACATTATCATTAGTTGGGCTAAATTTGAATGTACCTGTACCTTGCCGAATGTTTTGTGAATAATGATTAATGGTTTCAAGGTCAACGTCATAATCACCTTTAGATGTTCTAATAAAATAATCGTTTATTTTGTTCACGTCATTTAGGTGATGAGGTATCGGTGTGTTTTTTTGGTTACTATATATGTCTAAATTTTTTAATTCTTTCCATACATATTTCGTTCTACTGCGTAAGCTGAATTCCAAGTATGCTTTTTTTTCGCGCTTGATAGTGCTATTTGTTAAATTGCGTAAGTCTTTATAATAAGTCCAATGGTGAGGTGCCTTTGTTTTTTTAAATTTGGAAAGAGCTTTATCTCTAAGAGACATCATAAGCCTAAGTGTGTCAGTAAGCCATGGTGCCTTTCTTTTTCTGATTACAACAGTTTTTATGGGAGCATGAGTGTTGCAAGTTTCTAGGAGAAGCCTGTTGAAAGTTTCAATTTTGTCATCAATATTATTGATATAAAAAATATTTTGAAGATTCTTATCAGTGAGGTCATTAATAAAATCATTTGCATTGAAATGTTTAAAGTTTCTGTATGTGTATTCGAATGGTTGAGATTTGCACATGGCTACGCCAATGGTGCAATGAACTAAGCAATGGTCAGAAAAAGGTTGCGAGACGGTAGTTTGTACAATGTTTAGGTCTTCTGTGCATATAATCACATCGAGTAATTTCATTGTGGTTAGACTAATGCGTGTTGGTTGGTCAATAACTTGTTTTAAACCAAAAGAGCTAATAACATTATTAAACATTGTGTATTCTTTACCATGCAAATCTAAAGCATCTATATTTAAGTCTCCCGCACATAACATAAAATCAAATAAAGGCGCAGCCATAGTTAGCAAATTTTCGAATTCATTCAGGAACACTTCATAGAGAGAGACGTGTGGAGAGTAAAGAGTGCCTATTGCATATTTTTTATTTTTTAATTCAATTGAAAGCCATAGTTGCTCAGTTAAGTTTCCTTTCATATAAGGTATTAAATTGGCTTTCATTGTGTGCCTGATATAAGCAGCAACACCACCCCCACGACCTAATCTATCTTGTCTAAAGAGTCTGTATCCAGGAAGCGCCACCGTTTCATCTAATATACCTGCATGTAGCCAGGATTCTGATATAGTTATTATATCATATTTGTTGTATGCAACTGACTTGAACTTTGAGAAGTTTTTTACTAAAGACCTTGTATTAATATGACAAATTTTAAAAGATTGATCCATTTCGAAGTAAAATGTATTTTTATAAGTATATATTAAATTAAAATAAATGTATGTGTATAAATTTTAAAAACAAACAAATATAGCATTCAAGAAGTCACAGGTTGGAAACGTGCATAATCGTTTACTTGTATATTCACTAGTTTAACACTTTTTAGTCTATTTGATCTTTTTATCGGGTTTTCACTTTCAGTTGTTTGTTTCCTCTTTTTGGTGCTATCGGTTTGGGTTTCAGATTCTGCAGTACCATAAGTATTTTCACGTTCACCGGTTATTTTCTCCTTATTAAAGGGACTTGCTTTCTTTACGACTTCGAAATGTGATGTTTCTTTAATTTCTGTACAGTCTTCATTATTAGCTTTATTTATATTTTCGGTCTTATTTTCAAGATCTTCATATGTGAACTTTTCGCCATTTATTATTAAGGTATTATTTTTAATTACTGCATTATAATTATTATTTCTGGCTTCTTTCAAGTGGAAAGTTAGTACTTTATGTTTCTCGTAATCCTCAGCTGTATAGTCTATTGTTATATATTGTTATGATATTAATACCCCTCATTGCGGGCCAAATTGTAATGATATTAATGTCTGTATCGCAGGAGAACTCTTCAGGGTCAAGGTGAGTTCAATTTTGGGCTTTGTTATTTAAAACTTTCTTTTACATCTCAAATCTGTACTGATTCCAAAAAAAAACCTTTTGTAACAGAATACTTACATTTATTTATCGAAAATTTGTTTGGTATGGATTCTTTTCGCAATATTATGTTATAAATTACATAAATTACAAATATCTTAAAATTAAATAAAGTTTTATTAATGACTAAGCATGGCCTTTCATTTAATTTAAATTTAAACCGTTTTCAAAAGATCGAAGTTCGTTTACCTAGGATTTATATTGTACGTACTTTTACCTTTCGGGTTTTTCGTTGTTCGATGTAGACGTATCGATCGATGTTCAGACTTGCGCGCGATTCTTCCTTCTACTTGACAGAATCAGCTGACATTCCTTACAGCAATTTCACATTCAAATTCTTCAACTTGTTTTTGGACATTGAACGGCCGAAACACTTTATTTAAAATACGTAGCACATAGGATTTAATTAATAAGGTAGGTACTTTCCCTTATTATCACTTTTCGATGCACAAACTTGATTTCTATTCATAGGTTAGATGACAATTTTTGTTTACTTTCATGGTGAATGTATAAATTTAAATTCAGGACTTGCTTTTGTTATAATTTGACTATTTTAGTCTTAATTTCGGTTAGAATGATTTATTATTACTAACAAAATTCTGAATTTCACTATTAGAGTTTACTTTCCCTTATAATACGACTCAAACATTGAGCTTTCTCGTACAAATAGGAACTTTATATTTGAATTATTAATATATCCTTTTTTTTTTTTTTAGGTTATATTTTCTTTGAAAATTTATCATGCTTTCGCTTTGAGCTCTGATAACACACTACTTAATGAATTTTGGCTTTTTATTGGCCTAATTTGAAGTTTCTCAGGATATCTGACTACTTGATTTTTACTTTTTAATTATTGATTTTTTATATTTTAAAATTTAAGCTTTATTATTATTTAATGATAAAAATTGCTTATACCAAGACATTTTAATTTAAATTTCCAACAATTTGATATGCCATACATAGGGCTTCTCTGAATTTCAAAATTTTTCCATATACCATGAAATCTTACAAATTTTTAATCTTAAACCTAATTTTATTCATGTACATCGCATACCAGATCAAACTATATACTTAAACTAACATTTTTATATCTAAAATATATAACAGACTATTTTCCATGGTGTTTTAGTGGCTGAATCATCTTTTACTCCCGCACCGTTGGTTCACCGGCATGGATCCTTAAGTAAACCTAACGAATACAACTTGCTTATGAAAACTAACATTATACAAACAATAAAAGGATTGTACTCCTTCAATATGAAGAAAATCTCATCTAGAGCAATTTTAATTGACTAAATATGAGCAATTATAGGCTAGGTCATGTACTAACTCATATTATTTTGGTACTTGGCCCCTTTATAAGTTTATGTGCATGGGAGCTTTTACGTGGCAATCACTCATAAGGTGAGTACCTTTAACAATTATGTAGTTCTTATTGATTACAAAGCACTTTCATGTTAAATTTTATAAAGTTCACTTCTTCCGGAAGTAATTTACGCTACTTGAAAATTCTAAGTTCCATGTACCACTTTGCACTCATTGTTCGCACCTTTTATTATGAGGATAGCTTCTTAGTGTCTATTGTTCTCATATTTTCCTATTTTTTTTATTTATAATTCTAAAAATTAATAATAGATTTCCTTTTATTTTCAGATTTACAGTAGCGTATCTGTCTAGCATGAGCTTAATTCATGTCCTTGATTGCCCTATGTACACAAAGGTTCTTTATACACTACTTAAACTAACATTGATGATTTTCATCATAGGTTACATGTAAGAAAAATTTATTCGCTTACGGTAAGTTTCTTATTAAAATTAAATTTACCAACAATATTTGTAATTACATTCCCAATGTTAATAAAAGTGTCTTTTATATGGAATCAGGCTTCTTTGATTAGTTTAAAGTTTCATTATTCACGTATATTATTATGCACTCGTGCTAACATCTAGCGTAGTTACAGTTTAACATTTAATATTTGACTTGCTTAAACATAATTTTATCTCTTTGTATGTGCCTACAATACTGATTTGTGTTAGATCACATATTTACTGTGACAAACCACAATTATATTTATTCTATTTGTTCAACATTTGTTGCTGCTTAATACTGAGATAAGATTCCCGTCTTAATTAAAACTACGATGTGTGTTTTATAACAAATACCCCCCCCTAAATATAAAATTTTTGACATCTCGGATAAAATTTGATATTTTGAAACAAAAGTTATAAAATTCACATCATCAATTTTGCAGATATCTGTTACATGGTTTTATTCTGGTATGTATGGGTGTAATAGCTCTATGTGGAAGTTTCCCCTGATTTTCTCAGTATCTAAGTGCATTAACTCGTATGTGTTATCATTTAATACTCTCACTATGACATAAGGTCCTTCAAATGGCAATAATAACTTCGCACATATGTTTTGCTTTCTATTTGAAACTTTTAAACGTTTGACAATGACTAAATCCCCTACTACAAACTTAGTTTTTATTTTTATTTTCCTATTAGCCCTTGCTAAATATCTTTTTGCAGCCTTCTCTAATCTAGTTTTCGCTAGTTGATGAATCTGTTGTATGTTTGTCATGTTATTGTTAGTCCATGGTCTAACAGGCATTCGACCGAACATTAGCATAATCGGTGACATTTGTGTCACTACATTAGGAACATTATTAATGAATTATTAATATATCCTTTTTTTTTTTTTTAGGTTATATTTTCTTTGAAAATTTATCATGCTTTCGCTTTGAGCTCTGATAACACACTACTTAATGAATTTTGGCTTTTTATTGGCCTAATTTGAAGTTTCTCAGGATATCTGACTACTTGATTTTTACTTTTTAATTATTGATTTTTTATATTTTAAAATTTAAGCTTTATTATTATTTAATGATAAAAATTGCTTATACCAAGACATTTTAATTTAAATTTCCAACAATTTGATATGCCATACATAGGGCTTCTCTGAATTTCAAAATTTTTCCATATACCATGAAATCTTACAAATTTTTAATCTTAAACCTAATTTTATTCATGTACATCGCATACCAGATCAAACTATATACTTAAACTAACATTTTTATATCTAAAATATATAACAGACTATTTTCCATGGTGTTTTAGTGGCTGAATCATCTTTTACTCCCGCACCGTTGGTTCACCGGCATGGATCCTTAAGTAAACCTAACGAATACAACTTGCTTATGAAAACTAACATTATACAAACAATAAAAGGATTGTACTCCTTCAATATGAAGAAAATCTTATCTAGAGCAATTTTAATTGACTAAATATGAGCAATTATAGGCTAGGTCATGTACTAACTCATATTATTTTGGTACTTGGCCCCTTTATAAGTTTATGTGCATGGGAGCTTTTACGTGGCAATCACTCATAAGGTGAGTACCTTTAACAATTATGTAGTTCTTATTGATTACAAAGCACTTTCATGTTAAATTTTATAAAGTTCACTTCTTCCGGAAGTAATTTACGCTACTTGAAAATTCTAAGTTCCATGTACCACTTTGCACTCATTGTTCGCACCTTTTATTATGAGGATAGCTTCTTAGTGTCTATTGTTCTCATATTTTCCTATTTTTTTTATTTATAATTCTAAAAATTAATAATAGATTTCCTTTTATTTTCAGGTTTACAGTAGCGTATCTGTCTAGCATGAGCTTAATTCATGTCCTTGATTGCCCTATGTACACAAAGGTTCTTTATACACTACTTAAACTAACATTGATGATTTTCATCATAGGTTACATGTAAGAAAAATTTATTCGCTTACGGTAAGTTTCTTATTAAAATTAAATTTACCAACAATATTTGTAATTACATTCCCAATGTTAATAAAAGTGTCTTTTATATGGAATCAGGCTTCTTTGATTAGTTTAAAGTTTCATTATTCACGTATATTATTATGCACTCGTGCTAACATCTAGCGTAGTTACAGTTTAACATTTAATATTTGACTTGCTTAAACATAATTTAATCTCTTTGTATGTGCCTACAATACTGATTTGTGTTAGATCACATATTTACTGTGACAAACCACAATTATATTTATTCTATTTGTTCAACATTTGTTGCTGCTTAATACTGAGATAAGATTCCCGTCTTAATTAAAACTACGATGTGTGTTTTATAACAATATATACCCGACCCTTTCAACTTTTTTGCATTAGTTAATATTTCCTTTTTTAATTTATAATTTATAAACTCTACAATAAGTGGGCGTGTTTTTCCTGGTGTTTTCTGTCCTATACGATGTATATCCCTGACATCAGTGAAAGCACATTCAATATGTAATTTGTTATTTATGAGTTCCAGAAAGTTTTGAATTTCTACAAATTCTTCTTCTAAATTTTTTTAATTTTCTCTCGCAACCAAGTATTCTATTTTTTAAATATTGATTTTCTATTCTTAGGGCCATTACTTTCGGTCTCCGTTAAACTTTAACCGTGGGCTAAATAATTGAAAGTACAATTGTTTCCATGGTAACTGAATCAGTCTAACAATGATTTGGCCGACGGTTAAAGTTTAACGGAGACCGAAAGTAATGGCCCTTAGATTCGCATTTTCTTGTTTTATTTGATCTAACTCCTTGGAGATGGTAGTATTTATTAAACGAATTTCTTGCTTTATTTCATCCTTAATATTGTTGCTTTGCTTTTGTATATCGTCATTTTTGTTTATGACTTCGAGCAATAAATTATATAAATCTTTGTTGGACACGTTGTCACTCCATACCAGAGAAATATTACATACAGTTAGTATTTGATAGATATATCAGGCACTTAAATAAATAATTAAATAGTTTAATTCGAATCTCTTCGTGTATGGATTTCTTTAACTATCTGTACTGTTTCTTATTAGATTTTACTTATGATAAGGTGTGCTCTTTTAATAAAAACCCCAAATAAACATGCAATTTTGGTAGTTAATGCAAGAACTATATTATATAAGGTTGTACTTGCCAGTTATACTTCTTGTGACACTTTTTATATTAAAAATAGTTTTATAATAGTATGTATAATTAGTACATATTTCAGGAGTTGTTTTCTTAGCGTTCGAAACTTTAAAGCACACCACACACGTTTTGAAAAATTTTCTGCCACTAAAATACCTACATGAAATTTTTTTTTCTTTGGTCAAATTTAAAATTTACACGTTTCATGGCATTCTAAATCTATTTCCATAAAAAAAAAATTTTTGAAATTTTTGAAAAATTTTTCTTATACATTTTTTTTTTCTTTCAAATTAAAAATTTCCAAGTTTCCATGGCATTCTAAACCTATTCAAACAAATTTAATTTTTTTTTTGAAATGTTTAAAAATTTTTTTCAAAAAATTTGTTTATTTATCACTACGTACTATAGAATAGATGAAAAATGTTTTTTGCTCAAATTTAAAATGTCCACGTTTCATGACATTCCAAACCTAATTCGGAAAAAAAAATTGCAACATCTTTTTACTACTGGAAACAAATTTTAAGAATAGAATAGATCCAAAATTTTTTTTTTTTGCTCAAATTTAAAATTTTCACGTTTCATGACATTCTAAACCTATTTCAGAAAAATAAATTTAGAAAATTTTTTTCACCAACACGAAAATTTTTTTACCACTAAAATAGATGGAAAAATATTTTGTCTTTGCTCAAATTTAAAATTTCCACGTTTCATGACATTCTAAACCTATTTCAGAAGAACAGAATTTTGAAAAATTTTTTACCGACATTTTTGAAAAATTTCAAAAAAAGTGAAATTTTTTAACAACCACTATACCTCCACTACGTGAATGTGGAATTGGAAATGTAACAGATGGCAATAATATTTGGCATCAGCTCCTGTTTATACTTTTATTGAAAAACATACAGGGTGGTCATCCCAAGAAATAATTCAACCATGGTGAACATTTGTAAAGGTATTTGCTGTTGGATGAGCACTCTGTATATTTTTTTGACCAAAACTTATCAGGTTCTCTTTGTAATAATAGTGATAACTATATTCCGATTATTATTTTCAATGTCATTTCGTAATTATTAATTTCTTAAAGTGACCGCCATGCACAAATAAAGAGGGAAGTTCTGTGTAAATACCTTTACCGATTTTTTACCAACACCGCCTCCTCTGCGAGATATCAAGGTCATGGTTTTAAAAACATGATGTTTCGCGAATATCTTGCGCCAAAAAAATCAGCCTGCAATAAAGTTAATATGACAGTTGTAGAGCAAAAAACTTTGACCTTCAATATCTTGGGTAGCCATGTTGGCCTTTTTGTGATTTTTATAAATTTGGGTTGGAAGACCTCAAAGAACCTCTGTACAAAAATTCAGATTTTCACTAATTTTCTCCAGGTCAAATTGTAATTTCCGTGGAGCTTTGCATTAATAATGTTGTGATATGAAAAGCAAGACCAACAACTAGTCCAGTCAATAAACTGGTTGTAGAGGACATGGTCGGGAACAGAATTTTTGACTTCAGGGCTGCGTTTGGAATACTTAGGAGGTAAACATACTAAAAGTACCCGAATCTACGAGGTGAGCGGAGTGCAGGGGGGGGCCATTGAAGGTCACTTTTTTTGGATTTTCGCTGATATCTCGAAAACAGTGCATTATAGCTAAACTATTAATCTATTCAAAATGAAAGCTGACAAAATTTCCTACAAAATTGTTAATATTCATTATTCTTCTATTCCTAATGGCTTTCGAGATATCCGCTGGCGAAAATCACCAATTTTCGAAATACGCATTTTTGCCTCACGCTTCTTGGCAAACTTTGCCTTCTAGCGCCTCAGCCTTTAGTTTCACGGTAATATCTTCATAGTAGAGCATTAGTTGTAGAGCATTCAGTTTTTTTTTAAGTGAGTTGTTATTAATACTGCTCCATTAGCTTGACCTCTACCTCTAACATTCTAAGTAAATCTTACAACTCACTTTTCACACACTTCCAGATGTAGGATTGACTTGAAATTTGGGACGTGTATATGGTTCAGATAACAATATAATTTGGCAAATTTGTAAAAAATCCAAGATGGCGTTTCGAAGATGGAGGGTAGTTTATTGTCATTTAGTATCCGATTCTACTGAAAATTGGTATCCGGGGTTTCTTGAGATCGCAGATTACAGACATCTTATCAAGACACAAAAATTCAAAATGGCGGCGTCAATATGGCGGATAGGTTTTATCATTTATCGTCTGATTCGACTGAAATATCTGAGCATTATCGAGGTTGCAGAGTACAATTATCTCATCTAAATTTAATGATTCAAAATGGTGGCGTCAAAATGGCGGATGAGTTTTGTAATTTACAGTTTGATTCGTCGGTATCTGCGAATTTTCAAGGTCGCAGATTATAAACATTTAGTCGAAATTTAAAAATTCAAAATGGCGGCTTTAGAATGACGAATAGGTTTTGTCATTTATAGAGAAAGAATTATATCGAATAGATACACTATTCCAATTGGAACAGAACTAAAAAGAAGATAATAAATAAATAATTTAAAAAAAAAACAAAAACACGTTTTTAAACAGAAACTGTTAAAAAATGCACCAAAAAGAAGAAACTAATGCCAATTATAATAATAATTATGTTAATAAACATAAAGGCGTGGGGAGCTCAAAGAATCTGGATGAACAGAGAATTTTAGCCAACAGGCGTCCTACGCATTTGCATTTATTAACATAGTTATTTTTATTATTAACATTATTTTCTTTCTTTTATGGCATTTTTTAACAGTTACAGGGGGTTTAAATACGTATTTTTGAAATTATTAATTTATTTTTTTCCTTCTTCCTGCCACATGTATGTTTTCTTTTTAAGCGGTGCTTGGGAAATCTACAAAATATCACAATTAACCAGTATGTTACTGGTAAATAACCTCTACGTCTGTGACTTTTACATTTTAAGTTAAAGATTGCTTTTACTTCCACATCCACGTAGTTGAAATTTTGTACACGTATGTGTTATAACGACATCTGGAACTAGATTATAATTTGAGACAATTCCGTTGAAGGGTTGGGGGTTAAATAGGGGTACATAGGGGAAAATAAGTAAAGCAAGCTGGTAATGGCTACAGAAACTTGAAATTCGGTGTATGTACTAGAAGCCAAAGCGTCAGATTTTTTTATAATATTTTTCAACCCCCACCACCCCTACTCCAATATGAAAAGGGTTGATAAAATAAAATTGATATATTCATTTGAAATTTGGTACAAGTATGTATTATAACGACATCTGGAACTAGATTATATTTTGAGATGATTCCGTTGAAGGGTTGGGGGTTAAATAGGGGTAAATAGGGGAAAATAAGTAAAGCAAGCTGGTAAGACTACAGAAACTTGAAATCCGGTGTATGTACTAGAAGCCAAGGTCTCAGATTATTTATAATATTTTTCAACCCCCACCACCCCTACTTCATTATTAAAAGGGTTTATAAAATAAAATTGAGATATTCATTTAAAATTTGGTACACGTATGAATTATAACGACATCTGGAACTAGATTATACTTTGAGATGATTCCGTTGAAGGGTTGGGGGTTATTTAGGGATAGATAGGGGGAAATAAGTAAAGCAAGCTGGTATGAGTACAGAAACTTGAAATTCGGTGTATGTACTAGAAGCCAAGGCCTCAGATTTTTTAATAATGTATTTCAGCCCCCCACCACCCCTACTCCAATATTCAAGGGATTGATAAAATGAAATTGAGATAATCACATGAAATTTAGTACGCATATGTGTTATAGCGATATATGGAACTAGATTATATTTTGAGATGATTCCTTTGAAGGGTTGGGGGTTAAATAGGGGTAAATATGGGAAAATAGGTAAAGCAAGCTGGTAATACTACAGAAACTTGAAATTGGTGTATGTACTAGAAGCAAAAGCGTCAGAATTTTTTATAATATTTTTCAACCCCCACCACCCCCACTCCCTTATTAAAAGGGTTTATAAAATAAAATTGAGATATTAATTTGAAATTTGGTACACGTATGTATTATAACGACATCTGTAACTAGATTATACTTTGAGATGATTCCGTTGAATAGTTGAGGGTTAAATAGGGGTAATAGGGGAAAATAAGTAAAGCATGTTAGTAAAAGTACACAGATTTGGGATTTGGTGTATATACTAGAAGCGAAGGTCTCAGGTTTTTTTATTAGTATTTTCCATCTCCCCACCACCCCCACTCCCTTATTAAGAGTTGATAAAATTAAATTTAAATTTGCACTTGAAATTTGGTACATTTATGTATTATAACTATATCTATAACTGGATTATATTTTGACATGATTGCGTTGAAGGAATGGAGGTAAGTAGAGGTAAATAGGGAAAAATAAGTAAAGCAAGCTGGTAAGAGTACCTACTGCAACTTGAAATTCGATGTATGTCCTAGAAGCTAAGGCATCAGATATTTTAATAATATTTTTCAACCCTTCCACTGCCCTTACTACATTATTAAAGGGGTTGATAAAATAAAATTGAGATATTCACTTGTAATTTGGTAGACGTATGTATTATAACGACATCTGGAACTAGATTATATTTTGGGATGATTCCGTAGAAGGGTTGGGGTTAACAGGAGGACTAGGGGAAAATAAGTAAATCAAGCTGGTAAGAGTACAGAAATTTGGGATTCGGTGTATAGAAACCAAGGTCTCAGATTTCTTTCTAATATTTTTCAAATTCCACCACCTCTGCTTCATTATTAATGGGATTGATAACATCAAATTGAGATATTCACTTGAAAGTTAGTACACGTATGTATTGTAGTGACATCTGATTGAGATGACTGTATTGAAGGGGTGGGAGGTGGTAGGTTGCGAATAGTGGAAAATAAGTAGGGTAAACTAGAAACTTCATTTTTAACGTACATAATAGAAACCAACTCCTCAAACTTTTCTATGACATCTGCCCCAAATATTAAAATTCTATGACCAATAATTTCCACATACTAGAGTGCAAATATAGTCAAGATGTTTCCTTTAAAGTGATTTGGATGAAGAATCTGGATGTGGAAGTAGTGATTCCTTAGGCAGCGGTTTTTTAAATAAACAACACAGATAAGTATAAAAACTTGAAATTAAATATTTCGCCGACGTTTCGGAAATCTATTCTGTTTCCTATTTCAAGGCTTTTTTTGAAGAATCTTTTTTGCTGTGTATGATAAATACACAGCTCTAAGAATGTTTGTTATATTCAATATCCATAGATACTTACTATTTACATAGAACTGTTGATATAGTTAATAGTTTTTTTTAGTTTTTATACAATGTTAAGTTTGTGAAGTTCTTCTTTTAACATTGGCAACCAAGTTGTACAGACATCCACGGAACAATTCGACAATTTAATGCTCTACAACTAATGATCTACTGTGAGAGCACTGATGTAAAACTAAAGGCTGAGGCGCTAGTAGGCAAAGCTGGTCGAGAAGTCTGAGGCAAAAAAACATTTTTCGAAGACTTGCGATTTTCGCCAGCTGATATCTCGGAAGCTATTGGGAATAGACGAATATTGAATATTGTAGGAAATTTTGTCACCTTTAATTTTGAATAGAATAAACCTGTTCACGACGATGCACTGTTTTCGAGATATAAATGACAGAACCTATTCGTTATCCTAAAGCCGCCATTTTGAATTTTTGAATTTCGACTAACTATTTATAATCTACGACCTTGAAAATCCGCAGATATCGATTTTCATGAGAATCAAACTATAAATTACAATACTTAACCGCCATCTTTACTCCGCCATTTTGAATTATTAATTTCAGAATATATAATTGTCCTCTGCAACCTCGATAATGATCAGATATCGATGTTTAATCGAATCAGGTGATAAATGACAAAACCCATCCGCCATGTTGACGCCGCCATTTTGAATTTTTGAGTTTTGATCAGACGTCTGTAATCTGCGATCTCTAGAAACCCCGGATACCAATTTTAAGTAGAATCGGATATTAAATGACAATAGAGTACCCGCCATTTTCAAAACGCCATCTTGGATTTTTTATAAAAGTTGCCAAATTGTGCTGTTACGTGAACCATATACACTTCCCAAATTTCAAGTCAATCCTACATCTGGAAGTGTGTGAAAAGTGAGTTGTAAGATTTGCTTAAAACGTTACAGGTCAAGCTAATAGAAGAGTGTTAATACCAACTCACTTTAAAAAAAATTGAATGCTCTACAACTAATGCTCTACTGTGAAGATATTACCGTGAAACTAAAGGCTGAGGCGCTAGAAGGCAAAGTTTGTCAACAAGTGTGAGGCATAAATGCGTATTTTGAAAATTGGTAATTTTCGCCAGCGGATATCTCGAAAGCCATTGGGAATAGAAGAATAATGAATAAGAACAATATTGTAGAAAATTTTGTCAGCTTTTATTTTGAATAGATTAATATTTTAGCTACGATGCACTGTTTTCGAGATATCAGAGAAAAGCCAAAAAAAGGGACTTTCAATGACCCCCCCTGCACCCCGCTCACCTCGTAGATTCGGGGACTTTTAGTATGTTTACCTCCTAACTACTCCAAACACAGCCCCGAAGTCAAAAATTCTGTTTCCGAGCATGTCCTCTACACCCCACTTTTGATAGTTCATTGACTGGACTAAACGGCCTGTAGCTAGAAACTGTTTTAAGGGCGGGCAAACAAATTTTCAGAAGGGGCCCGTGAGCCTAAGTATTTTATTGTTATTTTCAATTACAAATAACCCCCGTAGAAAACAGATATCTAAATTGCTTAACAGAAACAGTTTTTAATATAAAATAGTAATAATAATAATAAATAAAATTTTTAAACAATCCAGGATAATATGAAATTCTTCCCTGGAATGTAAAAGACGCCAGAAAAAAGCTGTGATTTTAGAATAAGGACAATAATAGTAATAATAATACTGGATTCATTGCCCATCAGAATAATCCGATTACAGAACGATGTATATAACAATAAATGGCAAACATTATGATACGATAAAAATGAGAAACAATTGCATAGGTATTCAAATTCTTTAATTTATTGTTTGAATTTGAAAATACATTTGAAGTCCAGTCCTGTATGCTGCACGACTTTTACACCGGCTGTATACTAATCAGAAGCCGTCGGTCTAATTTAGGCTTTCTTGCGAGCTGACAGACCAATTTTTATGCATAAAAAAGATCTCAAACTATAAGTAAATAAAAGGGAAGTGTTACAAAATGTACTTTTATTAAAATAATTAATTAATAAAACAAAATATTATAGGAATCAATTAATAAAAATTGTCAGGCAGACAAGTTGTAATAGAGAGAAGAGATCTTAAACTTCATTTTAAAACAAAAATCAAACAGGTATTATGAAGTCAGACAAATTTTTTCAAAAATGGTTCATTATTTACCACAAATTGTGTAAATTTCAAGCAGGTGTTTTAAAAGTAAAGTCTTTTTTCTTTCATCAAATTGAAAAATTCATAAAAAATTACAATTAACAAGTTTTTACTTGTCTGCCGGGCGTAACATGATTTTTACATGTTTTGCAACCATTATCAAATTTTCACTTTCAGGTGTTCGACTGTGGTTTGGGTGTACTGTAATTTTAATTATTTTCTGCAGTCGCCGGAGGACGAGCAAACATTATTCCAGGAAGGGCTACGCCCGTCCAGGCTCACCCCTAGCTAAGACTTGACCAACAAAGGTAGGAAAGTACAGCATACCACACTTTGTTATATTTTCGTACCCCATTTGCCACTATGTGTGGCTCTAATTCTTTTGCTTGCATTATGGTGAGTGAAAAAGGCAATACATATACTATGTACTGATTGCTCTCATTAAAGCTACACATCGTGGGGATACGAAAATATACTATTGTGTGCTGTTCTTCCTGCCTTTCTTTGTCTTGTTTCTCATGTAACAATATTATTTATGCTACGCTACGCTGACGAGGAATAATAACTTCCAAACACGTTTCTGTAGCTACACTTTTGCTTCTTGTTGGGTGGTATAGCACTATTCTTTTTTTTTGTTTTTATCGGAGCCCCCGACAATTCTTTCATTATTTCTTCTAAAGTGGCCTAGAAAAAACTCATTCATATCACTTGATCATGTCTGCTTCTGGAATAAAGTATTAAATATATGATAGATGCCATGGATACATCCGAGGCATTCAGCATTAAAAAGTAATCTACATATATTCTTCCATATTTTAGAAATGCAAATAACATAATAATATGTAATGCGATCATTCCGCAGAATTTATCAGTTTTTATTATAGGTTGGTAGAATAATAATAATGTCTGCCAGCATGATGTCGAGTCGTTGTCAATAGATAGCGCTCTAATATGGGAAGAAAAGAAGCTTAAGGTGGCCATTCCCTAGAAAGAAACATCCGATGGGGAAACATTTACTATTTTTGGCCATAGTACCTATATTAAAAAAACTATAAGACTACCTAAGTAGAACCTTAACAAGATTATTACTAAGAATTCTCACTCAATAATTTCAGTGGTTTGCAAAACAGTTAGATTTAAATTTAAAAATTATATTAATCTTCCTATTCCGTAGTTTTAAATTAAACTATTTTGCAAACTGAAATTATTGAGTGAAGATTCATTCTGATAGTCTTGTTAAGGTTCTACTTAGGTAGTCTTATAGTTTTTTTATATATACGTACTAAGAACAAAAAGTTATGGCCAAAAATAATAAATATTTCCTTATCGGAGGTCTCTTTTTAGGGAATGGCCGCTACACATGATTATACCTGCATCAGGGCCAACTGATCGAATACTTAATGAATAATTTGTCAACAATTGTCAGCAAGCATTGTCAACAAATTGTTTTCAAGTTGGCCAAAATCAATTTCTTTGGATGACGGCATCTATCATCACAATAAAATGTAACGGTAAAAAGAATGTGCAACTAGCAAAAAGACTACATAACACTGACAAACAAAGCTACACAGCTAGGTCAACCCTATAATATACCAGATACTCCTTCTAAGGACGAAAATATCACATTATTCATCCGAACAGTTAAATTATATTCGTTGTTTCGTCCTTTTGTAAATAGTCCATAAGCGGAGATGAAATAACGAAACCCCCTTCATCTGTTAACTCAAACCTATTTTCCAAAAATGAAATGTTTGTGCAATGTTTTTGATAATCCATAAATAATAATGTAGATACTATTACATTTAAAATAAATGATCTGAAATATTTTGGTTCGTGCTTGTAAAATCTATAAAATGAAGAATTTTTTATACATTTTTCTTGCTAATTTTCCATTGGTTGGCATGGCAAAAGGTGCCCTTTTTTTTAAATGTAATGTTAAAAAAAAATAGGTAAAGAAACTTAAGACTTCTTGTTGCACAATGGCTATTTTATAGTGTGACGTCATTCGTCTTGTGCAACATGATACCATTAATATTTTTGCCTAAAATTTTTTTCACGTGACTTTTATCCTAAAAGGCAACTTTTGGCTCCCCAGCCGATTCCATAAAGGAAAGAAAGTTAAATTGTTCCACCCTATTCAGCACCCCTTGCACTTGAAGTAGGAAGCTGAAATTTTACTGTAATAATACTAGGGGAAGGTAAAAAATAACTGCGGGGTGCGTAGATTATTATCGAAAGAAATTTTTTTTAACCACCCTAATGAGTACCCTATATATCGTTAAGTAACATATCTTTAGTTCTCTCGTATTTCATCAATCATCTCCAAAAATTCAACGTCATCCTCTTAACTAGTTGCTTCATCTCGTTCAGCGCCGCATAAAGTTTACGAGTTATCTATGAAATATGAGAATTTTAAGACTCATTAAATCCTTTTTGCAAGGGTAAGAGGATAGCAGAAGCACTCCCGTTTATTTATATATTTATCAAAGGATTTATTTAGGGTAATACAGTGTAAGCTTATAGTAGGCGTTTAATTCATTACAAATTTATTTTGCCTGAATCAGAATTTGCGGTAAGTGTAGGGGTGTTGAAATGTAGGATAATTTTGGATTAACATTTTGAGATAATTGTTATTTATTATTGTAATTTATTTGATTTTCTGGTCCACTAGCAAACGTAGGATGGTTAAATCTTGTGTAGACCATTATCATTTATTACTGCTAGTGACAATAATGAGTTTAACACTAATGCTATTATTACACTTAACTAAATTCAAATATCAAGTGAAAGACGGAAAACAGGATATTAAATTTAATATTAACATCAATTTGCAAGTACAATGTGAAGTAATAGCATACAGTGTACGCCAAAAGTCTGCACCATATTGAAAACTTTTTTATTCATTTGTCTCTTTTTAAACGGGTTACAGCATTAGTTTCAGCATGATTAATAACCGCAAATTGCCGAAAATATTTGTCATGTCACAATTATGACATCTCCAAATTTTAAAATGGCCGGAAATGCCCTTATTTACCAAAATATGGAAAAGTACCATAAAGAAAAGTTGTTTATAGTTCAATTAAGAATCTAAATGTGAAGTTTGGTTTGAAAATGTTAATGTTTTAGTTTCTCACTATTTCCCAAACATACAGTGTGTCCCAGGATAGATGTAACAAGAGGTGCAATGGACCAAAAAGTTTGGAGAATTTTGGAATGGTATTTGGGGATTGAGTCTTGCATGTTGTAAAATTAAGTATACCAAAAATGATTTGATTTGGTGTTCTACAGGGTGTTTTATAAGCAAGGTTGTAAAAATAACCACTAATAAAGTACCTCTATTTTTCAAAATATAAAAATTCCACTAAGAGAATTTATTTAAAATGCAATTTTATACCTCTGTACCAAATTTCAGGAATATAAAGTGATTTTTTTTAAACTTCCCATTTTTTCAATAAATTAGTATTTTACTTTGAACCATTCAATTAAAACTGCACAGAAATTATTTTTTGTGAATTAATATTTAAAGTTATTTATGTAGAAGATAAAAATTTTTATTTACCAATAGCCTACTTTTTGAGATGATTAACATTTGCTCCTACACAACTTTAAATATGAATTCAACTCTTAATTTGTAAAAATGGCTGACTTGTCCCAAGGCTTACTAACAGGGTTTGTTCCTTTGAACTTCGAAAAATCCTTCAACAAAGTACAATCTAGCTTATAACGGAAACTCTATATCCTAAGCTTCTCGACCTGCATTAAAATGATGTAGTCACAGATCTTTTATCGCCATTTTCTAGCAATAGACAACTAATAGTGCTTTTTTTAAAGCTTACGTAAACGGTATACCAAAACCAATATACCACCGTGCTATGTTCAGCCTATATGCCGATGGTATATCTCAAGATTTCTAAAAATCTCGACATTATGACTAGACTATTACAAATACAAAATGATGTCGCAACAACCAATTTCAACAACTGGGGACTTAAAACTAAACAAAACACACATTAATAAAATTAATTAATAATATTACAGCAAAAATCTATACACATGGCGAATACGTCGAATGGTCCGAGGAAATTGATTATATTGAGGTAGCATTAGACAGGAGGTTTTAATAAATAGATTAACAATATATACAATAAGTGCTGGGGACATGTTCGCCTTTTATATCCTATCCCATTAATAACTTCCCCTCACATATTAAACTGTCACATATTCCTTCATATGCCTCATCTTAACCTACTCATCACCCCCGACACAACAAAACAATTTCCAAACCCAACAAAATAAATTTCTCGAATTCACCACAAACCTACCTACCAACACACCCATCCAGACCCTACATGATATTTCCGGTGTTCCTAAACTATCAACTTTCATCCTGAATAAATTTCTACCCTATATTGTATGTACAATCGTTTAATCCGAGTATTAATCATACAATCAAGTCTTACCTCAAAATTCTTCACCACCTCTAAACATCTCCCTAATTATGTTTATACCCCTTAGCCCTAGCTATATGCATACACATTATAAAAATTTCTTGTGGAAAAGCAAACACTATATATACATCTTAGAAAAATTATGATTACAAAATACATGTAAAATATAGATAACAAAAGCTAAAACAGTTCGAAAAGTGCCATGTAAAGAAACAATAAATAATAAATGACAGTCGAAACTATTAACTTTGTCTTGTTTTTTTATTACAATCACTATTATAAAAAAATGATATGATTCATCAAAAAGCTACTACTTATAGGATTTTACAGTACTATTTAATCTAACCTAATTTTAAAATCTTGTTATTTTTGTCTTTTGTGCATATACTGGAAAGTTTAAGAATTATTGACTTGCCAGCGTAAGGTGGACATTGCTGCCGATTCCGGGCTTGGAGATTTGTTCCACCACGCAGCCCGATCGCGCGCCGGACGGCCAACTGAAGTCGCCCAATCGTCTATTACATATTCATGCGATGACTGGGCGACTCCACCCGACCGACCAACGGACGATCCAACCATGTGCAGCAACAAACGCGATGCTTTTATATACCGCCGGACCGGCTGCATACGCTGGATTGGACATTGGACAATTGGACATGCTTGTTGTCAGAAGCGAGAGCCGCATGTCGCATGGGGTAGAATTATAGGATGGAGCGTGTAGGTGTTTGTGAGATGCTTCTTCTTGGTTTCCATCTGTCTTCATCGTATGGGAAGTGTAGGCGTTTTTGAGATGCCTCCTTCAGGCTCTCGTACTTCTTTCAACATTCAGGTTTTTTGTGAGATGCCTCTTTTTAGTTTCTGTCTGTGAACATCTTCTCTCCCATTCTTCCTCTGAATCTTCCGCCTCTTCTGCCTCTGAGTCCGGCAGTGTGTATATCCTTGATATTTCTTTATTGTATTCCGTCTTTTATTGTGCCGTCCTTTCCCAGTGCGTAAAATCCTTTCCTAGCTTATTCATAATCCTCTCGGTTGTTGTTATCCATATGTAGCATGGCCTACCTATTTTAGTTTGTTGCTGTTTAGTCTTAGCGCATTCTTTAGTAGATGTGTCGTGTCTCGTCTTTGGACGTGTCACCAATATTTCATTGAGTATGATTCCATTCTTTTGATTATTGTTTTTCCTTCTAGTAATGTTGATATTTTCTGTCGTTCTTGTGGTTTTCCTGCTTTTGCTAGCAGTTTTATAATGTCCCTTTAAGCTCTTCTCAGGCTTCCTCTATTGGCCTTTATCGTTGCTGCGTTTTTGACTCCATATGTCATCAGTTATTAGAGAGATCAATCGAAATAAAATAAGATATTACAAAATAAAGTAAATTAATTAATTCAATATATAGCTAATCTACAATTGTTTTTTATTGATGTGGTAGCTCCTTGTAAGTCGTTTGTCTAAATAGACTGCTAGATATTTAATTCCACTGTTTGCAGGATTCCATATTATTTCCTCGTCATTGATTATGATTGTGATTATATTGGGGTTTTATGATCTTCTCAGAGTCAAAACTTATTATGAAAGTAGGCATTATGATGGTTGTGTATATTTTTTTGGTTAGGCTCCATGGTGGTTTATTTTCCTAAATGAAGGGTAGTAAAGCTCTTGTGACTCTGTAAGCCGTTTTGATTCTTTCCCTTACTGTTTCTCTCTTTTTTGGTTGATTCGGTAGGCATGTTCCTAGATATTTCATTCTATTCGTGGTTCTCAGGGTGTAGTCTCATATTTTGTATTCTTCCCCACTTGTTGGACTTGTTCTTGTCAATTGGTCTCGGACCATTATTAGGTTCTTCTTAAAGTTTCTTTTCATTCCAAAGGAATTCGGATGTGGTGTCATATTTCTTAAAAATTTAACGATGTCTTGTTCTTCCTCGGTGATGATGCTCCATATAGGCAGTTCCCGTCGTCGTGGATTTTTTGCACCAGCAATTGGTGTGTTCTTGCTTCAACGTCTTGCATCAGTGCATTCATTTTATTTGCTTTGTTTTTCAAGACCTAACTTGCTGTAAGAGAGTTTTTATATTGTTATCTGTATCGCTGTGAAATAGCTTTTTACAGCGAGTTACAAATGAGAAAGAGGCCCGAGAGAAACCCCCCCTCCCGCAGGCCCTGTACATTGGTTGGCTTTTTATAGTGCTTAATTTAAGCTACCGTTTCCCAAATTTCGGTATTTTCCTATTTTATTACCTCCCTTCTTTGTAGCACATGTTTATTAATTATTAAGGAAAGCTTAGAGTATTAGATTTCGAGTCAATAGTTAAGCCAATAGGAATCAAGTTCATAAAGTTATTAGAGCAATTAATCGAAGTAAAATACGATATTACAAAACAAAGTAAATTAATTAATTCGATATATAGCTTATCTATCATTGTGTTTTTTTGATTTGGTAGCTCCATGTGAGTTGTTTATCTAAATAGACCTAGATATTTAGTTACACTGCTTGCAGGATTCCATATTATTTCCGTCATTGATTATGATTATATTGGGGTTTTATGGTCTTCTCAGAGTCAAAACTTATTATGAAAGTGGCTAATCATTCATCTATGCTTTTTTAAGTTTGTTGTTAATTTCATATATTCTGTATTTCATATTGTTTCACTAGCTTATTATTCTTGTTTAAGTATAGTGAATTTTATTCATATGCATGTGTTCTTAATTCGTAGGTTATATCAATATCTAACTTGATTTAATTTCATCTGTATCTAAAATTTTTGTGTGCATTTTCCAAGTCTATCAGAACTCTCTTACTCTATATTGAGTCTAGTACCTATTGACTAATGAAATAACTAACTAATTTGAATATAGAATTTAAAGCCACTAAAATATTAATGAATATTTGCTGTTGATTTTTTAAATATCTCCAAGTCCTAAAATAGTTTTCTTAATGATAACAATCCTACCCCTCTGGGGAGGGTTGTTAAAGAAATTAGAAAATAATAAAAATAATTAGTAAATACAGTTTAATGAACGTCAAGCTTCGTACAAAGTAGATATATGAATAATGTTACATTGCAAAATTTAATATGAATAGGTTCCAATAGTTCCTAATGTTTATTAAACATGAGAACCATAAATTTTTCGCACTTGCGATTATGGACCGGGCTGGAAGGCTTACTTCATCCCACAGTAGACAAGGCCAAGGTCACTTAATATTAAAATATCAATGTTATCCATCATATAAAGAATTTAATATGATCACTCTTATTAGTTTCTACTCCGATATCGTTCATTTATCTTATTCCGTATATATGTAGTATTCTCTCTGGAATTGTTAAACCATACATCCTTCTCGGCTAAAAATAGATATCGATCCAATTCGCTGGAAAGAAAATAAACATAATGTTATACCAGACCACGGAGAAAATAATCTAACTACTGAAGTTATTGTTGCACAACAATATTTGTATTATTGTATTTTCGTAAGCTCATAAATCAGTTGCATGACAAATTGCCAACATTCTTATGATTTATCGCACCGTCACAACAACAAAAGTCTCGTAAAGCGCCTTATAATATAATCTGGGGAATACAAAGCAGATGAAAATTGACAGGAACTGACAGGTTGCTTAAATATGCGTCAATAGGAGAACATGTTTTATTATCCGGCTAAAATTAAGACGCCAAAATGGTATTAAGTTGTTTAAATTTTATAATTAACCACCTGATAAATATTCTTAAAAAAACATAACATATTGTTTTCATTTTTGACGAATTCAATACAGTTCAAACGATAACTAAATGCTTATTTACCATGGAGACAAAATAAATTTTATGGAATGGACGTCTACTTCTCTGTTTATTCTCAAATAAACGTCGCTGGCTGTATAATATATTAAAGAAGTAGACAGCTAACTTATATTACTATCACCTATATCTTTTGGCACACAGATTGGAAGCGTTCTTTTCTTTCCTACAATAATTATACTTGAGAGATAACCATATATGATTTCATTAATTTGTATAAGAGTAAATGATATACAGGATACGATAAATGTGTCGCATACATCAGGTATGTCGTTACCAAACGGTAAGCGGAATTTAATCATTGGATCATTTCCTGCCTGATTTCGGATTTAAATGTAAATGTCAGAAGACTTGACTACTGCGGCTCCTTGTGGATGTATTGTGGCGCCCTTATTCTAGTTTCCCTTAAAGCTGCTTATCCAGCTTTGTCTTTTATATCAGATTTCTTGTCTTTGATAAGGCCCCTTAGTGAACCTATTAGCCCTCGGATTTCTTCGCGGGGCGCCATGCCATCAGACATACTATGCAGCAGACGAAGGTAAACTAGCTTTATAACAAGACACTTGGAGAAGGAATCACAGCGTCTGTTATTATGCGTATTAAATATTTAATTTTTGCTCCTTTTAATTAAAAAGCCGTTGCCCACGGAATCACTACTTTCACATCCAGATTTGTTAATCCAAGTCATTTTAAAGGAAACCTCTTGATTAGATTTGCACTCTAACATGTGGAAATTATTGGTAATAGAATTTTAATAATATTTGGGGCAGATATCATAGGAAAGTTTGAGGCGTGGTTTCTACCTTACACGTTACTACTTATTTTCCCCTATTCACAACCTACCACCCCCACCCCTTCAATAGAATCATCTCAATCAGATGCCATTATAACACATACGTGTACTAACTTTCAAGTGATTATCTCAATTTTATGTAATCAATCCCATTAATACTGGGGCGCAGGTGGTGTGCTTGAAACATATTAGAAAGAAATCTGAGGCCTTGGTTTCTAGTATATACACAAAATCCCAAATTTCTGTACTCTTTCCAGCTTGGTTTACTTATTTTATAATATTTACTCCTATTTAACGCCCCATTCCTTCAAGGGAATCATCTCAAAATATAATCTAATCCCGTTACAATACATACGTCTACCAAATTTCAAGTGAACATCTCAATTTTATTTTATCAACCCCTTTAATAATGGAGGAAGCGTGCTGGGGGGTTGAAAAATATTATTGAAAAATCTGATTCCTTGACTTCTAGGACATACACCGAATTTCAAGTTCCTGTATTCTTACCAGCTTGCTTCACTTATTTTCCCTATTTATCTCCACTTACCCCCCACTCCTTCAACGCAAGCATGTGAAAATATAATCTAGTTTCAGATATCGTTATAATATATCCATGTACCAAATTTCAAGTGTAAATCTAAATTTAGTTTTATCAACTCTTTTAATAAAGTAGTGGGGTGGTATGGAAAATATTATTAAAAAACCTGAGGCCTTCGCTTCTAGTATACACAACAAATCCCAAATTTCTTGCTTGCTTTACTTATTTTCCCCTATCTACCAATATTTAACCACCAACTCTTCAACGGAATCATCTCAAAATATAATCTAGTTCCAGATGTCGTTATATACATACGAGTACCAAATTTCTAGTGAATATTTCAATTTTATTTTATCAACCCCCCTAGGTATTGGGGGGTTGAAAAATATTATAAAAAATCTGAGGGCCTGGCTTCTAGTACATACACCGAATTTCAAGTTTCTGTATTCTTACCAGCTTGATTTACTTATTTTCCCCTATTTAACTCTATTATAACCCCCAACCTTTCAACGGAATTATCTCAAAATATAGTTTAGTTCAAGATATTGTCATAATACATACGTTTACCAAATTTCAAGTGAATACCTCAATTTTATTTTATCGACCCCTTTAATGATGGAGTAGTGGTGGGGGGTTGAAAAATATTATAAATAATCTGTGACCTTGGCTTCTAGTACATACACCGAATTTCAAGTTACTGTACCCTTGCTTTCCTTATTTTGCCCTATTTACCCCTATTTAACCCCCAACTCTTCAACGGAATCATCTCAAAATATAATATAGTTCCAGATGTCGTTATAATACATGCGTGTACCAAATTGCAAGTGAAAATTTCAATTTTTTTATCAATCCCTTTAATAATGAAGTAGGGGTGGTGGGGGGTTGAAAAATATTATAAAAAAAATCTCAAGCTTTGGCTTCTAGTACATGCACCGAATTTCAAGTTTCTGTAATCTTACTAACTTGCTTTACTTATATTGCCCTAGTTACCACTAAATAACCCCCAATCCTTCAACGGAATCATCTCAAAATATAATTATATATATTTCCAGATGTCGGTATAATACATACGTGTACCTAATTTCAAATGAATATCGCAATTTTATTTTTTCAACGCCTTTAATAATGGAGTAGGGGTGGTGGGGGGTTGAAAAATATTATAAAAAAATCTGGGGCTTTGGCTTCTAGTACATACACTGAATTTCAAGTTACAGTACTCTTACCAACTTGCTTTACTTATTTTCCCCTATTTACCTCTATTTAACCCCCAACCCTTCAACGGAATCATCTCAAAATATTATCTGATTCCAGATGTCGTTGCAATACATACGTGTACCAAATTTCAAGTGAATATCTCAATTTTATTTTATAAACCCCTATAATAATGGATTGGGGGTAGTGGGGGGATGAGAAATATTATGAAAAATTTTGAGGCCTTGGCTTGTAGTACATACATAAAATTTCAAGTTTCTGTACTCTTATCGGCTTGTTTTACATATTTCTCCCTATTTACCCTCCAACCCTTCACCGGATATCTTCAGAAAAGAATCCAGTTCCAGATCTCGTGATCATATATACATGAACAAAATTTCAAGTCAATATCTTAAACCATTCGGGAGAAAACGTGCGGAGAAAAAAAAAACACAGACAGACAGACCGACAGACAGACAGACAGAATTATTTTTTTCTCTCAAATTTAAAACGTCGGCGTTTCATGACATTCTAAATTTATTTCAAGAAAAAAAAATAATTGAAAATTTGTTTACGATCAGTGGATGTGAAAGTAATTAACATTAAATGGGACTCAGCGAAGATTTTGGAAAAAGAGAGCAACGGAACTAAAAGAAAACTTAAAGAATCCGCGATTATTTTATTAAACGAGGATAGATGCGTTTCTAATTATTCAATAGATTTGTGTACTAGTTGGTTGCCCATCCTTAGAGACGAAGTAAGTAAAAATAAGGTAAATATAATTTAATGTCTCACGTGACTATGGAAATACATAAACAAAGAACTGTCATGGTTGACGGCCAAAAAAGTTTTGAGAACGGAAGTAGATTCTCTTCCGAAACGTTAACTACCTATAGCTTTGATTTTGAGTTTTTAGTTTATAACATTGTTCTAGTTTATATATTTTTCGGTGTGAGACTTTTTGAAACAGTCAAGTACTCAAGAACCAACCTCTGTCTGAACCGTTTGGCGCAGAGGTTTTTTCATTAAAATTTTTAAATATTTTTCAGTGGCAAAATACCCAATAAAAAGTAAGATAATTAACATTCTACAATCAACTAAGAATATCCCCGCTAATTAAAATTAAAGTTCTCATTCTCAAGGTCACCACAATGAATATTTTTAGGTTTTGTACTTTTCTTTTTTAACATACAATAGTTCACTCCTGCAAGTCAAAGAATTTTTCGTATTGTCCACTTTTATTTAATTAAAATCAAATTAGTGTTTATTTTCTCAAATTGGTAGAAAACTGAATTTTTTAAATTTTGTTGGGGACATTGAGGAATATCACTTCGAGATTAACCTTACGATCTAGCTTTGTTACTTAAATGGACCATTAGGGTTAAAAGTGTACTTAACTGACAAAAAATCTCTGTATGTATAAGATGTCTACAGGCCAAGATTTTTCTACCAATATTCTGGCTACCCAAGAATAAATGCATTGATATTGGATTAGTAATATAATAATAAATTCAATATTTCTAAGCTACTTTATGGAAAGCTGTGGAATTTATTGTTTTGTGCTTTCTGACAACATATTTCACCATTTGTTCTCTTGACTTTTAAACGATCCAATCTCAGCTAGTTGACCAACATCACGACGCCCACCTACGCAGAGGTTAAACACGCGAGCGACTTAATTTATGGCAATTTGCTCTCTTGAGCGACCCTATTCCAACTCCATTTCATTCTTTTACTAACATCGAATCACTGCTCCTACAGATGTTATATGACACACTTTGCTACTATCTCAAGTGGATTTTCCAGGCGCAAGGAATCCTTACACCTCCCACTGATGTGGAGAGTTCTCTCGAGGGACAGATCATGTGGAACGAATGACCCTTTAAATATGTATCATCTTGCTAGCAGCTCTGTCTAACTGATACTGTTCAACCACTATCAAGAAACTACTTCTCGGTAATAAATTAAAAATTTTAACTGAATAGTCCGGTTACCAATGGATTCAACCTCGGAAAAGAATAAGGCTGAAATTTGGGATACAGTATTTTCAAAATGTATTATTTAAAATACAAAAATGTTTATATCTGTATAGGAGTCGTTTCATTGAAACAATTGAATTTTAGTTTTGAAAATTCATGTTTTCTTAATACCTCACGCTCTATATTTTCCTGACAAAAGAAAAGTTAAATTCCTTTCTAAAACACGTCGCAACCTTGTGTGACATCTTCATCACCAATAACCTTAAAAATAAACAACAAACAAGAAAGGCTATCAGACTGATTGATTAATTTTTTTTAAGATTATTCCTGAAGGATGTATCTGCAGTAAAAGGCAAAAAAATCGGCAGCTACTGGAAGCGGCTGGAACCTCCCCACCAGATAGATCTTTGAAGCCGAAAAGAGCACTACGTTGTGTGCCATAACGGCACTAAACATAATCCGATCTCAACTATAACCTTTTCAGATCTTCTGGAGCAAACTTTTATCCAGATCCGTTCAGCAGTTTCGGCGCTATCGTACTAAAACATTTGAAATCAAATGCGACAGTATTGTAAAGCTGTATAGTTGTTGAATAGTAATACACGTGACGTGACGTTTCATGGCGCGAGGGCTTCGCGCATCAAGCGTATCACGTGAAAAGCAATATTATGCTTCACATTTGCTAGGTTTTTTAATTATTTGTACGGAAACCAAATTGATAGGGTGCAAGTATGTTATGTCGTTGAGTTTCAACTGCCTTTCATTGGTTCGATTACGATCTGCAAGTAATTATAAAACAAACAACTTGTCAAAACTGCACGAAACCTAATCCAACCTCAACCTTTTCAAATTTTCTGGAGTACTAAAGAAACCCTCACCCAGAATTTCGTCCAAATCCGATTGGTAATTTCGCCTCCATCATGCAAACCACATACACACACAAACATTCTTCAAGAACCATCTTTTTGAGTTTCTATAACCTCAAAACGTAAAGATTTATGTTATCTCAGTTTTCGATTTTGGACCAATTTTACTAACCTCCCACAATTTTGTGGGCAGGTTAAAATATAAGTCACAAAGAAATACATTCTCACTTAAAATATTATTTTACCTTAAAGTAAAAATATTTAGAATGTATAATTCTTATTTGGTTACACTCGCAGTTCTACATATTTTGACTTAATAATAGTGAAAATGAACTTTTGCTTATTGACTTCAAATAAATTTGTGGAAATCGACATTTTCGAAATTAACGATAATATTTCAAACGGGGTCGTATGCTTGGAATGATGATAGCAAGCGACTAATTTCATCTGATATGGGGTCTAATAGGCAACACCGAGCTACTTCTAGGCCAACCCAGATACGCGTTGTTCACCCCTGGACCCCTTTTAAGTGTGAAATATTCAGTGGCCTGTAAATCTGTAACCCCTTAGACTATTAGGTTCGTTTGGATATCTAAATTCGAAATTTAAAGGGAAATAAATCCTTTAATTACTATAATAACTTTCGAGATATTTTTGTAAAAGTATTTTTTTAGTACACTCTCTTGCTTTTTTAAAAGTGAATTATTTTATTTGTTTGCTTATAATTGTATTGAAACATATTCATTATAGGATGTTGCAAACGGCAGAAAAAATAGCTATCTATGAGAACTAAAAGAAAAACTGTGTAAAAATATTAATGAAATCTTTGCATCCTTTGGATAATCTGAATTCTGGTTATGCTAGCAAATTAAAATCCTGAAATGGATTTGTATAATTTTTGATTTGAAAATTCTCATTCAACAACTAGCATCCACACAGTCCCCTACGGTCATGCAGATTAAACTAGTATCTACATAACCTGCTACGGTCATGAAAATTCAGTTAAAAATGAGAACAAAGGCCTAAAATGAATTTATTTACCTACCTTGTCTTAAAAATTTTCCATTCTAGTGAATTACATTTTCATGAAATCTGTCATTCTGTTTTTGGAAATGCTTAGCCTTTGAAACGTTTTTCGCCCTTATTCTGGAGCTCATCAGAAAGGCACAAAGCCACTCAAAAATATTTCATGCAGAACGAAGATAATATCTATGAATAAGTATGAAATAATTATATTTGACGTTAACTGATAAAAACAACAGATCCTCACCTATCTATTAGCTAACTAGTATTGGTGTCTATACACTCTATGCATGTTTAAAAGTGAATTACTATTTGTCGGCTTATAATTGTATTGAAACATATTCTTTATAGGATTTTGCAAACAGCAGAAAAAATAACTAGCTATGAGAACTAAAAGAAAAACTATGTGTAAAAGTATTGTTATTATTATATATCGTGAGCAGATCTGTGAGATCCGCAGCACTCAGGCCTGTCGGCCCATTGTGCTTTCGCGTCATATGGGATCTTTTAGAAGAGACCAGTGCTCTCCGCAAAGGATAGCAGTCTGTTCCATCTTTGATCCCGCAATTCCTCCGGCTGTAAAAACTGACTTTGGAGATGCCTATACCTTAACGCGCCTAAGGGTGCGCAACTGCATAGGATATGAGTGGTGGTTTCATCCTCCACTCCACACATCGTACAAATAGGGCTGTTTTTCAACCCCATTGTATGAAGATGTTTGTTCAGAGGACAGTGTCCTGTTAACAAGCCTACTATCCGTCTCATTTTTTCTCTATCGAGCCCAAGCAGCCACTTAATGGTTGAGTCAGTCGAGGGCCCCTTTATATGGAGCTTCGACTGCCCCATTCCAGGGACCTGAGTCCAATAGTTGCTGAACCTTATCGTGACCCAGTTTCGTAACTCTAACCCTGTAAAAGTATTAATGAAATATTCATTCGACAACCTGAATTCTGGCAACATTTTATTCTAGAATTGTAAATAAATGTTAAAAATGGAGGAAAAAATTATAAGTCCTTGTATTTTGATTAGTATTACAAAAGAATTTAAGAGTACCTTTATGCAGCCCTTTCAATACTCTGCAAAAATATTCAAGTATTTCGTAATTTTACAGGGAGATTAAAAAATATAGCCAATCAAATATTAATTATTATGAAAAAAATTGAGAAACAAAAGACATTTTGTTGTTGTCAAGTTTACATAGAGTACAGCTCCAACCAAAGTTTGAAAATTATATTTTCAATATAACGGAAATTATTGGAAAACATTTTTTCTTACTGTCTCACTTTAAGAGAATGTACTTCCATAGGGATGCATTTTTGGACTAAGGTAAGTTAGGTTATATGAGCCCAATATGAACTCAGGAATCACAGGTTCCGGGAACTCGATTCTGGGACATCCTGTAATGAAAAAAATAACTACATATTTCATTTTCGTACAGTTTTAAATTACCCAAAAACTATTAATTCCGTAATAAAATACCATGACATCTGTTTTCTTTCGAATTTCGTCCCCTCCAAGAAAGAATTTAATTTTTTTTGTTCGTCGATATTTCTCGAGTTATTTAAGAAAAACTGAATTTTTCGAAAATGAAACACATTTTTCAAAATGAAGTGCCACCTATAGATATAAACATTATTGTTTTCTAAGTGATATAGTTTGAAAATTTAAAAGGTCGATAAGAGGTACCGAGTTTCCGAGGTTCTAGCATTTTTTCCCTCTTTCGTAACTGGACAAGAACTTAAGCAGACAATTTGTTTTTCTTCCACAATTCAGAGTGTCAACCCCTTTGTTGTCGGTGCCTGATAATACACTTTTTTTTCTAAAGACATAAATATGTTTTATACTATTAATTTAATTTGAAATATACACTATTTTATATTTACAAGTTTCGGGCTATGGGTCAAACATATACCGCAGAATTAAGCAACTCAATACATATTACTTACGAATCTTCCCATGGCTAGCTGCAGCTAAGATTTTTCCACTTTGAAGTCGACAGTCCATTAAGATCACTATCTGGAAAGTTTAAATGGACTTCTTAATACAAACTCTAGTAAAGTGTCTCAAGAAAATATAGAGAACCGTTTAATATGAGTATTACCGCACTAAATTTTTCATCTGTTTCATTGGTCGATTAACCCCGTGATGCTTGTTGGATATCCGCTGAAACTACATCACATAAGTAACAAAAACTTTGACAAATAAAATGATTTAGTTTTATAAGCTGAAATATTTTATAACTTGGCCACGAAAACATTTATAAAATAATTTCTTAACTCCATTATAAGATATTTTATAGTTTTGACAACAAAATAGTATTTTCTGGAACTCTAATGTAACCAATCGGCATTAGAAGCATTAATAAAATAACAATAGAACAAAATAATCGTAGAACATTTATAATATAAAACAAATTTGCTGGTTGGGGCAGTATAAAAATAAACGATTAAGGTCCCCTATCGGCCTGATTTACCCCCAGGACTAAATCAAACCGAAAATGTCTTTCGGATGAAATAGTTATTACAGAAAATATTATGGGGGTACAAGAGCCTACGTAATGGACCGGTAGAAAAACTAAGCCAGTGAGAAACCACGGAACCCCTTTTTTAGTCCAAAATATCCCCGTAATAAATATAAGCCTACACGGAATTAACATAAACCAGTGCCCTCCCTTAATTACGGCCCCCCTTCTGCCTAATGTACCTCCAGGACTAAATTAAGCATCAGGCCTGTAATACCCACCACAGAAAATATATTGGGTGTCTAAAGGTCTACGTGACGGACTGGTCGAAAAACTCGGCCAGTGAGAAACCACGGGACCCGCTCTTTGATCCAAAATTTCCCCATAGTAAATATACAAGCAGAGGTCCTCCCCTGGTTACGGTCCTCCTTCGGCCTAATCAGTCCCCTGGGATAGATTAAGCCTTAAAGGGTTCACGCAGTAACTGGAAGTTAGTACGAAAAATATTTTGGGCGTTCAAGGGCATACGTGACGGATTTGTCGAAAAACTAGGCCTATGAGAAATCATGGGGCCTGCTTTGTCGGCCCACAATATTCCCGTACTAACTCGATCGTCTCAGGGCCTAACTACAACACAGCTGAAAAAAAAGTGAATCAGGATTAATAAATAAGGTACCTAACACCGGCCAAGATGCTTACGAATATTCCTATCTTTGTATTACTTCCTCAACATCGGTGTCTTCAGGAGTCAACTTGCTCGGGCGGCAGGGCGCAGTAGGCCGACCCTTTTGTTAGCTGTAACGGTAATAATACAGAACGGCCAGAGTGGGGAACTGTGCGTTTAGATTGCGTCTCGGATTCCGATTTAGGCGGAAGTACAATCAATCTTACCTTCAAAATTCAATTACGAGTACCTCAATCTTGCGATATGCGATATGGATAAGCCACTCGAGTTGTACGTTACACTTTTCATATGACTAGCTTAAGAAAAAACTACAAAATTTTAAAAGATTTATTATACAATAACACACACACACACATCGAGAATTACTTTGACCGCGTACGCACTAACTTGAATTTCATAAAACGAATAGTTGACTGTACTTGATATACGAACTGACTTTGACAGCTAACTCGCATTACTTCCACATCCAGGTCGTGGAGTAGAAGTATAGTAATGGTAAAAAAAAATGTGATTTTTTTTTTCTTGAAATAGGTTTAGAATGAAATATATTCTTTATAATACTTTGCACACAGCGGAAAAAACTATCTATAAAAACTTGCAAAGTCCTATAAAGAATACGTTTCATTACTATAAGCAAACAAATAATAAATAATTCACTTTTAAATAGGGTTAGAATGTCATGAAACGTCGAGATTTTAAATATGAGCGAAAAAAAAAAAAAATTCAGTCTGTCGGTCTGTCTGTCTGTAACTTTTTATCCGCACGGTTTCTCCGGAACGATTTAAGATATAGACTCGAAATTTTTTATACGTATATACAGGGTGTTTGGATGCCAAATTAAAATGGTCGAGAGAAAGGGTTATCTGCCATCCTTTCCATCCCCTTAACACTTCCCATGCCCTGTGGGATTTTTCATATCGAGTTTCTATCTTTTCAATCAAAAAAATCCCAAATTATACATTTAAGTTCAAATTATAAAAAAAGTATTAGGCATAGACTGCGAATTTCATTTTTATTTTGATGAGCATTGTTGAAGGGTTCTTCTAAATCCAAAATACTGGCATTAGTCATCTAATTGTTTCACTCGCAAAGTTTCGGAATAGGTAAAATTTAAATTTAATCTTAGACTTTACATGCCTGTAAAAAAAAATTCAGAGCGACCGGGATCTTTCAACTCCCTCAAAAATTCTCTAGTCTATCCTCATGCTAATGATGTGCCACATGTCATAAAAATCTTTTAATAACTTCGTGAACTCGCTAAATTAGTGAATCGGGTCATATAAGACTAATATTAAAAATTCTGAATAAGTAATTATTTTTGCTTAAATTATGCATGGGAAAGAGGTAAAATCTGTTATCTCATTTTTGCGAAGTAAAATCTATCTTCCATCTCTTTCTGTTCGTGGGTTTTACTTGAAATAAAGAAACAATTACATTTGTATCATTTATTAAAAAAATTTAAAAATCTTGTTCAAAGTGTTGGCCTCTGTTGCGAATGCAGGCCCGACACCTGCTTCGTATTTCAGTTCTTGTATGAAGTCGTATTTCCTCCCTAATTGTACTGAAAGCCGTTTCTATACGTTGGACAAGTTCCTCCCTAGTCGCAACCTCTGTCGCGTACACGAGCTATTTGTCACGTCCCCAGACATAAAAATCCAATGGAGTTAGGTCTGTGGAACGTGGAGTCCATTGAATAGGGCCATCCTGCGTAATCCACGCATACGCCTATAGTTTTTCAAAATGACGGCTGTCCCGCGCACTGGCAATTGATTATTATTACATACATACGAGGCAGGCAGCCTAGGGCTGTTTATACCTTAAGAACACGTACATGTGTATAAAACTAAAACTACTAACATAGACAATTAAATATAAATATAGATAAATATTAGACGAAAGGCTAAATAAAGTATACATACATGTATATATGAAAATGAATCTCAGTATATAATTCTATTATCGCACATTATTAGTGTTCAGGTGCAGGTCAAGTCTATTTTTAAATTGGTTCAAACTAGTTGATTCGATTACATCATTGGGTAGTCTATTCCAGTGATCCACGACACGATTGCTGATGAAATGTTTGCACGGGTTGGTTGAGAAATGACTTTTAGTAAGTTTCATTTGATGTCCCCGAAGACGTGTATTCACACTTAAAGCAAATATACTGTTTACACATGGGCAGCTATATATGTTGTTTAATATTTTCTATGTCTCCATAAGGTCACCTCGTATTCTTCGTTGATGCAGTGTTGGTAATTTCAATTTTGATTGTAAGGGAATATCTAGATAATGTGTTTCTAAATGCGTGGATTGGGCGGGATGGGCCTGTTCAATGGCCTCCACGTTCCCAAGACCTAACTCCGTTGGATTTTTATGTCTGGGGGCGTGCCAAAGCGCTCATGTACGCGACGGAGGTTGCGACTATGGAGGAACTTGTCCAACTCATAGAAACGGCTTTCGGTACAATTAGGGAGGAAATATGACTTCATACAACAACTGTCGAAATACGAAGCAGGTGTCGGGCCTGCATTCGCAACAGAGGACAACACTTTGAGCAAGATTTTTAAAATGTTTTAATAAAGATAAAAATGTAATTGTTTCTTTATTTCAAGTAAAACCCATGAACAGAAAGAGATACAGGATAGATTTTACTTCGCAAGTGATATAATAGATTTTACCTGTTTCCCATGCACAATTTAAGGAAAAATAATTTTTTATTCAGTATTTTGAATATTAGCCTTATGTGACCTGATTCACTAATTTAGCGAATTCACAAAGTTATTAAAAGATTTTTATGACATGTAGCACATCATTAGCAAGAGGATAGACTAGAGAATTTTTGAGGGAGTAGGAAAATCCCGGTCGCTCTGAGTTTTTTTTTTTATAGCCATGTAAAGTCTAAGTTTAAATTTAAATTTTACCTATTCCGAAACTTTGCGAGTGAATAAAAAAACAAATATATTACTAATGCCAGTAATTTTGGATTTAAAAGAACCCTTCAATAACACACATCAAAATAAAAATGAAATTCGCAGTCTACACCTACTACTTTTTTTATAATTTCAATTTAAATGTAGAATTTGGGATTTTTTTCATTAAAATGATAAAAAGTCGATACGAAAAATCCCGTAGGGCATGGGAAGTGCTAAAGGGCCTGAAAGGATAGCAGATAACCCTTTCTGTCGGCCATTTCAATTTGGCAAACGATGCATGAAACACCCTGTATTATACCGAGACCTGGAACTGGATTGTGTTTTTAATATATCCGATGAAGGGTTGGGGGTAAATAGAGATAAATAGGGGGAAATAAATAAAGCAAGCTGGTAAGAGTACAGAAACTTGAAATTTGGTGCATGTACTAAAAACCAAGGCCACAACATTTTTTATAATATTTTCCATCATGAAAGGCGTTGATAAAATAAAATTGAGATATTTACTTGAAATTTGGTATACGTATATATTATAATGACATCAGGAACTAGATATCTTAGGATTATTCCGTTGGAGGGTTCGGGGTTAAATAGGGGTAAATAAGGGAAAATAAGTAAAGCAAACTGGTAAGAGTACAGACACTTAAAATTCGAACTATCTACTAGAAACCGAGGCTTAGATTTCGTTATAATATTTTCTAACCCTCCACCACCCCTGCTCCATTATTAAAGGAGTCGATGAAATAAAATTGAGACATTCACTTGAAATTTGGTATACGTATATATTATAATGACATCTGGAACTAGATTATATTTTTGGATTATTCCGTTGAAGGGTTGGGGGTTAAATAGGGGTAAATAGGGGAAAATAAGTAAAGCAAGCTGATAAGAGTAGAGAAACTTGAAATTCGGTGCGTTTCTGTTGTAATACTTTTGAATAAATTGTGATACCTAGATTCATATTCTTCCATTTTTTCGTCTCGACGCAGGTCTACGCCTAGCGCCGTTTTTGTAAAACTTCTGAATTTGATAAATTTTGATACCTAGATCTCGTACTTCACGTCTCGACGTCCACCGACGCCTTGCGTCGTTTCTGTAAAACTTGTACTTGATTAATTTTGATATCTAAATTCATGTTCTTGCATTTTTCATCTCGACACCGACCGACGTGTGTGTGTTTGATAAATTTTGATACCTAGATTAGTGTTCTCGCATTTTTACGAAACCGATTTTTTTGTGGAATATTAACGTTAATGTAATATTATACGTTTCTTTATGTCTATCCCCTGTACATGTTCCAGATTTTGTAAATATCATTTCAGGCTTGAAAGTCAGCTAAGTTCACTTTCAATATCTTAACGGAGTTTGCTAAATAGCAACTTCTGTAAAGTTTTTAGAGAGAGTTATTAGAATTCTATGAACAATTATTTCCGCATACTAAAGTGCAAATATATTCAAGAAGTTTACCTTTAAAGAGACTTGGAAGGAAGGTCGGTATGTGGAAGTAATGATACCTTAGGCAGCGGTTTTTATTAAAACGAGTATTTAGCTATGTACTTAATATACGAACTGTGATTGGTCGATTTCATATCCATTCTAGATAGAATATGAAATATATCCATTCAAATAACTGAATAGGCCTATTTATCCATTCTATAGACCGTACAGCAAATATACACAAGGGAATAGAAAAAATACATATTCTAATATTAAAACAGACGGTGGCTTGGGGTACAATTTCCATAACGAAAAATGCTTCGTTACACTTATTGTTATTGCTTATTAAAAACGATAAGTTATACTATCGCGAAAGCTTTACCGTCTGTAGGTCCTTCTACTGTTTATTTTAGTTCTTTAATTTTAATCGTACGATTACATGTCCTGTATTATTTACATGTTTGCACAAGTAAACAACTTATTATTATTATTATATAGCGGATAAAACAAAATATGACATATTTGTTGAATGTTTCTTCTTCCTAAATTTAAATGACTTTTAAAAAATTAGAACGTTAAACGTAACTTCTTTACTGACTTGTAGATATTATTTCTAATTAAATTACTCATCACTCATATTTTTCTCAGTTTGAAAATTCAATTCTCAATTTATTTCAAATATTTACTTACGAATATTTTCGAAGCAACGAGACAAAACTAAACTCAGCTTTCATAGTAAAAGTTAGAGGGTTCTAAAGTGTAACTTATGTACCCTTTGAGATGTAGTCTCGACCCTCTCAACCCATTGTTCTAACGCATAGCATGTAGTGTTGATGAAACTCCTCATTAAAGCATTTATGATTTAATGTAGCTATTTATATACTTCCTCTGTCTTAAACTGTGCTTTATATGTTCATTTTTCTTGTCTACTATTCTCTAGTATAGACTGTAAAGGTTGAAATTTGCTCACTTAATTCTAGACGGGAAATCTGCTGTCACATATTTAACCCAAGCTGACATTGTTAACTGTTTTAGGTACCTTCAAGTAGATTGAATAAGACGTGATATATTTCTCACACGTACGTTTTTTGTCAACATAAATTTTCATCTATTCTACAATTTCATAGAGAAATATCTTTTTGATATATGACATTAATAATACGAGGAATATTCTGAATGTTAATATACTATCATCAACATGTCAGTCACCAATTTTATCAATAAAACATACAATATAGAGTGAACATTTTAGAATCTAATATAGGGTGTCTAGTGTTTGCGTATCAATACTTTATATTATAATGTAATTAGCACAAAAGATATATATTCTCGCCCAGCAAAAATTTACCACAACGATATTGCATAAATTAAATAATTTCAAGAAGCTTTGAGCAGATTGTGTCTATAATGTTGGCTGGGCTATCGAACTAAAGGAAGATCTAGGCCTCTTGATAACTCACATCTCACTTTTTTTTTAATGGTCATCGTATCAAATATAAGAAAGAAGTTAACCAGCTTGGAAGGCGTAGGGATGAAATTCTGGAGCGTAGGAAGCGAAGGAATCGAAAATGTCAGCGTCTACCCGAAAACGAAAAAAAAGGTGGCCTCTATGTTTCACCACAGATTCAGAATTTTCCTTATGTGTAGCTGTGCATTTCTTGTCAAGTTGTAACAATCACAAAGGTCGGCTTCGACATGCCTACTGGAGATTATCCAATTAGATGTCAAATTTTAACCAGTACTACGAGAAGATACAGATAGTAAAGAATATTTTTAAAAAATACTCAAACCGGTTGAGATTTGACTTGTAAGCAGAATTTTTTACCAAAATATGAATATTTGCTCCCTTTATACATTGCAAGTTAATTAAAAAAAATATTGAACAAACGTTAAAAAACATACATACATACGGACCGAATTAAGAACCACATCCTTAATAATAATAATAATAATAAGTTGATTTTCAAGAGAGAAGCATCCAATAGGAAAATATTTATTATTTTTGGTCATGATTTTCTTTCTTACTTAATACTTATATTTAAAAAGAACTATCAGACTACCTAAGTAGAACCGTAACAGGAATATGACTATGAATTTTCACTCAATAACTCCAGTCGTTTCCAAAATAATTAGATCTAAAATTACGAAATAGGAAGATTATCATAATCTTTAAATTTAAATCTAATAATTTGCAATCGACTGAAGTGATTGAGTCTTGTTTTGGTTCTACTTAGGTAGTTTTATATTTCTTTTTAAATACAAGTATTAAGAAAGAAAGTTATGGTCAGAAATAATAAATATTTCCCTATCGGATGTTCCTTTCTTGGAAATGGTCACTTCAAGTCGTTTAAAAATTTTATGTCTATTACAATACAAATTCCTTTAAATATCATACCGTTGATATAATTCTATAATATTTAGCTGTAATATAAACTTTATGCAAAATCCATAAGCTTGTCTTTCAGAAATACTTTATATTTATTTTATTTCAATTCTGTATCAACCTAATTTTGTTTTACAAATACTATAATTTTATATAAAGCCAGATCATTCAGTGTCTATCTTAGGTAAACCATCCCGCACGTACACTACATGTTTATATGTTCCGTTGATTATTTCACTCATTAACATGGCATTTCTTGGGATCACTGCACCAATCAAAAGACATTTTTAGTAGTAAATCTATCCTCCAGTGAAGTATTATCACCATAATTCATGCTGTAATAAAAGTATGTTATCAATGTCCTGTGTCGTTTCATGAAATATTTAACACAAATATCACTACTTGTGCTTTTAAATTTTAGATATAAATTTTGTATTCTTCGTAGACATGTGCTAGAAGAGACCTACGAATATGGGATTGATACCCACCATAGACTTCAGAAGAGCCTATGTTAGCATAAATAGAAAGTCACTTTATAATGCTATTTAATATCACAATACATCTTATAAAATTAGTGAAGGAAACCCCCTCAAAAGTCTAATGCAAAATTAAGGTTCCAAACAACATGTCAAGATCCTTTCAAACACACAGAGGACTACGGCAAGGAGATATTCTATCATGCTTGTTGTTTAATAAAGCTCCAGAAAAAGCCATAAGAGAATCGAGTGTAACGACAAGGGGAACCACTATCAACAAGAGCATACAAATACGCCGATGACATTGATGTAATGGCAAGATCTAAAAGGGCTCTAATGCAAACCTTCAAAACATTAGAAGCAGCTGCGATGAAAGTAAGGCTACAGGTTAACGTTGCCAAAACAAAGTATATGAAAGTTTCTAGTAGTAACAATTTAGCGCCATACAGAGATCTGGTGATAGAAGCATATACATTTGAAGGGGTAAGCGAGTTTATATATCTTGTATCTCAAATAAATGAAAATAACATTATAAGTGCTGAAATTAAGAGGAGAATATACCTGGCTAACAGAACATACTTTGGGTTAAAAAAGCTATCAAGCATAGCAACCAAAAGAACTAAAGTATTGATATATAAAACCATAATTAAACCTGTTCTCACCTACGTGTCAGAAACATGAACGATGACAAAAAGCGATGAGGAGCTACTGGGCTGCTTTGAACGAATGATACTTCTACGAAAAGCCTGATATTGCCCGATCCACCAAGATCAACAGTTTAAGGTGGCTCGACCGCCCAGAAAGGATGGATGAAATGGAACCCCCAAAACAGATATTTTACCAAACACAAACAGATTCAAGGACCGGGTAGAAGATAGCTTAAGAACGCTGAGAATCAGAAATTGGAGAGAAAAAGCAAGAAATAGGAAAGAATGGAGACTAATATTTGGACAGGCCAAGACCCACCCTAGGTTGTTGAACCAAAGATGGTGTTGATTAAGCTTATATCCAAAGTTCATATTACTCATGCAAATTGTAAGCTTACGGCATCATCAATCAAATAGTAACCACACCAGTAATTTGCTAATAAAAATTTGCCCTGTTGCATTTTTCATTACAATTATTCGTAGCAAGCAACACGTATTCATTCTTCGAGAAACTGTTCTCTGCTTATGCTTAAATAAGTTTAACTTAATTTTTAAACTGCTCAAAGTAAAAATAAAGATTAAGTAGGTAAATATATTATTAAAAAAAGTTTAATCATTGCATCATTATCTACCGTTAATACCGTATTATCGCGTGTTTTCACCCATTAGGAAACGTCCCCCAAAAATCCGTGGGTTCCAAAATTACAACAGGAGACAAACAATAACACACTTTATTGAATACCTTACCAAGAACTTCACAATACTTTCACTGACTAAAATACACGTTTACTGACTAAAATAACCATTAACACTGTCTTATTATTTGATATTTTTTACACTCTTCTGTTCACTTTGTCACTTCGGGTTTCTCTATTCCTTTTAAACTTCCTTCCCTCGTTACATACTCTACAAAACGCCTCTAGAAGGATTCCAGCAAAGACAATAATCTTTTCTCGCGCGGAAATCTAGCATAATGTAGAAATCTCAATTCATCTACAAGCCTCCAGCCTCCAGGAAACATACTACCAGTGTCTCAGAAATAGCGCACACTACAGGCTTGCTGGTATTGCAGTAGTCTATTACCATTGCTATTTTACTCCAGCTACTACACATGAGCAATCAGCGTCAGCCCCTAGCGGACGTAAATGCGTCACAGTATTTATATGGTATTTAGCAACAGCACTATAATTCGCCACTACTTAATGCATAATACCATGGGTAGACAATGTCTATAGGGGACATTAGACAATGTACGTATGTTTTTACTCGTCATGTTATTGGTCGAAGCGTGACTGTACTAAAGATTTCAACCACAGATCATTTTAATATTAACATTTTCTTGTTTTCTGGGTTGTCACATCAGTCGCTATATTACCTTTAAAACATGGCGATTTCGAGGATTCTTAAGTTTCTGCAGCTGCATTTGTTAAATATTTGTGCCTGCTTCACTTTTTACTAAATGAGATGCTTTGAAAATATATATTTATATGATATAAATTATGGTATTGAAACATATACTTTACAGAATTTTGCAAACAGCAGAAAAAATAACTATGACAACTAAAAGAAAAGCTATGTATAAAAATATTAATAAAGTCTTTGCATTTTTTCGTTAACCTGAATTTTGGTTATGCTAGCAAATTAAAATCCTAAAATAAGTTTGTATAATTTCTGATTTGAAAATTCTCATTCAACAACTACCATTCACGCAGCTCCCTACGGCCATGCAGATTAAACTAGCATCTACATAACTCCCTACGATAATTGAGACTCAGTTAAAAATGGAAACAAACGCCTAAAATGAATTTATTTACCTAACTTGTCTCAAAATTTTTCCAATGGATTACATTTTCATGAAATCCATCATTCCGTTTTTGAAAATTCTTAGCCTTTGAAACGTATTTCGCCCTTATTCTGGGCTCATCAGAAAGGCACAAAGCCACTCATAAAGATGTTCCATGCAAAACCAAGACAAGTTCTATGAATAAGTATGAAAAATTATATTTGACATTGACTGATAAAAACAACAGCTCTTCACCTATCTATTAGCTAACTAATAATGGAGCCTATATACTCTATGCATGTTTAAAAATGAATTATTATTTCTTTGCTTAATTGTATTGAAACATATTCTTCCTAGTAATTTACATTTCCAAAAACAGAATGATAGATTTCATGAAAATGTAATCCATTAGAATGAAAATTTTTTAAGACAAGGTAGGTAAACAAATTTATTTTAGGCCTTTGTTCTCATTTTTAACTAAGTCTTCATTACCGTAGGGGATTATGTAGATACTAGGTTAATCTGTATGGCCGTAGGGGACTGTGTAGATACTAGTTGTTGAACGAGAATTTTCAAATGAGAAATTATACAAACTTATTTTAGAACTTTAATTTGCTAGCATAACCAGAATTCAGGTTATTAAAAAATGCAAAGACTTCATTAATATTCTTAAACATAGCTTTTCTTTTAGTTCTCATAGATAGTTATTTTGCCTGCTGTTTCCAAAATCCTATAAAGGATATGTTTCAATACAATGAAGCAAACAAATAATTATTCACTTTTAAAAATAAATTATGGTATTGAAAAAAAAATTTGAAGTATCTGTAGGTAATAACTTAATATTAAAAATATGTTTTGATTTGAAAGTGAAATATTCTCCATAAATATCACTCATGCTTTTAAATTTTACCTATTAGTGTTTTCTTAAGCTAAGTTGTCAAATGGCAATATAATAATTCTAGTATATTGCCAGTTTATTGTCAGAGATTAAATCCCTGAAACTAAAGCGTCCGGGATTTCAGCAGGTAATAAATTGCCATTTTACACTCTTTATATTGTTCGGCTTATACGCTTTCTAAAAAAATTCCGATAAAGTTGTAAGCACTACGATAAATCTATCGACTCAATATCTCAATAGCATCGGTTCCCCTATATGGCAATCGTAATATAAACTCATTTAGTGCGAATCTACGCCAGTAAGGAAATTTATTTGTCCCATTTTGTCTTCATTTATACACCGCAGGATAGTACAGCAAAAACCCTGCCCTCAAGGCCTACGAGCGGCGGAAACAACAAGGACAGGGGAAAGTTTTTATAAAGCCATGTCAAATATTCACTAGGGTCACGAAGATTACAAGGGATGTTAAAACATTATGTTTTGTAATCATGACGTTTATGTACATACAGGGTGCGTTATTAAATGAACAATGTTAAGAATAAGTTTCTTGTGATATTTTAAAGCTCATACTTTTACACGTGTATAGCATTATTTACGCATCTGCAGTTATTAGAGGATTCAAATTAGATAAAAATGGATCAGAACTTCAGAATAATTCTGCGATCCATATTTTTTATGAAACCTATTGAAGTATCCTCCAAACGGTGTCAACAAAAAATGTCACCTGCAGAATTTTGCGGAAATTGTTTGTTCTTTCATTAATGGTAAATAACTGAAAAATTACAATAATCAGCAATACTAAATAATATTAAGATTTGCTAAATACAGGAATACTGTTCGCAAATAAACAGAGGAATCACTGAAGTATTTAAAAATAAATACTAGTGCGTGATTGGAAATTCATAATTAATAAATCAATAAATCATAAATACATACTAAATTAAATTATACACGTTACATAATTTTTTTATATTAAATGCTATATTATAAGATAAAAACTCAAACAAACATTACTGTTTGAAACTGCAGGAAATAAAATTTTATTTCCTCCATCCTCCATAGATAAGTACATGCCCTTATGCTCTTCTTATCTCTTAGTTTATCTATATACGTATACGCTTTGAAAAATTGTTTTTGAAAAATCAAGTGGTGTAATACATTTGTTGGTGTGTCTAAAAGCCATTTCTTAGCTTGAATTTTGAATGTATTATATTTATGTAAATTTTTAATTCTGTCTGGAAGCATATTGTAAATTCTAGGACCCAGGTAATAGCAATTTTTTGAACTACTGTTTTTTGGCATCGTGGTAATTGCATTTTATTTTGCCTTTTGTCAGGTATTATGGTCATGTGTTATAGGTTCTATTATAATTTTATTTTTTTAAATACTTGTAGATTTAAAGAAATAATAATTTTTGGGATACATACAGATAATACATTTTTTAATACTCTTCTTTAAAAAAGCTGCTTACAGAATACTGATTCACTTTTGCTAAAAAAACTGTTGTATTATTAATTTATCCTTCTTCAGCTTCCATTGTGTATTCTTCGAGTTCTAAAACTTCTGTTATTTCTGATGGATTATCAATAATATCGTCCACTTGTGGAGTATTAGAGCAACAACAACAACTCCACTGCGATTTAAACAGACATTAGTGCAGTAAAGACCAGTTTTCAGCAGCCACAGTTGCTCTTGCAGTTGCAAAATAAATTTTGTAGCAATTTTTTTAACGCCGGTGGATCAGTCACATTGACTGGGTACAGGACATCTTCTTTCATCCATCTCCAATCATTTGATAACGATTCATTATATAATTGTCTGAATTTGCAGATAGACTCTTTTAATGTGTTGCAATGCCCCATTGCTTGATGGAGGTAAATAAGCTAGACACATTTCTCTTCGTTTGGAAACACCTCTTACGAAACATTTGTAGCGATAATAATTTAAATCCTTTTCTGTTTTTGAAGCACCGTATAGACACTCAGCACCAGCTTTTAAAAGTTCATCTATATTGGTATTTTTATTATAAAAAACTTGCGCGATGGATTGTGCATTTACATTCTTCTCAATATTTTTTTAAATGTGTTTTTACCGTGATTGACGAAGGCTGATGTCGTATCGCATCCACAAAATGCATGTACAAAAAGAATGGAAGTTTTTATGTCCGAATGAGACTAACACATCATTTGTTGAGTATGTTATTCTTTCTGTTACCCCTTTGCCCGACTTTAAAAAATAAACTACTTTTTCATTTGGGCACTAAAACATCAATATCTTCAGAAACAATAACAGCTTCTGCATTACTTACATTGAGCGCAGTCTAAACAATCAGAGTGTACGGTCACGTACGCAGTCAATTCATATTGAAACGTTTTGTTACTTCGCTACAATACTGAAAACTACGCAATTTTCAATGTTTTGTGATTTTTTTTATATTAATGTTTATTTCATTAAAAACAGTAAAACTTGAAATGAAATTAAGGTGCAATTATAAATACTAATACGTAAGCTTCACCTCCAAAAGGTGGGATCGTAAAAAAATTATAATAATTTAACTTTGTTCACGCCTGCATTGTCCGGTTTATTCGTTGCAAAATTAAAAAATCGTCTTGTTAGAAAATAACAAGCATAAAAACTTATAATTATCGGAAAATAAATCATTGCTACTTATAATACATATCTTCGGCTTTAATTTGATCACCTGTAAGGTGCCGATATTACTTTTCAAAACATTAATATTAACGATCAAAGTTAGATACTCACAGCGGAAAACTGCTTCTTTCGAAAACTGAAAACTTTGAAGGCCTGGATTTTGTGAAATTAATTTTTCTAATTTTTCTGGCTGAAGACTTAAAAATAAATTATTCATATTACAACGAATTTTATGAAATAATCGAGAATTCATGCAATGCTCCACTTTAAAGTGATATATGCAATAATTAGAGTACTCAACAAATTATTGCAATACAGGTAATATTTCAAGAAAATATAACTTTCTAATGTCCAATTAGTTTTATACTAGTTGCTTTTGCTCATCAGAACTTACAGCTACTTATGAACAGCGCGGGCGCACTCCTGCAATCCTATTTCAATGTGAGCGGACGACCGACGTAGCGCGACGGAGCGTTAATTAACAAATTACTGCTCGCTCAATTTGATTCGAAAAACACATGTCATGTATGTTTCTTTCGTAAAATTTCCTGTTTATTCCAATGTAATGGTGCTGTTAGTTTTTACATACAAATTTAATTTATTAACCGCTGCCTAAGGAATCACTACTTCCACATCCAGATTTTCCATCCAAGCCTCTTTAATGGAAAATATCTTGACTATATTTGCACTATAGTATGTGGAAATAATTGGTCATAGAATTTTAATAATACTTGAGGCAGATGTCATAATAAAATATAATCTAGTTTCAGATATCGTTATAGTATATACGTGTACCAAATTTCAAGCGAATATCTTAATTTTTTTTTATCAACCACTTTAATAATGGGTTGGGGTTAGTTGGGGGATGGAAAATATTGCAAAAAAAATGAAGGCTTTGACTTCTAGTATATACACCACATTTAAATGTCTGTACTCTTACTAGCTGTCCCCTATTTACCCTTCAACGGAATCATCTCAAAATATAATCTAGTTCCAGGTATAGTTATAATATATACGTATACCAAATTTCAAGTGAATATCTGTTTGCTTTATCAACCCCTTTAATAATGAAATGGGGGTGGTGGGAGAGTTGGAAAATATTATAAAAAAAATCTGACACCTTGACTTCTAGTATATACACCAAATTCCAAGTTTCTGAACTCTTACCAGCTTGCTTTAATTACTTTCCAATATTTACCCCTTTCGTTTCAACCTTTAATAACGGAGTGAGGGTAGTGCGGGGGATGAAAATATTATTAAAAAAATTTATGGTATTTATTGCTACCATAAAAACCTCAAAATTTTATACTCTTACCAGCTTGCGTTACTTATTTTCTTTTGTTTACCCCTATTTACCCCCAATCCTTCATCGGATAGCTTCAAAAAACAATTCAGCTCCAGATTTCGACATAGTATATATGTGTACAAAATTTCAAGTCAATATCTTAAACCGTTCCAGAGACATTGTGCGTACAAAAAAAGTTACGGACCGACAAACTGGCAGACAGAGTTTTTTTTTCTCAAATTTCGTGACGTTTCGTGACATTCTAAACCTATTTCAACGAAAAAAAAAAAAATTGATTTTTTTTTACGGTTACTATACTTCCAATCCACTACGTGGGCGTGGAAGTAAAAGTTATTCATGAAATATCATATTTTTTCACCTAAATTGTTTAATAAGAATTTTCCACGCAGTTTATCCAGGTGGCATTTTGGTACTTTGTTCTCCACACTTTCCTGAACACGTCTCAACACGAATCATCGATCGAGGAATTTTTCCGAAGTAAAAATCTAATTTGACTCCCCTATATAGACAGTCTGATAGACGCACATGTATGTGCCATTGAGGCATATTATAATAAAGACAATTTGCTGTTTTCACGCTCCTCTTACTTGAACGTTCTGTGTAAGTTTGGTCAAACAGATGTACACAACTCGTCATTTATTCAATTGGCACTATTAATTCCATAGACGATCGTTGGGTCTGGTAAAGTTTAGGTACCACCGATCTGACAATTTTCTAAACTGTAGTGAAGAGTATAAGGTGAATAGAACAGAACGTATTTAAAAAAATGTTGGGTGAATCCCAAACAAAGGAGAAAAAATAGGGAAGTTTGGGGACTGAGAAACAAAATGGGGTGCTAGGTGGGGTACAAAATCTATCTGAACCTAAAAAACTAGCCTATTCCCCTACCAGAGCTTTACCCCTGGACCGCACCGGGGGCTACATTTCCCGAAGCCCCTTTTTAAATGAAATTAACTAAACCTAAACAAGTAACTAAATAGGCATAAAGGTATAACCGTAAAACTCAAAATTCAGAAAGTATACTTTTCTGAAATGTGAGTCAATATATTTCTGCAACTTCCAAAAGTACTCAGCCACATTTCCGATCCAGGTAAAACATATTTCTGAATATGATGCAACAGAGTCTTGGCACTATGATTACGAATATAAATTAGCAAACTACGTCTTTGCGTGGCATCGTAGATACACAAAACCCATTTTTGAGGAACAGCGGGCCAACGTCATATTTACGCTTTGTAATGAAACACTCTCATCGATTTGTATCAGACGTCCTGAATCCCCTAGAAGAAGACAATGTAAGAGGTAATAAATTATTTTATTTTACAAACATGCCCAATGAAACAATTCTTAGTGAGGCAACAATTTCAAGGAACATATATGCTTTAGGAATTTATATTGCTGGATAATATTATGTTCGTCTAATCCTATGTAGAAAATAGCAGAACCAGATCTGATTGCAGTGCCAAGTACATCAGTGTGTATTGGAATGTAGGAACCATGTAAAACCACACTTTTGTGCATCATACGCAAAGAAACGCATGGCCCAAAAAACGATTATTTTCATACAACAGACAGTATAACTTATAGAAAAACATTACCTAACACAGCATCTAGTCGATGTCCGATGTTCGCAACGTATATTTCGGTTTATTAAGATAGTGTCTTGTAGGATTGTTAGTAACGCATCATCGTTATTATGAAGAACGACAATTAGGTCTGATTTTGCTATGACATTGTAAAAACCAATCAATTAACATTAAATGTCAACATAAGTCGTTTTCAACATGTGAAACCAATATGAAAATTAAAGAATGTTTATTTTAACAATTATTGATGATCTTCATCCTCACCTAAATCGACTTGAAATTAAATTTGTAAGTCAATGTTATAGAAAGGATCCCGCAGAATCTTTATGGTAAAAAATCCCAAAAACTCACGGTTTTAAGATATAGGGCACAGAAGTTGAATTTTTCGCGCACTTTAGAGTAGTGTTAATTTACTTTAAGTTAGTATATCTGTATATATAAGTTAATATATCTGTACATATAACATCAGTAAAAGTTTCAGAGCTTTGAGCAGTGCCTTCAACCGTGATCTTCAAGGTTATTTGCGGGTTAACTTTAGAATTGTTAAGAGAAAACTCTATTTCTGAGACCGAAAAATTAGTGAAAAATTTTAGCGTCCGATATAACTTTCACTTTTAACAACTAGGAATTGATGATGGTTAATATTTATCATCGCTTAAGAGAATATAAATTATAGATACGTTTATTGGACCCTATTGCATATGTCTAAGTTCGTACTCACAGATAAAAGAGATAGCCGTCTGCATTAGCTTGACCCGATGTGCACCGCGGGGAGGTTGCAAGATCGGATTTAACAAATCATATGGCCCTGAAAAGGGCTGATTTTTACTCTTCATATCCCGATAAACTATTATTCTAAACTTCAATATTATCTTCTTGAGCTCCTTGTTCTGCTCTGCCACGTTGTATTTAGCAGGATGTCTTGTGGATATTTAATATTATTTTGATGCCGCGCATAGCCTAAGCACTATAAGATAGAGGTAATATGGGTGCATGTTCCTAAAGTTCTGGCACCAGATTGACATGTGTAATAATAACCTATGATAGAATTACGGAAATTAGCATCATCAGCATCATTTATGCCACATTATATATGCTATAGAATGCATGCGTAAAGTCTAACTTCAGAAGGCTATATCTTAAAACCGTGAGTATTTAGGATTTAGTGCCCTTGAAAACTTTTGTTCTACACATCATGAATCAAGAGTTCTAAAGAGTCCTTACATAAAAAAACACATTATCTTGCCGATAAATAAAGTGTATCACAGCCGCCTATGTGTATTTGTTATATTTTTTATTTTATTTTGCACAATTCATTTTTCCGTTTTTATGTATCTGCCCTGCTAGTAGGTAAGGAGCCACTTGGGACTGGGAAAATTTTGAAGACCGTGGTAACTTTTGTCGGCATATCTCAAAGGCGGCGTCCTTTGTCGGCTTACATCAAAGGATTTACCGCCGGCGCTTGCGGGGCCATTGACCTTCGCGGTCATTAACCTTCGCGGTCATTAACCTTCGGGGTCATTAACCTTCGCTCAATCTAGACAACAGCGCGTTTGGAATTAATATACCTATGCTAATATATAATTTAACAAATGAGGATCGAGATAGCGGGAAGCGGTGTATATATTAATTATAACCCTGTTGACGCTCCCTACCCCAATGCATGATACTACGATACTGACACCCCAATGCATCGCTGTAGGCCCGGGCCGGTGCAAGAATGTATACGTGTAAACTCAAATCCAAAATATAAGCAGCATTTGCGGCTTCCTTTATTCTTATTTTGAAATAGGTGTTCGTTTGCAAGCGAGTGGCTCTCGAGGCGGCTCTCTTTGTGATGTAATTCTTAAGGGATGCCGCTTTGAATGTTATATTTTGCGTACAACTTTACTTTAATTGAGACGACAATATGCAGCGTTATTCAACGGAGACGTTTGCCAGGTACCCACACCCAGGTATTGCAAACTAAAGAAATTTAGCGCCTCTGCCTCGGTTGCGTTCGGGATATGAACGAGTACCCAACAGTTACGTGATGTTATTAAAATAGTGTGCTCTCGAAGGGTGGAGGCCAGTGGAGGGATGAATTGCTAACGCGGCCGTCCTGTGGCTGTGATCTGAGCGTCCTATTGTTATCTAGGTATCTGAAATGGTAAGAAATAAATAAACAAAATTTCAAATAAATTATGGCTAATTGTTTTTCCTTATGCATTGCCTACATATATTTAGGCAGTTATAAGAGACTGAAATCTGAGTGGAAATAAAAACACTAATGTCCTGAAAATGTAATTGCATAGGTACCTAGTAGGTAAGGAGCCACTTGGGACTGGGAAAATTTTGAAGACCGTGGGAACTTTTGTCGGCATATCTCAAAGGCGGCGTCCTTTGTCGGCTTACATCAAAGGATTTACCGCCGGCGCTTGCGGGGCCATTGACCTTCGCGGTCATTAACCTTCGCGGTCATTAACCTTCGGGGTCATTAACCTTCGCTCAATCTAGACAACAGCGCGTTTGGAATTAATATACCTATGCTAATATATAATTTAACAAATGAGGATCGAGATAGCGGGAAGCGGTGTATATATTAATTATAACCCTGTTGACGCTCCCTACCCCAATGCATGATACTACGATACTGACACCCCAATGCATCGCTGTAGGCCCGGGCCGGTGCAAGAATGTATACGTGTAAACTCAAATCCAAAATATAAGCAGCATTTGCGGCTTCCTTTATTCTTATTTTGAAATAGGTGTTCGTTTGCAAGCGAGTGGCTCTCGAGGCGGCTCTCTTTGTGATGTAATTCTTAAGGGATGCCGCTTTGAATGTTATATTTTGCGTACAACTTTACTTTAATTGAGACGACAATATGCAGCGTTATTCAACGGAGACGTTTGCCAGGTACCCACACCCAGGTATTGCAAACTAAAGAAATTTAGCGCCTCTGCCTCGGTTGCGTTCGGGATATGAACGAGTACCCAACAGTTACGTGATGTTATTAAAATAGTGTGCTCTCGAAGGGTGGAGGCCAGTGGAGGGATGAATTGCTAACGCGGCCGTCCTGTGGCTGTGATCTGAGCGTCCTATTGTTATCTAGGTATCTGAAATGGTAAGAAATAAATAAACAAAATTTCAAATAAATTATGGCTAATTGTTTTTCCTTATGCATTGCCTACATATATTTAGGCAGTTATAAGAGACTGAAATCTGAGTGGAAATAAAAACACTAATGTCCTGAAAATGTAATTGCATAGGTACCTAGTAGGTAAGGAGCCACTTGGGACTGGGAAAATTTTGAAGACCGTGGGAACTTTTGTCGGCATATCTCAAAGGCGGCGTCCTTTGTCGGCTTACATCAAAGGATTTACCGCCGGCGCTTGCGGGGCCATTGACCTTCGCGGTCATTAACCTTCGGGGTCATTAACCTTCGCTCAATCTAGACAACAGCGCGTTTGGAATTAATATACCTATGCTAATATATAATTTAACAAATGAGGATCGAGATAGCGGGAAGCGGTGTATATATTAATTATAACCCTGTTGACGCTCCCTACCCCAATGCATGATACTACGATACTGACACCCCAATGCATCGCTGTAGGCCCGGGCCGGTGCAAGAATGTATACGTGTAAACTCAAATCCAAAATATAAGCAGCATTTGCGGCTTCCTTTATTCTTATTTTGAAATAGGTGTTCGTTTGCAAGCGAGTGGCTCTCGAGGCGGCTCTCTTTGTGATGTAATTCTTAAGGGATGCCGCTTTGAATGTTATATTTTGCGTACAACTTTACTTTAATTGAGACGACAATATGCAGCGTTATTCAACGGAGACGTTTGCCAGGAACCCACACCCAGGTATTGCAAACTAAAGAAATTTAGCGCCTCTGCCTCGGTTGCGTTCGGGATATGAACGAGTACCCAACAGTTACGTGATGTTATTAAAATAGTGTGCTCTCGAAAGATATGAGCACGGTAGGTAAGTATTTAGAAAATATAAAAGGTGATTGCCGCAAAAGCGACGTACTAGGTGGATATATGTATTGACAATGGAAAAATTTCCTTGTTTTTATCAAATAATTGAATGTGCTTATTCTAAATGAAGAACACTACTAATATAAATAGACACAATTTATATTTTATGAGTTATGTGATATTTTTAGGGATTTCCACTGACTAGGTACGCTTGTAAATGTCTACTTATTCTCGCCCTGTTTTAATAATTTATAACTTTCAGATAGTTAATTTCTAATTTCGTCAGCAAAAAGTAATTTTTTAACAATCTTATCTCATATTGAGAAGTTCTATCATTTTTTTTTTGTATACTTTAGTCGGATCTCGGGGAAATATATTGTGTAGTTGAGTTCTTTTTCTACATCACCTTTCTCTTATATTTTTCTCTTCTGATTTCTTTTTATATATGGCCATTTTGTCTATAGAAGAAGTAAAATATTTTCTGATTCAGATAATGACACCAGGGGAATGGAAATATTTGATATTTTGTTTTAAAACAAGTGGTGGAATAGCTTCGGCTATGCTCGGCCAGGACGTTAATTTATATAAGACGATTTAAAGAAAAGCATACTAATTACGTGTATTTGGCTAAAACACGTTAACAATTGAAATATGTATAAGCCCTTGGTTCGCTCAGCGGCTGCGGTAGGGCGTGGGCAGTAGTTTTAAGTTTTTAGAGGCGCCAAGTAATTTGTAAGTCCCTATACATATCCCTCTAGGTAGCTGAGATACAAATTACTAAATTATCTCTGAAAATGATTAGCCAAATATTTCTAATATATAAATAAAAGAGAGAGAGATATAGATATATACTAATAATTTATTAACACATTTGAAAAGACAAAAATAGAGAATACCTAGCTCTGGCCAGAGAGACAGAACTACAATAAAAATAAACACATATACCTATACTTAAATGGCTATTTGATGGCATGTAAGATTAAAATTATATGGCTTTGGCATAAAGTTTAAGCGATTAAACCCAAAAGCAACTAATCGTAATAAAACTTAGAAATAAATAACATAAAAGAAAATGCCCACTTTCGGGGGTACTTATATTTTTTCCAGCGCCGGGTGTAGCTCTGTGGGGGCGATCAGCTTTATCCAAATATCCACATCAATTGGCCTAGTGCGGCGGTTGCCGTCGAAGTTAAACACCGGGGTGACAGGTAAAAACAAGGGGGAAAAGAAAACGCCTAATGAACGAGAGAAAAAAAAACATATTACCTTACGGAATGTAATAAATGAACTATAAATTAACTTTTACTATATAAAAATTTGATATGTGACTACTGTCCATTCTAAAATGAATACTACATAATTTTTATACCAACCTCTAACACAGAATCCTTATTGTTGGAGGCGTTTCACTGTGTCATCAAAGAAAATCCGTGATTTCACGACTAAAGACGTAATTTAATATATTCAACAAAAAACCTAAACATTACGTCTTTTGGGCGACTCAAACATAGATCCGTCTACCACGGGAGAAAACTTTAAAACAAAAATTTGTTTGTAGTCGCTGGACACAAGACAGTCAAACGGCGAATGCTAATATCCCGATTTTTATTTCTAATCAATCGACGATAAGTTTTTTCTGTTACAATGACTCCACGCACTGCGCGTTAATTAGAATTGAAAGCTAGACACACACGTTACTTTCTGATTTAGATACGAAAATGTTCATAACGAAATATTCGTATCATTCTCCCCTTACTTCAACAAAAAAAAAGGTAACTTTTTTTTTTTAATCTAACTTTAAGTCTTTAATATGCCAAGAACCTATTGGTTGTTTGCCATCAACCGATTCAAGCTCATACACATTAGTACTAATTTTACGCCTGACCTTACACTTAATAAATTTTGGAGCTAATTTTGAGGAATAGTAATTCGCGGCGTCAGACAAAGTATAATTTTTCTTCCAGACTATCTGCCCTACTTCCAAAGATATTGGTCTATGTCTCAAATTGTATCTGTTAGAACTTTGTTGGTAACTTTTCTGTAGGCGATCTCTAACCTTTACACAAATATCTTTTAAAATCTTAACATGTTCAGCTAATTGGTGCCTCTCAGAAAATTGTAATGGTGCATTACCCTGTATATTTTGGAAATCTTTATACATTTTACCGGAAATAAATGGATCTCTACCGAAATTTAAATAAGCTGGACTATAACCCGTAATTTCATGAACTGCAGTACGGAGTGCAAAACCTAACTTGGGTAAATTCTCATCCCACTCTCTCTGATTTTCATTAATAAAAGACCTTATCATGGTTTTAAGAGTTTTATTAACTCGTTCACAAGGATTTGCTTGAGGATGGTAGGCCGCATTATAAACAAATTCACAATCGTATGATTTTACCATTTTACTAAATTGCTTACTAACATACTGCTTACCATTATCACAAATTAGTCTTTGGGGTACGCCATAGATGAGAAAAACATCTTGTTCAATATGCTTGGTAATCGATGAACTATTTGCAGTTTTAAGGGGAAATAATAAAGAATATTTGGTGAAAATATCATGCACGACTAAAACAAATCGGTTTCGCTTTTTCGACATCGGTAGTGGGCCGATTAAATCTGTACATATACATTGCCAAGGATAATCAATTATACGTGGTCTCATAACACCATGAGAAACTTTTTGTTCAGGTTTTTGAGATTTACAAACCTCACAATCCCTCACATACCGAGCAATATCAATTGCCATTCGAGGCCAATAGTATATAGCAGCAATTCTTTTCAGTGTTTTGAAGAAACCTAAATGTCCTGCTGAAGCATCGTTATGATTTTCCAGAAGAACAGCGCGACGCAATTTCTTAGGAATTACAATTTTCCAGTCATACTCACTTTGATACTGCTGATAGCCGGAAATAACCAATTTATAAATTTTATTATTCTCAATTTTAAATTTTGGGTACTGGTTAGGTTTATCGCGAATACTTTGAAACAACTTAGAATACCAGTTATCGTGATCACCTTCCGTGACATCTATAAAACAAACAGCTCTTGATAACGCATCGGGTACTGCATGCATTGTACCTTTCCTATGAACTACAGTAAAGTCATAACCTTGAAGACGAAGAGCCCAACGTACTAATCTTCCACTCGGATTTTTTAAATTATGTAGCCATTTCAGACTATAATGGTCTGTAATGACGGTGAAATGGACACCCTCTATATACGGTCTAAATTTTTCCACTCCATATATCAAAGATAAACATTCTAATTCAGTTGTACTGTACTTCGACTCTTGAGTTGTTAAAGAACGGCTTGCATAAGCAATTACCTTTTCTCCTTCTGGAAATTCTTGTGTGAGCACACAACCAAGACCTACCATTGACGCATCGGTTTGAATAGTAAATGGGCGAGAAAAATCAGGACATGTTAAAATTGGTGCTGAAATTAAACATTGCTTTATGTCCAAAAAGGCTCTCTCAGCATCGTCATCCCAAATAAAAGGTTGATTCTTTCTTGTTAAACGGGTCAACGGAGATACTCGCGTTGCAAAATTCTCCACGAATCTACGGTACCAAGATATGAGACCTATAAATCTACGAACTTCCTTCGCTGTCTTTGGAGTTGGATAATTGACCATCGACTCAATTTTTCCAGGATCAGGCCTCAAACCATGTTTGTCAATGATATACCCTAAATATTTTAACTGATCCTTAACAAATTCACACTTCTCTTTGTTTACAGTCAACCCTGCATCCAAAAGCCTCTCAAAAATTTTACTTAATACTTCAAGATGAGTAGAAAAATCCGGTGTAGCTACAATAATATCATCAAGATATACAAACACAAACGGCTCTAAATCTGCACCTAAATTGTCTACTAATCTCTGAAAACAAGCGGGAGCGTTTTGAAGACCAAAAGGCATTCTCTTAAAATGATACAGACCTCGTCCAGGAACTGTAAACGCTGTCTTCTCCTTGGAAGTATCATCAAGCGGGACCTGCCAATAAGCGCTTTTCAAGTCAATAGAGGATAATACCGAAGCACCTCGTAATCTATCCAATATCATATTTATGTAGGGGAGAGGGTAAGCATCTCGTTTGGTAACCTGATTTACTTTTCGAAAATCTACACAGAAACGATACTCTCCGTTCGATTTCTTAACTACAACAACTGGTGAGGACCAAGGTGAATTGGATGGTTCAATGACGCCCAACTTTAACATATTGTCAACCTCATCGTTAATTATTTTTTGCATATAAGGGGAAACAGGATAATATCTTTGTTTTATAGGAGCCGCATCTCCAGTATCTATAGTGTGACATACATTTTTCGCACAACCCAAAGTTTTAACTTGCCTATTGAAAAAGTTTGTTGTCAATTTATCTAACTCTAACGTTTGTTCGACCGTCAAAGTTTCCTGATTTACCATAGAACAAATTTGCATTGACTGAACAACAGTATATGAATTATTAGTTAATAAAGGTACAATATTCATATCCCTCCAAAAATCTACTCCAAAAATAATATTATCACTAATTCCTAAAACTACCAAAGCCTTAATTAACCTAATCTTATTATCTAACTTAATCGGTAACTGAACAACTCCCAAAACTTCACAACTTGAGCCATTAGCAACAGTTACAGCGGAAACATTCTTTTCTAATTTCAACTCCATATTTAATCCCTGAAGTTTTGCCCAACCTGAACTACCAATAACTGTTCGTGATGCTCCAGAGTCCAAAAGACCAACAAACGTAAGCCCATATATCTCCACAGTTAAATAAGGACGAGGATCACCTTCCCTACACGTGAACATACTACAAATGCGTTGTCGACGATATTCCGTACCCACAAAATTTAACCATGCATTCCAAGAATCGTCAGCCGGTTTCCTAAATGCCAAAGTCGCCGTCCGACTTACCGTCGACTTCGAGGAACGTTTTTTGAACAAGTACTACAAGAATACCTAGTAACATCCGGTTTCCCACATCTGAAACAAAATTTACGTTCTCGCTTCCTCCTGCAATTCTGAAAATTGTGACCAACTTCATTACAATTCCAACATGTACGACCCGTCGCAGTGTCCATCGAGTGAACCGAATTTGTCCTGAAGCTACGATTTCGATTGCTAGAATTGGATGGTCCGGGCTCGCCAGCTAAGTCAGGTTCCAGTGCACTAATACTTGTATTCAGCGAAGGTCGAGGTCGAGAGGCTATCTCTCTGTTGATTTCCCAATTTTTACACAACTTCCTAAGATCATGCACAGAATTTATTTCTCCTTGTGAACCTAATTGATGGATGTAGTACGGCAAAATATTTCTCTTCAGGATATACAGCTTTTCCTGTTCAGTGGCTGGATGATCTAACCTATTAAATAAATTTATCATACAAGCAAAGAAAGTACCAACCGACTCATTCTGATTTTGATTGCGGGCTCGAATCAATTCCCATAGTTTTTCATTATGATCATGCGGCAAATATTCCTGCTTAAATAACCTCACAAATGTCTGCCAGGAATCGACCTGTGAACGAATAGACGTATACCAAATTAAAGCATCACCGTTTAAAAGATCAATAATAGAATTCTTCAAATCCTCCTCTGAAGTATTGCGAGCAACCCTGTAAGTTTCAATTTTATCAAGAAATGCGGTAACACTTAGACAAGATTTTTTTGCATCAAAAGTAATACCCCACTGACTCACTGGAGTCCGATTCGAATGAATAACTGTCATAGAAGTAGTAGTAGGCTGAGAAATGGAAGATTGACCTTGGTTATCTCCTAAACGAGTAGTCCTTTGCCCCTGAGAAGAAGAAGATCTGAAAGAAAAACATTTTCTATCCATTTCCGTTTCCAAAGTTTCAAGTTGTCTTAGCAAGTTATTAATGCAGTCTCTCCACGTCTGTGCACCATCAAGAGCATCATCAACCTGTAACCTATTTAACCTTCCATACAAATGCTGTAAAATAGAAAAAATAAATTTTGCCTCCTCAGTATCAGCTCCTCCCTGAAAGGTATCCAAGAATTTTTCCAAGTCAATAACCTTTTTATTACAAACATCAATTTCCGTTTCAATATCAGGATTAAATGATTCGTGGCTTATAATTTCACCAAAAGCCTCGTTTTTCTGTTTGTTCTTTAATAACCGACGCATAGACCTTAAAGTTTCCGCTCCAAACTCCGAAATACCTCGCACTGAGAGCTCATATTCGAGTTCATCTCGTTTAAGATGATCGACATCCATAGTTCAGTAATAAATAAAAGCAAATAAACGAAAAAGAATAGGAAAATATATATATATAACGTATCCTAGTTATATTATTATTATTATTATTGTTAAGTATCCACACAATAATATTCAATCAGTTAACCTTCAGTAAAAATAAACAAATATGTAATAGTAATATATAATAACGATTTTTCTATTAAGCGTTGAAAGTCGAATTTATTAATAAATGCACGCAAATATGTAAAATGCAATAAAATATTTTACTAAATGACAATGCCCAGTAATTTTATTAAGCAATAATAAATAATTAAATATAGTCGATAAAATATTACCAATGTTTACTAACTATAAATATAATTCAACCGTTTAAACAAAGTTCGAAACCATCGGTATGAAGATTAAAAAAACTTACTACCACCTAATATCAGATTCTAGCCTAAGGACGAAAAAAGTAATACACAAAAAGTGTAATTAGATAAATAGCCAGCGAATTAATAATGGTAAACTTTGTGTCTGTAAACTTATAAATACACAACGAAGTAATGTGCATAAAACACAACCAAATGTTAGCGTTTATCTAGGTAATTTAAAGAGAAAAACATGTATACGTATCCAACAAAGTTCCACAGTTTTGGTTAACACTGTAATTATGTTGTTAATTTATGCCGAAGGAAGAAAAATTACTTATCTAATCCTTTCTTTACCCACTTATAACTAAATGTATCATATAAAAAACAATTGTTTAATTTAGCAACTAACTCCGCTTAATAATGTATTTTATCACAACATATAAATAAGTAACAACAAACGCCGAATTATTTTATTTTTACCAGTACACCTCTACTATTTTTGTGTGTGTAAGAGTTAAAAAGAAATATATGTAAGTACAAGAAAGAATTATCGCGATGGTTATAAATAAATAATTTTACTAATTGTCATTTATCAAGAAATTAGTATCCCCAATGTATCAATCGTGGTTCAATAAATACTTATATGAAAAAACTGCCAGTGTAGTTGCTCAAACAAAAACAAAAACTTAATTTAATTTGATCAAGAGAATAATTTTTAGCAAATGCTAAATCTGAATGAAATAAACTCAGCCGTAAGAAATATATCACAGTGAGTAACCCGTTATCTATATGTTTAATGTTCCTGAAAAACTTTGCCATAAAAAACTACTTCATAAATTCTAAATATGCCATATATGAGAGATTACTAAATGCCAACAAATAGCGTTCTTAAAATATATAACAAAAATGTTAACAAGAAATATCCACAAGAAAATCTTAAATACATAAAACAGAATAAATTATAACAATACAATAAGTACAGTTATCGAGTAAACACAGATATATCTTACGTATTGTTTCTTAAATAGAAATTTGCTTTGTTTCAATAAGTATTCCAAAAACTCTCTCTGAAGATGTAAAAACTACTCAAAAAAATAAAATAAGTCCCCACGTCTTGGCGACAAAAATAACTGTTACGTGTATTTGGCTAAAACACGTTAACAATTGAAATATGTATAAGCCCTTGGTTCGCTCAGCGGCTGCGGTAGGGCGTGGGCAGTAGTTTTAAGTTTTTAGAGGCGCCAAGTAATTTGTAAGTCCCTATACATATCCCTCTAGGTAGCTGAGATACAAATTACTAAATTATCTCTGAAAATGATTAGCCAAATATTTCTAATATATAAATAAAAGAGAGAGAGATATAGATATATACTAATAATTTATTAACACATTTGAAAAGACAAAAATAGAGAATACCTAGCTCTAGCCAGAGAGACAGAACTACAATAAAAATAAACACATATACCTATACTTAAATGGCTATTTGATGGCATGTAAGATTAAAATTATATGGCTTTGGCATAAAGTTTAAGCGATTAAACCCAAAAGCAACTAATCGTAATAAAACTTAGAAATAAATAACATAAAAGAAAATGCCCACTTTCGGGGGTACTTATATTTTTTCCAGCGCCGGGTGTAGCTCTGTGGGGGCGATCAGCTTTATCCAAATATCCACATCAATTGGCCTAGTGCGGCGGTTGCCGTCGAAGTTAAACACCGGGGTGACAGGTAAAAACAAGGGGGAAAAGAAAACGCCTAATGAACGAGAGAAAAAAAAACATATTACCTTACGGAATGTAATAAATGAACTATAAATTAACTTTTACTATATAAAAATTTGATATGTGACTACTGTCCATTCTAAAATGAATACTACATAATTTTTATACCAACCTCTAACACAGAATCCTTATTGTTGGAGGCGTTTCACTGTGTCATCAAAGAAAATCCGTGATTTCACGACTAAAGACGTAATTTAATATATTCAACAAAAAACCTAAACATTACGTCTTTTGGGCGACTCAAACATAGATCCGTCTACCACGGGAGAAAACTTTAAAACAAAAATTTGTTTGTAGTCGCTGGACACAAGACAGTCAAACGGCGAATGCTAATATCCCGATTTTTATTTCTAATCAATCGACGATAAGTTTTTTCTGTTACAATGACTCCACGCACTGCGCGTTAATTAGAATTGAAAGCTAGACACACACGTTACTTTCTGATTTAGATACGAAAATGTTCATAACGAAATATTCGTATCAATACGAAACTTTAAACTTAAGCTCATATGGGTATTCTTAAAATATTTAATTAGATAAAAAAATATTTAACCCAATTCACTAATTTAATTACCTATATTCTTGCCTTTTAATATAAAATAAATAGAATTTACTGGGTACCCTGTGTATTTGATAAATTATGCAAGTATGTAACGTTAATCTCGGACCCAGAATGCATCGAATGCAGTACTTTATTTTAAGCATTATGCAAAAAATCAATTCTCTCTCTTAATATATCCTTTTATTTTTTATAAATGTATAGGACACTGGGACCCCGAATAAATTTCTACATATTATTTATATTAAAATTCGTCAAGTGTATTGATTCTGGATGATACAAAATGGATTTTAAGAAATTACGATATTCCTGCATTATTCTCATAAAACTATTTAACAGAATGCTATTTCAATAAGAAGCTAACTACTAAGTAAAAGCCTTTTATTTTCAGTTTTTGTATATTTTTTACTTGAAACCTGTAAAAATAACTCCATAAAACTCCAATGGGGAAATGTTTCTATTGATAAGTCGCCACAAAATAATCAATACTTCTGCTGGAAGACAAAAATTTTTACAATTGAAACCGTAAGTAATTATATTTTGGCTAAAATACTGAGACCGGAATTTTTGAAATTAATCTATATTTTTGAACATTTACTGGTAAAAAAGAATAGACTAGTATACAGTTACAATATAGAAATATTGTACGTTAATGAAGTAAATTAAATCACAATCAGGGTGTGTCAGAATTCTAACTAAGTGACAAATACTGAAGATTTTGAATCAATTCTTTTAGATATATCCCAATTTATTCACCATTTTAGTGGAGGAGTGGACAGCGTCACGCTCATTGTACTTCTTCCTACAGACATATAACAATAATAATAGTAATTATTATTATATAACCTAGAACTCTATAATATATGGAAAATAAGTCACTCCAGGTTATATAAGGCGGTTGGTTTAATGTCCCCAAAGACCTGTATGGCCATATATAGGACCTGTGTAACCACACAAGTTTTGCAATAGATGACAATAATTATAAAGTGTACGAAAAGTGTGCACAAAATACAATTACCTTAGTTTTTACAACCTTTTATGATTTTCTTATAAATATATCTAACTTTATGTCTATGAGGTACAGGAAAACATTTTAAAAGGAAGAGAGTTCACATATTCAAAATACACGAGTATATGGATGAGTACAACATATACAGATACTCTTGGGGATGCTAATGATTTAATGAATGCGTCTGCCAGTTGTTCGCCTGTGGGTTAGTGTTATGATTTAAGAGTTAGGAAATTTATATTGGAATATTTAAAGCCGGAAAGAAGGTTGGATATGTTTGCCGTGTATAGTAAATAATAAAAAAAAAAAACATATTATGAAGAGTGGTCACTATTTCAGAAATAACCGCCATCTTGAACAATGCCTGAATTAAAACAAATATTTGATGCACAGGATATATAGTAATCGGACTATTGTACATCAATTCATTTGATATTAAGTAGGTAAGTCTAAAAATACAAATAAATGTGCAAATACCACATCATGTTTGGAATCTTTTTTCTATACAAAATTCTCAAATAAACCAGTTACAACGAAGAAAGAAAACAATATGATATAAATAATTCTTTTAGTTTCACTTTTGTATAAACATTTAAATATAGATTCGCCTCTTTAAATCTACAAAATAGACAGTAGGGTACGTTTTCAACTGTACAATTAGCTCTTCTACATACATTTCTGTTGGTGCAAGAACAAAGGCCACAGATCTTAAATGTTCCATCCAAGGCAAAAGTTTCGTCTTCTTCTGTCTAACCATGTTGTAGTGGATTCACATATTTGTTTACATTCAGCATATTTAATCATATGCAGGTATATACGCTTTTTGTGAAACAGCATTGCAATGTATAGTCTTGGTTTAGTGTACCGCTGAAATCGTACCCCACCACAGTTTGTTTTTCATGAATCAATAAGACGTAGTAATAAACAGTTCAGCATTTGGCAACATTTCTCATTACGAGGGGCAATATCTCAAAATTTATTGAAATGAACGTCGTGTATATTTTCCACCGTTTCGCATGGATTGGACAGATGCTCATTTATTTTTTATCATCCACAGTTCTTTATGGCCATCTGTTTAAAAGCTTTCCTTACAATGGCATAGTACATAAACCATAACATTTATTTCAGCTGACTATTTCAACATTCACAATAAAGCTACTTACAGAGCTTTTTCACTCATCTCATGCATAATTTTAGGTTATGTTTGTGACCTCCTACCAAGTTCAAAGGTTTTTTTTTGTTGTTTCTCCGATTTATAACCCAGTTAATGAATGATTCTTAATAATAAATTTTAATCTGACTTGAACTCTATAGAAGGTCCTCGTTGACAGGAAACGGTGGTGTACTTGGATTGTTGGGAGTTACATTACCTTGTGTCCTCTCGAATTGTTCTCAATTTATAACACTATTTACTATACTATTTTTCCTCCTCATACAAGACAATATCAACGCGCAAAGAGCATTCTAAAACTCTTAAGAATTCCTTTCTTCTAAATGGTCAAAGCTGTCTCCAAATATTTTTTTTTTACAGAAGAGGCGTTTGATGTACACTTTTCGCGCATATAAAGTCAAACTCAACTTCTTCAGGGTAATCTAGCTGAATTATATTTGATTTCTTAAGAAAAACATAATAGTAACTAGTTTCCCAAGAGCTCTTATGAACTTTACTCTTTCACCGCTTTTGGTAAATTTTTAATGAATTTGAACTTACCTCAAAACATGCCAAATACTGTACGACAGTCTATTATATGTTAGAATTTTTCAAGAAACAGTCGGAGATATATCAAAATAACGGCAATTTCTCAAAAATGACTGCTATACTCTAAATATGTGATCATCTTTTTTCCAAACTTTGCGCGTAGTAAGCGATGTCAAAATAAACAGATCATTCTGGCTCTCAAACTTCCAATAGGATACCATGATATATATAATAAAGTTAAGTAAGGCACGTGGGCGGTTCTAGCATATTTATGCACAAGAAGTAAGAAAAATAAAAATGGTAATTTGATTTGCGTCAAAATATGTTGATTTGTTTAAAGATTTATCGATATACGTAATGCAAGGATCGGATTAAGTATGGTGCCGAATGCAAAACCCTTGAAATATAATCGTTTCATCCTTATTTCTCACAAGTTTGGCATATATACCGTACTGCTGAATTCAACCCCTGATCGATACTTATAGAAGTAATAGGTATCAATACTTTACGGAAAACAGATTATGCCTCTTTAAAGATTATCTATACAACAAAGAATGTACGACATACAGGGTCTAGGGATTTGTTCCATTAAAAACTAATAAATTGTGTGGATATATAATTCGACATACTATATCAGATTACGTACCTATACTATATAAGTATAGCTTATAACGCTACCAGTTGAACCCTCGTAGAGGTTCACATGCGTATTGAATCCTCGAAAAAGGGGTAACATTCATATATAAAATAACCTTACATTTATAGTTACAGGTTACCGCGTCCAAAGCGGAGACTAGAAATTTAGATATGTACCTAACTTTTTACAGAACGTACTAGTCTTTGGTCTGGTAAGTAGGTATGTATATAAGATAATCAAGTGTTACATGTGCACCCAAACAGGTTCATATATGACAAGAGGGTAATAGATTAGTAATGAAAAGGTTCTATTATAGATATCATTGTATTGTAAGCCTGTGAGAGAGATATAGTGGAAACTGAGAAACATCCGCAGTATTATTGTGGCCTCTAAAATAGCATGCAGGTACCTAAATAGAAAAAAATTGACCACAAAAGAAACATATATTACTATTATTATTAAGTTTAAGCAGGATTATAAATAAGTACACAAGAAGTCATAAGACACTGCACAATACTTATGGTAATTTTACTTCCACACCACGTAATGCAGTGGAAGTAAGTATAATAATCGTCAAACAAATTTCAAACATTTTTCTTGTTGAAATAGGTCTAAAATGTCATGAGACGTCAAGATTTTAAATTTTCGAACGGTTTAAGATATTGAGTTGAAATTTTGTACACGTGCAGCGTTTTTTATTTTTAATTAAAACTATATAAATACCTACATAAAAATTATGTAATTTACTTGTGTTCTGTTGGAAATCTCAAATGGAGCTTTCGTAATGTTTTACATATATGTTGTACATAACCTCTACTACTTCTTCAGTCTTCATTTTTTTTAATTTGTTAATAACGCCGAGCTAAGCCTGATTAGATTGGTTAAATAATAATTCTATCACAATATTCTTCACATGCCACCACTAAATCTTAAATTACATTGTCTAATGAAAAATGCACACAACTTACGAAGCTTTTCTCAATAAGCCTTAGCTTGTGGTTGACCCCGATAGTGCGTTCGTAAAATCAGTAAGCTTTGCGAGTGATTTCTATTCTAAACCGTTTATTCTGTATTGGTGTCAATTATAAAAAGTTTATATAACATTTTAAAATTATAAACCAGAATAGATATGGATAGAATAGGCGTACAGTAAGAATAGGAGTACAGTATGTGTATAATAAAGAAAACAGAGGAGTACAGTGAGGATAAATATTGTTTTATAAACCATTTTTCTGTAATTTGGCAGACTGCGGTGTTCAATACATACATCGTCACTTTTGCCGTTAAGTATTTAGAAAAGCTAGTTTCCACTTATCTATAGTGCGTTTTCAATACTTATAAGCCTGTATTTTTTTTCTGGAATCCCATTGGTAAAGGTGAAAAGTAATGTTCAAATTATCCATAATTTATATTATTTAATTTTTAGGGAATAACTTCTATAATATGTAATGGGGTTAAATAATAATAATAAAACAATATTTCTAAATAGTTTATTTGAACGTTACATCTTAACACATATATTTTAACGCATGAGATGCAGAGAAGGTTAGGTGAGGGATAATTGGTACCAAATTCCTATGTCGCATGTATTCAATATTCCAACGATGGGTACTCAAAGTTTGCAGGTTAACGGTAGTGTTTATACAATAACCCCCATGTCTCGCAATTTATTTACGCATGCATCGTATTCTAGACCCAGACGAATATTCATTTTCATTAGCTCGATAATTTCACGTGGATCAATATCAGATTCCCACTCTAACACTTCTTTCTTCGGAATTTGGCAAATACGACGCGTAGAACAGCCTGCATCCAAATTTTTCAATTTTTCATTTCTTCGAGTTTTATATTCATCGGTAAGTAACGCTAGATCAGACTTTCGTCCCTCATGATTTTCTTCAATCATTTCAGATGGCTGACAAATGTTTTTCGAGTCTATATGGGAGGTATCGGACAACTCATCATTATGCATTCTCTGCATGTGACATCTTAAATTATCTTTTCTTTTAAATGTTCTATTGCAAGAATCACATTGGAAATAGAATATTTTATGAATATTATTGTGTCGTCTTAGACCGCTAGGCCAAGAGAACGTTGCACCACAAATATTACATGCATACATGGTTATTTCTTTACTGTATGACATCAAATGACTAACAATCAGTAGGGTACCCTTATTTATCCTTACTGTACCCCTAATTTACCCTTACTATACCCCTACTTTACCCTTATTGTACCCCTACTTTACCCTTATTGTACCCCTACTTTACCCTTACTCATTCTTGTTCCTCTGTTTTGTTCCTATTCCTATCCTTGTTTATCCCTTTAAAATACAGACCTGTTAAAAAGTTGTAATCAAACCTGTAAAAGTAATATTCAGAGGTATTCAGAAATTATCTCGTAGATTTCCGTGTAAGTCATATAAACAGTGATCTTTACGCCGATCAGTAGTAAAGGATGCAAGAACAACCAGCAGGGTAATCTTATTTATCCTTACTGTACCCCTACATTACACTTGCTCATTCTTGTTCCTCTGTTTTGTACCTATTCCTATGCTTGTTTATCCCTTTAAAGTACATACCTTTTAAAAATTGTAGAAGTCTTGTAACTGTCTCGTCAATGCCATACTTTATTTTAAAGTACGCATGTAGGTGCCGCTGAAAGAAAAAAAAGGAACACTCTGGATTTTGTCAATTAAATCATGCCTTGAGTCACTTTCATTTCCATCAGCACCACCGGAATATCCTTCTCTTGCCGCTGCTAAAGGTGGTCCTCGGAAGGGTCGCATACTTTGCTGTTAATTTTATTCCAAAAATAAAGCTCCACTGTCTAATTGTTCATTGTTTACATCGTAAAATCTTTTAATTCTCTAATGAAGCAACACTGCAGTATCTTTCTATATAATTTAGAGTATTTAATTTTGAGGAATAATTTCTATGTGTAATGGGGTGGGAGTGAGGAGGAACATATCTGTTCGTGTTTTACAATTACAGCAAGCAATTATTATTGAGGGTAAATGCTTCAAATTACTTTCACTTCTATAAAGAGATCTCCCTCTACAACAACCCATTCAGCATATTCCCATTTAATTCCTACTGAGGTAGTTTAGCTATAGCTATTCCACGACTCGACCAGAACACATACACATATACATAGGTACACACGAACTCAAGAAATATTCCCTTCGACATTGCCATCTGATTCACTTGTGACACAACCTCACTGTAGATAACAGCTACTAGGCATGTGCCACTCACCAGCAGTCCAGTCCATAACTACCGAGATGGTAGTTATGGACTAGTCCATAACGACTAGACTCCACTAGTCTAGTCGTTATGGACTAGTCCATAACTACCATCTCGGTAGTTATGGACTGGACTGCTGGTGAGTGGCACATGCCTAGTAGCTGTTATCTACAGTGAGGTTGTGTCACAAGTGAATCAGATGGCAATGTCGAAGGGAATATTTCTTGAGTTCATGTGTACCTATGTATATGTGTATGTGTTCTGGTCGAGTCGTGGAATAGCTATAGCTAAACTACCTCAGTAGGAATTAAATGGGAATATGCTGAATGGGTTGTTGTAGAGGGAGATCTCTTTATAGAAGTGAAAGTAATTTGAAGCATTTACCCTCAATAATAATTGCTTGCTGTAATTGTAAAACACGAACAGATATGTTCCTCCTCACTCCCACCCCATTACACATAGAAATTATTCCTCAAAATTAAATACTCTAAATTATATAGAAAGATACTGCAGTGTTGCTTCATTAGAGAATTAAAAGATTTTACGATGTAAACAATGAACAATTAGACAGTGGAGCTTTATTTTTGGAATAAAATTAACAGCAAAGTATGCGACCCTTCCGAGGACCACCTTTAGCAGCGGCAAGAGAAGGATATTCCGGTGGTGCTGATGGAAATGAAAGTGACTCAAGGCATGATTTAATTGACAAAATCCAGAGTGTTCCTTTTTTTTCTTTCAGCGGCACCTACATGCGTACTTTAAAATAAAGTATGGCATTGACGAGACAGTTACAAGACTTCTACAATTTTTAAAAGGTATGTACTTTAAAGGGATAAACAAGCATAGGAATAGGTACAAAACAGAGGAACAAGAATGAGCAAGTGTAATGTAGGGGTACAGTAAGGATAAATAAGATTACCCTGCTGGTTGTTCTTGCATCCTTTACTACTGATCGGCGTAAAGATCACTGTTTATATGACTTACACGGAAATCTACGAGATAATTTCTGAATACCTCTGAATATTACTTTTACAGGTTTGATTACAACTTTTTAACAGGTCTGTATTTTAAAGGGATAAACAAGGATAGGAATAGGAACAAAACAGAGGAACAAGAATGAGTAAGGGTAAAGTAGGGGTACAATAAGGGTAAAGTAGGGGTACAATAAGGGTAAAGTAGGGGTATAGTAAGGGTAAATTAGGGGTACAGTAAGGATAAATAAGGGTACCCTACTGATTGTTAGTCATTTGATGTCATACAGTAAAGAAATAACCATGTATGCATGTAATATTTGTGGTGCAACGTTCTCTTGGCCTAGCGGTCTAAGACGACACAATAATATTCATAAAATATTCTATTTCCAATGTGATTCTTGCAATAGAACATTTAAAAGAAAAGATAATTTAAGATGTCACATGCAGAGAATGCATAATGATGAGTTGTCCGATACCTCCCATATAGACTCGAAAAACATTTGTCAGCCATCTGAAATGATTGAAGAAAATCATGAGGGACGAAAGTCTGATCTAGCGTTACTTACCGATGAATATAAAACTCGAAGAAATGAAAAATTGAAAAATTTGGATGCAGGCTGTTCTACGCGTCGTATTTGCCAAATTCCGAAGAAAGAAGTGTTAGAGTGGGAATCTGATATTGATCCACGTGAAATTATCGAGCTAATGAAAATGAATATTCGTCTGGGTCTAGAATACGATGCATGCGTAAATAAATTGCGAGACATGGGGGTTATTGTATAAACACTACCGTTAACCTGCAAACTTTGAGTACCCATCGTTGGAATATTGAATACATGCGACATAGGAATTTGGTACCAATTATCCCTCACCTAACCTTCTCTGCATCTCATGCGTTAAAATATATGTGTTAAGATGTAACGTTCAAATAAACTATTTAGAAATATTGTTTTATTATTATTATTTAACCCCATTACATATTATAGAAGTTATTCCCTAAAAATTAAATAATATAAATTATGGATAATTTGAACATTACTTTTCACCTTTACCAATGGGATTCCAGAAAAAAAATACAGGCTTATAAGTATTGAAAACGCACTATAGATAAGTGGAAACTAGCTTTTCTAAATACTTAACGGCAAAAGTGACGATGTATGTATTGAACACCGCAGTCTGCCAAATTACAGAAAAATGGTTTATAAAACAATATTTATCCTCACTGTACTCCTCTGTTTTCTTTATTATACACATACTGTACTCCTATTCTTACTGTACGCCTATTCTATCCATATCTATTCTGGTTTATAATTTTAAAATGTTATATAAACTTTTTATAATTGACACCAATACAGAATAAACGGTTTAGAATAGAAATCACTCGCAAAGCTTACTGATTTTACGAACGCACTATCGGGGTCAACCACAAGCTAAGGCTTATTGAGAAAAGCTTCGTAAGTTGTGTGCATTTTTCATTAGACAATGTAATTTAAGATTTAGTGGTGGCATGTGAAGAATATTGTGATAGAATTATTATTTAACCAATCTAATCAGGCTTAGCTCGGCGTTATTAACAAATTAAAAAAAATGAAGACTGAAGAAGTAGTAGAGGTTATGTACAACATATATGTAAAACATTACGAAAGCTCCATTTGAGATTTCCAACAGAACACAAGTAAATTACATAATTTTTATGTAGGTATTTATATAGTTTTAATTAAAAATAAAAAACGCTGCACGTGTACAAAATTTCAACTCAATATCTTAAACCGTTCGAAAATTTAAAATCTTGACGTCTCATGACATTTTAGACCTATTTCAACAAGAAAAATGTTTGAAATTTGTTTGACGATTATTATACTTACTTCCACTGCATTACGTGGTGTGGAAGTAAAATTACCATAAGTATTGTGCAGTGTCTTATGACTTCTTGTGTACTTATTTATAATCCTGCTTAAACTTAATAATAATAGTAATATATGTTTCTTTTGTGGTCAATTTTTTTCTATTTAGGTACCTGCATGCTATTTTAGAGGCCACAATAATACTGCGGATGTTTCTCAGTTTCCACTATATCTCTCTCACAGGCTTACAATACAATGATATCTATAATAGAACCTTTTCATTACTAATCTATTACCCTCTTGTCATATATGAACCTGTTTGGGTGCACATGTAACACTTGATTATCTTATATACATACCTACTTACCAGACCAAAGACTAGTACGTTCTGTAAAAAGTTAGGTACATATCTAAATTTCTAGTCTCCGCTTTGGACGCGGTAACCTGTAACTATAAATGTAAGGTTATTTTATATATGAATGTTACCCCTTTTTCGAGGATTCAATACGCATGTGAACCTCTACGAGGGTTCAACTGGTAGCGTTATAAGCTATACTTATATAGTATAGGTACGTAATCTGATATAGTATGTCGAATTATATATCCACACAATTTATTAGTTTTTAATGGAACAAATCCCTAGACCCTGTATGTCGTACATTCTTTGTTGTATAGATAATCTTTAAAGAGGCATAATCTGTTTTCCGTAAAGTATTGATACCTATTACTTCTATAAGTATCGATCAGGGGTTGAATTCAGCAGTACGGTATATATGCCAAACTTGTGAGAAATAAGGATGAAACGATTATATTTCAAGGGTTTTGCATTTGGCACCATACTTAATCCGATCCTTGCATTACGTATATCGATAAATCTTTAAACAAATCAACATATTTTGACGCAAATCAAATTACCATTTTTATTTTTCTTACTTCTTGTGCATAAATATGCTAGAACCGCCCACGTGCCTTACTTAACTTTATTATATATATCATGGTATCCTATTGGAAGTTTGAGAGCCAGAATGATCTGTTTATTTTGACATCGCTTACTACGCGCAAAGTTTGGAAAAAAGATGATCACATATTTAGAGTATAGCAGTCATTTTTGAGAAATTGCCGTTATTTTGATATATCTCCGACTGTTTCTTGAAAAATTCTAACATATAATAGACTGTCGTACAGTATTTGGCATGTTTTGAGGTAAGTTCAAATTCATTAAAAATTTACCAAAAGCGGTGAAAGAGTAAAGTTCATAAGAGCTCTTGGGAAACTAGTTACTATTATGTTTTTCTTAAGAAATCAAATATAATTCAGCTAGATTACCCTGAAGAAGTTGAGTTTGACTTTATATGCGCGAAAAGTGTACATCAAACGCCTCTTCTGTAAAAAAAAATATTTGGAGACAGCTTTGACCATTTAGAAGAAAGGAATTCTTAAGAGTTTTAGAATTGCGCGTTGATATTGTCTTGTATGAGGAGGAAAAATAGTATAGTAAATAGTGTTATAAATTGAGAACAATTCGAGAGGACACAAGGTAATGTAACTCCCAACAATCCAAGTACACCACCGTTTCCTGTCAACGAGGACCTTCTATAGAGTTCAAGTCAGATTAAAATTTATTATTAAGAATCATTCATTAACTGGGTTATAAATCGGAGAAACAACAAAAAAAAACCTTTGAACTTGGTAGGAGGTCACAAACATAACCTAAAATTATGCATGAGATGAGTGAAAAAGCTCTGTAAGTAGCTTTATTGTGAATGTTGAAATAGTCAGCTGAAATAAATGTTATGGTTTATGTACTATGCCATTGTAAGGAAAGCTTTTAAACAGATGGCCATAAAGAACTGTGGATGATAAAAAATAAATGAGCATCTGTCCAATCCATGCGAAACGGTGGAAAATATACACGACGTTCATTTCAATAAATTTTGAGATATTGCCCCTCGTAATGAGAAATGTTGCCAAATGCTGAACTGTTTATTACTACGTCTTATTGATTCATGAAAAACAAACTGTGGTGGGGTACGATTTCAGCGGTACACTAAACCAAGACTATACATTGCAATGCTGTTTCACAAAAAGCGTATATACCTGCATATGATTAAATATGCTGAATGTAAACAAATATGTGAATCCACTACAACATGGTTAGACAGAAGAAGACGAAACTTTTGCCTTGGATGGAACATTTAAGATCTGTGGCCTTTGTTCTTGCACCTAACAGAAATGTATGTAGAAGAGCTAATTGTACAGTTGAAAACGTACCCTACTGTCTATTTTGTAGATTTAAAGAGGCGAATCTATATTTAAATGTTTATACAAAAGTGAAACTAAAAGAATTATTTATATCATATTGTTTTCTTTCTTCGTTGTAACTGGTTTATTTGAGAATTTTGTATAGAAAAAAGATTCCAAACATGATGTGGTATTTGCACATTTATTTGTATTTTTAGACTTACCTACCTAATATCAAATGAATTGATGTACAATAGTCCGATTACTATATATCCTGTGCATCAAATATTTGTTTTAATTCAGGCATTGTTCAAGATGGCGGTTATTTCTGAAATAGTGACCACTCTTCATAATATGTTTTTTTTTTTTATTATTTACTATACACGGCAAACATATCCAACCTTCTTTCCGGCTTTAAATATTCCAATATAAATTTCCTAACTCTTAAATCATAACACTAACCCACAGGCGAACAACTGGCAGACGCATTCATTAAATCATTAGCATCCCCAAGAGTATCTGTATATGTTGTACTCATCCATATACTCGTGTATTTTGAATATGTGAACTCTCTTCCTTTTAAAATGTTTTCCTGTACCTCATAGACATAAAGTTAGATATATTTATAAGAAAATCATAAAAGGTTGTAAAAACTAAGGTAATTGTATTTTGTGCACACTTTTCGTACACTTTATAATTATTGTCATCTATTGCAAAACTTGTGTGGTTACACAGGTCCTATATATGGCCATACAGGTCTTTGGGGACATTAAACCAACCGCCTTATATAACCTGGAGTGACTTATTTTCCATATATTATAGAGTTCTAGGTTATATAATAATAATTACTATTATTATTGTTATATGTCTGTAGGAAGAAGTACAATGAGCGTGACGCTGTCCGCTCCTCCACTAAAATGGTGAATAAATTGGGATATATCTAAAAGAATTGATTCAAAATCTTCAGTATTTGTCACTTAGTTAGAATTCTGACACACCCTGATTGTGATTTAATTTACTTCATTAACGTACAATATTTCTATATTGTAACTGTATACTAGTCTATTCTTTTTTACCAGTAAATGTTCAAAAATATAGATTAATTTCAAAAATTCCGGTCTCAGTATTTTAGCCAAAATATAATTACTTACGGTTTCAATTGTAAAAATTTTTGTCTTCCAGCAGAAGTATTGATTATTTTGTGGCGACTTATCAATAGAAACATTTCCCCATTGGAGTTTTATGGAGTTATTTTTACAGGTTTCAAGTAAAAAATATACAAAAACTGAAAATAAAAGGCTTTTACTTAGTAGTTAGCTTCTTATTGAAATAGCATTCTGTTAAATAGTTTTATGAGAATAATGCAGGAATATCGTAATTTCTTAAAATCCATTTTGTATCATCCAGAATCAATACACTTGACGAATTTTAATATAAATAATATGTAGAAATTTATTCGGGGTCCCAGTGTCCTATACATTTATAAAAAATAAAAGGATATATTAAGAGAGAGAATTGATTTTTTGCATAATGCTTAAAATAAAGTACTGCATTCGATGCATTCTGGGTCCCGAGATTAACGTTACATACTTGCATAATTTATCAAATACACAGGGTACCCAGTAAATTCTATTTATTTTATATTAAAAGGCAGGAATATAGGTTATTAAATTAGTGATTTGGGTTAAATATTTTTTTATCTAATTAAATATTTTAAGAATACCCATATGAGCTTAAGTTTAAAGTTTCGTATTTAGTATGCTTTTCTTTAAATCGTCTTATATAAATTAACGTCCTGGCCGAGCATAGCCGAAGCTATTCCACCACTTGTTTTAAAACAAAATATCAAATATTTCCATTCCCCTGGTGTCATTATCTGAATCAGAAAATATTTTACTTCTTCTATAGACAAAATGGCCATATATAAAAAGAAATCAGAAGAGAAAAATATAAGAGAAAGGTGATGTAGAAAAAGAACTCAACTACACAATATATTTCCCCGAGATCCGACTAAAGTATACAAAAAAAAAAATGATAGAACTTCTCAATATGAGATAAGATTGTTAAAAAATTACTTTTTGCTGACGAAATTAGAAATTAACTATCTAAAAGTTATAAATTATTAAAACAGGGCGAGAATAAGTAGACATTTACAAGCGTACCTAGTCAGTGGAAATCCCTAAAAATATCACATAACTCATAAAATATAAATTGTGTCTATTTATATTAGTAGTGTTCTTCATTTAGAATAAGCACATTCAATTATTTGATAAAAACAAGGAAATTTTTCCATTGTCAATACATATATCCACCTAGTACGTCGCTTTTGCGGCAATCACCTTTTATATTTTCTAAATACTTACCTACCGTGCTCATATCTTTTATTTTATCTTGAAGTGGTAAAAGGTATTTTATAAGTAATAGTTTTTTATTGTGTTTTCACATATTTCTTATCTGTAAAGGGCTTCTTGGCGTATACAAGATGAATGAGTAAATTATTCAGTGTCACTTGCAATTAATTGCGAAGTTTATAAGTAGATCAAAATAATTATTAGAATTATAGGTAACATTGTTATAAAGTCTAATTTTGCATATTATTTTCTCTCTATTGTTACTTTGTTTACGTAGGTACCTATGCAATTACATTTTCAGGACATTAGTGTTTTTATTTCCACTCAGATTTCAGTCTCTTATAACTGCCTAAATATATGTAGGCAATGCATAAGGAAAAACAATTAGCCATAATTTATTTGAAATTTTGTTTATTTATTTCTTACCATTTCAGATACCTAGATAACAATAGGACGCTCAGATCACAGCCACAGGACGGCCGCGTTAGCAATTCATCCCTCCACTGGCCTCCACCCTTCGAGAGCACACTATTTTAATAACATCACGTAACTGTTGGGTACTCGTTCATATCCCGAACGCAACCGAGGCAGAGGCGCTAAATTTCTTTAGTTTGCAATACCTGGGTGTGGGTACCTGGCAAACGTCTCCGTTGAATAACGCTGCATATTGTCGTCTCAATTAAAGTAAAGTTGTACGCAAAATATAACATTCAAAGCGGCATCCCTTAAGAATTACATCACAAAGAGAGCCGCCTCGAGAGCCACTCGCTTGCAAACGAACACCTATTTCAAAATAAGAATAAAGGAAGCCGCAAATGCTGCTTATATTTTGGATTTGAGTTTACACGTATACATTCTTGCACCGGCCCGGGCCTACAGCGATGCATTGGGGTGTCAGTATCGTAGTATCATGCATTGGGGTAGGGAGCGTCAACAGGGTTATAATTAATATATACACCGCTTCCCGCTATCTCGATCCTCATTTGTTAAATTATATATTAGCATAGGTATATTAATTCCAAACGCGCTGTTGTCTAGATTGAGCGAAGGTTAATGACCCCGAAGGTTAATGACCGCGAAGGTTAATGACCGCGAAGGTCAATGGCCCCGCAAGCGCCGGCGGTAAATCCTTTGATGTAAGCCGACAAAGGACGCCGCCTTTGAGATATGCCGACAAAAGTTCCCACGGTCTTCAAAATTTTCCCAGTCCCAAGTGGCTCCTTACCTACTCCTGCTCTATAAATTAACAATAACTGTTGAGCACTGCATGCAAAATACATAAATAATTCAATCAATATACAGCAGACGCTCTATTATGGCTCGATTAACTTTTTGTATATGCAGGGTTGTTCATTATACATTGACCTACTCCTTAACTCTTGTTTTTAGAGTTCTAAAAAAAGTTGATTATGAAGGTTGAAGGGTCCCATGTAAATTTTTCTGAAATACAGCCAAAAACCAACACAGGTCACATGATAAAAAAAAATGACGGTGATTTTTGAAATAAAACACCCTGCTAATTTTTGAATTTTAGGTCTTTCCCTAATTTTAAATATATGTGATTTGATAGGTCTAGCAGTAATATATGTTGACTTCCCAGACATTAAATATTTGCATATTTATGGTTACTAAATACGACAAAAGGTAAAATTCATATCCAAGTTAAACTCACGAAATCATAAAATATCAATATGGCAATAAAATCGTTATGAAATGTTGTTCCTGTGATTTTTTTTTTCTCAAATTCAATTCAATATCTTATTTAAATATTATTCTAATGTTTGCAATTTGATATACATGCCACATAAACAACTGTTCGTGTGTGGCAGTTTATAATTTGTTAGCTCTTGCAATAATTTATCGTATGATGATAAACCTTTAATGGTAGAAACAGAAGCCAATCATGTACCTTCAAGGAATATTAAATATTATTCATAAACTTGAAAGCAATATAAAGCATAAATTGAAAATTTCCATGCTATAGTTTAAAGCTAACAAAATATGTCAACAAGTGTTCCGTATTTCCTTTAATCGAGTCCATTTAAATATCTCAGAGTTGACACAGGTCTGAAGGGCACTCTCCAGACATAAAAAATGTGTCTTATAATTTTGTGTAATTTACCAAAACGTGTGCTGTTTAAACAGTAAGAATCATAAATTATTAAACACGTTTTGTTTCTGTCATTCTAATTTGCTTCCCTTGTAAAGCAGTGATTGACTTGAACGTGAGTACCTACTTCAAAATTCGTTCATCTTAAATTAGAGTAATAAGTCGTAAGGCGAATGAAAGACTCAACTAAGTAGCATAATAGAGACATTTCTCGAGGGTAGAAATCCTTTAACTTCAGATATTTATTGAAATTGTACAAAATTTAACGCTGAAATAGGAACTAAAATATACAAGATATAAAAAACCGAAAGAGTTAAAATATTTTTCTATCGTATGTAACATTACCAATACTTTGAATGTTACTGCTAAATTTTTTTCGAAAGCATAGTTGCATAGTAATGTAAATCGTGTATATTAAGAGAGTTAATAACATGTCCTGTATGTAAACTACCGTCATTCAAGATGCAACGAAAAAAATGTTGCAGAGTCTACTGAAAAATCTATACTGTTGCTTATTTGTTTCATTTTCATAGCTTTCTGGGGGTGTTACTGAATAATACTGATAGGACATGAGTATCAAACTCTAAGTGTACGACACAATTTTTGTCAATCATTGCATCCATAAAAATCGGTAAAGGTATTTACACAGAACTTCCCTCGTTATTTGTGCATGGCGATTATTAAAAAAATATTAAACACGAAATGACATTGAGAATAATAATGGAAATATAGTTATTGTAATTATTACAAAGAAATCCTGATAACTTTTGGTCAAAAAAATAGTGCTCATCCAACAGCAAAAGTTCAATATTAAATAACAGGTCTCCCATAAATTATTTCTTGGGATGACCACCCTGTATATTTTCCAATAAAAGTATAATGGCATATGTCAAATAGTATTGCCATTAGACAGTTCCATTCACGCAGTGAAGTGGAAGTATAGTGGTGGTTAAAAATTTATTATTTTTTTTTTTTAATTTTTCAAAACTGTTGGTTAAAAATGTTCACTTCTTTTTCTTCTGCAATAGGTTCAGAATGTCATGAAACATGGAAATTTTAAATTTGAGCAAAGAAAAAAAAATTTCTATCTGTTTCAGTGGTTAAAAATTTTTCAAAAATGTGTGAAAAAAATGTTCAAATTTTTTTTTTCTGAAATAGGTTTAGAATGTCATGAAACGTGAAAATTTTAAATTTCAGCAAAAACAAATTTTTCCATCTATTCTAATGGTAATTTTTTTTCCAAAGTGGTAAAAAAAATCATCTATTCTATAGTAAGTAGTGAAATAGATTTTATCAAATTTTTTTTTGTTTGCATAGGTTTAGAATGCTATGGAAACGTCGAAATTTTAAATTTGAACAAAGAAAAAAAAATAATTTTTTTGAAATTTTTCCAAAATCTTGGTTAAAAAATTTTCAAAGTTTTTTCTTCTGAAATAGGTTTAGAATGTCATGAGACGTGTATATTTTAAATTTGAGCAAAAAAAAATTTTCCGTCTATTCTAGTGGTAATTTTTTTTCCAAAATGGTAAAAAAATGTTACAATTTTTTTTCTTCCGAAATAGGTTTGGAATGTCATGAAGCGTGGAAATTTTAAATTTGAGCAAACAAAATATTTTCTTCTATTCTATAGTAAGTACCTACTTAGTGATGAATACATAAATTTTTTCAAGAAAATTTTTCGGAAAAATGTTTAAATTAGTTTTAATACGTTTAGAATGCCATGGAAACGTGGAAATTTTAAATTTGAAAAAAAAAAAATCCACCTATTTTGGTGGTAAAAAATTTTTCAAAAATGTTGGTAAAAAAATGTTCAAAAATTTTTTTTTTGAAATACGTTTAGAATGCCATGAAACGTGAAAATTTTAAATTTGAAGAAAGAAAAAAATTCTCATATTTTAGTGGTAAAATTTTTTTCAAAAATGGTGAAAAAAATTTTCAATTTTTTTTTTCTGAAATAGGTTTAGCGCGTAATGAAACGTGGAAATTTTAAATTTGAGCAAAAAAAAAATTTTTTCATCTTGGTAAAAATTTTTTCAAAAATGTTGCAAAAAAAATTAATTTTTTTTTTTTCTGAAATAGGTTTAGCGCGTCATGAAACGTGGAAATTTTAAATTTGAGCAAAAAAATTTTTTTTTCACTATTTATTCCGTTTAGACGGTCCACCCTGTATATTTTCCAGTGAAATTTCTACCATGTCTTCGCTGACAGTAGCGTCAACTATCTACCAAATTTGACTGCTATCCTTCAAGTAGTTTTTTAGTAGTTTCTATAAGAATAAAGTACATGATAATACAACAACACATATTTAATATAAACCTAGAATCTGATGCTTTGTTTATATTTTTACACAATAATATGTGAAAAATCCTCTTCTCTGTAGCTTCCTGATGGGACCCTACTGAAAATTCTGACCTCGAAAACAAATGTCTTGACCTGTTTTGTCCTACGCCTTTCATTTTCTTAACTATTAACAATTAAACATTTATGAGAGTATATTAAAAAGTTGCTATTACTTTGTCAAGTTAATATAATTGTGATTTCTATATCTCAGCCAAAACTGTCATATCTTTTGTTTAATGTCAAAGATTGGACTAGTGAAAAAATCAGGTGGTTATAAGTTAACATGTTGTTGTTGCCTTGTAATATCTTTTGTATAGGTCAAACTAGTCTTACATTTAAAATTGGACACAGTGAACACTGATGTTCTTTCAGACTTAGATCGATCTTTAGATCGAGCAACGATTTCAAGTTACTTTTTAGAATCCAATCATTTTTTTTTTAAATTTGAGAAGACCATATGTTCCATTTAAGAGAAGTAGGTTTTAAATTAAATTTCCTGTAGTCTTTGAAAATTTAACAGTAAAGTCCTCGTAACTGTGTTCTTAGTAACCAAGGTCTTTATTATATGCCTTCCTTTGATGTATTACGCCATAATCACTTAATTGTTGTAAAATTTTCATAATCCCTTTGTCGACGAACCATTTATGTTGCAGATTAATTTTCACAGTTTCCTTTTTAAATTAGATCAGATAATCGTGTTGGGGTAGTTATAGCTTTAAGTATTGCAATATATCTTGGTATGCTCATTCACTTGTAAGCGCTTGAGTGTCGAAATTGCGATTACAACAAATTCGTGATAAAGCACAAAGTAAAAAGTGTTTTAATAGATCATCAGACAAATATTTCTTTACAAGTACTGCTCATCAATGAGGCATAGAAGTATCAGCTTCGCACACTGAAAATTTAATGTTTTCAAATAGATGCGTTCTAGAGAATTGAACTGAATATAGTTATTTTTTCAAAATTGAACAAGGGCGTCTTTATATATAAATGTTATGGACTCACCTTGTAAACACAAGTTAAAACAATACGATATAAAATTGATAACTCCTGCAACTGTTCACTCATATGTTGAGATATAAAAGACAGAAGAAAACATTCAAACAATATTTCTTTATACTCTACATAGCCAGTAAAAATGTTATATAAATAGGGTCAGTGTAATGTTTGAAAGATCTCCATCAAAGGGCAATACTTCCTATTATTCATCTTCGCACGCATTTTGTTTAAACCAACTAGAACCATTCTTAACTAATTTTAAGAATTTTTAAAAGTGGGGGGGTTCTTAATTTGTACCGTATGTTTTTTTATGCTTGTTCAAACATTTCTCTGAAACCGCATAATCCATTTCTGTCAGCTATTTATAAACTATAGAGTATAGTTTGACAGTAGTCCTGTATTATTGCCATAAAACTGTATCCAATAAATACAAGTAGTGATGCCGCTGAGACGAGATAGTTCTCGATCTCGTCTCGAAATTCGGTCGAGATAGACATTTTTAGATCTCGAATATTCGGAACGAGATCGACAGGAAATCAACCTAATTCTCGATTTCTTATGAGATTCTCGATCGAAAATTTATGTACAATTTTTTAAACAAAGCTGAATGGCTATAAGTTCTAGCACGTTATTTTCGTAAGAAATACATTAAGTATCTGCATCAGTTAATAACATAGTCTTCTACGTTTTAGTCACAACGAAAGTTTTTTTTTTAATTCGCATAACTACCAAGAGTTTAAACACAGCAGTGCCCCAGCAGGACCATGATGAAGTCTGTTGCGGTATTTAAAAATGTTATCCTGTCAAACTTCGAGTTCCTGATTTTGAAATATACTTATTAGGAAATAATATGCTATATTCTCGAGTGTGATGGATTTTTAAGTGTCGCTTTAAACAAGTTGTAATAGATTTCTTATTTTTGAATAACATAGCGTGCAGATTGCAATTTTGACTTGTTTGTTGTGCTGTGAGCCACTGTCTGCAGTGTCTGCTATTTTTTGGATGCCGAAATATTTCTTAAAATAAGCACGGTCCCTCGATTTACCATCGATTCCGATTTAGATTATTTTTGTTTCACGCATTTTTGATACCGGTATTGTCACATGACAAGACTCTTCCACAGTAAAAATATTGGCTCCTTCTCTTTGCTTAGTTTTTATTAGTTTAGAAGTTTTAGTTCTACTACCACACGTTGATGTTGATGGTACCGCTTCCCACTGTAACGGTCACGTTTTGCAAGAACACTCAGTACCTTAAATAAAGTCAAGCGCGCGAGTATTCTATTTAATAATTAAATTTAAATTATACGCGTTTAAATTTTATCCGCTAGTCATGACAAATGCTTGACCAATAGCGGTATAGCTTGTAGACCAAGTAGCAAGCGGGCATATTCCTACGCCAATCCGGCAAGAGAGACACCGGAAAGATGGCGTAGAGGCTGGTGGCCGTGTATGGCCGTAAGAATTAAAATCCGCCATATATTTGTAAATATCTGTATATAGTGATGCATAACTGCGAATAGAATCAGTAAAGCAGTTATTCTAGTTTATATGTTCTGTGTTATTGTGCTCCATTGCCCATAACTATAGTAAGGCAATGTTTTCGTCGAATTAGCTGTAAGTACAGACTTCTATATTATGTATGCCTCTCATGATGCTAATGTTCCCGTTTGGAAGCCGATTGCGAAAATGCAGAATTATTGACGGCTTTCAACACCTCATTCCACGTTTGGCAAGTAATATTCTTTGTTGTATCCAGTGTTACCGTCCGGTAAAGACTTCTCTTACCCCATGAGAAGACTATAATAGTACGTGAATAATTTCATGTGAACGTTATGTTTGTCTAACTATATAGTCGTCTTTAGACATCTCCCGTGTGTTTTGGGCATGAAAACCTAATGTACGACTACCGAACCAGTCTATATCGAAAATATTAATTGTCGGGCCATTTTTTTGTTATTAACTTTACATACAGTTAGTAATATTTTCATTTTGTGTGTCTTAATTATGTTGTCGTAAAAATTCTTTGTTTTACCGCTCTGGCCAGATCGTGTTTAGTTTAGTTTAATTATTTGCCGTATACGGATTCTTATTGTGTACAGTTTGTTTTGTGTTTTGTTCTATGCCAGATGAACTAATGATTCGTTGATATGATTATTCTGACGAAAGTTTTTGTAAAGTTTACTCACCGCCCTGATGTCAAATTGCTCTGCTTTGTTTGTGTATTGTGTGTTAATCATTAAAGTAAGTTAAATTCAATGATTCGTTTTATTAACCCTCAAGAAATTATCGCGTTTCACCACTTCACTATATTCATAATCAACATCTTTCACTCAATCATAATCATATTTTATTACATTATTTGTATCTCTCCATTGAAATATTTTCAGCAGCTGGTTTAAAAAAAAAATTATATTGCGATTGCGTTTCATGTTAATCACGAATTTACGAATCATGACAACGAAACGATAACACTTATTGTTCGTAACAGAAACGTATAAGGACTGCTCTGGTCCACAGAGCACGGAACATATGCTTGGCCGTTGGGCAGTCGCAATAGACAACATTTCGTATGCACGTATTTAAAACTCTAGATATGAGAATCTCGAACTCGAGATCGAGAATTGAATTTCCAGATCGAGATCGAGAACTTTTTGAGAATTTTCGAGATCGAGACGAAAATTGATAAAATCTCTTCTCGTCTCGCGGCAATACTAAGTATAGGGCGAACAACAGCCAAAGATATTTTCGGTGAGGTCGATACAAAAATCCGATCTCAAGAGTTAAAAATTAAAATGGGGAAAATTTTCAATCTAAATTTCTCCTTTTTTCGGTTATTTGAACTTTAATATCTAACATCGATTTTGAGGTCGTTGTGAAAACGAACAAACTAAAACTGAGTAAATTTTTATCCGATCTCAAAATTGATCTTAGGTAATGAGCAGAGATCGGGAATTTTATATCTGTGACGTAAAAGTCAGGGTTGGCTCTGCCGGCGCGAACAGATTTTTTTGCAAGCAGGATACAATTTATCTTATCTTGTACTTTTTTAGGGAATTCCGTAATATCTAAAGTTAATATGGTCAGTTTATTATAGACACTCACTCAAAGAGGAGGTAGTGGGGGATGTACCATTGAACTAAAACACACACGTGTATTTTTAATCTTCGCCGCCTGACATTAAAAATCCATTTGTAATGAGGAAAAGACCGTTCAATGTCATCAGATGTTATCAGGGTGTAATTAATATATGTGAAATTTCTTAAAGTCTAGTGTAGAAAAGTTTGCTTCTTTAACGTTTAAAAAGCCTGTTACAGATGACATGGTTATAAATCCGGAACTGGTTTTTAAAACTCTTTGGAATTTGTTTGAGCCCTCTCAGCGTTATCTCTAGGTAATTGAAAAGTATGTTTCCGGAGATCGAACGCGACGTTTATTGCATCAACTGCAGTAAATTTTGATGTTGTTGGAATATGTTGAAGGTCTCGTGTGGCTAGAGGAATTCGCAAGAAAATTTCATGTATGGTCTTCAGATTTTCTTGAACAGTTGAATCCACAAATGCCTGTTGAGCCTGTGAAATAATAACTGCGTCATTGTTGGAAACATATCCAACAAATTATAATTATAATTAATTAATAATAAACAGATATTATGTAATTTTTACTATGCCCTGTATTGGCAACATATGCATATTTTTTGTCCACATGGTTGATACCGTAAGTTAAGTGTATCTGTTTAACACCCTCAACTCACCCTAAGTCTTACGTAAGCATTATTTCACATAGGTCACATATACCTATATTTACAGTGCTGCCATTGAGCATTGTTTTAATAAGTTAATTTTTATATATTGTGCTCTGCCTTTGTGGCATCATATTAGTGTTAATTAAATTGTGCCCTGCCTTATTGGCATCCAATTGTGTACAGTGTAATGTTTAAGTTAGTATTAATTAATTGTGATATCAAGTGTATAAATTGTAAATATATAGTGTAAGAAAACAAAGACCAATTAATTTAACATACAGTCCACTAATTAATAAACCCTTTATGTAGATTACCTACATAAATTTGGTCCTTCGAGCCGGATGTGCAGTGACAATTAATAAAAAAGTGTGTAGCATTTAGACTTGAACTAAAAATAAGGAATAATAGACGCTATTCTCAAGTGTTCGATGGAAAATTCCATTTCGAAAGTAACGCGTCTGAGGTCCTTGTCTAACATCTTTTTACGCCGATAACATCGATTGCTAGTGGTAGTGTTGTGACGCTGAATATAAGCTGGTCAACAATAGGTGGCGTACCAGCAGGTTGCAGATTCCTAGTGTACGAATGGAGCCAACGGTTGTGGATTAGACAACAAGTTGCAGCACCAGGTTTTATAGGTTTCTTGTGTTACCGACAACGTCGTGTGGTTGTGAACTTTGGGTTTTGAGTACAGCTAAAAGGTCAGATATACGTTTACACACTTTTGGTGATATTTGACTTTATATTTCTCAACATAGTTTATTTTATATTTATCGACTTATATTTTACTTTATATTTATTGAATTTATTTGTTTTGTCATATTCTCAATAATTGCATAACTTTTACATACATTTTATTCTTGTATATTTTCTAAAAAAGGCCAAAATGTCTAAGAAAATGGATTTACTAAGGCTAAAGGAAAAAAGTAAACAATGTGTTTCTACTATAAAAAGGGTGCAGGAATTTGTTTTAGTCCATAGTAATGATCCAATTTCAAATACATTAGTAGAACAGTTACAAGCTTGAAAAGAAAATTTGGTTTTAAGTTTTGAAAAATATCAAGATGTACAAGTAGAAATTTCGTGTTTAGATCAGGATAACTCTGATTTGCAAGATAGTACATCCGTGGAAAATATGTATTATGATATTATTGCACTCATAAATGACACAATTGCAAAAGATAAAGTTAAAAAACAAATGCCAAGTCAAGGTAATGCAACAACAAAATTACCGCCGATTGATATCCCCATTTATGATGGCAAGAATTTAAATAATTTCAAGTCTTTCATGGACATGTTTTTTGCTGTCATTGATAAACATTCCAATATAACAGATGTAGAAAGGCTATTTTATTTAAAGAATTATTTAAGAGGAGAGGCTCTTGCACTAATTGATACCTTACCTCTTGAAAATAGTTCATATAATGAAGCTCTTGATTTATTACGTGATCGATTTGACAATGAAACAATGTTAATAAATTCGCATATTTATGCTATTCTTGATATCCCGACCATACAAAAGGGTACTTCAGTATCATTGAGAAAGTTTGTCAGTAAAATAAAGCAACATATTGGTTCTCTAAGTAACTTAAAACAGCCTGTTGAAAGTTGGGATATGATATTAATATGTATCTTGTCAAGAAAGCTTGATCAATATACTAACCGCTCGTATCAAACAGATAGAAACACATCGGAACTGCCTACATTAAGCAAATTGTTAATGTATTTGGAAAATAGAGCCACTGCTTTAGAAGCTGTTGCTCAACCTGAGAAGAAAAATAAGGAAAAATCTCAGTTTAGTCATATAACGACAAAAAATAAAATTGAAAGCAAGTGCTTATTTTGTTTTACAACTGGACACAAAATATTTAATTGTAAAAAGTTTAAAGCGGCAACGGTTAACGAAAGAATTTCTTTTATTGATAAACGTAGATTATGTAAAATATGTTTGAATAGTCATGTAGATAAATGTAGGTTTTCATTTAAATGTCAAACATGTCATAAGGAACATAACACGTTGCTTCACTTGGATACACAACTGGATAATTCAGAAAATTCCATTGTACAATTGAACCATTGCAATATGAACAAGAATGTTTTGCTTCCTACAATAATGGTTAAGCTAATTGCAAATAATGGTGACAAGATTTGTGTGCGTGGATTAATTGATAGTTGTTCTCAAACCTCTTTCATAACAAACAATCTTGCGCAAAAATTAAGGTTAAGAATATTCAATAATAATCTGAATGTTATTGGCATATCTGAGAATGCAGTTAAGGTTCAAAAATTTGTTAATGTAGACATAGAGTCTTGTGCATATAATTATAAGATCAGTGTTAATTGTGCAATAATAGAAAAAATTACAGGTAATTTACCTCAATTTGAATTCACTACCACAACGTTCAATATTCCAGATCATATTAAATTAGCTGATTATTCGTTTAATAAACCTGAAAGAATAGATCTTCTTTTAGGAGCCGACGTATTTTTTGAAACACTATTAACAGGTACAATTAAATTAGGTAAAGATAATTTAATTCTACAAAATACGCATTTTGGGTATGTTGTTAGCGGTTCCATTCCTACTAGGTCAACGGACACACAGCTATGTAACTTCTCTGAAGTTTCATTATTTTGTAGCATTTCACCTAACTTAGAACAGCTTGTCTCTCAATTTTGGGAAGCTGAAAAAGTACCTGAAATATTCTCTGAATATTCTAGTGACCAGGAAGCTTGTGAGTCAATTTTTCAAAATTCGATAGAAATGGTTGATAATAAATTTCAAGTGTGCCTGCCGTTAAAACAAAACTTAACTGATTTATGTTTAGGAGATTCATATTCTATTGCATATAAAAGATTTGAAAACTTGGAAAAAAGATTTAAAATAAATCCTGAACTATTTTTGCAATATAGTAAATTTATAAATGAATATATTAGCCTTAATCATGCAAAAATTGTGGATATTAATAGTTACGATTTGAACAGTGGTTCCGTTTATTTCATGGCACATCACCCTGTAATCAGGGAGGACAAAAGAACCACTAAACTTCGTGTTGTTTTTGATGGTAGCATGAAAACAAAAAATAAAAGGTCAATAAATGATTTCATGTACAATGGAGCTGTTGTTCAAAACGAGTTGTTTGATGTATTGATACTTTTTAGGACATATAAATATGTCATGTCAACGGACATAAAACAAATGTACCGAATGATTTTGGTTCATCCAATTCATAGACCACTACAAAATATTTTGTGGAGGGAAAACCCAAACTTACCAATTCAGTGTTTGCAATTACAAACAGTCACATACGGTTTAAAAAGTTCTCCATATTTGGCTACTAGATGTTTAGTAGAACTTGCACATAAGGAGCAATATAATTATCCATTAGCCGCGAGAGCCCTATTGAATAATACCTATGTCGATGATATTCTTTCGGGAGGTGACACTATTGAAGAAACAATTCAATTAAAAACTGAGTTGATTAACATGCTAAAAATAGGTTCTTTTCAGCTACACAAGTGGTGCTCCAACAAGTCCTCGATAATAAATGATATTCCCATTGAAAATCAACATTTTGATGATATTGATATTAGCAAGGACAATTCAGTGGTAAAAACCTTGGGTTTGTCTTATAATATAAAGTCAGACACATTTAAAATGACGTCACCAACATGTGATGTCGCTGCGTGTGTTACAAAGCGACAAGTTTTGAGCTTTATTTGTAAATTCTATGACCCTCTAGGTTTAGCAGGGCCGGTTCTAGTAGCAGCTAAGCTAATCATGCAAGAACTTTGGCTTAAAAAATTAAATTGGGATGATATTTTACCTGAGAACTTATTGAAGCTGTGGCAAGACTTCGTTGAAAATCTAATAAGCATGCCAGTTTTAAATGTTGCTCGAAATTTAAACTTTGTGAATGCTGGTAAAGTAGAATTAGTAGGTTATTGTGATTCTTCTATAACAGCATACGGGGCTGTTCTCTATGTTAGGGCAGTTTGTAACGACAAGGTAGATGTGAATTTGCTTTGTTCTAAGTCTAGAATCGCGCCTATTAATAAAAAGTTAACTATTCCTAAATTAGAATTAAATAGTGCTTTGTTACTTGTTAATTTAACAAGTAAAGTTTATAAACTATTAAAATCTAGAATACATCAGATATTCCTGTACTCTGATTCAAGCATAGTACTAGCTTGGATAAAAAAAGAACCCGTAAAATTAAACCCATACGTTGCAAACAGAGTAAAAAAGATTCAAGATATGAATTCAAATTTCAATTGGGGTTACGTTAATACGAATGACAATCCTGCTGACTATTTGTCAAGAGGTGTAGAACCTCAAAATATGGCAACAAATGAAATGTGGTTTCATGGTCCAAAAGTTCTCTCAAATGTCGATTTTTATCATTGCACTAACGTTCAATGCAATTTGCCAAGTCCTTTACCTGAAGAAAAGGTGCAGATTTTTACTCAAATAATAGAATCTCAAAGTGATTCATTTTTTAAAAAATTTTCAAGCATTACAAGGCTACAAATAATTGTCGCTTACATATTAAGATTTATATACAACATTAAAAATAAAAATAACAAAATTATCGGCAAATTAACTATAACCGAGTTAGAGAGTGCGCTTAAAACTATCATAAGGCATGAGCAAAAATTCAACTTCAGAGAAGAGATTAAATGTTTGCGCTCTGGTCAAGAAATAAAAACAAAACTAAAATCTCTGTGTCCATTTATGGATAAAGAAGGTATCTTACGTGTAGCGGGTAGGTTGCAGAATGCAAAAATTTCCTATAACCAAAAACACCCAATAATATTGCCAAAAAGTAACCATATAACAAATTTAATTATTATTAGAGAGCACCTGAGACTTTTACATGCAGGACAGAAGCAAATGTTGAGTAGTTTAAACCTAAAATATTGGTTATTAAGTGGCACAAGGGAAATTAAACGAATTATTCATAAATGTGTAACCTGTTTTAAATTAAAGGCTAGGTGTTCGCAGCAATTAATGGGGTCTTTACCAGTAAATAGAGTAAGCCTAACCAGGCCCTTTCAGAATGTTGGGATAGATTTCTTTGGTCCAATATATATTAAAGAGTCACGAATTAGAAGACCACTGATTACAAAATCTTACGTAGCTTTGTTTGTCTGTTTTTCTATTAAAGCGATTCATATGGAACTTCTGTCAGATATGACTACTGACAATTTTTTAAATGCCTTCAAAAGATTTATTTTTAGGAGAGGGAAGCCAACAAATGTCTATTGTGACAACGGATCTACGTTTAAGGGGGCAAATAATCAGTTAGCTGAGTTTTATAAAATTTATAATTCAGCGGCCCACAAAGATAAAATTGATAGGTTGTGCCTTGAAGAGCAAATTAAATTTAATTTCATCCCGAGCTACTCACCCGTGTTTGGTGGATTGTGGGAAGCAGGGGTGAAGAGTGCAAAATACCACATAAAAAGGGTTATGGGTAATCACCAATTCACATATGAACAGTTTAATACATTGCTAATTCAGGTTGAAGGGATTTTAAACTCCAGGCCAATAACCCAAATGTCAAATGATCCATCAGATCTAACATACTTAACTCCGGGTCATTTTTTAATAGGTGCTCCTATTACTAGCTTTCCTGAACCTGACTTAACTGCTATCCCAGAAAATAGACTTAAGTTTTGGAGGTTGTGTACCCAGGTGAGACAACATTTTTGGAAAAGGTGGTATAATGATTACTTGGCACAACTGCAAAGTAGACCAAAATGGCATTGTAACTTTCCTAATGTCAAAGAAGGTATGTTAGTTCTTTTAAAGGAAGACAATGTTCCTTCATTAAAATGGCCAATGGCCAGAATTACAAAAATAATTCCTGGTAAAGACGGCAAAGTCAGAGTTGTCCAAGTCAAAACCCAAAATGGAACTTACTTGCGGTCAATTACTAAAATAGCTGTCTTACCAATTTATAATTAACTTTATTGTAAACAGAAAATTGTATTTCAGTTAAGTTTAAAACGTAGAGGAACTATAACTAGATAGTTTTGCATTTAAGGCTAGAAATATGTCTATTTTTCTTTTACAAATCTTTGTACTTTTTATTATGTTACGCTTTGTTATCTTTACCATTATAGACATTTGTAGTCTTCTAATATATAGTATTTATTATACGTTTATTAAAATAGACTTTTACAGTCTTCTAGAATTCCTAACTCTACAAATACATGAGGGTTTCTTAGCTTACTTACTTTCACACGGAGAAACTGGTGCAGACTTTTTTTATAAAAAAAAACTGTCGAGGCCCCAGCATGTTGGAAACATATCCAACAAATTATAATTATAATTAATTAATAATAAACAGATATTATGTAATTTTTACTATGCCCTGTATTAGCAACATATGCATATTTTTTGTCCACATGGTTGGTACCGTAAGTTAAGTGTATCTGTTTAACACCCTCAACTCACCCTAAGTCTTACGTAAGCATTATTTCACATAGGTCACATATACCTATATTTACAGTGCTGCCATTGAGCATTGTTTTAATAAGTTAATTTTTATATATTGTGCTCTGCCTTTGTGGCATCATATTAGTGTTAATTAAATTGTGCCCTGCCTTATTGGCATCCAATTGTGTATAGTGTAATGTTTAAGTTAGTATTAATTAATTGTGATATCAAGTGTATAAATTGTAAATATATAGTGTAAGAAAACAAAGACCAATTAATTTAACATACAGTCCACTAATTAATAAACCCTTTATGTAGATTACCTACAGTCATCTGGATTCAACTGCAGTACTACTAGTTTTGATGTTTTCAAAATGACAAAAATAGTATGATACCGCCTATAGCCAAGTGCCCCACCGTGTTATAATGGGCGCTAAAGGTAATGATGTATTTGGAAGTATTTCTTTAAATAACAGTACACGATGTGGTGCTTTCAGGAAAACTTTCTTTACACTAGATATTAAGTTATTAACATTAGCGTAGCACGCTCTAATAGTTTCAGTAATTCTATGAAGTCCATGTGCTAGGCATGTTACATGCAGCATATTGCGATATGTTTCCTTCATAATCCGTCCTGTAGCTCTCATATAATTCACTCCATCAGTAAAAAATAATAAGACCTTGGTCCTTATTTTCTACATATTTGTCACCCCATCACCCGTGTAGACTTGAATTCACTGCCTTCACTATAATGCGCCAATTTGTCGTTTCTTCAACTTTAGAGGCGATCAAGTGTCCATGCACCGAAAAATTTTCCTCCAATGCACCCAATAAAACATTCACTACCTTCTCACCACGAGCATTGGCGGTTTCGTCCGCACTAACCCAGATATATTTCTCAGTAAGCTCAGAAGAAATTTTATCACTAACATTATCACATTCCGTTGATAAAATAAGTAGGGTAAACTAGATACTTCATTTTAACGCATATGGTAGAACTCAACGCTCCAAACTTTTTTATGACATCTGCCCCATATATTATTAAAATTCTATAACCAATAATTTCCACATACTAAATTGCAAATCTAATCAAGATGTTTCCTTTATAGCGGCTTGGATGAATAATCTGGATGTGGAAGTAGTGATTCCTTAGGCAGCGGTTTTATTCTGTGTGTGATTATAATTCCTGCATATGACATTAATAGTTGAATACATTAATAGATTGCTACGTGAAGCTTTGATATGGAATGTTTGGTGATGTCGAGTTGATTTAGAAGGAACTCGTAGGTCAATGAGCTATAATATATCAGAGCAGTCGAGTTTATTGTTTAATATTTTAGACAGAGTTACAATTTCGTGTAATTCTCGGCGAGTTTGAAGTCAGTTTAGTGAGAGTTTATTCAACAAAATATCATTGCTAATTCCAACAAGTGAATAAGTCTTGTTATCGGTGTAGCTTAAGTATTTTAATAATTTTCGTTGAATATTGTCCAGTTTATTAATATGAACGATGTAGTAGGGACTCCAGATTACGTCAGTATACTCCAATTTACTTCTGACAAACGAGTTAAATAGAAGCTTCATAGTTTCAACATTCTTGAAATCTTTGGAGTTTCTAATCATAAATCCCAATGATTTGAAAGCTGAAGATGCGATGCTATTTATGTGATAAATAAAAGTCATCTTGCTATCAAAAGTAACACGTAGATCCTTAAATCTATCAACTCTTTGTATGACACTATCGTTCATTTTATACTCATTGATCGAAATATTATGCCCACGTGAGTATGTGACAACATTACATTTCTCAACATTTAGAAATAGTTTACTTTTATTGCACCAGTTATCAATATTTTCCAAATCTGACTTGAGGAAATCCATATCATCATTGCAGCTAACGCTATAGTAAATCTTTAGGTCATCGGCATAGAGTAGATGTGGGCACTGTAAGTTTATAACTATGTCATTGATAAAGACATCGAATAAAAGTGGACCAAGGACTGACCCTTGAGGGACTCCTGATTCTGCATTAAATTCAACAGACTTGTGTCCATGATAATAAAAATATTGTAATCTGTTACTTAGATATGAGGTAAAGAATGAAATAAACTCATATGATAATCCAAAATTTATTAATTTTTTTAATAAGATACCATGGTCAAGCCTGTCAAGCGCTTTGGAGAAATCTGTGTTTGCAATATAATATTACGTCTATATGAGAGCCGTCCTAGGCAGCGAGATAAAACTCCCGATCTCTGGTAATAAGGTTCAATTTACCGAACTACGGTGAAATTTTCTTTAATGAGTTTTAGTGGTCGTTTATTTAAACGCGACTTAATAAAAAAATCATACTATTCATCCTAGAAAGTACTACTTATGTATGAAAGAGCCTATATAATATAATTATAGTTATATAAAAGAAATTTATTTTATGCTTACCTCAAATCGATTTATCAAGAATGATATACAATTTGTCAGACAAAGTGAATTAATTAACCGAGCTTAAACTGATGTTTCCGCAAAATCAAATTTAATGGAATTAAATAATATTGGTTCATGAATGTAAAATAATTAATCATCATCAAGTGGTATTAAACTACATTCCCGTGTAAGAAAATTAACTGATCTTGGCGATATTTTTATTGGTTTTACGAACAGCGATAAAATCGTTCAGCTTTCTTCTCATTACTACTAAAATGTAGCAATTTCAGTAATAAAAACGTCCACACTCCTTACTTGATCCTTTTACTGCTTGCTGTTGACGCTTGTGAAAATGGACGATAATAACGTCATCTACGTTACAAATCAAGTCCAAGAGCTTCAACTTATGGGGTATGTGAATTATGAAGTTTTCTATGTCACCTTTAATTCAATATTTTTGAACGGATTTAAAATAGTCTTTATGCAATTCTGTACTGAAATATCATCTTTTCAGTTGTTATTATTGTCAAAACGAAGTACCATGTCTATTTAAATTACAAATTTAAACACAGGAATATTGACTAAATCACTGCAAAAAAATAAATAGATAATTTCGAAAGTGAATGAAGTAATAGGGAATATTATTTTCGAATTGAATAAGAATTTGATTTCCTTTAGATATTAGTTCAATATAATTTGTTGCATATACTGATAGGTTTGTTCCAGCAGCAATCACGAACTAGTCAGAAGTAATATGACTGGTTGAAAACAATCCCTGATTGATCACGTTAAAAAGAGCTGACTAGCCCTCAGTAGTTTGTGACTTCATTCTGGAACAAACCTTGTCTTCTTAAATGTCGGTGGAACGGGGGGAGGGGGGTTGTTTTGAATCTCACTATTTAATACTCATATATCTACTTGATTTTTGTTTGTTAATATTCATATATCAATATATTTCATAGTAGACCACCATATATTTATACCTATAAAATGGCAAATCTTCTTCTTCTTATTCACAACGTCTTAGCACACGTCTTATGATTCATATGATGATCTAGCTTCCTTCCGTTTGTTGTGTAGCATAACCGCCACACGACATATATCACGATGAATATCATCATGGCTGCCTCTTATAGTACAGTAAGAAAAGACAAAGAACGGACTTAACTTCGGAATTCTATGATCGTATCGTTTTAAAACTTTTTTTAAATTGTTATACCTAAATGTTATACGTATAAAAATCCACCAAAAAAATGCCGCTTTCTTATTGTTGCAATTAAAAACAATTATTGCAAAATCAAATGTTAAATTGCGTTGTGTGTTAAATTGAAAATAATGAATCCGGAAAAATTGCTAGTAGGGATTTTCGAGGTTGCTGCTACCAAAGATCTTTAATACAATAGATGGTTTGACCCATAAGGAATTCGTATAGGAGAAAGCTGCAAACATCTCAACGGAGAAAGCAATACTAACACGCCTCAAAAAGTGGGACAGCAATGCTGGAATTGCCGAACTTTACCATTTACCATCGGGTCAGTTGGAGTTTGTCAACAAGATTTTATGCTCTTAAAGCGCATGCACGGAGATATTTCATGATAAACCAAAGATGTTTAATACATAAACGGATGCTACCAACCAGACACTCCCGTGTTCGGTTGGTTACAACTATACAACTAAACCCGGAGCAACCAGCGCTGTTGCCAGACTGCCACCGTTTTCAATACATTTTCCAATCGTTCAACGTTATTGCGTTTGATCAATTTAAAATTCCGCGCTATAAACGGATTTTGTCTCTGATCTTTGACAACGGTGCGAAGGTTTGCCACAGGACGCCAACTAGAAGCTAAGCATGCGCATAGATAGCACGGGTGTTTAAGTTGGGCTTGGAGTGGGAGAGAGAATGGGCGGTTCTTAACTTGAGATAGCGACCTGCGGTTTGCACTGTTCGATTTTTCTCGGCGTCCTACGTACACCTGAATTTCTCCACACATTTTAACTCTTTTGCACCCGATGATGATCACTGTGACACCAAAAGTGAAATTCCACAAAACACATATCCACACGAAAACCTGTAATTTGCCATCGAATGATGAATTTTAAAAAGAAAAATGCATAGAAAACATGAGGAAATCATTGAAAACACCTGTTACACGTTTGAGGAAATGAGAAAACGAGGAAAGCGGAATTCTTCATTAAAAGATATAGACCTCAGTGACAATTTTTTATGTGTTTAAACGTAAATTATGCTCTATTTTACATGGTTTTCAAAGACATCCACATGGTTTACAAAATAGTGTTATAAACGATGGTTAACAAATTATTTAAAAAATCTAAAAAAACACATATTGAAAAATGTAGATCTCAGCTACAACTTCTATGTATTTAGAATATTAATAAAAAAATATTTAATAGTAGACGGTTAATTGCACTGAAAATTTCAATATCTTCAAGGAACTACTAATTTCTTTGTTAGTACCTATTTTATAAACAAAACATTGAAATTTTTATTTTTTGATAAAATAAATTACTCTATCGTAAAGTGTGGTTTTTCAGCTGTAAATTGACCACCTACTGAATATCAGTAAGTATTTTACATCTATTGTTATTATTGATTGAAATTACTCATGGAAAAAATAAAATGCTGGTTTTCCGGAAATGCGTGAAATAAAAGGTGCGTAATGAAAAAAAAAATCGGTAAAGGTATTTACACAGAACTTCCCTCTTTATTTGTGCATGGCGGTCACTCTAAAAAATTAATAATTACGAAGTGACATTGAAAATAATAATCGGAATATAGTTATCACTATTATTACAGAGAACACCTGATAAGTTTTGGTCAAAAAAATATACAGAGTGCTCATCCAACAGCAAAAGTTCAATACTAAATAACAGGAGCCAAATATGGACGGCGTGGGCAAATAGCTTTATAAATGTCCACCATGACTGAATTATTTCTTGGGATGACCACCCTGTACATTTTTCAATAATAGTATAATAGGTGCATATGCCTAATATTATTGCCATTTGTCACATTTTCAATTCCACATACACGTAGTGGAGTGGAAGTATAGTGGTGATTAAAAAATTTCATTTTTTTTTATTTTTCAAAAATGTTTTTAAAAAAATTTTCAAAATAGGTTTAGAATGCCATGATACGTGGAAATTTTAAATTTGAGCAAAAAGGAAAGTTTCCTTCTATTCCACAGTGGTATTTTGTTTTTTAAATTGGTTTAGAATGCCATGAAACGTGAACATTTTAAATTTGACCAAAGAAAAAAGAAATTCCGTCTATTTTAGTGGTAAAAATTTTTTCAAAAATGTAGGTGAAAAAAATTGCCAAAATTTTTTTTTCTCAAATAGGTTTAGAATGTCAGTCATGTCAAACGTGAAAATTTTAAATTTGAGGGAAAAAAAATTTCCATCTATTCTAGTGGTAATTTTTTTCCCAAAATGGTAAAAAATGTTGCAAGTTTTCTTTCCGAAATAGGTTTCGAATGTCATGAAACGTGGAAATTTTAAATTTGAGCAAAAAAAAATTTTTTCGTCTATTCTATACTCAGTGATAAATAGATTAATATTTTTTGCCAGCTACTTTTCCATCTATTTTAGTGATAACATTTTTTTCAAAAATGATGAAAAAAATGTCAAAAAAACTTTTTGTTTTGAAATGGGTTTAGAATGCCATGAAACGTGGAAATTTTAAATTTGAACAAAGACAAAAACATTTCTTCGTGGTAAAAAATTTTTGAAAAATGTTGAAAAAAAATTTCAATTTTTTTTTTCTGAAATAGGTTTAGCGTGTCATGAAACGTGGAAATTTAAAATTTGAGCAAAAAAAACCCATTTTTTTACTGGTAAAAATAATTTTTTTCATTATTTACTCCCTTTAGACGATCCACCCTGTATATTTTCCAGTGAAAGTTCTACCATTTCTTCGCTGACAGCAGGGTCAACTACCTACCAAATTTGACTGCTCTCCGTGAAGTAGTTTTTTAGTAAATGCACCTACAGACAGACAGACAGATAGACAGACTGACAGAATTGAAAAACCTATGTTTTCGTAATCTCCGTGATATGAATCCGAAAAAATCTCGGAGGGTGATTTTTTTCTCGAATACAATACTTCCCTTCGGTATGCGAGGGAAGTAATAAAAATTTTAAATTTTTTTTAATAAATATATTTTGGTAATGATCATTTCAGGAAACCAATTTACAATTTCACACGATAATAAATTAAATAAACTCTAATTTCAACTGACATTAAGATTGTTCTAAGACATAACAAGGTATAAGATTAGTAGGCCATGAATGGGTCTTGTTGACGAAGTAACAGAAACGCATCGGAATTAGTAAATAGTGTTGTTGTGTCAAAAGTTTAAATTATAATAGTTATTTGAAAATGAAATACCTTTATACGTATAATAGGTAAATAATATCTTTTCCACCCATGTTTAGGACAACCCTATTTGTGTGTTATGGAATAAGTTTTATTCAGTAATATAGGTGAAACCTTGTTTTCTTTATATATATTCATGTTTTATACACAGAGCATAGCACAGTTTCAGCACAGTATAACTTGACAGAGATGGCTCTGAAAGATAACGTCATTAGTTATTTATCATTATTTCATTGGCAGTTTAACCAGTTTAAGCTCAATATTTCTTATTGTTGAAGTTATTTTCGAAGTTTTTCAAGAATAAGAATATAGAGTATGGAAAAAACCAAAATATTTCTCGTTTAATATGAAAAATAAAATTCCATTTTTATGTAAGAGCAAATGTCAAATATGATCATATGCCAATAATTTGACAGAAAAATTTCTACAAATTAATTTCGTTCCGGGTACTCTGGAGGATGAAAATTTTCGCAATTTTTTTGGGTTGCCGTGGTAACGAAACAAGAACAAACTTCTGATTGGCTAAAAAGCTGACGTTTGAAATTTTCTTTGACAATATTTTCAAATTTTTCTTCTGAAAATCTTTTTTATGAAATAGATTTAGAATATCATGAAACGTGGAAATGTTAAATTTGAGTAAAGAAAAAACTCCCATCTTTCTGAAGTAGGTTAGCATGTCATGAAATGTAGAAATTTTATATTTGAGGGAAAGAAACATTTTTTTTTCATTATCTATTCGCTTTGGACGGTCCACCCTGTGTATTTTCCAGTGAAAGTCTAACTATTTCTTCGCTGGTAGTAGCATCAGCTACCTATCATATATGACTATTATCCGTCAAGCAGTTTTTTAGATAATGCACCAACAGACAGATAGACAGACAGACAGACACATACAGACTGACGGAATTGAGAGACCTATATTTTCGTAATCTACATGATCTGAAACGTGAAAATCCGAAAAAATCTCGGAGGGTGATTTTTTCTCGAATATAATACTACCCTTCAGTATGCGAGGGAAGTAAAAACACATTTTCTTTTATAAAAGATAAAATCTATTTTCATGTATATTTTACTATTTAGAATATTTGAGATAAATATAATAAAATATATTATTAACTCGAAATTTTTCTCATTATTTAAACACAAATTATACATATACATACAATAGTAAACTGTATCTCAAGAAATTCGAACAAATACCGTTTATGTAATAAATATATTGAACAGTATTTTTGTTGCTGAGCATAAAACGTGAGATTTTAATTTAATTTCGCAAAACGACTGTACGCCTTGAGTACCCACTTCAAATATTTTGGTCCCTACAGCAAGTATTTTTGCTTCATAACCTACGCGATCGAGAATTTTTAAAGCAGACATCACTTCACATTTTCCCTACCGCAGCGGATATAAAATGGTTTACAACTGTCGATAACATAAAAAACCGCTTTCAAAGCAGCGTTATGGCTTCCTCCTCTACGTTTACCATGGAACATCTTTAGATTTTAATCCTTAAAATGCTGATGGAAAATTAATTTATATCTTGTTCTGACAATCAATTAAGATCCTACACAAATTTTTGTCATACTCCGTAAAATTTAATAATAATTAAATGTATTTTGATTGGAATCGAGATAATATTAATGAGATTTTAGAAAAATTTTGTTATAGTATTCTTAGCAGTATTCTTAACTGCAAATGAATACCAATAATTTGACATTTAATGTTACTAATCGTAAAAAGTATAACAATTGTGAAAAGGAATTCATTTTTTTTTGTTGAAATAGGTTTAGAATGTCATGAAACGTCGATATTTTAAATTTGAGAGAAAGAAAATTCCTGCCTGTTGGTTTATCGGTCTGTCGGTCGCTATGTTTATCTGTAGCTTTTCTTTTGCGCACATTTTTTCTGGTTACCGGTTACCTGAATTCATATTTTTGCTTACTGAGCTAGTTTGTTTCACCAAGCAGGGGTAGCTTAATAATTATATGTGCTATACGGGCGCCGCGCCATCTACAGTAAAATGGAAGCTACTACTAACCTCTGCGATGGTAAAACCGACCGCCGTGGATAGGTCCGATCGTATTTAAGACAAACAGATGAAAACAATAAAACATGATCAGCAGATAAACAAAATTTGACAAATTGAACCAGTATTGACTTAAAAATATTCTTAAATAAATATAACGTGTAATAAGAAACATATCGATAACTAGGTATTATAGAAAATTAATAAATAAGATATTTGGTAAAATTGTATCACTATTTTAAGATTCAATATTATTTAATTAATTTATTACAAAAAAGGTTTTTTCATGCAATAAATGTTATACAATTGACAACTGAAATTTTCACTTTCTCGCCAATCCTTCATAAGATGGATGAGGGCTCCTGGTGAGTTCCGGCCAAACATAGACGGCCCCTTGACGCGGTTTGATGTCTGGATAACCTGAATAACGTTAGTCTTGCTGGTTGTTGAGTCGGCTCGACTATACTGAACTAGACTGGACTATTAAACTATGGATCCTAGCAGGCACTTAACCATCCAAACTAAATGAAGTGATTTCCCTTGTATAAACCATTCGATGATAACGGACACTTCAAAATAATTGAAATTGTCATAAATTAATAATTTAGTGGATTTGACATGAATTAGTGTGATTTTGAAATTATTCTAAATAATAATAAAATAAATAATAATAATAGGGATGTTTTCTATTTTTTAATTGTAATAAAAAATAATAGTTCTAAGGCTACAGAAACACGTAATAACCATTAAAACGCCTAAAAACTTTTTTTTTGAAAATAAACTAAAAATAAAAACTCCGAAATTAACGAGGCTAGTAAACGATCCCTGCAGTGAGAGTAGCGCGCGTGATGTCATAATGCTCTAGCGGAACTCGTATACTAACATTATATGGATTGTTTGTTTCTGTATTGTTTTATCTCTGTTTTTGTAATGATGGGAGACTTAAAAAAGTGTGAAAGTTAATAGAAACAAGTGTTGTTTTGTTCCTGGATGTACAAATACATCAATAAATAACCCAGAAAACGTTTTTATGTCTGTGTCACAAACTGTAAAAAGAAAGAAGCTTTGGTCCTTTTTCAAACCAATGATATTTTTTTTAACTTTTGTTACCTTAAACGCATTTATCAAAATCGTTCTCCGATTATTACGGATGGCAATGATGTATCATATAAAATAAATATCGATATATTAATCCTATACCATGAATATATTCACATAATTTTTTTGTTACAATATATCGGGTTGAAATATCGATATTTTTATAAATATATCAAAAAGGGTCAACTTGCATATTACCCTCCCGCTCTTCGAAATGTATTTTAATCGAGATAAGTATTGTACTGTAAAGAATGCCACCCCCCCGCTTTCCGAAGTTATACCTTAAGCAATATTCATTAATTTTTGACATTAAATGTTAATCTACAAAATATATCGATGCATAGAAATATCGATAATTTTTGTTGGTATATCGATTATATTGATCTGAGTCTTGTGATGTGTCAAATGATTCATATATCGATATATTGCATTTTTTGCCATCCCCAATTCTCATAAGAAACATGCATGACAGCCCAGCCACTATATTCGCTCGCGTTTAACTATGAGGAACATGACGTCACATCAGTCAAGGAGCGTTTCACGCATTCAAATGAATATTCATATTTCTTTAGGGATTTTCCCATAGAACGGATTTGTTGATTTTTGTAAAACTTTGTGGATATTATTATAAGACTATTTTTAACCATTTTATGATGTTTAAACAGGATTTAATTTTTTTGTGAACATCCCTATAATTCTTTAACATAATAATTGTCTATTGACATAATTATTAGGCAATCATAATAACCGTTTTAATAATTTGGCAGCAAAACTCCTTTTACTAGATATATCACAAAAAATAAAATTTGATAACACCAAAAGTGACACCTCGTGCGTCTAATTAATTATCGAAACGGAGTGACTACGTTATGCTGCAGCAGAATCAGAAATCAAATTCAGTCCGCTTTATGCCAGCTTGTAAAATGATATCCCCCCTCCAATCAACATATTATTACCATAATTCATAAATCAAAAATTTACTCAGTATCTGAATCCGAGTTCTACACAATCCACAATACTCTCTGCTGTAAAAATTTAAGATAACCCATAATTAAGCAACAGGTGCAAATATATGATTCAAATATATAAAAGCCGCTGCCTAAGGCATCAATATTTTCACATCCAGATTTTTCACCCAAGTCACTTTAAAGGAAACATCTTGACTAGATTTGCACTCCAGCATGTGAAAATTATTGGTCATAGAATTTTAATATTATTTGGGCAGATGTCTTAGAAAAGTGTGAGGCATTAGTTTCTACCATATACTTTAAAAATTAAGTCTCTAGTTTACCCTACTTATTTTCCCCTATTCACAACCTACCACCTCCCACCCCTTCAACGGAATTATCTCAATCAGATGTCATTACAATATACACGTGTACTAACTTTTAAGTGAATATCTAAATTTTGTGTTATCAATTCCATCAACAATGGAGCGGAGGTGGTGGGGTTTGAGAAATATTAGATACAAATCTGAGGCCTTGGTTTCTAGTATATACACCAAATCACAATTTTCTGTACTATTACCAGTTTGATTTACTAATTTTCCCCTATTTATTATCCTATATAACCCCCAACCCTACAACAGAATCATCTCAAAATATAATCTGGTTCCAGATGTCGTTATAACACATACGTCTATCAAATTCCAAGTGAATATCTTTATTTTATTTTATCAACCCCTTGAATAATAGAGTAAGGGTTGGGGGTTGAAAAATATTATTAAAAAATCTGAGGCCTTGTCTTCTAGAACATACAGCGAATTTCAAGTTTCTGTACTCTTACCAGCTTGAGTTACTTATTTTTTATTTTATTTTATTTCATTTTTTTTTTTATTTTATTCATACACCATCTAACAATACAAGACAATTTACAAGATGGGAAACAACACATACGTCGTACAAAAATTACTTAAATTTACTAGCGTACATTTCAGTAAAGATATATAACAAAAGAAAATATAAATATTAAAGAGAATAAAGAGCTGAATTTATTTACAATAAAAAGAGAGAATAAAAAATACATATATGATTTAGACATAATCTCCTATTTATTAAAGATGTCGATATCACGCTGGCTGTGGTTATAGCTAGAGCACATGCTGTAGATTGGTGAAAACTTGAAAGTATTAGTCCGGGCTATAGCAAGGCAGAAAGTTGGGTTTTGTCTTGAATTTATTCGCGGAATATGGAAATTAAGTCTCTGGAGTATCTCACTACAGTCAATATCATAATAAATCACCTTTTTTAAGAAACTTATGGCAAATTCGTTGCGTCTTTCAGATAGGCTACGCATTGAAAACATTTGAAGTAAATCAGTTTGTGGAAAACCAATTGGTGGATATATACCATGAGATTTTAGATGTAGAAATTTAAGAAAGTGGCGTTACACTTTTTCTAATTTAAGACTATGGGTGTTATAGCACGGCTGCCAAACAAGAGACGCATACTCTAGTTTAGATCGCAAAAAAGAAAAATGTAGCAGTTTTAACGTTGAAATATTAGAGAAATCACGCCCATTGCGAATAATAAAACCAAGTGTTCTATTTGCGTCACAAATTAATGTGTCTATTTGATTGACAAAGCTGAGTTTTTTGTCAAAAATTACTCCAAGGTCTTTAAACGAGGACGGTCGAGTTAATGGTTCGTTTTCTAGACAGTACTTAAATGTAAAATTAACATTTTTTGTGGAAATGTCATTTTTCCTTATTTAACTCTACTTACCCCCCACTTCTTCATCGCAATCATGTCAAAATATAATCTAGTTTCAGATATGGTTATAATACATACGTGTACCAAATTTCAAGTGAAAACCTGAATTTAATTTTACCAATTCTTTTAGTAAGGGAGTGGTGATGGTGCGGAGATGGAAAATATCATAAAAACACCTGAAGCCTTCTCTTCTAGTATATACACCAAATTCCAAATTTCTGTACTCTTACTAGCTTGCTTTACTTATTTCCCCTATCTACACCCCTATTTAATCCTCAACCTTTTAACGGATTCCCATCAAAATATAATCTACTTCCACGTGTCGTTGTAATACATACGTGTACCAAATTTCAAATAAATATCTCTATTTCATTTTATCAACCCTTTTAATAGAGTAAATAGTGTAAATCTGGGGCCTTAGTTTCTAGTACGTACACCAAATTTCAAGGTTCTGTACTCTTACCAGATTGCTTTAGTTGTTATCCCATATTTACCACTATTTAACCCTATTTAACCCCAACGAAATCATCTCAAAATATAATCTATCCCCAGATGTCGTTATGATACATGCGTGTACCAAATTCCTAGTGAATATCTCAATTATATTTTATCACTCTCTTTAATAATGGAGTAGGGGTGGTGGGACGTTGAAAAATATTATAAAAAAATCTAAGGCCTTGACTTCTAGAACATACACCGAATTTCAAGTTTCTGTGCTCTTATCAGCCTGCTTTACTTATTTTTCCCCCCCGCCCCCCTCAACCGTTCAGCACAATCATGTCAAAATATAATCTAGTTTCAGATATCGTTATAATACGTACGTGTACCAAATTTCAAGTGAAAATCTAAATTTAATTCTATCAACTTTTTTAATAAGGTGGGGTGGAAAATATAATTTAACAGCCCTGAGGCCCTCGCTTCTAGTATATACACCAAATCAATAATTTATGTACTCTTTCTAGCTTGCTTTACCTATTTTCCCCTATCTACCCTTATTTAATCCTCAACCCTTCAACGGAATCATAAAAAATTTTGAGGCCCTGGCTTGTAGTACATAGATCAAATTTCAAGTATATGTGCTCTTACCAGCTTTCTTTACATATTTCCCCCTATTTAGCTCTATTTACCCCCAACCTTTTACCGGATATCTTTAAAAAACAATCCAGTTCCAGATCTGGTTATAATATGTACACGTACTAAATTTCAAGTCAATATCTTAAACCGTTCCGGAGAAAACGAGAGCAAAAAAGTTGCAGACAGACCGGCAGACAGGAAGTGGCAGTAACACAAATATCTACAATTTTAAATCTAAACACACTGCCTAAGATAATTAACTGTCTGGGTTTTAATTACTATAGATTGTAAATACTTGTGTATATTTCTCAAAAATTAAGTGTGGTTTATTAGAATATAATAAAAACGCGTAAAATTCCCAGATGTACCCAACACTCTGCATACATTACTTTTTATTCTTTATGTTGTCAGGATTTTATAATCATATTTCTTAGAGAGGTATAAGAAAGGTATAATGTACCTTCACATTATATATTTTTCCATCACTTTCAAAACTTCTTCAACTTGTTATTACGAAAAAACTATGATTTAAGTTTACTTATAATTTGGCTTCATACTTTATCGATAATTCTGATAATTTTTCAAGGACGTAAAAGAACGTCTTTAGTAAGTTAAGCGATAAATCATTGTCAAACCTTACTAAAATATAGACACAACAACAAATTTAAAGAAACGGAGATAAATGGCGATTTTTCTAACAATTTCTGTTCTCCGAATAAATTTGAGTGGCTAGACATTTTTTACAAAAATTTTTATATGTTTCACCCGTTTAATCAAGTTAATGTCAAATTCGATGTCAACGTGTATGGATCCGTTCGTTGTATTTTCATAAGTAATTGTATTTATTATACACACACACGTTATTGAAAGAAATAGTCATTGTAGTTTTGCTTAATCATTAAATATTTAAATCAGGATGCATCATTTAATTTTTTTATATTATGTTTTTTAAACAGGCTTCAAAATGGCATAAAGTTTGGCGAGACAAACTAGGATTAGCAGAGTACTAGTGAACTTTTTTATATGTATAGAAAGAATGCGAATTAATCTCTGTTCTATTACATTTGCCGGTGGCGGCTCGCAGCAAAGCGGCTTTACAATTTCTACTTTTGAGTAGTAACTAGTTCGACTTTAACCTATTGTACAAATTCAGAGGTTTCCTTAGCGATTTCAGATAATAATTGTCATACTCCATTGAAAATTAAGAGGATATTCAAGCACAATCGATCTACTTTAGTTAGCGTCGTTATACATACACACGCCGGAAGAACTTTGTCAATTTATATCTGACGCCAATCAGTTTCTCACTAAAACCCACGCCATCAAACTCTTGAGTTAAAAGACAAAGTACAGATTACACAAGATACTACGTCATAAACCCCTTTGTATTATCTTTAAGTATATTCATTTCATGGTCATTACTTTTACCCCACGTTAATTAAATTTTGAAAGGACGTTTTCAATTGAAACCGTATGTACGTTTTTTACGTATGTTCAATCGTTACTCTGAAATAATTTAAACAATATTTTCTTTACTTCAAGCTCTAGATATTTTTTTGTCACAAACTGATGTAGAAGTCTTCTTTTTAATTTGGAAAAAATATTATTAAGATTCTGAATAAATACCTACAATAATTATATAACATGCTCTGGAACAACACTTATTCTGAAAATCAAAATTGTCACAAATAGGTCTTTAATATAACTGTTGTGTAAGATGATAAGAAATAACTATAAAATATTTTGAATGCATATTTATAACGGTGCTAAAAATGCCGCTGAACGATACTAAAAAATCGTTATAAACGATTTAGTTTTATAAACTGAAATATTTTATTAGGTACTTAGTCATGAAAATATTTATAAAATAATTTCTTAACTTCATTATAAGATATTTTATAATGTTTCTGTAGAAGCGTTTTAATGATAAATTTTAAATTTATAAAATAGTTCTGTTGCAGAGAACAAAATGGTATTTTCTAGAACTCTAATATAATCATCGGCATTTAGAAGTATTAATAAAATAATAAAACAAAATAATCGTAGAACATTTAAATTATAAAACAAATTTGCTGGTTGGGTACAAATACTTATACATAATTTTTAATGCCCATTTTTTAAAGACGGTTCAATTATCGGCATATTATGCCTAGTAGAATTAGTCGAGTGAGAATATTAGGTTAATAGTCCCAGAAAAAAATGTATTGCACGGAATTTTATTGCATGTATGACAACCATTATTGTGCTTCTTATCTTGTGTTGAAATGTCCTGAGGTAACAAAGAAAATTAGATTATCTAGTCAGTCAGTCAGTCTGTCTGTCTGTCTGTCTGTCTGTTGGTGCATTTACTAAAAAACTACTTGACGGAGAGCAGTCAAATTTGGTAGGTAGTTGACCCTACTGTCAGCGAAGAAATGGTAGAACTTTCATTGGAGAATAGACAGGGTGGATCATCTAAAGGGAATAAATAATGAAAACTATTTTTTTTCGCTTATGTTTAAAATTTCCACGTTTCATGACTCGCTATATAAACCTAAAAAAAAAAATTTGAAAAATTTTTTACCACAAAAAATTTTTTTTGTCTTTGTTTAAATTTATAATTTCCACGTTTCATGGCATTCTAAACCTACTTCAAAAAAAATTTTTGAAACATTTTTTACCACTACAATAGATGGAAATTTTTTTTCTTTGTTCAAATTTAAAATGTCCACGTTTCGTGGCGTTTTAAACCTATTTAAAAAAAAAAAATTAGAAACTCTTTTTACTATTTTTGAAAAAAATTTACCACTAATGCAGACTGATTTTTTTTTTGTTCAAATTTAAAATTGTCATGTTCTCGTGGCATTCTAAACCTATTCAAACAAATTTAAAAACTATTTTGATTAAAATTTAAAAAAAAAAAAAAAATTTTTGCAAAAAATTTTAATCTATTTATCACTGGGTATAGAATAGATGAAAAAAAAAATTGTTTTCTCAAATTTAAAATTTACACATTTCATGACATTCCAAACCCATTTCGGGAAAGAAAATTTGCAACATTTTTTTTTACCATTTTGAAAACAAATTTACCACTAGAATAGATGGAATTTTTTTTCTCCTAAGATTTAAAATGTTCACGTTTGACATGACTGACATTCTAAACCTACTTGAGAGAAAAAAATTTGAAACTTTGCAACATTTTTACCATTTTTGAAAAAAAATTTACCACTAAAATAGATAGACATTTTTTTTTCTTTGCTCAAATTTAAAATTTTCACGTTTCATGGCATTCTAAACCAATTAAAAAAAAAATTAAACCAATTTAAAAAAAAAATACCACTGTAGAATAGAAGGAAACTTTCCTTTTTGCTCAAATTTAATATTTCCTATACCTATTTCAGAAGAAAATTTTGATTTTTCTTTTTTTAAATATTTTTGAAGTATTGAAAAAAAAAATGAAATTTTGTAACCACCACTATACTTCCACGCCACTACGTGTACGTGGAATTGAAAATGTGATAGATGGCAATAATATTAGGCATACGCACCTATTATACTATTATTGAAAAATGTAGAGGGTGGTCATCCTAAGAAATTATTCAGTCATGGTGGACATTTATAAAGGTATTTGCCCAAGCCTTAAATATTTGGCACCTGTTATTTAGTATTGAACTTTTGCTGTTGGATGAGCACTCTGCATATTTTTTTGACCAAAACTTATCAGGTGTTCTTTGTAATAATAGTAATAACTATATTCCGATTATTATTTTCAATGTGACTTCGTAATTATTAATTTTTTAGAGTGACCGCCATGCACAAATAAAGAGGGAAGTTCTGTGTAAATACCTTTACCAATTTTTTTCATTCATCATTGGACTATTGAATACATGAATCAAACGACTTTTTTCGCATAATGCATGTAATTTGATTTGCAACATTTTTATTATAACGGCTAAATTTTACTATTTAATTTACCTTTTTATTTACTTTTATTTTACTATTTTTTGATTTCCTAGCTTATCTAAGTGAAGTACTGTATTCGTGAAAAAAGTCGTTTGATTCATGTATTCAACAGTCCAATGATGACTGTGTGTTTCTTGTGCAGGGGTACGAACCACTCAAAATCTATTAGCAAGCCATGTTTTAGTCAGTTGCCAATGATGGCAACATGGTTGGCGAAACGTACAATTGAGTGTAGTATTCAAGTATTTTGATGTATGTATTTAGACCCCCTCCAGGGATTATAATATCGAATTTGTTATAATTTACACTTATTCTATACTAATGGTCTTTTGTTTGAAGGCTGTTTAGCAGGTGTCCGAGTTCATTTTTACTTGCTGCATTAATATTTCTAGAAAAAACATATTTCGCGTAATTTGCACATCTATTATCACTGATTTTATATTGTGGTTGGTTTTTAAAACATAGATCTGATAGCATTATTCGTCAAAAATTTTTATTATTGCAAACCCATTTTGCACGGCTAATAACAAATCACAAATTAGGATTCTAAGTTATATTTTAAATCCAAAGTATAATAAACATATACATTAATAGGCAACTGAAATACCAAAAAAGCAATAAAGGTTACAATGGATAGAGAGTTATGTTCGTAGAGGTTGTTTTTAAATATCCATAATCTGTTCCCGAGTATTTATTGATTACGTGTTACTTCACTTATTATGTTATATCCCGATATTCTGCCAGGGAATATTGAATTAAGCTTTGAAATTCTCTGGTTTAAATATTAAATTTATACATGGCATGGCCAAGAATTATCTTTGTATCTATTATATATCTCTCCCAATGTTTCTGTTTTCTTTCGAATGCATGGCTAAACTTAGTGAACAATACTCTTAAAAAACTAACGTATTTATATAAAAGTATTAAAGAAAAAAACTATCGTTCATGAAAAATGTTAAAAACAAAAGCGAGGGACGCTCATAAAAATTCATTTTTTCATTTCGGAAAAAGTATCTTCTCACTTTTATTTTTAGTTATTTAAGTCTGAAAATATTATTTTAGCTTATATTTTTCTGGGAGATTTAAAAAACTTTTCACCCTTTTCCCATTTCCCTAAAAAAGAAATGGTACTTGATCCTAACGTGAACTCACCTGTAACTCAGGAGCGCATTCGGGGGGGGGGGGGAGAAGGGAGCGTCGCCCCCCCCCTGGAGCAAAGTTTAGTAAGAAAACCTGATAAAAAAATAAAATAAAAATTATTTTATTTTAATGCATTTATTTTATTTTTACCCATTAAATAATTGTCGCCCCTCCCTCAACAAAATGCTGGATCCGCGCCTGCGTGTAACCAAAAAAGTAAATAAAAATAAACCTCTCTAAGTTTCACGGATCTCTTAATTACTTTTCCCTGTATGTCCAACTCGAAGCTGCTACTCATTGCTTACACCAAAAAAAAAAATGTTGTTTCGAATAATGCAATTAATATTTTTTTAGATAATCTAATTTTCTTTGTTGCCTCAGAACATTTGAACAGAAGATAAGAAGCACAATAATGGTTGTCATACATGCAATAAACGGAATTCCGTGCAACACATTTTTTTCTGGAACTATTAAAAATGTATACCAACCTAATATTCTCACTCGACTAATCAGCAACATGCATGAATTTTAGAAATGCAATAATTTATTATTTTTTCGTTATATATGTTATATAAGTTGAGAAAGTAATGAAGAAAAGGTATAAAAAAATGTGTAGCCTAAATAAACGACTTTGAAATTCAAAATTTTATGGGAACATATCCACGTGACTGAAAACACCACGCTATTGGTCTGACGTCATTCGGCATAATGTCTAATGGTCGTCTATCTGCCAAGGGGTTAAATCGTAAATTGTTTTGTGTTTTATAAATGTAAATATTTTCATAAAAGAAACCATTCATTTATTTATTTATTTTAATTATTAAGTGGTAAAAATGACGGACAGTGGGTTTTTACGGGGCCAGAGTGACAATTTGCCCGTTGTTGATGTGTTTATGATGACAAACTATTTTGCTACTAATACTGATTTTATTAGTGCAGAAATTGGAGGTACTAAAGCAACAAGGTATGTGTCATTCATTATTCTAAACATTAATTCAATTGTGCCCATTTTTATCCTTTTACTGTAGTTAAATATAACAAATTATTTATGTACCTAACCTCAAAATAGGTAAACAAGGCAATGTTTTAATGTTATATTAATTAATATTTTTCATCTTAGAATGCTTTACTTTTTTACATAATAAATACCTCCCGTCACTTACTAAGTTCGTACTTTTAGGTAGGTAGGTACATTAATAGTAAAAATAACTGTTGACATACATAGGTATATATAAATATATAACTGGATAATATGTAGAACGTCGAGAAGTTACATTATTCCCACCGTTCTTATACATTTATACATTTTAATTCAATGTTCCTATTAACAGAAGTTAGTAAACTTTGTATTCCTATAAATAGGAAAGTGACCAAATTCACCATGATATGTAAACAAATTATCACAATAATATTAGGGTTAGGTACATATTTTCATAATATTATTATAAAATAATTTACATCAAAATGATCCTGGCAGCAATATAATCTTGAGGATGACGATAATTCTGCATTTCGGCCGTCTCGTCTCATAGCTCTGCACCATTTCTTCCTAACTTTATAGCGTCTAGGCACATTAAAAAATAACTTTTCTGGAGTTTTTATTGTAGTATTTGTACATTTGGGCACAATACAATATTTATAGCTACTTTTCTTTGTATTTTCCTTAACACAACATAAATAATGTGTACACATACGCAATCACAATACGTTTTCCGTCGGTGCGATGTGCCCGATGACGTCACACACAAGTAGCGCGGAAACTTCTCCATTTAAATGCAGTTAAATTGACAGCTGCAGTAAATAATTTTTTAACCTTTAATTAGAACATAAAACAAAAATAAAATACTGGAAAAATAATGTTTTTTAGTGATCTATTCATCTGTGATGTTTAAAAAAATTATGCATTTTGCTCATTCTACTAGGTATAATATGCCGATAATTGAACCGTCTTTAAAAAATGGGCATTAAAAATAATGTATACGTATTTGTACCCAACCAGCAAATTTGTTTTATAATTTAAATGTTCTACGATTATTTTGTTTTATTATTTTATTAATACTTCTAAATGCTGATATTGAGTGGTTCGTACATCTGCACAAGAAACACACAGTCAGTCACAGGACTATTGAATACATGAATCAAACGACTTTTTTCACATAATGGATGTAATTTGATTTGCAACATTTTTATTATAACGACTAAATTTTATTTTTGATATCCTGGCTTACCTAAGTGAAGTACTGTATTCGTGAAAAATATCACCCTTCGAGATTTCTTCCAATTTTCACGTATCAGATTATGTTGATTAAAAAAACGAAAATCTCTCAATTCCGGCCTTCTGTATGTATGACTTCTGGGGGGCCTACTGTCTATCTGTTGGCGATATAACTAAAAAACTACTTGAAGAAGAGCAATCAAATTCGGTTTTTTTTATAATATTTTGCATCCGCCATCGCTCCCCTATTAAAAGAGCCAGATTATATTTAGAGATGAGTCCGTTGAAGGGCTGGGGGTTAAATTGGGGTAAATAGAGAAAAATAAGTAAAGCCAACTTGTAAAAGTACAAAAACTTGGGATTTGGTGTATATACTAGAAGCCAAGGCTTTAGATTTTTTTATAACATTTTTCAACCCCTCCACACCATTATTAAAAGAGTTGATCAAATAAAATTGAGATTTTCGCTTGAGATTTGGTACATGTGTATTATAAAGACATCTTTTGAGATGATTCCGTTGAAGGGTTGGGGGGTTAAATAGGGAAAAATAGGTAAAGCAAGCTAATAAGAGTAGGTACAGAAACAGATTTTTATGATATTTTTAACCTCTCCACCTCCCCCACTTCATTATTAATAAAATTAAATTGAGATAATCACTTGAAATTTGGTACACCTATGTATTATATATTAATATTATATGACATCTGGAACTAGATTAGATTTTGAGATGACTCCGTTGAAGGGGTGGGTATGTAAGTATAGGTAAATAGGGGAGTAAAGCAAGCTTTGCAGAGTACCAAAACTTGAGGTTTGGTGCGTATACTAGAAGCCAAGCCCTCAGATTTCTTTATAATATTTTTCAATTTTTCAAAAAGGAAAGTTTCCTTCTATTCTACTGTGGTATTTTTTTTCAAATTGGTTTAAAATGTCATGAAACGTGAACATTTTAAATTTGGGCAAAGAAAAAAAAGTTTCCATCTATTTTAGTGGTAAGAATTTTTTCAAAAATGTTGGTGAAAAAAATTTTCAAATTTTTTTTTTTCTCAAATAGGTTTAGAATGTCAGTCGTGTCAAACGTGAAAATTTCAAATTTGAGGAAAAAAAAATTTCCATCTATTCTAGTGGTAAATTTTTTTCCAAAATGGTAAAAAGAATGTTGCAAATTTTCTTTTCCGAAATAGGTTTGAAATGTTATGAAACGTGGAAATTTTAAATTTGGGCAAAAAAAATTTTTTCATCTATTCTATACCCAGTGATAAATAGATTAAAATTTGTTGCAAAAAAATTATTTATTATTTTTAATCAAAATAATTTTTAAATTTGTGTGAATAGGTTTAGAATGCCATGAAAACTTGAAAATTTTAAATTTGAACAAAGAAAAAGAAATTCAGTCTGTATTAGTGGTAAAATTTTTTCAAAAATAGTAAAAAAAAATTCCAAATATATATATATGTTTTTAATAGGTTTAGAACGCTATGAAACGTGGAAATTTTAAATTAGAAAAAAGAAAAAAATTTTTCGATCTGTTTTAATGGTAAAAAATGTTTCAAAAATGTTGGTAAAAAAAATTTCAAATATATTTTTTTTAAAATAGGTTTAGAATGCCATGAAACGTGAACATTTTAAATTTGAACAGACAAAAAAATTTTTTAGTTGTAAATAATTTTTCAAATATGTTGGTGAAAAAAATTTTCAAATTTTTTTTTTCTGAAATAGGTTTAGCGTTCCATGAACCGTGGAAATTTTAAATTTGAGCAAAAGAAAATTTTTTTCATTATTTATTCCCTTTAGACGATCCACCCTGTATATTTTCCAGTGAAAGTTCTACCATTTCTTCGCTGACAGTAGGGTCAACTACCTACCAAATTTGACTGCTCTCCGTCAAGTAGTTTTTTAGTAAATGCACCAACAGACAGACAGACAGACAGACAGACAGCCAAACAGACAGATAGACGGACAGACAGACTTATTGAATTGAAAAACCTATATTTTCGTAATCTCCGTGATCTGAAACGTCAGAATCCGAAAAAATCTCGGAGGGTGATTTTTTCTCGAATACAATAAGTACTTCCCTTCGGTATGCGAGGGAAGTAAAATCCGTTCACAAGAATTGGCTATTTTTGACTTACTCTTCCCCTTTATTTAAAAATAAAAAGCCAATATTTAAGAAATCACTACTTTCACATCCGGATTTTTCATCCAAGTTTTTTTATAGGAATACATCGACTAGTAGATTGCAAATCACTCTACTATGTGGAAATAGTTGGTATATAATTTTAATAATATATTTGAAGCAGATGTCATAACAAAATTTGAGACGTTGGCTTCTAGCATATACTCCAAAAATGAATTTTCAGGACTCTAATTAGCTCGCTTTACTTATGTCCCCTATTTACCCCTCACCCTATCTCAATATTATTTTATCAACCTCTTTAATAGTAGAGTGGAGGAGGTGGGGGATTGAAAAACATTGTAAAGAAATCTGAGGCCTTGGCTTCTAGTATATATACCAAATCCCAAGTTTCTGTACTTTTACCAGCTTTCTTTACTTATTTTCTCTTACTTACCCCTACTTACCCCCACGTCTTTACCGGAATCATCTTTAAATATAATCTAGTTCCAGATGTCGTTATTATACATCCCTGTGCCAAATTTCAAGTGAATGTCCCAATTTTATTTTATCAACCCCTTTAGTGATGGAGTAGGGGTGGTGGAGGGGTTAAAAATTATTATAATAAAATCTGAGGCCTTGACTGCTGGTATGTACACCAAATTCCAAGTTTTTATCTCTTACCAACTTACCTTACTTATTTTCCTCTATTCCCTTATTTACCTTTCTTTAACCCCCAACCCTTCAACGGAATCATCTCAAAATATAATCTTATTTCGTTTACCAATTTTCAAACGAATATTTCAATTTCTTTATATCAATCCAGTATATACCCCATATTTTAAGTCCCTGTACTTCTACTGGCTTGCTTTACTTATTTTCTCTTATTTACCCTTATTTAGCCCCCAACTCTTCACCGGAATTAGCGCAAAAATTATTCTTTTCCAGATCTCGTCACGGTACATATGTGTACCAAATTTCAGGTCAATATCCTAAACCGCCCCTGAAAAAACGTACAAAGAACAAGTTACAGACAGACCGACCAACAGAAAGAACATTATTTTTCGCTCCAATTTAGAATCTCGACGTTTTATAATAGTTTAAGCCTATTTCAAGAAAAAAAAATTTTTTTTTTTTCGATTACCTACTACACTTCCACTCCACTACGTAGATGTGGAAGTAAAATTACACATAAAGGCAATCGTCTCTTCATTAGTGTACCATGACAGAATTAACTTAAATTGTTGCCTATAACCAATACAATTTTTCCATAAGAATGTTAACTTTCTATATACCCCTCCCAATCATTCTTATTGTCATAATTTCAGTAACCCCTCCTTCCTTTAAAATCGAATGCATTTGTTGAATGCTCCCTCATACTATGCGAGTATAATGGCCTATGATTTCTTGTTTAAAGAAAGCTATTTCATAGTTATCTGAAATAAAATTTTTAGTGACGCAAAATGAAAAATTTTAAAACTTTTAAAAGAATTTAAGGGGCGAGAAAACACAGTTTAAAACTGAATCCATAACTGTAATTTTTTTTCTCCTTCTTCAATTCTTTGGGAATTCCTGCCACATGTATGTTTTCTTTTTAAGCGGTGCTCGGCTCGCTACAAAATATCACAATTAACCAGTATGTTACTGGTAAGTAACCTCTACGCCTGCGACTTTTACGTCAAAGGATCAGTTAAAGGTTGCTTTAAAAAAAAAACAACACAAATAAGTGTAAAAACTTGAAATTAAATATAACGTCGACGTTTCCGAAATTTATTCAGTTTCCTTTTTCAAGGCTTTTTTTGAAAAATCTTTTTTGCTGTGTGATAAATGATGATAAATACACAGATCTAAGAATGTTTGTTATATTCAGTATCCTTAGATACTTACTATTTACATAGAACTGTTGATATAGTTAACAGTTCTTTTAGTTTTCATACAATGTTAAGTTTGTGAAGTTCTTCTTTTAACATTGGCAACGAAGTTGTACAGACATCTATGGAACAATTCGACACGCTTCTATTCTCATTCAATAACATTATCGTGGATTCTCTAATTTTTCTTTTTTTGCTATCTGCCTCTTTTGTTAAAATTTTTGCCGAGTCCCAGTTTATTCTGTGTCCATTCTCCCAAGCGTGTTCGCAGATCTGAATTTCATTTTTTCTTATATCATTTTGATGTTAGCCCAATTGGTTGCCAATGTTAAAAGAAGAACTTCACAAACTTAACACTGTATAAAAATTAAAAAAACTGTTAACTATATCAAAAGTTCTATGTAAATATTGTCTAAATGTTATTTGTGGCATTATCTTAATTTTTTTCCTTCTTCAATTTCTTTTCTATGTAAATAGTAAGTATCTATGGATATTGAATATAACAAACATTCTTAAAGCTGTGTATTATTTGTGTTGCTTTTTAAAAAAAAAGCAACCTTTAACTGATCCTTTGACGTAAAAGTCACAGGTGTAGAAGTTATTTACCAGTAACATACTGGTTAATTGTGATATTTTGTAAATTCCCCGAACACCACTTAAAAAGAAAACATGCATGTGGCAGAAAGTCCCAAAGAATTGAAGAAGGAAAAAAAAATAAGGCAATGCCACAAATAACATTTAGACAATATTTACATAACTGTAATATTTAAGGTAGAAAAGGCTAGTATACTAACAGTAGGTAGTTAGTTACAAACAGACGAATATTCACCTTTTCTTATTAAAAGGATATGTTACTACGAAATTAGAGATCAACACTACAATGTTTAAGTGAACTCGTAAGAGCTATCGCAGTGACCATTAGTTAAGATGCATTTTTGTAAAATATACTGGACTGGTTTTAAGACTTCTATAAATCTTCACACAATATAAAATAAAAGCAGAAGAGGACTCGCCAAGACAGCAGCTATATTAAGACCTCTAAAATAACATCAAAGACGTGCTAGGATACGTATCCCGACAATAAGGCTTAGTTCTTAGCGCTGAAACTTTAACAAGGATTTCGATATAAATAATGACTGCTTCACATTATCCCATTATCTTTGGTAATCGTTAGTTGTGGAAAAGGAAAGATTATTAAATGTTAATAAATAGTTGTAAAATCTCTCAAAGAGAATTTAGTAATTTAAAACATGTATTCTATACTTTCAAATTAACTGGCCAATGAAAGTACAGTAATCGTAAAAAAAAATCAAAAGTTTTTCTTGTTGGGAATAGGTTTAGAATGTCATGAAATGTCGAGATTTTAAATTTGAGCGAAAAAATTATTTCTGTCTGTCGGTCTGTCTGTCGATCTGTCTGTTGGTCTGTCTGTCTGTAACTTTTTTATGCGCACGCTTTCTCTGGAACCGTTTGAGATATTGACTTGAAATTTTATACACGTGTGTATTATACGATATCTAGAACTTGATTGTTTTTTGAACTTATCCGGGGTGTAAATAGAGGTAAATATGGGAAAATAAATAAAGCAAGCTGGTAACGGTACAAAAATTTGGGACTTGGTGTATATACTAGAAGCCAAGGCGTTAGATTTTTTTATAATATTTTCCAGTTCCCCCACCACCCCTAATCCATTATTAAAGGGGTTGATAAAATAAAATTGAGATATTCATTTGAAATTTGGTACACATATATACTACAACGACATCTGGAACTAGATTACATTTTGAGGTGATTCCGTTGAAGGGGTGGGGAGTAAGTAGAGGTAAATATGTGGAAATGAGTAAAGCAATCTGGTGAGAGTACATAAACTTGAGATTTGATGCATTTCCTAGACACCAAGGCCTTAAATTTCTTTCCAATATTTTTCAACTCCCCCACCACCGCCGATGACTCCATTGAAGGTGTGGACGGTAAGTAGAGGTAAATATGTGAAAATGAGTAAAGCAAGCTGGTAAGAGTACAGAAACTTCGAGAATTGGTGTATATACTAGACACCAAGGCCTTAGATTTCTTTATAATATTTTTCAACCTCCCCACCGCCACTAATCCATTATTAAACGGGTTGAGAACGTGAAACTGAGATATTCACTTCAGAGGTACACGTAAGTGTGTATTTTAATGACATGTGATTCAGATCATTTCGTTGAAGAAGGGCAAGCCAATAAGAGACCAGAAACTTCATTCTTGAAGTTAACGCTAAAAACCAACGCCTGGAAATGTTTTATGGCATCGGCCGCAAATATTATTAAAATACTATGATCAATTATTTCCACATACAAGAATGCAAATATAGTCAAGATACTTTCCTTTAAGGAGACTTGGATGGAAAATCTGGATGTGGAAGTAGTGATTCCTTAGGCAACGTTTTTTCTTTCTTTCATATCCAACACCGAAAATATTGCTCGCCGAATATCGTTGTCAGCCTCTCCGTTCGTCCGTCCGTCACGTTCCTTATGGGCACGATAACTTAATAAAGAAATGTCTGATCGTATTCAAATTTAGACAATACGTCAGTGTTGGGTTGAGGTAGAATACCATTGTTTTTAACAGAATCTATTAATAAATTAAAATATTATTACTTAGTTATTTTTAAAATCTTATTTTTTATGTCCTGTAATTCAATATTCATTATTTATTTATATGTTTTACTGATATACATTTTTCATAATAATCTAATATCCCAAAAGTGTGATTTTCAACTAGACTTTATAGATAGATAGATGGATAGATAAATTATCTTTAATAGTTATCAAAAAATATCCTTACGGTGTAGGATATGTCAAACAGTTAAAAAAATAATTAATAAAATGTAGTCATATGCATAAGAACAAATTTTATGATTAAATAAATAGGAAAAATAAACACATTACATAAAAAAATGAAGGGTACATTAGTTTTACATAATATTGATTATGCAAACAGATTTAATTAAGGAGGAAATGAGGGCCATTATCAAATTATCCGATGTTCTAGTAGGCCTTTTGTATTTGGATATACAATATTATTTTTACTTTTTTTACTGGATGATTCCGGAATAAAATTCGTAATGTATTATAGACTTTTATTATCGAGTATTTCACATTTTCTTGAAGGTACGTAAAATTTAGTCTATCACTAATCAGATCAGATCTATTTCTGGTGTTGTGGCCATGCTGCCCATTGTAGTTTTCAAGGAAAACCCTGTTATTTCAGAGGAGGTTTACTGATTCATAGATATAAGTGCATGGCAGAGTAAGTATTTTGTTATTGATAAAACAATTTTTACATTATCCATGATTCTGTTATTGATAGATGTTTCTTATACATCTCATTTTACTTCCACATCCACGTAGTGGATTGGAAGTATAGTAATCGCAAAAAAATTTTCAAAAATTTTTATTCGTGAAATAGGTTTAGAATGTCATGAAACGTCGAGATTTTAAATTTGAGCGAAAAAAAAAATTTCTGTCTGTCGGTCTGTCGGTCTGTCTGTCTGTCTGTCTGTCTGTCTGTAACTTTTTTTTTGTCCGCACGTTTTCTCCGGAACGGTTTAAGACATTGACTTGAAATTTTGTACACGTATATATTATAACGAGATCTGGAACTGGATTGTTTTTTGAGGATATCCGGTGAAGGGTTGGGGGTTAAATAGGGGTAAATAGGGGAAAATAAGTAAAGCAAGCTTGTAAGAGTACAGAAACTTGAAATTCGGTGTATGTACTAGAAGTTAAGGCCTCAGATTTTTTTATAATATTTTTCAACCCCCCACCACCCCTACCCCATTAATGGGGTTGATAAAATAAAGTTGAGATTTTCATTTGAAATTTCGTACACGTATGTATTATAACTACGTCTGAAATTAGATTATATTTTGAGATGATTCCGTTGAAGGGTTGGGGGTTAATTTGGGGTAAATAGGGGAATATAAGTAAAACAAGTTGGTAAGAGTACAGAAACTTGAAATTCGGTGTATGTACTAGAAACCAGTGCGTCAGATTTTTTTATAATATTTTTCAACCCCCACCACCCCTACTCCAATATGAAAAGGGTTGATAAAATAAAATTGAGATATTCATTTGAAATTTGGTACACGTATGTATCATAACGATAACTGGAATTAGATTATAATTTGAGATTATTCCGTTGAAGGGTTGGGGGTTAAATAGGGGTAAATAGGGTAAAATAAGTAAAGCAAGCTGGTAAGACTACAGAAACTTGAAATTCGGTGTATGCACTAGAAGCCAAAGCGTCAGATTTTCTTGTAATATTTTTCAACCCCACCACCTCTACTCCAATATGAAAATGGTTAATAAAATAAAATTGAGATATTCATTTGAAATTTGGTACACGTATGTATTATAACGATAACTGGAATTAGATTATATTTTGAGATGATTCCGTTGAAGGGTTGGGGGTTAAATAGGGGTAAATAGGGGAAAATAAGTAAAGCACGCTGGTAAGACTACAGAAACTTGAAATTCGGTGTATGTACTAGAAGCCAAGGTCTCAGATTATTTATAATATTTTTCAACCCCCACCACCTCTACTTCATTATTAAAAGGGTCGATAAAATAAAATTGAGATATTGATTTGAAATTTGGTACACGTATGAATTATAACGACATCTGGAACTAGATTATACTTTGAGATGATTCCGTTGAAGGGTTTGGGGTTATTTAGGGGTAAATAAGTAAAACAAGCTGGTATGAGTACAGAAACTTGAAATTTGGTGTATGTACTAGAAGCCAAGGCCTCAGATTTTTTAATAATACATTTCATCACCCCACACCCTTACTCCATTATTCATGGGGTTGATAAAATAAAATTGAGATATTCACATAAAATTTAGTACGCGTATGTATTATAACGACATCTTGAACTAAATTATATTTTGAGATGATTCTGTTGAAGGGTTGGGGGTTAAATAGGGGTATATAGGGGAAAATATGTAAAGCAAGCTGGTAAAAGTACAGAAATTTGGGATTTGGTGTATATACTAGAAGCGAGGGTTTTTTATTAGTATTTTCCATCTCCCCACCACCCCCACTCCCTTATTAAGAGTTGATAAAATTTTGTACACTTGTAATTTACTAGACGTATGTATTATAACGACATCTGAAACTAGATTATATTTTGGGATAATTCCGTAGAAGGGTTGGGGTTAATAGGAGTGACTAGGGGAAAATAAGTAAATCAAGCTGATAAGAGTACAGAAATTTGGGACTAGAAACCAAGGCCTCAGATTTCTTTCTAATATTTTTCAAACTCCACCACCTCCGCTTCATTATTAATGGTATTGATAACATCAAATTGAGATATTCACTTGAAAATTAGTACACGTATGCATTGTAGTGACATCTGATTGAGATGACTCCATTGAAGGGGTGGGAGGTGGTAAGTTGTGTATAGTAGAAAATAAGTAGGGTGAACTAGAAATTTAATTTTTAACGTATATGGTAGAAACCAACTCCTCAAACTTTTCTATGACATCTTCCCCAAATAATATTAAAATTCTATGACCAATCATTTCCACATGCTAGAGTGCAAATATAGTCAAGATGTTTCCTTTAAAGTGACTTGGATGAAGAATCTGGATGTGGAAGTAGTGATTCCTTGGGCAGCGGTTTTTAATATAGAGATACGGAACATCTCTGGATAATTAGCCCAAAAGATAATTTCATGTCTTATTCTGGATTGTATATATGAATGGCAAGTAATTAGGACTGATCTGGCGTTAGCCATGTTTGAAATTATTCTCAAAGCATAGCAGCAACGTACTAGGCAACTTGCAAGCACCTCAACATGGCATCTTGGGGATTCAAATTGATTCCCAAGACGGGAATCAATTTGAATCCCCAAGAATTTTACACTATTTACAGATGTAATCTATTTAGTTCCATTAGTGACTGTCAACTCGTTGTTTTGTAGCCTCTAATTAAATTTTATTAAGTGAACTTTATTTGTGTTGAGTAAGAGATTTGCAGCAAACCAATTTTCTAGTGTTTCGAGTGTAGAAAAAATATTTTTTGTTAAGATTTATAGTTGATGGACCACTAAAAATTAAAGAAGTATCATCAGCAAACTAAATTACATCATCATCAGTAGTGCACGTGAGACTGTTGGTGTGGACACGATAAAGGAGCGGGTCCAGTACAGAATTTTGAAGGACACCCCTTTGAGCAGCGATAATCTCTGATTTTAATATTTCTCCATTCTTATCTCGTTCAACCACTCTCTGCATTTTATTTCTAAGATATGATCCTATCAGTTGCAATGACACCCCCTCAGCCCGTACTATTCAAGTTTATTTAATAGTATTGAATGATCTTCACTATTAAGTCCTTTTGGCAGATACAGGTACATTAGAAATGTAAGTTGGCGTTCACTTTGTTAGGTAACTATCTTGCACAGGACGTATTTTTCTTATAACCATTTTTCGACGTGGACATGACTTAAAGTGATCAAAGAAACATATTAACCTGTTGTAAATAATCATTTCAAATATTTTGCTGATGTTTGATAGTAATGTAATTGGTCTGTAATTTGAGAACAATTTTTTAGCTTCTTTTTTATACAAGGTAATTATTTCTGCTACTTTAAGTCTGTCTCTGAAATAACCGGTATCAAGGGTTAAATTTATGATGTGAGATAGAGGTGGAGTTATTTATATTTGAGACATTAACATATTTCAAGGTAATGGATGAAGGTATATGGCTAAGTTTTCGGCATAATCCAGGGATCATAGCTTCGAGACCCTAATAGGTTGATGTAGATATCTTTCTTTACTTAAATTCACGCTGATAGCACAGGTACACAAAAAAATTTGCTAGTTCTGTATACTACACTGGTGTTTCCCTACGTATTTTCACCTGGTGAAACCGAATCTGAGGTCAGACCGAAAGAGATGAAGGGAGTCCGGCTACGGAAAGTTGTTGAACAGTTGGAGAAGGTTAGCAGAAGTGGGCCGACCCGCCTTCGTCAACATTAGGACAAACGTCATTACAGCGTCATAGAGTACTATATGACGCCGCTAACCGCGATATCGTCGGAATAGTCGTTTCGATGATTAAGGACGTTACAGTCACAATTTTGCTACTAACGAGCAACTCGAGGCTGCTGGGAAACTGTTAGTGTATTTCGAGACTACATCGAAATATAAGGAAAATGAGGAAGGAAAGGTCCGCCTAGATCGCTTCTTGGGGGCAGAGGAGAGAGTATCGAGTCGATTTTCGCTCGTAGCGGACTTTGAACCCTGCTCGAAGAGGATATCCTCGTACCATTTCCGGCGCTACGAGCAAGAAACGACTCAGTCACCGTATCCCAGCCCCCAAGAAACGACTCAGTCACCGTATCCCTGCCCCCATGAAATGGCCTCGGCTTATCTCTTCCCCTTCATTTTCCACACATCTCTTCATAGTGTCTATCCATCTAGAATCAGCATAAAATGGTATTACTTGATAACTTACCTTCGCGCAAGCAATTCATGCCAAATTTGAAATCGACCGGTTACGTAGGAGACGAAAAAAGGAATCTAGTAGGTAACGGTATTTTTATTTCCACCCTTGTAGAGGGTTTGAATTTTTACGTTGTAGCATACTCTATAAACTCCATCACTTGGGTACCATTTTAACTAAATAGGTGCGGGGGCATTTTTCCATAGCCTAATCCTGCTATGTTCTTTGTTTTATTTGCCAGCGACATTTACGGGTTTAATATGTGCCGGTCAAGTACAAATTCATTTTCGTACTAGGTAAGAGTATAGTGAAATTGTTGTCGTTCTCCATATTAAGTGATTAAGTTCAGGTTTTTAATTAAGTTTAGTTGTCCGCGGATTGAGGTTTACATTGGATCGATTCACTATTAATGTTTTATGAGAAAATTTTGTTTCAACTTGATTAAATTTATATCCTTATGTTACTCTTCGTGTATCTTTTAATTTACTTTTTATACTAATAATGATAAGTTTATTGAATCATAATTCATCACATGATTTACATAATTTGATGAAACAGGAATTGTAATAGTTATAAACTTAAGGCAACCCTCACAGTAGGCAATTTACTTGCAAGCCAGTGTTAAAAAAATGTTTGTTATTGAAATCATCGGCACACATATGAAAAGAATATCTTCTTTATTTTTTTAAATTTTATTTTGAATAACTACGGCTTTTATTACAAGAATACCTAAATACCATACACAAATATTGCTATGGAAGTACATCAAGTAAGTACAGTATATATTGTTGTGACAACAAGGTAGTCACATCCCAAGGAATTGTACAGATTGTTAAAAATTTGATTTCACAGAGAAAACTGAAAAATCCACTACAAAATGGCCAAATTAAATTATAAAAACCTATGCATTAGATGTAAAACATTATTGAAATCTTTGAGCAATAACAGCATGATATTTTAAACTGGATAACAAACCTAAGTTCTAATGAAACACAACCAAAAGTATTAAATTATTATAAACGAAACGTAAAAGGTCAAATGACCAAAAATAATATTTAAATGTATCATACCCGAATATTTTGTATAACATAATATGTACAGGACTTTAAAAATGGTTTAATATCTATTAAGTTACGTCACCATGAACTATAACATGTAGACATAAGTAAGGACTTGACCCATGGTCAACATAAATAGCATAGTAGTGGGAAATATAGATGAAAATTAACAAAAATCTATTTAAATGTGAAATAAAAACATTATTTGTAGTGAAATTTTCAATAAGTACTCATGAGTGAGCTATAAACACTAAAAGACTTGATAAACGCATATCCAAAATCATGGATACAAAAAACATTATTAGTAAGAACGGTAGACTCCACCGCAGAAGTGAAAAGTGATAAAAACTGTAGAATTTCACATCGTATAGACTTTAAAGTAATGAATATGGTAGATACTTACTATATTTCACTAAAGAACATGAAAGTTCTAGAATACCTGGACTATTAGAGGTCTCAAGATTCATTAATTAAAATAAAGGTGCATAACCTTACATATTTCAGACTGTATCTCACAAAAGAGAAAATTTATGTTGATAAAACACAGATATGGTGTTGAAGGGAACTTTTCCCAGTAGTTTTCATAAGTTGTATGTTAAAATTTCATCAAGGTAGATAAGTTGTAAGCCAGTCAAGAAAACCAATGACAGTTTGCGGTACCCTAAAAAGGAAAAAAATGCTTTGCTCATTATTTTGATGTAAAATATAGTAGGATAAGTGTTATTAGTATAGAATTGTTCAGAGAGGATTGCTAATCAATTTACATAATAGTTATATTAGTATAAGATAGTTTTTAATTGAATATTTGTAAAAATAGTTGGTAATAGAAAAATTTTAAATATTGATAAAAACATATAGTATGGCATATCAGAAAACGCAGAATAAGCTCTAGTAAATGAATATGAAATTAGTTTTATCATTCTCAACCTACAAAAAGAATTATATTAAAATAAAGTTTTTCATAATAAAATGACAGAAGTCAAGTAGTCTGTTTTGTAATATAAATGTCAAACTAGGCTTGTGTGGGCCAATAGAATTCCATAAATTCAAATTTAGTATGTTTTGAACGTCGAGAGCGTAAGCACGCAAAATTTAAGAGGAAAAAAATAACCTCACTTTTAAAAAAATTTTAAATAAATAATGAAACCAGCATACTCACATTAATAAGTAAACCAGGCTGAAGATAAAATTTAAAATATTTGATATCCAAGTGGATAAATACGTGCTGAACAAGCAAAAATTTCCGTTCCTGAAAGAAATCATAATTTAAAATAAAATTTCTATAACCAAGTATATCATCAAGTTTTGTTTATGAATGAGAAGAAGTAATTTAAAGGTAATAATTTGTGCAACGCATATTTTGAAGTGCAAGTAATCAGGTAAATACTTACCTAGATTTAATAATAAATTCAGTGATATTTTAAACAAAGTGAATTTCATCGAAACGCCAAGAGCTCCGTCAAAACAGTGCTGCCAGCGGCATAAAGGAAGCGACAATTTGAAAGCTGAACGTGCGCACGCAGAAGAATAAGGAGTACCGATCGATAGACTCAAGGTAACATCTAAATAACCAAACAAATAAAACCCTAGGTAATTGAAATCAAACATATGATTATTTTTCAACTAAATAAAGGCCAATTTGTAATTTTATTTTAGTTTTAAGTTTAAACATTATCCAAATTTTATACTCTTTTGTCACATTTCATTTTTATCTTTAAATTGATTAGCTTATTAAAATTTTGTATAAAACCAGTGGTTGTGTTTTTCATTGGAACCTACAGTTTGCTGAGGAGAAAGAAACGTGCAATTTTGAGCAATTGAAACCACTCTTGGCCCTGAAAGAGTCAATAATCTCATGCTATAAATTATACTGTTTATTAAAAGAAATAAAATCGGTTTGGCAACAAACCTGGCGCTCAACAAAATTTAAATATTATAAAAAAATAAAACAGTATAAAGTGGCACAACAACGTGAGGCGGTTTTGCACGGTTGTTAGTAAAGAGCAAACTAGGTTTCCAGTGAGGGGCCACCAGCGGTAGAACCCTCACTGCCAGCCAGGCCGGAAAAGACGACCTGCTTCTTGCAGGTCAACTTGAACAGGAGTAGGGAAGCCCAGGACCTCCTCTACCATTCTAGGGAGGTCCATAAGGCCGATGTGCTCCTTGTTACCGAGCCAAACAAGAAACACATTAGTAACTCCGGTGCATGGATCAAAGACCTCAACTCGGACGCGGCAGTGCGAGTATATAACGTAAACCCCACCGATCCCGGGGGCTCTCACGGCATCGCTTGGTGCGCTGTTAACGGTGTTAGGATTTTTTCCTGCTACAAGACACCAAACTGTGCTATAGAGGAATTCTCGACCTTCCTCGATGAACTGACGACGTGCGTCAGGTCTAATGGACACACGCGAGGGGTTATAATTACGGGCGACTTTAACGCTAAAAACCCGTTATGGGGGTCTGCAAGATTAGATAACCGAGGCCAAATGCTTGCTGAATGGCTGGCAGACCACGACCTTGTCGTGATAAATGAGGGTGAAGAAGCAACATTTCGAAGAGGCGATCAAACGAGTGTGATTGATGTCACATTCGCCAACGCTGGATTGGCGGATCGTGTCTGCGGCTGGCGCGTGCTCGAGGACGAGACCCTCAGCGACCACCATCTAATAACATTCCACCTACTTGAGGAGCCTCCACACACCGGCTCAGCACGGGATCCTCCCACCGAGCCTACTCGGTGGCGATACAAGCCCGAGAGAGAGATGGTGGTTGCCGAGAGTCTTGGCCACGAGTTTGGCCAGCTCCGTACCCGCGACGTAAATGGTACGATCGAGGCCTTAATTAGAGTCTGCAAGACCGCACTGCCAACCGCGTCCCACCCGCGGGGAAAACCAGTTTATTGGTGGACTCGCGAGATCGCGGAACAACGCAGAGCATGCCTCAGACTAAAAAGAACATGGACCAGGTCTAAATCCGCGCAACCAGCAGCCACAATCCAGGAGAACTACATGGCCTACCGCGAGGCCAGAAACGATCTACGCGCCAAGATCAAGACGTCCAAGCGTAGATGCTGGGACGCGATCATCGACACGGTCGACAAAGACGTCTGGGGGGACGGGTATCGCATTGTCTGTAAAAGGACAGGTGTCCGTGAGCGGTTGATGCTTAATACCGATCAAAAACTGGCGCTGGCCGAGGAGCTATTCCCAACACGGGAAGTTCTGAACTGGGAAAGACCAATCGGTGGGGACCGTCCACCACCACAAGTAACGTCCGAGGAGGTCGTCCAGGCTGCTACTAAGCTAAAGAGCAACAAAGCCCCAGGGCCCGATGGTATACCTCCGGAGGTAGCCAAGCTGGCGACCACCCTACATACTGCCCACTTCATTGCAATATATAACGACATTCTCGTTAAAGGCACAATACCCCGTCGTTGGAAACAAGCCGCATTAGTGCTGGTGCCCAAGCCTGGCAAGCCGCTGGGCACGGCACCACGTCCTATCTGCCTAATTGACACAACGGCTAAAATACTGGAAAGGATCATCGCGACGCGTATCACTGCAGAGATCGATGCGAGGGGGGGCCTCTCAAGCAGCCAATATGGCTTTAGAGAGGGCCTCTCTACGACCGATGCTGTCCAGGAGGTTATGCGCGTGGCACGCTCCGCGAACTCGGGTAACTGGCGTCAGAGGGAGATCTGCCTTGCTGTGGCGCTAGACGTGAAGAACGCCTTCAACACGGCCCCCTGGGGGCCAATTGTTGAGGCGTTACGACTCAAAGGGGTATCTCCGTACCTAGTACGAATAGTCCAGAGTTACTTCACCGAAAGATCTCTGATCATCGATGATCACATACGGGAAGTCACGTGCGGCGTCCCACAGGGATCGGTCCTTGGGCCACTCCTGTGGAACGTCCTGTACGACGGCATTCTCGAGTCGGAAAGTCCCAACGTCACAAAGGATTGCCGTCTGGTGGCATTCGCTGATGACCTAATTGTGATCGCAATAGGTAAAACCGAAGAGTGTGCTATCATCAAAGCCGAAACCGCGATCGGTGAAGTTAACCAGTGGATGGCTAATAACGGCCTGGAAATAGCCCCAGAGAAATCCGAGGCTATTGCGTTAACCGGGCGAAAGCACGTAACTAATATGAGCGTGAATATCCGCGGCGCGCCCGTCACCGCCAAACCAGAAATTAAATACCTCGGGGTATTCTTAGACCAGAAGCTGACGTGGAACCGGCACGTCCAGTATGCAACCGAGAGAACCGAGAAGTCAAGTATGGCACTACGGAAACTTATGCCGAGAATCGGAGGTCCCAAAACCAGCGCCAGAAAGCTGCTCTGGTCTGTGGCGAATTCAATTCTGCTCTATGCTGCCCCGGCGTGGGTCGACGCACTTAAAACCGCCAGAAATCGAGATCTATTGATCCGAACTCAGAGACATATGCTAATCAGGATAAGCTGTGCATACCGGACAACCTCCGCCTCGGCGCTGCAAGTGATAACGGCTGTCCCTCCCGCAGACCTGCTCGCCAAAGAACGGGCATACTGTCACGGAGCAGACAAAGCAGCTAAGGGCACCTATAGAAACCATCTTATGGACCGCTGGCAGGAGCGGTGGGATAACTGCCAAGTTGGCAGGTGGACGTACCGACTGATTCCGGACATCAGGGTATGGGCGGCCCGTAAACACGGCGATCTCAATTATTACTTGACCCAGGCGCTCACAGGACACGGAAACTTTGGAACATACCTGCACCGTATAGGGAAAAAAGACACTAATATATGCGCATACTGTCCAATAGTTGATAGTCCCGAACACACGCTGTTCCAATGTCCAAGATGGCATGACGACAGGGAGACAACAAGTAGAGAAGTAGGACAGACGTTAACCGCACAAAACTTCGTTGGCATCATGCTTGTTAACGCCACATGTTGGGCCACCATCAACACGATGTGCTGCACCATACTTAGAAAGAAGGATGAAGATGAAAGGGTTCCATAAGCCAACAGAACTCCGAAGAAATGTTTGATTACAGTTCCGGAGAGAAGAGGGGGGTTTTTTTTTAGTGAGTAAGAATCTCACATATCCCCACACGCCGGTCCATCAGTGTGGGGAACCTTATGAAGGTTTTTCCCCTCGAAAAAAAAAAAAAAAAAAAAAAAAGGTTTCCAGTGAGGCCAAATAAATTTGATAGTCTGTACAATATTTTTGCGCTTTGATAGTAAATTTTGCCACGATTGTGACAAGAAACTTTAAAATTTTATTCCAAATTTATGAAATTGAGGTCAGGTAAGAGAATGGATCCAGAACAAACTACTTCTGATACAACCACCTCGCAACAAACTGGTGACAGTGCATCCAACGAAAGCACTATGATGCAAAAATTAATGGAAATGATGGCAAACATGAACGCTCAAATAAACAAGAACAGCACACAGTTGGAAGAAAAAATATTAACGGAAATGGAAACACATAATACTAAACTGGAGGAGAATTTACAGAGCATTAATACAGAATTGAGTTTGAATAAAATACAGATGGAAACTTTAGAAACGAATATTGGTAAGAGAATTGAAGAAAATAATCAAGAACTTAGAAACAAAATGGAAATATTGGAAAATAAATGGGCATCAATGAAAGAAACAAATACCCATGAAATTAATACATCGGTAAGAGAGGCAACAAAAGATTTAAGGGATGAAGTTATAAAAGAAGTTGAGAATATTGTGGACACAGGCATGATACAAGTGGGAAATGACATAAAAGAACAGGAGAGGAAGATATTTGAGAACACGAAGATGTTAAACGATGGCATAAAAGAACAGGAGAGGAAGATATTTGAGAACACGAAGATGTTAAACGATGGCATAAAAGAACAGGAAAGGAAGATATTTGAGAACACGAGGATGTTGAAAGATGGTTTAAAGGAACAGGAGAACAAGATAAAAGAAAATACGAAGATGTTGAGAGAAGGAATCAAGGGAGGACACACAGTGACGTACAACTACCCATGTAATAGAACGCCATTCTATTTTTATGGAGACAACAGGGTACACCCGAAGATATTTTTAACAAGATTAAGACAGCAGTTAAACCCGATGCATACGGAGGATGAATTAAAAGCCACTATACAGAACATGATAAAAGGTGAGGTGGAATATTGGTTCCAGGTAATAGTTGATAAGTTTAGTTGTATCGATGAATTTGAGGTACTTCTATTAAAACAATTCTGGTCGGATTATATCCAACAAAAACATAGGCATAATTTATTCAATGGAAAATATAACGAAAAAGGCGGTATGAGTAGGGAGAACTACGTTTTGAGAAAGATTTGCAACATAACTCATTTAGAACCTAAATTTACTGAGGGGGAAACTGTAAGATACCTCGCTAGACATTTCACGAGTGACATACAAAATGTTATAATCACTCAAAGAATAGCAACAATTGATAAGCTAATTGAATACCTTCGGGAAATTGATGATTATAGACCTTGTCAAAACACAAATAATCAGAGTGGTCAAAATAGTAGCAGGTTTGTCAATAATGAGGGGGGAAACCAATTTAAACGATATTACAATGATGATAGGGAAAGTCAGAGATATACTAGCTATAATAATAATCAATACAGGAACGGAAATAATAGTAGGAACTATGAAAATAGAAATTATGACAACAGGTATTATAATAAAGAGGGAAATCGGTATAATAGAAACGAAAATAGAAATGAAAAAGAAAATAATGACAAGGGTAATTTTAATCGGTATAAGGAAAATGAATATAAGAGGGAACAAAGAAACTATAATTCAAATCAGTATTATAACAATTCAGAAAATAAAAATGGGGAAAATAATAATCGAAATGAAAGGAAATATGTAAAATGGGATGATAGGCGAAATTCTTATGAAAATCAAGGAAGTAACAGGACGTATGCTCAAGTAGCAAACACAAATATTGTCAGGGAAAGCACGGGAAATGACACGAGTAAGATAAATCTTAATCAAATAGATACGGTTGCTCAAATTAATGAGAGACCTGGGGCACAGGATTTTTAGATAAGATGGTTTTAACAATTAGGTCTAGTTACGAACACATGCGAGAATTTATAGGCGATGAGGAAGGAAATCAAAAACAAAATATTAAAATAAGTCAATTACCAATTATTCAAGTAAAAATAAATAATATTAAACTAAATTCTTTAGTTGATACGGGTTCTGAGATTAGTTTGTTAAATGAAGAGGTATATAATAAATATTTAAACAAAATAAACAAATGTATAAGGGTGTCAAAAATAAAACTGGTAAATGCCAATGGAAAAAAATTTGCGGAGTGTAACCGAATAATAAATACAGAATTTGAAATAAAAGATCAAGTGTTTAAAGGGGATTTTGTGATAGTAAATAATATGAATTATGATGTACTATTAGGGGAGGACATACTCTCGGATATAAGGGCTAAGATAGATTTGGGGGACAAGTTATTATTGATAGAAGGTCAGGAAGTACCTATCTTCAATTTAAGTTATTTAAAAGGCAAATGTGCCGAGGTAGAATATGATTATAATGGCGAAAAAGCCAAGGTGAAATATGAAAATGATGGCGAAAAAGCCAAGGTAAATAATACATTAAATGGTGGGAAAACCAAGTGTATAAATGGGGAAAATGGGGAACATACAGTGGGAACAATCACGTATGTAATGAATACAAATTTTATAAAGCCCGAGGAGTTAATGATTAGTTGTCCTGTTCAAAAAGAAAAAATAATACAAACATTATTACTAAAGTATAATTCTTTAATAAACTTCGAACCACGAGTAGCAAAAGGTTACATTCACAAATTAGAGGTAGATGAGAATAAAGCATTCAAGTGTAAGACATATCCTATACCGTATAAATATAAAGATAAAGTACAAGCTGAAATAAATAACATGTTAAATGCAAATATTATAGAATCCGCAAAAACAAATTACATAAACCCGATAGTAGTAGTACGGAAAAAAGATGACACTATTAGATTATGTTTAGATGCACGGAATCTAAACCAAATTACAAAACCGCAATTTGATGCGCCCCAAAATATTGATTCATTATTATCAAAGGTGGGTAAGAACACCATATTTTCTAAACTAGATTTAAAGAATTCATTCTGGTTAATTCCACTGCATTCTGATTCTTGCAAGTACACTGGTTTCAGTATAGATGGACATATTTTCCAATTCAAAGTCGTTCCGTTCGGACTTCAGTCAGCCTCATCCGCATTAGTAAGGGCAATGCAAAACATTCTTGATAAATTTGATACTTTTTGTGTGCATTATATCGATGATATTTTAATATTCTCTGCAACAGAACAAGAACATGCTAAACATCTTGATACAATTTTAAATGCTTTGAATGAAGCAGGCTTAAAATTAAATTTATAAAAATGCGAATTTTATAAAACTTATGTAAGATATCTGGGGTATAAGATTAAACAAGAGGGCATTAGCATTGGGGAAGAGCGAATCAAAGAACTTAAAGACTATCCTAGACCCACAAATTTAAAAACTTTAAGAGGTTTATTAGGTATCCTTAATTACTACAAGAAATTTATTCCGAATTTGTCAGAATTAGAATTACCATTAATCGAACTTTTACGCAAAAATAATAAATGGGAATGGAATGAGAGGCGCGAAAACGCGTTTCAAAACATAAAGAAAAAATTTCATGAAAATTTGTTACTCCATAGCCCAGACTTTTCAATTCCGTTTACTTTACGTACTGATGCTTCAGACAACAGTGTGGCATCTGAGCTCACACAAATACAAGGGGGGATAGAAATACCCATATGTTTTATTTCACGTGTATTGAGACCGTACGAGACACGCTATTCAGTAAGCGAGAAAGAAATGGTTGCCATAACATACGCATTATCTAAGCTATCCTATTACCTCATAGGAAACCATTTTATTATTCAGACAGATCATTCAGCACTCTGTTACCTTATGAAGAACAGATTTGCGAACAATAGAATCTATAGGTGGTCGCTTCTCATACAAGAATACTCCTTCACCATAAAACATAAACCGGGAAGACTAAATATCACTGCAGACGCACTGACACGCAACCGACAGATAGACACAAACAACGCAAATACTTTCACAGTAGCACTCAATACACTATCATACACAAACAATTTGTATTCATATAATAAAGTCGCACACAGTCAAGAACAACTCCAAGAACTCAGACACAAAATACAATCAACACCACACACATACAGAGGTTTCACTATTAAAGATAACTTTATAATAAAAACTATCCATAATGAGGAAAAATATGTTATTGATGAAAGTTTGGCAGCAGAGATAATTTTAGATTTGCATAATAAGTATTGTCATATTGGTATAAGGAAAACCTGGCTCGTTTTTAGAGAAAATTATTATTGTAAGCGAGATTTATCGCTCGTTAAAGAACTACTTATAAAATGTCATGAATGTTGTCTAGGAAAATCAAAAAACTATAGGAATCAGAACGTACCACAAACTATAATAACGAGTAAACCATTAGAATTAGTCGCGATGGATTTTGTTAGCAACTTAATACCTAGTGAAGATGGATATAAACACATCTTGGTTATTGTTGATGTATTTTCGAAATTTATTAAATTATATCCCACCAAAAGATGTAACACCATAACGGTTAAGAAAAAACTCCATCATTACTGTAAAAATATAGGAAAGCCTAAAAAGATATTGACTGATAATGCAACATATTTCAATAATGATAAACTAAAGGAATTTCTACAAAAAAGAGACATTAAACTATCATTCACCACAATACGACATCCACAGGCAAATCCTGCGGAAAGATATATTCAAGAAGTAATACGATTCATGAGACTAACCATACAACATAATCATCGAGAGTGGTTATTTTCAGTATCTGATATAGAAGATTATATCAATAATGTACCGAATACGTTGACACAAATTGCGCCAGTTCTAACTATGTTAGGTCAGTTACCTGACAGGCCGTGGACAAATACGGAAAACCTAAATTTAGAACATATTCATAAACAGGTAAAAACACGGATAGACAGAAATGCTAAACGATATCTCAGTAGGGTTAACAAAAACTTTAAAAAGAGAAAAAAATTTGACAAGGGGGACTTAGTAGTCATCAAAAGATTAAAAGTGTCTGACTACAAAAACAATATTTGTGCTAAACTTCAAAATCCTTATGAAGGACCATATGTAGTAGAGAAGGTTTTAACTGAAAACACATATGAACTAAAAGATATAACGAGAAATATAAAAAGGGGAAATTTCCATATTGAATTAATGTATCCATACGAACCTGAACCGAAGGTAGAGTAAACTGGAATAAATAAAAGTTTGATAAACAGTTGTCACAAAATGCAGAGCTAATAATAAAATTTTCAAAATTTCAAATTTTCTTATAGCTGAGGGGGATTTGTTGTGACAACAAGGTAGTCACATCCCAAGGAATTGTACAGATTGTTAAAAATTTGATTTCACAGAGAAAACTGAAAAATCCACTACAAAATGGCCAAATTAAATTATAAAAACCTATGCATTAGATGTAAAACATTATTGAAATCTTTGAGCAATAACAGCATGATATTTTAAACTGGATAACAAACCTAAGTTCTAATGAAACACAACCAAAAGTATTAAATTATTATAAACGAAACGTAAAAGGTCAAATGACCAAAAATAATATTTAAATGTATCATACCCGAATATTTTGTATAACATAATATGTACAGGACTTTAAAAATGGTTTAATATCTATTAAGTTACGTCACCATGAACTATAACATGTAGACATAAGTAAGGACTTGACCCATGGTCAACATAAGTAGCATAGTAGTGGGAAATATAGATGAAAATTAACAAAAATCTATTTAAATGTGAAATAAAAACATTATTTGTAGTGAAATTTTCAATAAGTACTCATGAGTGAGCTATAAACACTAAAAGACTTGATAAACGCATATCCAAAATCATGGATACAAAAAACATTATTAGTAAGAACGGTAGACTCCACCGCAGAAGTGAAAAGTGATAAAAACTGTAGAATTTCACATCGTATAGACTTTAAAGTAATGAATATGGTAGATACTTACTATATTTCACTAAAGAACATGAAAGTTCTAGAATACCTGGACTATTAGAGGTCTCAAGATTCATTAATTAAAATAAAGGTGCATAACCTTACATATTTCAGACTGTATCTCACAAAAGAGAAAATTTATGTTGATAAAACACAGACATGGTGTTGAAGGGAACTTTTCCCAGTAGTTTTCATAAGTTGTATGTTAAAATTTCATCAAGGTAGATAAGTTGTAAGCCAGTCAAGAAAACCAATGACAGTTTGCGGTACCCTAAAAAGGCAAAAAATGCTTTGCTCATTATTTTGATGTAAAATATAGTAGGATAAGTGTTATTAGTATAGAATTGTTCAGAGAGGATTGCTAATCAATTTACATAATAGTTATATTAGTATAAGATAGTTTTTAATTGAATATTTGTAAAAATAGTTGGTAATAGAAACATTTTAAATATTGATAAAAACATATAGTATGGCATATCAGAAAACGCAGAATAAGCTCTAGTAAATGAATATGAAATTAGTTTTATCATTCTCAACCTACAAAAAGAATTATATTAAAATAAAGTTTTTCATAATAAAATGACAGAAGTCAAGTAGTCTGTTTTGTAATATAAATGTCAAACTAGGCTTGTGTGGGCCAATAGAATTCCATAAATTCAAATTTAGTATGTTTTGAACGTCGAGAGCGTAAGCACGCAAAATTTAAGAGGAAAAAAATAACCTCACTTTTAAAAAAAATTTAAATAAATAATGAAACCAGCATACTCACATTAATAAGTAAACCAGGCTGAAGATAAAATTTAAAATATTTGATATCCAAGTGGATAAATACGTGCTGAACAAGCAAACATTTCCGTTCCTGAAAGAAATCATAATTTAAAATAAAATTTCTATAACCAAGTATATCATCAAGTTTTGTTTATGAATGAGAAGAAGTAATTTAAAGGTAATAATTTGTGCAACGCATATTTTGAAGTGCAAGTAATCAGGTAAATACTTACCTAGATTTAATAATAAATCCAGTGATATTTTAAACAAAGTGAATTTCATCGAAACGCCAAGAGCTCCGTCAAAACAGTGCTGCCAGCGGCATAAAGGAAGCGACAATTTGAAAGCTGAACGTGCGCACGCAGAAGAATAAGGAGTACCGATCGATAGACTCAAGGTAACATCTAAATAACCAAACAAATAAAACCCTAGGTATTTGAAATCAAACATATGATTATTTTTCAACTAAATAAAGGCCAATTTGTAATTTTATTTTAGTTTTAAGTTTAAACATTATCCAAATTTTATACTCTTTTGTCACATTTCATTTTTATCTTTAAATTGATTAGCTTATTAAAATTTTGTATAAAACCAGTGGTTGTGTTTTTCATTGGAACCTACAGTTTGCTGAGGAGAAAGAAACGTGCAATTTTGAGCAATTGAAACCACTCTTGGCCCTGAAAGAGTCAATAATCTCATGCTATAAATTATACTGTTTATTAAAAGAAATAAAATCGGTTTGGCAACAAACCTGGCGCTCAACAAAATTTAAATATTATAAAAAAATAAAACAGTATAATATACTATACTACTATACCTACACATATATATGGAATTATACTTGTGATGCATTTTTAGTCTTATAAAGTTTAAACTTGGACAATGGACAGAATCAATCAACTTTCCCAAGTAATTTTCTAACAGATTTAGTATCCACGACTTTACAAGAAGTTTCACGGTTTTGATACTTTATGACTTCGTATGTATTCTGCGTCGTATACAACCTGAGTGTCAAACGTGAGTGTGATTGAATCCCAATAGTCTTGTGTGCCCGGGAATATTCTTGTTCCCAATTTTATATTCATGTTTGCTTAGCAATGGAGAATTATACTTTGTTTGATATTTCAGTTGACGTAAATTTAAAATATTTTATTTTAAGTCGTTTGCTTGAAAAGATCATAACCTATGCTGATTGTTTACAGCGAGCAATTACGACACTGCATAAAGAGCCTAAGTTGGTTCATTCCCCATCTGATTATGCCCGCATTTTCCCGTTATTAACTGATCTATAAATTATTGTGGACGCATAGTGCGATAGTATCGATCATTTCTTCAGTTTAATGATGAGTCAAGTCTTCCTATGCAAATTGAAAGGAAAAATATTGAAACTGGATGATGAAATGAAGTAAATTACTAATCTATTAATGATACAAACTAAATTAAAGTGCACTGAATTAGGAAAGGCTGAGTCTACCATCGGCTGGTAGTAAAGTAAGCTGGTAAGAGTACAGAAATTTGAAATTTGGTGTATGTACTAGAAGCCAAGGCCTCGATTCTTTTTTACATTTCCCCTCCCCCCACCACTCACCACTCCATTATTAAAGAGGTTGATAAAATAAAATTGAGATATTCACTTGAAATTTGGTATACGTACATATATAATGTCATCAGGAGTTAGATTAAATTGATTATTCCGCTGAAGTGTTGGGGGTTAAATAGATGTAAATAGGAGAAAATAAGTAAAGAAAGTCGGTAAGAGTACAGAAACTTGAAGTTTGGCGTATGTACTAGAAGCCACAAGGTCTCTAAAGTTTTTATAATATCTTCCATCCCCCCACCAATCCCCACTCAATTATTAAGGGGGTTGGTAAAAACAACTGAGATATTCACTTGGAATTTGATATAGGTATATATTATAATGACATCAGGAACTGGATTATTCCGATGAAGGGTTTGGGATTAAATAGAGGTAAATATGGGAAAATAAGTAAAGCAAGCTGATAAGAAACTCAAAATTCGATGTATGTACTAGAAGCCAAGGCCTCAGATTTCTTTATAATGTTTTCAACCACCTACCACCCCTACTCCATTATAAAAGTGGTTGATAAAATAAAATGGAGACATTCACTTGAAACTTGGTACACACATATATTATAACGACATCTGGAACTAGATTATATCTTGACATGATTTCATTGAAGCGTTGGTAGTTAAATAGGGTTAAATAGGGGAAAATAAGTAAAGCAAGCTAGTAAGAGTAGAGAAACTTGAAATTTGGTGTATGTTAGAAGCCAAGGCCTCAGATTTCCTCATAATATTTTTCAACCCCCCACTTCCCCTACTCCATTATTAAATTGGTTGATAAAATAAAATGAGATATTCACTTGAAACTTGGTAAACGTATGCATTATAACGACATCTGGAACTAGATTATGTTTTGACATAATTCCGTTGAAGGAGTGGAGGTTATTAGAGGTAAATAAGGAACATGTATGTATTCTAGAAATCAAGGCCCCAGATTTTTTTCTAATACTTTTCAATCCTGTGAAAAGGGGAAAATAAATACATCAAGCTAGAAACTTCATTTTTAACGTATATAGTAGAAACCGCCTCAAATTTTTCTATGTCACATGCCCCAAATATTAAAATTCTATGACAAATAATTTCCACATAATAGAGTGCAAATACAGTCAAGATGTTTCCTTTAAAGTCGATGAAAAATCTGGATGTGGAAGTAGTGATTCCTTAGGCAGCGGTTTTTTTCATTGTGACCAGTAAATAAATTTACATTGTTAAAATATCTTATGTACAATATTGATTGCATGATATACTATAAATTTCTTAAGTCAAGAAAAAATCCTATTCGATCTCCTTGGTGAATTGAATATTGGGGTGTATATGACTTATGTGAGACAGAAAAGTATTTAGGGAAGCTTCGCACCGTGCAGACAAATGTCGAGGAGGTCATCGACGTCGATGACCTCCTGGTTAATACCAGTAGGTAGGATTTAAGTGAGACGAATTAAGAAAGAGCAATTCCTAGGGTCGATGGGGAAGAGGGATAAAGCGCCAAATGAAGAGTTATCTCCCTAGTAATCAAATTTTACCAAAAGCATTCTTAAACAATCAGTAGTATTTATTTATGTACAACTTACACTCATTTTCAGTTAATTAACATCACCCCATTTGCAATAAACGGCTTAGTACAATTGTATTAAATTTATTATTAACAATGCTGTTTTTGGAAATTGGGTGAAGTTATTTGACTGAAAATAAGTATAAGTTGTACATAAATAAATACTACACGATTGTTGAAGAATGTTTTTGGCTAAATTTGATTATTAGGGAGATATCTCTTCATTTTGTGCTTTGTCCCCCTTCCCCACTGATCTAAGGTGTTGCTCCCTCTTAAGAGTTTGGGCCCCAAAGTTCTCCATGGTTAACCGTGATAGATGGAGTTTATGATATAGAATGACGCTTGTGGAGCGCTGGAGGGTTGGAGGGTGTTAGTAAAATCCCAATTAGTTTATGGATTTGGGAACGCAAAGCGACAATTGGTCGTAAGAGAATGTTGATGTTATGAATGTTGAGAAAACTGTATATTATAAGAGCTCTAAAGAGGACTTCATGGGCAATGAGAATTCTTTGGGCATTTAGACGCAAATCAGAGATACTATATACGTCATTCATTTTACTTCTATAATTAGAGTAATCTGTATGACGGTAGCATTACCTTTGTCTGCTGGAGGAATAATAAAGTTCTCGTTGTTATATAAATGTTTTAATGTGCGTCTTTCTTTAAAGGGTGGGTTCGAAGGAGGTGGGTTAGAAATTTGTAGCGTTTTTGAGACATTTCATCTAGTGTTCTTCTCATCTTGATTACTTGGATAGTATGATATAGAGTCTTCAACTTGCAAAATAATAGTTAGAGCCACAAAAGTTATAATTTTGATTTTTTTGTTTTCCCGATCGGACCTTTAGAACCGGAGACATTCACCTTTTTACCTAAATAAGTTGTTCAAAAAAATAAATTGTCTATAAAATAACGCAAAGTTCAAAATTCAGATATATTACTCCTGGTGTTACCCAGAAGCTATGAAATCGTCATTTTGCTATTACAAAACTATGCATATCTTTTTTTTTCTCGTCTATTTTACTGCACTATACAGAAATTGTGACGCTATCATAATATAGGCTTTTTCATTTCAGTACGGCTTAACTTAGCTCTTTCCTTTGCCTGGTTATTAACTATAGATGATTCAAAACATCATATT